>JAJQQW010000007.1:108808140-109375640 GCA_025583905.1 Ia io | reverse complement strand
GGCGGCCCAGGTGGGACCCCGGGAGCGGGCACCGGCACTCTGGCCGTGGTGGTTGGAGAGATGCATTCAGCCAACGGGCCCTTCTCAGTACAAATCAGATCCAGCGGCCCCTGCTGCGGAGAGACGGATTAAGCCGGGCCAGCGCACCAGGGTTTCCCCATTGGTATATCTGTTCAGGCCTCCTCCCCGGTTTATCTCCAGGGACGCGGCTGGCAGCGGCCGTCCTGGGTCGGCAGTGGCGTGGGTGGCTGAGCAGGGGCCCCTCCTAGGCCAGGGCAGCTGGCACTGGGGCGGGGGAGGGCACGGGGCAGGCTCCTGGGGACCTTCAGGTCCAGGGCACTGCTTTGGTAGAGACCCAGGTGCGAAGGGGGTGCCCTTTCTCCAAAGGGGGACCGGTTCCTGCCCGCATGCTACTCACCCCTCAGGCCAGCCTGGGCCTGTCAGCAGGTCCCCCAGACCACACTGCAGCAGGGATGGAGGCATGGAGAGGGCTGTCAGGGCAGGCCTGGGGGGCTTCCCGCCGCACCCCCGCCACCAGCTCAGGCAGCTCCCGGCAGCCTCTGAGCCCCGTTTCTGCATCAGGCCCCCCTGACGGAGTGGCAGGTGGGTTCAATGAGATAGAGCTGGTGAGGCCACAGTTAAGTTTCCTCCTCAAGGGCCTACTGTGTGCAGAGCGGCCAGAGAGGGTCCCAGGAGGCTTCAGATGTAGCCCCGCCCATGGGAGCCCCAGTCTGGGGGGCACAGTGCAAGCAGGGCTGTCGTGGAAGGGAGGGGGTCCTTCCTGCCAGAGGCGAGGTTGGCACTGGGCCCCCCAGGACAGACCCACCAGGCCCGCCCCTGGTGCTCGCTCTTGTGGCGGGTTCATGGAAGTCAGGGTTCGAGGCCTTGGTGGAGACCCCACCGAGCCCGGCGACTCTGTTTTCCAGTCTTGTCCGCGCATTTCCGGGTCTGCGAGCCGTACACGGACCACAAAGGCCACTACCACTTCGGCTTCCACTGCCCCCGGCTCTCGGACAACAAAACCTTCATCCTGTGCTGTCACCACAACAACACGGTTTTCAAATACTGCTGCAACGAGACGGAGTTCCAGGCGGTGATGCAGGCGAACCTCACAGCCAGCTCCGAGGGCTACGCACACAAGTAAGTGCCACGCCGGGCCACACACACCCTGCTCGGGCCCCATCACGGCAGGATGCGGGCCAAACACCCCACCCCCTGGGGTGGCTGTTGGGTCACCCCACCAGGGTGGGTGGGCTGGGGAGGAATCTGGGAGAGTTCAGGAGACCCAGTCTATCCTCTGAGCTTTAGCCTTTCCATCTGAGAAATGGGCACACAATGCCTACCTTTCAGGTCTGCTACAAAATTAAGTGAAGGCAAGTATGCGGAATGCTTTTAGGCCAAAAGCACTTGGGCCTGGAATCCACAGACCCAAGTTCCTTCCTTCATTATTTGTTCAACAAATATTGATCGGTCTCTCGACCCAGAGATTAAACCGACAGCCTCTTTCCTTAAGGTGATTACAGCACACCAGACCCGGGCCCTGATGAGGGGGACCGTGATGAGTGTAAAGAAAGGCGTTCCCAGCAGAGCGGCAGTGGGGGATACGATAGACATAGCGTGTCTTTCTCTCATTGTGAGTGACAATGAGCATTCTTTCATATGTTTGAGAGCCATCTGTATTCCTTTTACTGTGAGCTAGCTGTTGATGTCCTTTCGCATTTCCTTATTGAATTTTTGGCCATCTTCTTATTTATTTACAGGAACTCTTTATATATGAAGGAAATATGCATTACAAATATTTTCTCAATGTGTCTGAGTTTGTGACTTTTTTTTCCTCATGACTACTTTTTCATTGTTATGTAATCAAATTGTATATAATTTTGTTTTCTGTGTGTTTTTTTTATGTCTTCTGGGTTTTATGTTACTCTGAGATTATTAAATTTTTTCTTTTTTACTTCTTTTATGTTTTAATTTTTTGCCTTCAAATCTTTTTTCTGTTTGTTTTGTTAATCCTCACCAGAGGATGTTTTTTCCATTGCTTTTCAGAGAGAGTGGAAGGGAGGGAGGGAGGGACAGAGAGAGAGAGAGAGAGAGAGAGAGAGAGAGAGAGAGAGAGAGAAACATTGATGTGAGAGAGACACATTGACTGGTTGCCTCCCGCACACACTCCAACTGGGAAGTGAACCTGCAATGTAGGTAGGTACCCTGACTGGGAATTGAACTCACAACCTTTTGGTGTGCGGGCTGATGCTCCAACCAGCTGAGCCACCCAGCTAGGGCCAATTAATGTTTTTTAAAGTCTTCTTGGTTTACTTTCCATGGACTCTAGGATTAGCTTGCGTAGCAACCCTGACCCCCCAAAAAATTCAGTTAGTATATTTTACTGAGATTGTGAATTCATAGATTAATTCAAGAAGTGACTTTTCATGATGCTGAATATTCTTATCCAAGAACATGGTATTCTTTCCCATTTGTTCACATTTTCTTTCAGTGTTTTAGAATTTTTTTCATATAGATATTTTATACACACACACACACACACACACACACACACACATATATTTTGCACTTATTCCTACATATTTCTTCTTATCTATACTAATAAAAGGGTAATATGCAAATTGGTCATGACGCCCTCACAGTAACAACCAAACAGCAGGCTGCGTGGGGCGACAAGGCTGGCAGGGGGGTTAGCGAGGGATGACCAAACGACTGACCAGCAGGCTGTGTGGGGTGACCAGGCCAGCACAGGGGGGCAGTGAGGGGCAACCAGGCTGGTGGGGGGGGCAGTGGGGATGACCAGGCCGGCAGAGGGGGGCAGGGATTTATCTGTGTGTTTCTGGAGGCACAGAGGGCTGGTTTGGCTCTGGCCACTGGTGGGAAGGCCGGGCGTGAGGGAAGCAGCCCCATCCAGCCCACTGCCGGGCGGGGCGCCTGTCACCGCACCCAGAGGGGCCCTGGTGCTACGTTCAGTGTGCAGTCGCCTCCCGTGCAGGCTGCGGGTGGGAGGCGGGCAGCGGCCACCCCCAGGGCCCGGCCCCAGCGTGGGAGTGTCTGTGCCGGGCTCGGGTGGGACAGGTGATGGGCACGAAGGGTCGGCGGTCAGCTCGCCCTGAGGACAGGGTGTCTGGCGCAGGTGGCGTGGCGAGGCGTCTCTGCAGTGCGTGGGTGTTCCTGCGCCGGGCAGATGGGGGTAGGCGCGGGAGGGAGGGTTTCTCAGACGACAGAGCGCCTCGAGGGGGGTGGGGGGATGGTCATTCCCATCTGCACATGACACCTCGTCCCCAAAGCTGCCCTTTCCCAGTGCCCAGAGCTGTTCCAGCCACGCTGGTGGCCAGCGAGTGCCTGTTGGCTGGGCTGGGACCTGAGGGCCCGGTGCTCCGGGTTCCCCCCTCAGGGCCGGTCCTGCGGGCCTATCGCCCCCACCCAGCTCTCCCCAAGCTCCAGTCCAGCGCTGAGCGGGGTCAGCGCTTCGGGTGTTCTTATCCGGGCGCACCCGCCTTGAGCCCCGCCAGGCACCGAGCCTGCGCGCACCAGGCCCTGCAGAGCCCGGAGGTTCCGGAGCCCATGTCGCCTGCTCTGAGTCCCCCCCTGCCCCCCCCCTCGGCGCGGGGACGGGAGCCGGGGGACAGTTACAGCACTGAGGGTGGCATGAGCGCTGCTGCCTGTAAAGGGGGTCCGGCGAGCCGCCACGCCAGGGCTGCGGCTCAAAGAGGGTGAGACCCTGCGTGTGCTCACCCCGCACACACCGCACAGCAGAGCCGGGCTGGCCATCACTGCTCTGGCCTCAGTGCTCCGCCTGTGAGCGGTGGGGTGGAGGCGGGAGGGGGGGAGGTGCGGGGGGCGGGAGGGGGGCAACAATGGCAGTGACGCCCCTCGCAGTCTGAGTGTTGAATGTGTGAGCCTTCAGAGCAATGGCCACCGCGGCTGCTTTCATTACTGTCACCGCTTCTCGGTCCCGGAGGCTCCAGGCCCAGCAGGGTCCAGCGCCCTCTGACCCCCCCGCCCCACCACCCCCGGCGTCACAGACTCCCTCTCTGCAGGGCTGCGTCTGCAAACAGCTGCTCCCGCCTCCCCTCCCTGCTCCTCCCTCGGCCCCCCCCGCCCCCCGGGGCTGCTGCCATGGGAACCGCTGAGGGAAGCTCGATGCTCAAAGCAGCTCCGTGGGGGCCCGGGGAGCCGGGGAGAGGGTGCCGGCAGCAGGCCCCCCTCTCTGTGGGACGTCCGCCCAGGACTCCGGCCCCAGCAGCCAGAGGCTCGGCCCGTGCCCTGGAGGAATCCACACCCGGTGCCGGGCACACGGAGCTTCCCCTTGAAATGAGGCCGCGGACGGACAGACGGACGGACGTTCACACTCCGCCTGGGCCAGCCCTGGGACTCGTGCCGCCTCCTGGAGGCGGTGGCTGCAGGCGGCCGCAGAAGGCGGCTGGGAGAGGCTGCCTGGCTACTCCTCCCCAAGCAGAGGGCCAGCCCCGAGCACTGGCAGTGCCCGCTCCGCGCTCAGTGCCCGCACGTGCGGAGGCCGCTCCCTCGAGCCGGGGCCACCGGTGAGGGGAGGAAGGCGTTCCGGGCCGAGGGCACCTGGGAGCCACAGCGCATCCCCGGCCTGGGTCCCGCGCCTGCAGGGGCCGGAGGAGGCAGAGGGGAGGGCCCATCTCACTGCCGAGGCCGAGGCGGGGCCAGGCGGGAACTGAGCCGGGAAGATCGGAGTCTGGAAACAGCCCAGGACAGGCTTCCCACCATCTCCCCCAGGCCCAGAGACGTGCAGGGGTTCTCCCAGGCCACACAGCAAAGCCGGGCCAGCGAGGAGCCAGAGCCAGGCCTCCCGGCTCCAGAGAGGGTCCAGAGGGACCCGCTGTGAGGACCCAGGGCACGGAGGGCCCGTCTGGCGGGGTGTGGGACCACGAGGCCTCCTCTCTGTCACCCGCCAGCACACCCGCCCAGATGGAGGCCGCCGCAGGAGCAGCGGGGCAGCGTTGGAGTGACGGGTACACGGTTCCTTTAAACAGCGCGGCCCTGGCCAGCTCTGCCCGGAGCAGGGCAGCCGAGCCGCAGCGGCAAACCCGGAACCGGCCCTCCGGGCACAGGGGCCTGGCCTGGCGGGGGACGTGCTCCACCGTTGGGCAGTCGTGCCTGGGCTCGAGGCCGGAGGAGGAGGGGCCCGCCCTCCCCGCCCTCCCCACCCCCCCATGTAGGGGGAGCAGCGTGTCTGGTCCCAAAGAGATTGTAGGAGCCAGGCACGGGGGGAAGGAGGTGGGGACACGGAAAAGGCTGCCGGCAGGAGGCACAGCCCGTGCAAAGGCCGTGTTGGCACGAGCAGGGCCAACAGCGTGAAGCCCTCCACCAGCCCTGGCCCGTGGGCTCAGCGGTTGAGTGTCATCCACGCACCAAGGGGTCAGGGCACGTGCCCGGGTTCCGGGCTCCATCCCCAGTGGGGGGCTTGCGGGAGGCAGTCAATGTTTCTCTCTCATTGACGTTTCTCTCTCTCTCCCGCTCCCTTCCTCTCTCTCTAAAATCAATAAAAACATAAACCCAAACAAACAAAAAACTCTGAGGAGGTAAACTTCCTTTCTGCAATAAGAGTAGGTCTGTTCCTCTTTCCCTCTCCCAGCCAGCCAGCCCCCTCCGTCATTTCCGCTTCTGGAGGCGGAGCAGCCGGTGGGGCGGGAAGGGGGATGTTGCTGAATAAACAAGAAAAATGATGGAGGAACCTGAGACGGGCAGAGCACAGTCTGGAGTTGCTTGGTGACAGGGACCGAGTGAGGAGGGCATGGAGGGGGGTCTGAAAGGCAGATGCCAGGGGCAGCCAGGACTAGTGACTGCTGCGTGGGGCATGGGGCGTAGAGGGTGTGTGTGGGGCGCGTGAGACGTGGAGCGTGGGGATCACGGCCGAGCTGATGCCCTGTGTCCTGGGCTCCTGACAAGCAGGGAGACCTGGAGCAGGCTGGAAGGGGGCTGGCCCTGGGTGGGTGCCTGGCTGAGTTCCACGGCACGTGGGGGTGTGCGGTGGCCCAGTGTGGGTGCTGAGGGGCAGGGGGCGCAGCTCTGGAACTTGGGTCAGTTTGTCCTAAGACAAGAGACTTCCTGCACTTGCCCTGGGCCCGTAAGATGGCATCCCAGGTGGCGGGGACAGCATGAGCAAAGGCCCTGGGGTGGGCAAGCAGGGGACACCCACAGAGACCACTGGCAGGTCTGTGAGTAGCACCCATGTGGGGGGCATGAGGGTGAAGGCAGAGTCCACCCCATCCTGGGACCCCCAAATGCCAACTGAGAATTCCTTCCCAAAGGGAAAATGGGACGACTTCCCAGGTTTCCACGGCCTGGTCAAAGACTTAACAGTGCCTCCCGACCAAGGACTTGGGGTGAGGTGGGGCTGCTCCAGCTGGGACAGGGCCTGGGGCAGAGGACCAGCACGTGGGAGGAGGCAGACAGGGCCGGTGGGGGAGAGAAGGAGGAGGGTGGGCATGAGGAGAGGGATCCAGGACTCCTTACCGCCCCTCCTCTCTGGGACCCCGAAATAGCCCGTGCCATGTTCTTTAAGCAGCCCCGCCGATTCCCCGGGCCGAGCGATGGCTGTGCTGCCCTCTCAGCCTCTCTCCGTCTTTCCCCAGCAATTACACCGCCCTGCTGGGCGTGTGGATCTACGGCTTCTTCGTGCTGATGCTGCTGGTCCTGGACCTGCTGTATTACTCGGCGATGAACTATGACATCTGCAAGGTGTACCTGACGCGGTGGGGCGTCCACGGACGGTGGATGAAACAGGACCCGCAGCGGTGGGGGAACCCTGCCCAGGGCCCCCGGCCAGGGCAGCCGGCCCCGCAGCCCGCACCTCCCCCAGGGCCCCTGCCGCAAGCCCCCCAGGCCGTGCACATGCTGCAGGGAGCCCCCCACAGCCCGCCGCTGGTGACCTTCCAGAGTTCGTCTGCCTGGTGAGTGCTTGCGATGGGGGCCCAGGCCGCCCTGGGTCACTCGTCTTTGACCCGCGAGCTCGGGAAAAACCAGGTCATTGCTGCCGCTGTGTTTGCCTTGTCAACTACCTGGTTATTTGCCAAGAAAGACCTGGGTTTGTCCGTGGCGGCCACATGTGCCTGGGTGGGAGAGTCGACCTGAGAGATGGGAGCGGAGTGTAGACGCACAGCCTGCAGGTTTATTGCACTGAGCGCTGGGGTGAGAGCATTGCCGCTGAGCGTTAAAGGGTGTGGTGAGTTTCCTGGCGGCCAAGGCAAAAGTGGAAATTGGATGGCTTTCCAACTTCTCACCATCTGGTCGGAGGAAGCAGGTCAGTCTGTGACGGGTCGGGCAAGCTTTCTCGGGATGAAGTTGGACAGTGAGCCTATGGGGGTTCCGTGGTGCGTACGCTGAGTCACAGAAAGGCATCAGGGCGTGCAGGCAGCTGCGCAGTGACGCCGCAGGAGGGAAGGGAGCCAGCAAGGAGGGGGTCCCAGGGCCACCTTGTGGGGGGCTGCCCCTGCAGAACCTATTCGTCCCACCGAGGCGTGTGTTCCCATCCATCGCCTCTGCTATGACTCTCGTGTCTGAGCAGCCCCAGTGGGTGGAGGTGGGGAGTGAGCTCACGGGGGGTCCCGGGCAGTGCAGAGCTGGGAGGAGGGGGAGTCTGTGCCCTTTGGAGCAGAGAGCCACCGTGCAGCTGGCAGGAGCCAGCCCCCGGCAAGAGCCCGGCTGAGTGCAGGTGCCCCAGTTCAGGGGTGGGGTGAGGGGGGTGACGCTCTGTGGGGGCTGAGCTGCAGCCGGGGGCACAGTTTCCCAGGACATCACCATGCTGAGCCCCGCTTGCAAGACTGAGGTGCAGCCTTGGCCGGCGTGGCTCGGGGGGTGGGGCGTCGTCCCAGGCCCTGGAGGTTGCTGGTCTGATTCCTGGTTAGGGCACATCCTGGGGTGCAGGCTTGGTCCCCGGCTGGGACCCTGCAGGAGGCAACCGATCGGTGTTTCTCTCTGCTCTCTTTCTAAAAGTCAATAACAATGTGAAAAACATTGAGGTGCAAAAACGTACACCACAGTGGTCACTGCCAAGTCTTTAACTTTTCCAAGCAAAAACCGACCCGGGTTCAAGTCCCAGCTCTGCCGTTTACCAGCCCGAAACTTCAGGCAGGTCACGTTCCCCCCTGACCTCCCAGTCCCTTTGCCCTGGGCTTGTCCTCAGGGTTGAGCACCGGCACACAGTAGGTGCTCAGTTCACCGTGGCTGCATCCTCACAGGAGATGCCGCCAAGCCAACAGTGACTGTTTAAGTAGCTAACGGTAGCGACCTTTTCAATAAGGAGTGAGTTAAATAATTAATCAGGTGCCGTTAAATCAGCTTGTGCTTATTGATCCAATAATGGCCCCATCCATCACGCAGGAGACAAAGACCTGGCCTTGCTCAGCCAAGTCTGACAAATGTCCATGAAGCAGGGCCCCTGGGGACAGGGAGAGGGTGGGCGGGGAAGACGCACAGCCCCCCCAAAGTACAGACAGTGAGAGTCTGCTGGCCCGGCCCGTGTGGGGGTTCTGAAACACGGGCCTGGGGCCGCAGACACGCGGGGCTGTTGGTCACCGAGAGCGAGTCCCAGGCTGACAGTCAGGCCAGGACAGGCCAAGGCGTGTGTGAGGCCAGGACGCTCCGCAGGCACCCCGACAGGCTTCGGCCCCCTGGGTCCCCCCCGGAGCCGGCCGCGACGGCGCTGCGCCCGGGTCCCCCTCTCACTTCCCACCTCAGCCTGGCGGCCTCTCTCCCTCCCCCATCCCCATCCTGTCCTGCTCTGCGGTGTGTGGGTGAGCCCGGCTTCCCCGGCTCCTAGAGGCCTCCCACCCCCCACCCCACCCCCGGCCCCCATTTCCCTGCACACAGGGAGCAGGGCCCGAGAAAAAGACCACGTGACCCTCGAAAAGTCACGTGACCCTTGCAGATGTCATGTGGCCCAAGGAAGAACCAGGCCTCTGCCCTGCCATCCCCCCTGCCCCCCCGCACCTCCCGCACCACACCCCCCCCCGTGCCTCCATGGGGGCCTGAGTTCCCCCGACCCTCTTCCTGGTGGAACGTGGCATCCCTTTCTCCCCGGCAATGCGCCAGCCCAGGGTCTGCCTTCTGCCGGGGACACCCGCCAATGGCGAGGAAGTCGGGGAGTTAGCAGACGTGCCCCCCAGAGAACCTCCAGGGTCAAAGCCTTCTCTCCTTTCCGTTCTGTCCCTGCCCCAAGGGCCACCCTACACCTGACAGAGGCCCCTTTCCTTCGGGGCTAGGTGCCCAGGACACACCGCGCCTGGGTCCAAAAGGAAGGACCAGGTGTCCTGGCCAGGTTCCTCCATGTGAGAGCGTCGGCCATGGACCGGAGGGTTTGCAGGCTCCATTCTGGTCAAGGGCACCCTCCTCAGGTGCAGACTCCATCCCCTGCCCGGTCAGGCCACATGCGAGAGGCAAACCAATTGGTATGTCTCTGTCACCCCGATGTTCCTCCCCCCCCACCCCGCCTCCACACTCTCTAGAAATCAATGGGGAAATATCCTCGGGGGAGGATTAACCACAAAAAGGCAGGACTGGTGACTTTCAGGGTGACCCCGGTCTGTGCTGGTGGCTGTGCCCACTCGGACCACGGAGTGAACTAGACACTGCACAGAGGGAGCCCAGGCATCAGAGTTCGCATCCTCTGGAGTCCTTTGACCCGGGAGGTCCTGCAGCATCTCATGTCCTCCCCGCCCCGCCCCAGAGGTTCGGGGTTCGCAGGAGGGGCCCCAGATGTGCCGAGAGATGCCGGGAGAGGCCCGGCGCCCGGCGCCCTAGCTCAGAGGTCCTGATCGCTAATCTTAATTATTCTCTCCCTGTCTCAGCCACCTCCTCCCTCAGCCGTCCACCAAGGAACAGTCACGTTCCTTCTTCTTATGTCCAATTGTTCAGCACAAAAGCGCCCCGGCTGGCTGAGAACATGGAGGGGGCGCAGGCGGCCTCAGCGCCTAGCGCAGCCCCCGTCCCGCAGCTCCGCCGCCGGCTCCTTCCTTCACTTATAGCTGTTCCATCCGCTCATAAATCGTGTGTCTGGGCTTTTAATTCGACATCACGTCCTGGCGAGCTTCCGCCTGACCGAGACGTGTCTGTGACCGCTGCTTTGCTGGCTGGCTGCTGTCCCGGGGAGATGATGGACGGGCCGTCGCTCGGAGACCCAGGGCCTCGCTCAGGCCACCTGGAGGCTCCTGGTCCCCACCTGCCCTGGTCCCCCTCATGCCTCACAGAGCATGGCCGGGTCGGGACAGGAGGGTTCTGGATATCGGCCTTGAACCCCTGATCCCTGCCCAGGCCAGGGCCGCCCAGTGGCCCACCCTCATTCCCCCAGAAGCCGAGCACCTGCCTTTGAACCACCCCCCCCCGCCCCCGCCTCGTTGCTCTATTTTCCCACAGGCAGGAAGCGGAGGGGCAGGGGCACAGGCCTTAGAGGCTGGTGGGCCTGGGTTCAAACCCGCTCCCCTGGGTCAGCAGCTGGAGGGCCTCCAGCCAGCAGGCGGCTGAGCTGACTCCTCACCCGGGGCCGGAGGTGGACTCAGCCTTGCGAGGTGCTGTCTGGTTAGAGGAGAGGAGACGTGGGGAGACCTCGCGCGTAGAAACGGCTCCACAGATGTCCCTCGTCTCCCCGCGTCCCGGGGGTGGCAGTCAGCTGTGCCCTCTGGGCCGCGTACCATCTGGCCAGGGGACACGGTGCCTAAAGAGGGTTTCCATGGATGAGTAGGAGTTTTCCGGAAGTGGAGAACGGGCAGCCTAGGCCGAGCACAGCTCAGGCTCCCTCCTCCAACCCCCCAGTGCCTGCCCGGGTATCACGGGGTCAGAGCGGCCTTCCCGACCAAGGTTCATACCGGAGCAATGGCCCCACGCACACCCCTGCCTGCTCCCCTCGTTCCCTTAGTTTCCACATGGTGCACACCTCCTGCAGTTGTGTGCACTTCGTGGTCTGCTGTCTGGGAGGCACCCAGAGCGTGGGCTGGTCTGTCTGCTCCTCAGCACCCCGCCCCCCCCCAGCACGGGGTGTAGGCGCTCAGTGAACGCGTGTGGAGGGACTGTGTCCTCGTCTGCCAGTGCCTGGCGCGTGTCAGCTTTAGGTTAGCTGCCCGCCCACCCCCCCCCCCCCCCCCCCCCGCCCGGGAAGTATTTACACAGCTGCTGGTTTTTCACGAAGACAAACAATTTGCAGGGACGCTAAGGGCAACCACCAGCACCTGTCCGCGTGGATGGGTGTCCTCGGTGGATTGATGCCTTGGCTAGGTCCCCGGTGGGGGGTTAGTGAGTCACGGGCGGACAGCTCTGGGGTTCTTCATGTCAGCGCCGCAGGGCCGTCCCAGCAGCGGCTCGGACGCTCACTGGCAGCCTGCCTCCAGCCCCACCCTGGACCGGGGTCCTCTGATGGTGGCACACCTTTCCTTTCATCTGGTAATCACCGCGCCTCCTCTCCTGGGCGCTGCCCATTTATCTCACTGGGCCCCTAAGACAGGCAGGAATCGGGTCATTTCCGCAAAGCGACGTTACTTCCCACACTCCGGGTCCCCGCGTTCCTCTCGGCTGCGCAACTCTCTACCCCGCTGTTTCCTTAATGCATTTTTAATGGACTTTCAATCACGTCTCTTTCCCGGAGAACCCCGGCTTGCTTTATGCCACCGTTTCTTAGGTTTAAGAGTTACTCAGTGTTTCCTAATGCCCATGAAAACAGAGCCAGGAGCGTATGCAGGGTGTGCAGCGGGGGTGGGGGTGGGGGTGGGGGGCGGAGGGCCCTTGCCCCGGCCCCCAGGAGCTGCTGGCTAGATTTGCAGGAATTTGGGGAGCCCATTGTTAAACACAGCCACCGACAAAAATGAGATGATGCAAACGTACAATTAAATAAACTATATTAACACACAAGTAATAGAAACTCTCCCCTGCCTGACTGTTTTTGCCACATTTGCTACCGTCTCTGCTCCTGAATGTTGACAAGTTGCCTCCAGACAGTGAAAACCTGGGTCGGTGGCTACCCCGCACCTCCTCCCAACCCTGAGTCCAGTGCCATCCCGTTGGCAGTATTTACACCATGGAAATGGGCAGCAGCTGCTACAAATTAGGGCTTGTCTCCTGCTGGAGAGCTGGTCGTCCAATGTTTGCCGCCACCTCACTGTCCATTCCGGCGCCAGCGCTCACATATCCAGCCCCTTGAGTGGCCTGCCCCCCCTGGGGCCTGCACACCCTGCCGTGGAGAAGCACCCGTGCTTTATGCCCCTGTGAGAAGAGAAGCCGGTGTTCCCAGGGACACCCATAGGCGGGCAGGGGCCGCGGTAGCCGGGGAAGTAGACAGCGGGCAGCGGGCAGCGGTAGTCGGGGCAGTGGGCAGCGGTATGGCAGTGGGCAACAGGCCGCGGTAGCCGGAGCAGTGGCAGCGGGCCACGGTAGCCGGGGCAGCGGGCAGCGGGCCGTGGTAGCCGGGGCAGTGGGCAAGGTGGTTCTGGAAGGGAAGGTCGTCCACCCTGTGCAGCCCCTGGTCCTTCCGAGCAGAGAGAGCAGCGGAGACAGAAGAGGGGTCAGACCTCCTGCCGCAGCCCTGCCCTGGGCCCCGGGACACGTCTCGGCGTCGGCCCCTTTGCGAACCTCCAGCTGCATCTTGCTTCTCCTCCTCAGAGCCCGTCCGTGGTGAGGAAGCAGCTGACAGGCTGCGGATGCGCTTTCTTCACCGAGCTCTTAGCGAGGATCAGCACAGCGTGTGGGAAACGCTGAGAATAAAAGATAGAAAACATCAATGCATCCTCCACGGGCGAGTGAATATACCTTAGAGAAGGTGTTGGCAAAGTCGCTTCGAAGATGCACTTCCAGGATCAGCTCGACCGAGCGTGGCTGTCCACAGCCCCTTCCCGCCCAGGTGCCACTGTATCTGGGCTCAGGGGGCGGGGGGGTTGGGGGGCCAGGCCAGGGCCCTGGATCCCGCCAGCCAGATCCGCAGGCCCTGTGACCGCGGGCGCGTCATTTCCTCCTCTGAAGCCCGTTTGCTTGTCTGTGAGGCGGGCGGGGGGTGTAGATCAAGAGGATGGAGTGTGCCTGTTAGGAGCCTGGCGCAGAGTAGGGGCTCAGCCACGTGGCACCCCTCTTCCAGGGACACGCCGCCATTCTGCTCTCGCACCTGCCCACGCAGCCCGGGGAGACCCCACTGCCCCCCAGCGCGCTGGTGTGGGACTTCGTTGGGGTTTCCTGACCTGGTGCCCGCAGCCCGGCTCTGAGCACAGACGCCAGCTCGCCCAGCGCTGAGCGGCGCTGTTTCCAGAAGCCGCGGGTCTGGCTCACGAACCCCTGAGGAAAGGCTGCTCCCGCTTCCATCTGACAGGGGACCCGGGTCATCGCCCGGGGCTGCAGCCCGGAGACCCGGGAACGCGGGGTCACCGTGAAGGGGAGTCGTGGCTGGGCTGTGGCTGTTCTGTCCCCCAAAGCACTGAGTCCAGAGACTTACAAGGCCAGCTGGCAGATGAGGCGCCGCAGGGCGGAGGAATCTCCCCCCCCTCGTGGGTCAGGGCGGACACGGAATCTTGCCTTCATTACTCCCCTGCCATTCGAGCTCCGGCCATAACTGCTAAAATATTTGCTTCTAAGAATAGACGCTGGTTGCACAGCAAATGTTTCCCAACGTGGGCTCTGGCTCCTGGCAGGATAATGGAAACCAACGCCTGCCCGGGATGGCCCGCCTGTCCCCAAGGCGCCCAGAGGTGCCGGGGGGGTGGGAGGGGTGCAGATGGAACCCCGTCATGCCCGTCGCTGGACGCTGCAGCCCGTGCGTGGCATCCATAAGGGCTCGGAGCTCCCTGGCTGGCCACCAGGCTCCGTGCTGCCCAGCTGTGTGTCCCTGGGCAAGCCCCTTCCCCTCTCTGAGCTAGACACGGGTGGGAGCAAGCCATCCTGCAGGTGGATCACGAGGATGGAGTCCGAGACCTAGTCCAGCACCCACTCACAGGAAGGGCCCCCCCTTTCCCAGTCTGTCCACTCTGTCAGTGGGAAAAGGGTCCCTGGCGAGTGCTTGCTCCCCCCTCCCTCCTCCCCCAGTTTGTTTGCTGAGGGTTGATGTCATAGCTCCTCCCACCGGACAAGAAAAAGGGGCTATTGTCCTACTGCCAGTTTGGTTACCCCGGGACCTCCGTGTCCCCAATCTACTTTCCTGGTGAGGCTGCAGCTGTCTGAGTTGGATGGGCTCTGGTCCCTGAGCTGGGGAGGCTCGGCTGCAGAGACCTGGGCCCAGGTGTTATGCTCTCCTTCCCACTGCTGGCCCCCTGACACGTCCAAGGCAAGGCAAGAGCCTTCCCTGGACACCAGCCTCCTCCCCCCACCAGGGCGGCCAGGCCCCGCCCCTCTGGCAAATAGGACCCGCCCCACTCCTGCTCAGAACTTCTTTTTTTTTTTTTTAATATATTTTACTGATTTTTTACAGAGAGTAAGGGAGAGGGATAGAGTTAGAAACATCGACGAGAGCGAAACATCGATCAGCTGCCTCCTGCACACCCCCTACTGGGGATGTCCCACAACCAAGGTACATGCCCTTGACCAGAATTGAACCTGGGACCCTTCAGTCCGCAGGCCGACGCTCTATCCACTGAGCCACACCGGTCAGGGCCCCTCCTCGGGACCTCAGACGCCCCTTCCTGACCTTCCCGCCCACAAGTATGGGAATGCGAGCTCCTAGAACAAACGCCACCCCAGCGCTGTGTCCCTGCCTGGACCCTGATGACCTAGGGGACACCTGTGTCACCTCCAAGGCCTCTCACACCAGGTGTGTCTCCGACCACGCACAAGTGAGGGAGGGCTGCGTGCTTGTCCCGAAAGCCATTGCTCAGGCCAAGACGCATCCCACAGCTGGTGCCACGGGGAAGGGATACAGGGGTCTTCATTAGGCGGCCATCCGATGGGGACAGTGTCCACTCGAAGGAGCGCTAGGGCTGGTGAGCGCTCTGAGCAGCTGTGGGCTGGTGGGCTGGGAGCTTGGGTGGGAGCTCCCTGAGCGGGGAGAGCTCCTGGGTGGAGGCGGGAGGCCTTGCTGGGCCCCAGGGAAGAAGCTGTAGGCTGTTGGGGGAGGGTCATGGGAGGAAATGATTTGCAAAGATTTCAGATGCGGAAGAGGCAAGACCTGCAGAGGGATGGATGGATGTGGGGTGAAGGGTGCTTTGAGGCCCACTGTAGGGAGACAGGCGTGTTGCCACAGGCCGGAAGGCTCGGGCTGGAGGAGAGGTGAGGAGGGGTGTGGCAGAGCACAGTGGGGTCACTATCACTAACTTGGGGGCTTGTTGGGCTGTGGCACAGGGAGGGGAGGTGTCCAGCGAAGATGTGTTTCCTGAGGGCTAGGGTGGTCCCGGGTGAGGGGCGATGGAGAGGTCCCAGAAGGGACAGATGTGTGCCGGGCAGGCAGAGGGGGGCCTAGGAGCGGGGGTGGACCGGGGACATAGTGCCCATGGTGGACGGCCTCCTTCCGTCCATGGTGTCAGCCAGGAGAGGCAAAGACTAGGTGTGTGTGTGTGTGTGTGCATGTGTATGTCCCTGTGTGTATGTGTGTGTGTGCGCACGAGTGTGGTATATGTAGTGAGTGTAGTATGAGTGTGTGTGTGTAGCACTGTGTGCACGAATGTGTGTTGTGTGCACACTCACATGCTGGGGTGTCCTGGCTCCGGGCTCACCTCGCCTGCTGCCCCTGTCCTGACCCGAGGGCCCCGCGAGGGCATGGGGACGGGCCGGGGCATCTGAGGCCGACCAGGCTGCAGAAACATAAAAACAGGACCAGGTCCGCTCCCACACTCAGGGCACCGAGGTCCGGACGGCGCTGGGCCAGGAGACCGGGGCGGTGGCGGGGCCAGCGCAGGTGTGCACCCCTCAGAGCAAGGAGGCACGCCCGAGTCAGAGTTTACAAGACGCGGACCAGAGCCCGGGCCCCAGGCTGAGGCTCGGGACACAATGGACCCGACCCCATCTCTGCCCTCAAGATGCTCACTCAAGCCTGGTCTCCTCAGTGGGTGCCCACCCCAGCTCCCCACGGGCTCCTACTCATCCGTCAAAACCTCGCTCAGGTCACTCTGCTCCCCCAGGCCTCCCTCCAGCCCCTGGAGGACTCCTCTCCCGGCTCCCACACCAGGGTGGCCTGCTGTCACCTCTGTGACACGGGCCTGGGTGCAGCAGGGACAGTCTGAGTGCCCGGAGGCCCCAGTGCTGCAGCCAAGCCCTGGGCGGGTCACGCCTGTGTGTGGGACGCCTCCCCCCGGCTGTGCTGCGTGCCAGGCTTCACTGGCCGCTGGCTTTGTCGGCCGAGGGCAGGGCGAGATGCTCCACGGGCCTTCCAGCCTGAACCTCTGCCCTGCTCTGGCGGAGGGGACCCCAAGGGTGTGTGGGTGGGGGGGGCAGAATGGATGTGGAAAGTGCTTTGAGAACTCACAGCGGGAGGCGAGTAGAGAGCGGCTGGAGCCCGCGGGGGACTGGGGACAGAGGCTGCGAGGAAAGGGCAGGTCTAGCACTTGTGCCATTTACTGCCAACTCCCGGAGAGGCCAGGGCATCAAATATTTACCAATGCGCCCGCGGCAGGAAGCATTAACCTTCAGGCGCAGATGCCTAGCGACCTGAGCTCCCGGGAAGTGTCCCCACGTTGGGAGGGGGAGGGGGAGGAGGAGGCTACATGCAGGGCTCGAGGAATGAAGCCCCAGCGCCAGGGACAGCTGCCCACAGCCCCTCCCCCTGCCAGAGCCAGAGAGCCTCCCCCTGCTGTGCTCTCCTGCCTCAGGCCAAGGCCCTGCCCCTCTCCCTCACCCCAACACTGTCTGCCTTCCCACCCGCTGGTGCCGTCCCCAAGGGCAGGGCTCTGTGGGGGGGCCTCTGCTGCTCTATCACGGCCTGAGAACTTGGGGGGCATGCGCCTTCTCTGACTCTGAGGACCCGTGATTACACTCGGCCCATCGGGCTAAGCCAGGACAGTCTCTCCGCGCGCTGCCCCCCGCCCCCGCCCCCGAGGTCCACAGGTTCACACCACACAATCACTTCGGCCATCTGAGGTTGCATTCAAGGTTCCGGGGATCAGGACAGGGACCTGGTTGGGGGTGTTAATCGTGCCTCCCGGGGCCTACGTGGAGGGCCACGGGATAGGCTGATGGCCCCCTTCAGTGCGCACAGCCAGCCAATTCCCCACGGTGGCCGCACGTTCTGCACGCCCCAGGAATCCGTGAGAGTTCCAGTGGTCTCCCCACCACCCCCCCCGCCGACCCTCCCTGTGTGTGGTGTGGTTGGTCTTTTTCGTCTCAGCCTTTTCAGGGGCCTGCAGGAGCAGCTCATTGTAGTTGTATGAGCTTTTACCCAATGCGTGCGTTTCACTTTCTATCATCATGACACAAAGCTCACCTCCTCATCCAGCCTCCTGGGACTACACCTTTTGTGGCTAAGAGCTCTGTCTGGGGGATTCCGATCCCACCTCCGTGGGATTGCCATCTCCTTCGCCCGGAGTTCTCCCGTCTCTGTGCTGTCTGCCCCCAAAGTTCTCCCATCTCTGTGCTGTCTGCTCCTTCGTAAGGGGTGGGAACAGTGCCTTCTCCTCTCAGTGCTGCTGTGAGGTGCTGTAAGCGCTAAGTAACAGCCCGCTGTTCTCATCGCTGGGGCGCTGGGCGGCCTGCACCTGGTCATCAGTCCTGTGGTGCCTGCGGCTGCCCTTGTCCCATCGCCAGGGACCCGCAGCGGCGGGAGCGGCGCTGTTCCTCAGGCTGCAGGTGCTCTCTCTGAACTCCGTGCGGGTGCAGGTGCAGCCAGCCTCCCTGCCCCGCCCCCACCCAGCCCGCTGCCCTGCCTCAGGGGGGGCCTTGCGGCCCCGGCAGCTGGCAGCCCAGACTGGACTCCCAGCCCCACCACCCACTAGACACCGCGTGACCCTGGGCAAGTGGCATTACCGCCTTGAGCCTCAGTTTCCTCATCTGCACTCATAAGTGGGGGAGCGCTGTGTGCGACCTTGCACGGGGGAAGCGCCCAGTACCGGCAGCCCCCACTCTCCTCCGTGAGGACCAGGAAGGGCCCTCCACGTGCTCCCCGGAGCCCTCGGTCGTCTGATGCCTCCACCTGCGGGGAAGCGCCCACTGGCTGCCGCCTCTCCAGGCCGCCCTGCCCGGAGCACCGGCTGTGCCCGCCGGGCCCCTCTGGACGGCCCTGGCTCAGACTGTGTCTCCTCCTGGGGTGCCTCCCCAGCTCTCTGACTCCCTCTGCTCATGCATGGGGGTGTCTGCGGAAGGCACCCCGGGACGGCTGCCTGGCCCTTTCTGACGGCGGCGGCATTTGGACCGGTGCCCTGCTGACGGCATCTCGCTGACCTGGGTCTCCACTCTCACTCACGTGGCTGCAGCACGTGGGCTCCACGGTACGTGCTCTGGGGACCCCGTTTGCAGGCTGATGGCTGAGTGGGACTGCTGGGTCAGGGGCGTGGGCATCTGACACTTGGCTACGCGTCACACTGCCTTCCACAGCGGTGGCCCCCGCATCCCTCCCACCAGCCAAGCGGCTGGCAGCCCAGGCCCCCCCCCCCACCTTCCTGCAGACACATGGGCACAGGCTGTTTGATCTTTGCCGATGCGAAGAGGGCGAGCGTGGGAGCTCCCTCTCGGCGCCCTGGACTGTCTCATTACGGCTTTCACGTGCACGTCTCTTATTTCAGACTTTGAATTTGCAATTTGCCAGTTTCTCTCTTTCTTCTTGGCAGTTACTCTGTCGCCTCTCGGGTCCTCTGAGTAATTCCCTTTTCCCTGGAAATCCACCCATTCCATCACGGCTCTGATCTGGTTGGACGGAGTTGAGCAGTAAGCCCCCGGGTCCTCTCGTTAACGTCTGTTCTCTCTTTACGGCGCGGCTGCTCCGTGCCCGCACCGTCGCTGGCCCTGGGGACATAGCAGTGGCCCCAAACCAATGAAAGCCTGACGTTTCTGGGGCCGACGGACAATCGAAAAAGACAGATTGTCGGACGGGGTCATGCTGGGGAGAGAGACAGGGTGTGGGCAGCAGGGGGTTACCGGGGGGCTGCGTCTTGACAAGGTTGCTCCGAGGGGCCTCCGGATCGGGTGACCTGGAGAGGAGGGAGGAAGCTGGGGTGCGTCTGGGAGCAGAGCGGGAGCTGCTGGTGCAGGCTGTGGGTCGGCCCAGCTTCTCTGGAGAACCAGAACCAATAAGATGGAAGCGTCTCACGGGATTTGCTGTGAGGACCCGGCTCCTGCAGGGATGGGGCGGGAAGTGCCAAGGTCTGCAGTTGGCCCGCCGCAGGCCCAGGAGCTGAGCCACGGTGTAGGTTCTGGTTGGAGTGTGAAGGCCCGGGAACCAGGGGGAACCATGGCGTAAGTCCCAGCCCCAGTCGAAGTGTGAAGGCAGGGGAGACCCACGGCCCGGCTCCGGGACAGTCATGCAGCCCGGCCGGCGCGGCTCAGCGGTTGAGCGTCGGCCTATGAACCAGGAGGTCATGGTTGCGGGCTCAATCCCCGGCGGGGGGCATGCAGGAGGCAGCCAATCAATGATTCTCTCCCTCCCTCCCTCCCTCCCTCCCTCCATCTCCCTTCCTGTCTCTCTAAAAAAAATCAATAAAAACATTTAAAAAGAAAAAGACAGTCATGCACAGAGTGAAAAAGACACTCCTCCTCCCGCCTACTCGTCCTATTCCATCCGCCCTCCGTGGACAGGAGGCGGCCCACTCACAGGCGGGAGTCCGTCTGCTGGACTCAGTCTCCCCATTAAAATACGCACTCACCCAGCAACGCCCTCCCGGACACGCCCAGGAATAATGTTTAGCCAAATATCCGGGCGCCCGTGTCCCGGCCAAGTTGACCTGTGAAATGAGCCATCACGTTGGAGAGGAGGGAACCAGAGGGGGAAGGTCAGGGATTTGATGGGAGAGGATGGAGAGGGAGGTTTGGCTTCTCCTCTGAGTGAGCCGGGAGCCATGGAGGGTTTGCGTGGCATCCTCTGAGGGAGGTTTCCACAGGGTCCCGGTGGCTGCTGCGTCGAGAGTGGACGGAGGGGCTGCCAGGAGGAGGCCACGTGAGAACCCTGCTGGCGTGGCCCACAGAGGCCAGCACGGTGGCGGGAAGGGCAGGGTTTGTGGATTTATCTGGAGGGAAAGGGGCAGAGGGATTTGCTAAGAGATCTGGTGTGGGGGGTGAGGGAAGGAGAGGGGCCCCAGTTGCTCTGGGACTCCCATGTGAGCAACCGGCAGGATGGAGTTGCATTCGCTGAGGTCAGGAATGCTGCGGGAAAAGCTGGTTTGGGGAGAACAATCTGGATTGTAGTTTGGGGCGCATCACGTTTGGGGTGTCTATTAAGTATCCAGTTGGGGATGTCAAGTAGACAGTACGGAGCCTGGAGCTCAGGTGGGAGCTTGAGACCCGAGAGCCCTCGTGTGCAGTGCTTACATCCTTGGGAGGAGATGAAGGCTCAGGAGAGAGGCTGGAGTGCCCGGGGTGCAGGAGGAGTGAGCAGCCGCGCCCGTTCTGCCGGAAGGAGGACCGAGAAAATGACCCCTGGAGGGACCGCGGAGGCCTTTGGGACCGCGACAAGGCAAATTCTGCAGCACAGTTGGGACAGAGGCCCCTCTGGAGAGGTTAAGGGGCAGCAGGGGAGCGGAATTGCATGGCAACAGTGAGATAACTTCCCAGTGGTCACTTCCTCCCTCTGCTTTAGTAGCTTCACCAACAGTTAGTATGTTTCATCCGTTTTCAAAAAGAACCAGGCATTGGCTTTATACACTCCTCCCTTCCTTTCACTGCTTTTAACTTCATTTCAGTCTTAATTTATCAATTGCTCCTCGATGCCTTCTTTGGGTGTATCTTGCTGTTCTTTTCTAACATTTTGAGTGGGATGGTTAATTCCCGTTTTCTTGTTTATTAATAGCAATGTTTAAAGCTATAGATTTTCCTTTGAGCATTGCCTTGGCTGCACCCCCCAAGGGTGCCTTGGCTGCACCCCCCAAGTTCTGAACCCTAATGCTTTTATTTTTATAATTGTCTAGATATCCTTGATTTTTTCTCTCTCTCTCTTTGACTCAAGAGTTGTTTTTTTTTTTAATATATTTTATTGATTTTTTACAGAGAGGAAGAGAGAGGGATAGAGAGTTAGAAACATCAATGAGAGAGAAACATCGATCAGGTGCCCCCTGCACACCCCCCACTGGGGATGTGCCCGCAACCAAGGTACATGCCCTTGACCGGAATCGAACCCGGGACCCTCGAGTCCGCAGGCCGACGACCTATCCACTGAGCCAAACCGGTTTCGGCAGACTCAAGAGTTATTTTTAAAGAGTTTTTAAACTGAGTGGTAGAGTTTTTTGTCTTGCGCTTTTGTTATTAAATATTTTCAAAACTGTGATCAGATAATTTTGGCTTTTTGGAATTTACTTTCTTTTTGGCCTAATTGTCATTTTATGTATGCATTTTTAAGAGTATTTGAACAGAAGGTAGATTCTGTTTCTCTCTCACACACACACACTCGTCATTAATTTCATTATTTGGCTCCATATGTCCTTATGTATGTTTTTGCTACCTTTATCTGTAATGGACTGAGAAAAGTGAATTAAAATGCACTGATACTAGAATAGTCTGTCTTTTTATGTCTACGTTTCCATTAGTTCTTGCTTGATGAATGTTGAAGCTATGTTACTTGGTGCGTAGATACTCATTGCTTTAGATCCTTGATCCCCGCACAGCGCCCCCCTTTTTCTCCTCATTCGGTATTTGTTGCCCTGACTTCAGCTTTATCTGCTGTTCAGATAAAGACCCTGGTTTCTCTTGGTTTGCATTCGTTTGTTGTGTTTTTGCCCATCCTCCACCCTCCCCCACCCCCGCGGTATTTCTCAATTGTTTATTTATCAAGAGAAACTATTTCTGAGCTCAAATATGCATGCTTCATAGGTCAGGAACACGGGTCGGTGACAAACTTCCATGGAATTCAACCCAAAGGCATTCTTTACATTCCAAGGTCACTCTGCCCCCGGAAAGAGTTCAGCCTCCTCCGCTCCTCAGCCTTTCATGGGATCCTAATTGCCGTGGACATCTGCAGAGGCCTCCTCTCGTGGCTCAGCCACAGCAGATGTATAGGAAGCTGCAACCCCCCGGGATACAATGATGGCCCCAACAATGTGAAATCCGGATGGAGGACTGGACAACCCCATTTTTATTATTATTATTTTAATATATTTTATTGATTTTTTACAGAGAGGAAGGAAGAGGGAGAGAGGGTTAGAAACATCAATGAGAGAGAAACATCAATCAGCTAGCTGCCTCCTGCACACCCCATACTGGGGATGTGCCCGCAACCAAGGTACATGCCCTTGACTAGAATCAAACCTGGGATCCTTGAGTCCGCAGGCCGATGCTCTATCCACTGAGCCAAACCAGTTGGAGCCCCACTTTTTTAACTTGATAAAATACATAACATAAATTTACCATTGAGCCATTGCACGCACTGTTCAGTAGCCGGAAGTCCATGTCTTTGTGGCGCAGCCATCACCAGAACTTCCTGTCCTCTGTCCATTCTTTTAGAGCACACTTTCCGGAATCCTTCTACCTTCCGTGGGTTTTGTGTGGAGTGGGACCCCCGCTAAGGCTGAGAGTCTTTTTTTTTTTTTTTTTCAGCAAGTGTGTGTGGCTCATTACCATTTCCTGAGATGGCAGACACAGTTGGTCTCAGTTCTGTCATCTTAGTTTTGATACGCTTTCTGCTTTTATAGTTTTTTGTGGGGGTTGTCAATTTTCGCCATATGGTCTCTGTTTTCTTTTTTATGTATATGTCTTCTGACAATATGGAAAGCTGTGTTTTTGTCCCATGGATATCTTCATAATTATACTGTGATATTATACCCTTAACCATCTATTTCTAGACAATGTTTATTTTCCCCGTTATGAACAGTATCCAAATAAAAATAGTCTACTTTCCCTTTCCTCCTCCCAAATGATATTGGTTGATTATATTATTTTTCTATTTGCCTTTGTACCTCTAATGTTATTTACACATCTAAATGATTCTTTAGGCCCAGCCAGTGTGGCTCAGTGGTTGAGCATTGACCTATGAACCAGGAGGTCACTGTTTGATTCCCAGTCAGGGCACATGCCTGGGTTGTGGGCTGGCTCGCCAGTAGGGGGCGTGCAGGAGCCAACTGATGAATGATTCTCATCATTGAGGTTTCTATCTCTCTCTCCCTCTCCCTCTCTGAAATCAATAAAAATATATTTAAACTAGAGGCCCAGTGCATGAAATTTGTGCACGGGTGGGAGTCCCCTAGGCCCAGCCTGCACCCTCTTCAATCCAGGACCCCTTGGGGGATGTCCAACTGCCGGTTTAGGGATTGGGCCTGAACCGTCAGTCAGACATCCCTCTCACAATCCTGGACCACTGGCTCCTAATCACTCACCTGCCTGCCTGCACGGTTGCCTCTAACTGCCCCCACCCTACCCTTGTCGGCCTGATCACCCTTAACTTCCCCCCTGCCATCCTGGTAACCCCTAACTGCCCCCCGCTGCCAGCCAGGTTGCCCCACACAGCCTGCTGTTCAGTCCCTCACTAACCCCCCTGCCGGCCTGGTCGCCCCATGCAGCCTGCTTGTTCAGACGTTTGGTTGTCCCTCGCTAACTCCCCTGCTGGCCTGGTCGTAGGCAGCCATCTTGTGAAGGCATGAGGGTCAATTTGCATATTACCTCTTTATTATATAGGATGAGTGTTTAGACCTCCAACTATAAGTGAATAAGACATCATTTATCTCTCCTTCCTGCCTCCACATTTCTCATTTATATCAGTTCTCTGTTTTCTCTTTCATTCTTTTCGGTAACAGTCACAGTCCTTACATTTGACTCAGACGTAGAATATTCCTGCCAGTACTCCTGGCAGAGTTACTGCCTCTACCCTAAGCCTGTTCTCTAGTAATTATAGAAGAAGGGACCATGGGAACTATAATTCACAAATAGGTTCAAAAATTTTTTCTGTTGACTTTATACGTAAAGGATGGTTCATCTGGGCTTTAAAGTCTTCATCCATCCATCCATCCATCCATTTAAATATTGATTAAGCCTCTACTACATGTCAGTGACTGTTCTAAACCCTGGCAATACAAAAATAAACACCACACACGGACACCTCGGACTTCTTGTGGCTGGTAAGGGAGAGGTGAGCCGTCCACCAGGCCTGCCAGTGAAGCAGGAGGCGTGCTGGAGAGCGGTGTGCTGGGGGACGGAGAAAGCCGGGGTGCTAGGACCGGGCTGTGCTCTGTGCAGCAGAGGAGAGGCTCCGTGGACCCTTCTCCCCTGAGCTCGTGCCCGCTCCCCATGGTGCAGAGCTGGGGGTTGGCTCAGCCCCATGAAGTAGGACTGGCTCCAGAAAGATGGGCTGTGCAGCCCTGTCAGAGCCGCTCCCTCCGCCTCCCCCCTTGCGGATAGCATGCCCTGGAGCTTGGTGCAAGAGGGCTTATCAGTGAAGAGCTTGAATAAGATGCAGTGGCCCTCCCCGGCCAGGTGGCTTGGTGGGTGCCAGTTCGATTCCCAGTCAGGACACATGGCCGGGGGGGGGGCAGGCCTGATCCCCCGTCGGGAGTGTGCAGGAGGCAGCCGATCGATGTTTCGCTCTCCTATCAATGTTTCTCCCTCTCCCTTCCTCTCTCTCTAAAAATCAGTAAGAAATTCTTTCTTAAAAAAGAAAAAAATATGCAAGTAGCAGAAAACCAGCTGCACTGGTGTGGAGGCGGGAAGCCAGCGGGCACCACCAGACCCAATTTTCTCCCTGCGCTCCATTTCACTGGCGTTAGTGAGGGCCCCTCATTCTTCTGCTCTTCCAGGTTTGTGTCCCCTTCCCAATAGATTTCCACTTGCATGGCCTTGGCCAGACTGGGTCATGTGATCACCCCTATCTGCAAGGGAGTCTGGGAAGGTGAGAATCTGTGACTGGGGAAGGGCCCTACAAATGGATATAAGACAGGGGATTCACAGTGCCTCCCACAGATGGAGTCTGTGCTTCTGTCCCTCGCTGTCCTTGCTTGGAGGTCATTTTGAGGGGAGAAAGGACTAAAGCCGCTCTGCGGATCAAAGCTGTAAATGCCCGTCCCTGTGCCGGGGGTCCCTGGTTCCCTCTCCATGACTTTGTGTGATATGGTCCTATCCAGTGGTGTGATTGCAAGACTCATAATGGTGTTTATTATAATTATGAATGATATCAGGATCTGTCCTTAATAATTTTCAGTTGGTTATAGCAAAGGTGACCATGTAGCTCATCATCAAAATCAGAAGACTGTTGAGTGTGAAAGGGGAACAATGTTAAAAATTATGTCAGAACAGCAGCCGTTCACTGGGACTGTCCCAAGGCAAGACATGTTGTTGAGGTAGATGAACACCGTTGGCTCTCTGAGTTGATCTGATGTCTCGCAGATTGAAAATGTCTGTGCTCTCTAATCTAATAATTGGCCTGTTGACTCTCTTGAATTTTCTACATGTATTACTTGCAAATAGTTGGTTTTGGGAATCTCCGACACGCTATGCTTTTTTCTTGTCTTATTGCATGGGACAGGGTTGCTAGTACTATATGGAACCACTAGAGGCCCGGTGCACGAATTCATGCATGGGTGGGGTCTGGCCAGCCCGCCCCCAATCGAGATAGGGGGGGCTGACAGGGGGCGGGGCCAGCTGGGGGGAGGGGCCATGAGCAGTTGGCCAGCCAGCCCTCCCCCTGGTCAAACTCCTGATCGAGGGGACAATGTACATATTAGTCTTTTATTATATAGGATAGTCAACAGGCTTGCTTGTCTAGCTTCTAGTCTTAAAGTCAAACATTTCTCAATTCCCAGAAGACAAAGGCAGGTCATGGGCTTAGAGCAGTGGTCGGCAAACTGAGCCAAATATCAACAGTACAACGATTGAAATTTCTTTTGAGAGCCAAATTTTTTAAACTTAAACTTCTTCTAACACCACTTCTTCAAAATAGACTCGCCCAGGCCGTGGTATTTTGTGGGAGAGCCACACTCAAGGGATCAAAGAGCCGCATGTGGCTCGCGAGCCGCAGTTTACTGACCACGGGCTTAGAGGAAAACTGGCTCCTCCTGGCACGGAGGTCTGAGAGAAATGTCCCCAGTGTGTCCCCATGGGGGAGACACCATTGATGTTTTGTTTCCTTCTGCTTCCCCCAGAAAACCCTTTCGCCATGCCTCAGGACTGGGGAGGTGAGACCCGAAGTGCCGGTGCAGCCTCCAGGGAGAACACCTTCAACGGAGACGCCAGGGAGAGCTGAGGCGGCCGCGGTGGTGGCAGAGGAGAAAGTGCCGCCTGTACCCTGAACCCCGTTCTGCGGACTTTAAGATTAGGAGCAAACTCAGGAGTGGGGGTGCAGGGAGGGGCTCTGAGCCACCTGTCCACAGCAATAGTCCCATTTGGGCCGGTGGCTTCCGAGACGGGAGGCCCCTGTGGACTCAAGGTGACCAGCACAGAGCTGCCCTGGCCAACCCAGCTGGGAGGACGCAGGCCTGGGCGTCGGGCCGCAGCTCCCTCACCTCTGTCCCCTCCAATAGCGGCTCGTGGGCCCGTGCCTGTCAGAACACTGAGTGTGTGTGTGCGTGTGTGTGCGTGCGCATGTGTGACTTGGGTGTCCTTTTTGTTTGTTTGGTTTTTATTGGGTCCCTCCAAGTTCTTGGATGGGCACGTGCCACCATGTGGTGGGGTCCTCGCCAGCGTCCCGAGTCCCAGGGTTTTGCTGCGGCGGGCAGCTGGGCGCCAGATGGGGCCAGCAAGCATGGGGCCCAGCCCTGCTGTGTCTTGTGGGGACGCCGGGATTTGAAAACTCCAGGGCGGGTCCATTGTCACAGAAGCCAGTCCCATAGCCACAGTAATAATAAGGGGCATGTCTGACTGTCCGAGGGGCAGGCACCAAGCGGGTGTCTGTACACAGCTTCTCTCTCCACCGGCGAGGGAGGGTGGGGAGCCCCCTGCAGAAACAGCTCCGAGCAAGGTGGGTGCTGGGGTCACACAGTGACGGGGGGAGGGCAGCCCCGTGGTTAGATATCAGGGGTGTGGGAGCCCAGAGTCCAAGCTTCCAGCCTGGAGCACCCCCAGCATAGTCCGGGGACACCTCTCGGTGGCTTCCCAGTGGACGGGCCATCACCCTAGTTCTCCACCATCGCTGCCCAGACCCCGATTCGCACAGCACACTCTGTAAGCACCTGCCGTGTGTCAGGCCCACGCTGGACAGCGCTGGGGGCGAGAGATGAGTCCGCAGTCCTCGCCCCTGCCCCGGGGGCCGCCACCTCAGGGGAGAGACAGACACATAGATCTTTCACAGTCAGGGTGACGAGCAGTATGGAAACCCAGAGGGGAAGGTTCTAGAAACCATTCCATTTTCAGGTGGGACTTTCACACAGTCCTGGATGCCCGTAACGTTCATCCACAGAGCTCACCACGGCCACTGCCACGCTGTGTCCCGGGCACACAGGCAGGTGCCACCCTGGAAGGGGTCATCAGTCCGAGGGCCACGTAGACGACGTGCCCACTGGTGTCAGTGATGCTGAAATCGCCCCCGGCGCCTGCTCGGTAAACCCACGTCCCCTTGGACCGCGGGTCCTCGCTTAGCCTGACCTAGTGTCCCCGCACCCAGACTGTCCATCACACAGTGTGAGCAGGCGGGGCCCCGCTCACTCGCTGCTCACAGGGTGCTGCTTTTCCAGCTGGGTGGGGGGGACGGAGCAGGAGAAGGAGGACAGCAGCCGGGGGAGCGCTGTGCCGGGAATCCAGTCACAATATGTGCGTGGGGGCCGCGTGGAGCTGGGCCCCTGGGAAGGCCTTCCTAAGCAGGTGCCCATCAAGCCCAGATCTGAATGCTAAGCCAGAGCCAGCCTGGGGTAGGGACGAGCATTGCAGGCCGAGGGCACAGCCAGGGCCGGGCCCGAGGCGGCAGCAGGCTCCGTGGTCAGGGAGTCAGAAGAAATCTGGGGGCTGGGCCCAGCGGGGTGCGGAGCAGGTGAGGGTGAGAGAGCCCAGACTGGTTTGCTGTGTGTCAGCCGCATGCTTGGATGAAGCAGAGAGAACTTGCCAGGGTGTGAAGTGTCTAACAGACAGCCTGGCTTTTCAGCCTCTCAACAGCCCCACCGAGAAGGGACTCTCCCCATTTTATGGGCTGGGAAACTGAGGCTCAGAGGGGTCACAGGGCTTGCCCAAGGCCCCACGGGCAGGCTGTGGCAGACCCAGGCCATGGCTTCAGTCCCGTCTCCTCCAGCCTGTGGCTCCAGAGCCCAGGTGGACAGCTCAGCAGAGGCAAAGTGGGGGAACCTTCGCTTGGGGGTCTTGATTCAGGGACAGGCATGGCTCCCTTTCCCTCGGATGCCAGTCATGCCAGGACATGGGCCAGGCCTTGTCTGTGTGGAGAAGCGATGACCAGGGGAGGGGCATGCCAGCAGCCATTCAGCCCAGCTGGATCAGCCCACACCTGCACCCCATGTGCGGAGCCTCGGAAAACAGGAACCTGTCCCCGGGGCTCAGGGGTGGTGGGCACAGACCCACGTCCTGACACGAGCCTGCATGAGGAGCAGTGTGACCCCGGCAGGTCCGTGCCCGCTCTGCCCTCCATTTCCCTGTGGGAAGAGGAGGGAGTTGGACCAGGCAGGTGGGGCTGGCATGGGTAGCTTCCTGTCGTTCTGGGTGAGGCTCGTGCAGCAGCTCATGCCCTTCCTCTGCCAAAAAGGAGCCGGTGGCCTTGCCTCCCTGCCCGGCGGCCTGGGCCAGAGGGCGCTGTCCCGTGGACCCGCTGGGCTGGAGTCCCTGCTCTGCAGCCCGAGAGTGACAGCCCGCAGGAGGCGAGGCAGACTCCGGCAGCCGGGGATCCAGGCGCAGCCCTGCCCCGTCCCCGTCCCCGTCCCCGCCTTGGCCTTGGGCAAGCCCCCTCCTCTCTCTGAGCCTCAGTTTCTCATCTGGCAAGCGTGCAGGGTGGGCATGGGAGGAAGGTCACCGCGCTCGCTGCAACGTGCGGAGGTGAGGGGGTGAGGACAGTGTGGGGGGCGAGTGGCTGTGGAGAAGGTCGCTCAGGCCCCGCAGATGTCGAGGGTCCCCCCTAACCCTGCGGTACCCCGGGTCATCCCCACAAAAACCTGTCCCCATCCCACTGTGGCGGGGACATGCCAGTTAGTAGGGTCCCTGAGGGTGCGGTGCAGGGTGGTGGCAAGTTCGAGAAGGGATGGACAGAGCCGGCGATTTTCAGCGACTCATAGACTGTCCAAGTTGCCTGTTTCCTTCTTACGGTGAGCTGCTGGCTGTCACCACGTCATCTGTGAAAGTAACAATATGACACAGAAAGAGAAAAGTGAGAAGGACACCCGCCCAGGAGCTGGTTTCTGGCGCTTTGCGTGACTCCCGTGTCCATCAGCGCCTCTTCCCGCGGGAGCTGCCATTCCCGAGCAGGCATGCTTTCCCTCTGGTCCGGATCGGGGGGAGTGCGGTGCGTTCTGGACTCTGTTCAGAACCCGGAGCTGGTGGCCTGTGGGCCTCTCGCCCTCCCCTCACCCTGAGCTCCCGCTGCCCGGCCGCCTCCGAGCTGAGCAGGACCAATATGAAACAGGCCTTAACTGGAAACACGCACATGCACACACACACACGCACACACACACACACACACGCACACACGCACACAGGCGCTGTGCACGCACACACACACGCACTCCTCACAGCGATTCTGCAGGTAGATCCCGCCTCTCTCGCCGTCTCCGTTGCTTTAGAAAAACAGCAGGCAGGCAGCTGGCGGGCTGGGGGCATTTCCCCTCATCAGACGAACAACTCTGCAGGCAAATTGGGGCCCCAGGACCGGGAAGAAGGACTTGGGGGTGTCAGGGGAAACGTGGCCAGAAATGGAGGTGCAGACTCGCTGAGATGCTTGCCGGCTCACCAGCAGGTCCAAGTCCCATGTAGGTCCCTTCAGGCATGAGACTGTGGGGGTGGCCATGCCCTGGACCGCCCCCAGCCCCCCAGCAGCGCCCACGAACCCCTGTCCACTCCAGGAAGGTGTCCCGGCCCGTGGCCCGGCTGCCTCCCGTCCCGTGTCTGCAGGAGGTGGTGCCGTAAGACAGGCCCCCAGGGCCACAGGCTTTTAAGAAACCGTGCTTGGCTTCTGTGAATTTTTCAACCTGGCTGGGGTGTTCCCCGCGGCGGGAAGAGAGCCCTGGGCGGCCCGCGGAGTGGCGTGGGGAGTGGCGTGGCGGGGCCTCAGCAAGAATTCCACGCGGAGGCCGGCATTTCCTGTCGGTGCGAGGCAGCCGTGTCAGCTGAGCCGCCCCTGGGGCCCTCCCCTGCCATGCCCATCGGGTTGGGATGGTGGCGGCGGCTCCCGGGGGTTCTTGGTCAGAGGGTGTCTGCCTGGTCCCCACAGACATCTGAAAGGTCAGGGCAGCCAAGCCCCCTGGGAGGGAGGGGGTGGCACTGTGGCCACTGCCATCTGCAGCCCGGAACCTCACCGGGCGGCGTGCTGCCCCGTGCCCTGCCGACAGCAGACGCTGCACCCCTCCCGCAGCCACGCTGGCTCCCAGCCCCCCCTTCGCGCAGGGGCGGGTGAGCGGATGTACACAGCTCCGGGGTCAGAGCCTGAACCTCAAACACTGGAGGGCAGCCAGGAGCGATGCCAGGCCCTAGGAAGTCCATTGTTCACGCGCATTCATTCATCCATTCAACAGACCCCTGCCCCACGACCCGGCGCTCACGGGGAGCAGGCCCTGCCCTGCCGTGGGCGGATGTCAGGACACACCCTGTCGGGGGAGAGGCTGGGTCACCTGTGACGTGCCTAGCTGTGCCTAGGGGTTAGGGATGCTTAGATTCACAAAGCGACAGGGAGCACTTACCTCGCCCGTCCATGAGAGTGACCTTGGAGGTATCCCCCGCCCCCCGCCCCGAGTCTCTAGTCCAAGACCCTGCCAGCAGCTGGTGCTAGAATGATGCTTGTGGGTGAGTGGCTGTGGCCATTAGTCCCCTGTCCCTAAAGCTCCCATCTTCACGTCAACGCCCTGCCCCGTGTGCCCTGACAGCCTGAAACCCAGGGCTGCCGTGCCCGCTGCGGGGCACCCCTCCCGGGCTGTGGCGTACATGGGCGGGGTCCCCGCACCGTTTCCCAGGAGCAGCGGCTCCTGGGCCCGTGCAGTGAGGGGCCCCGTTGAATGGCCCTCACCCGCCCTCTCCACGCACAGGACCAGACGCCCCGAGGCAGGCCGGCCCGAGCACGTGGTGGGAAGTTACAGAGGGTGCGGCCGCCCCGGGCACCAGTGTGGCCACGCAGGAACCAACCGGTGACGCGAGGGCCTCTCCTCGGCACCTCGCCGGCTCCTCACGTGCGGTTTCTCCCCGTCTCTTCCCCCGTTTTCCGTGTTAGAGCCACGGGGATGCGTCGCCAACAAGCCACCGAGGGGCGGGGCCTGGGGATGTGCAATAACTCAGTGGGGACCCCGAGGGGGCGCTCGGTCACCCCAGCCAGGCAGGGCCCCCCAGGGCCAGCGGGACAGGGGCCCGCAGCTCCGGGTGGGGCAGAAGCATCCCTCTCCCCCGTGGACCCCGGCGTCACGTGCACAGGCAGGGGGGCTCTGAGAGTCGATAACCGGGAAAACCAAAAAACAATATTATTCCTAATAATATTCCTAACAATATACCGTCACACTAACGCCGTGTCTTACACTGACGGCTGTTGCACTGCTTTTGTCTTTCTATACACAGTAGTTTTTATAAAGATGTCCTTAGGTTTTAATAAAGAGTGTCACGTCAGCCGGGCCCTGCTGGGAAGTGTGCTCTCCTGGTGCCGATGCGCCCCTGTTCTTGGTCACTGCCGGGAAGGGGGAGGGGGAGGGGGAGGGGAGGGCTACTTCACCATCCTGTGCAGGCCTCGCCCTGGAGCTGGTGCGGGTGTGAGCCCTCTTCCCGGGGCAGGGGAAGGTGGGGGCGGGGGAGGGGAGCTTATTTCAGGAGCTGGCTCAGAACAGGGTTGGGCGCCAACTCCAGCCGGTGAGTCTGCAGGGAGGGCCAGGCCCCCAGCGTCCAAGAGGAACAAGCTGGGCAAATAGGGGTTTGTGCCCCAAGAACTGCCACCCACCGGGCCCACGTAGGCCCACGTTGGGCCCTCCTGCCACCCAGGTCTCAGCCTCCAGCGGTTTGGCCAGAGCTGTGTCGCTCCCACAGCAAAGGGCCAGGTCCAGTTCAGGGCGGTTTCAGCACCAAATGCTATCACAGCTCTCCTCCCCCCTCAACCCCACCCCTAGTGGACTTGAGCCCCATCTGATGGCCTAGGGGTGGTGGGTGACTCTTAGCACACCCTCCTCCTCCAACCCAATCAGCGGCAGGGCTGGGAGAGAGAAAGGGACATGGGACCAGGCGGGCGGGGTGGGGAGGGAAAGGGGGCAGGATTGCTGTCACTGTTTTGCTGCTGTGGGCATGTTCTTGGGGCAAATGGAGGCTTCTCTGGAGACCTCCTTGGGGGCCTCCCTCATGCCCCAGGAAACTTATATTCACACCAAAACCTGCACCCAAACTGGAAACTGTCCAAAGGCCTTTCAACTGGTGAAGGCTGAGCAATCTGTGCATCCCTCCGTGGACTGCGGCCCAGAAATGAGAGGCCTGAGCCGTGGACTGGCACGTGGCCGATCTGGGTGAAGCTCCGAGAATGGCACGGCCTGGGGGAAAGCCGGCTCCAAAGGCTGCCTGCTGTGTGAGCCCAGGTAGGTAACGTTCTCGAAGGTGCACTTATAGACTCGGGGGAGGTGAGGGGCTGTCGGGGTGGAGGAGCGGTGGGGGACGCAGGAGGCGGATGTGAAAGGGGCGGGCGGGGTCCTGTGATGATGGGGGGCACACACCGTGGCGGAGCCCATGCCCACACCCTGGGGGTGAGATTGTGAGGTGTTACCATGGGGAACGGAAGGGGGCTCCCCCACGACGTCTCACAGCTGTGTGAACAGACAGCGACAGCAAAAGGAAAAGGCTTTCGAATGCGAACAAGAGGTTTGGACGCAGGGCGCGCCTGAGGGCTTGCGTTGGGGTGCAGAGGGCATGAGCCATGGATGGAAGGGAGCGGACGGCCCAGCTCTGGGAGAAGAGAGAGGGACCTTAGGGGGCAGGTCACAGAACCAACCTCGATGACCACAAGACGTTCCCGTGCTCCGGTACAGGGGGGGCAGCACGGAGTAATGCGATGCCACGCTACGCCCATCACACGGGCAAAAAGGAAATGGGTAAATGCACGCCGTTGGCAATGACACTGATTATAGCCTCTGTGGAAGCAACCTGGAAATACCTGTTCACGATGAAAACTCTACAGCCTTCCGCCTGCGTGGATGGTGTGAAATGGGACGGGCGGGGGGACTCCCGCGTGGGGGCGGGTGGGAGGGACTCCCGTGTGGGGGTGGGTGGGAGGGACTCCCGTGTGGGGATGGGTCGAATGGGACTCCCGCATGGGGTGGGTGGGAGGGACTCCCGTGTGGGGATGGGTCGAATGGGACTCCCGCATGGGGGTGGGTGGGAGGGAATCCTGTGTGGGGTCAGGTGGGAGGGAATCCTGTGTGGGGTCAAGTGGGAGGGAATCCCATGTGGGAGGTGGGTGGGAGGGACTCCCGCGTGGGGGTGGGTGGGAGGGAATCCTGTGGGGGGGTGGGTCAAATGGGACTCCCGCGTGGGGATAGGTGGGAGGGAATCCCGCGTGGGGTGGTTTGAATGGGAATCCCGCGTGGGGGTGGGTGGGAGGGAATCCCGTGTGGGGCAGGTGGGTGGGAATCCGTGTGGGGGCGGGCGGGAGGGAATCACGCGTTGGGGGGTGGGAAGGAATCCCGCGTGGAGACGGGTGGAAGGAAGTCCCATGGGGTGGAAACAAGACCATGCTGAGCAGCGGGGAGCAGACTGGATGAGCAGCTCTCCAGCAAGCAATGCGTGAACACGTACATGCCTGTCTTTATTGTCACATGTGCTGACATAAAGGATGCGTGGCCCAAAGTTTACCATAGCAATCAGCATAGAATGCTCTTTATCGTAAGTCTTACACCGTCAGCTGGTTCTCGCAGGAGGCCGGTCGCAGCCGCGGACCCGGTGGAGCAGCGGGAACGTCGGTGCAGCTTCACTGCTGGAGTCGGAGGACGGGAAGCAGGAAGGCGTGTGGACGCGCCTGTCATCCCCGCATGAATGTTCTCCTCATTGGACTGGAGGACAGTGTTCAAACCCTGAGAAAAGTGCCTCACTTTGGGGCTATTCACAAGCCATCGCTACGGACGGGCCACACTTTTAAGTTGCATTTGGATTATTTATGCTAATGTTTCTTTTTTAAATATATTTTTACTGTATTGATTTCTGAGAAGAAGGGAGAGGGGGAGAGAGAGAGAAACATCAATGGTGAGAGAGAATCATTGATCGGCTGCCTCCTGCATGCCTCACACTGGGGACCGAGCCCTGACTGGGAATCAAACTGTGACCTCCTAGTTCATAGGTCGACACTCAACCACTGAGCCACACCGGCCAGGCAATGCTAATGTTTCTTAAGTCCAGACAACCAACAAACCAGGTCCCTAACTGTCATGTGTGCCAGTTTTCGTGGCGTGGACACTCTCGCCACGGCCACCTTTAAACTACGCTGTGACACGTGTGTGACATGTCCAGTCACAGACTGGGAAGAGATGCAGAGGCCGTTACACAGCATGTTGGAGGAGGCATGACCCCGTTTTTAATGCATTTAATTATATGCTTATAGAATTTCAGTTTTTACTGGCTGCATTTAATAACGGGCTCACAAAATTAACAATAGGCTGTCCGACCCCGTGCACGCTGCCTCCAGCACGCCCCTGGGAACAGACAACTAGCAAGGAAACGCCACGCTGTGGGAACATAGGCAACTATTTAAAAGCATGAATGGGAGTTCTGCAGGGGATCTGGAGGTATTGTCAAATCAGAAAGGCAAAGCATGGACAAGAGAATATAGTTTTGATCGCATTTTTATGACATAATGGCCCCTCCCCCACCATAGCATGATTGTTCAGAAAAATAAGGTGACAGGATCTGGGGGTTTAGGGGGTGTCTGTGGGAAGGAGAAAAGGTAGACAAGCAAAAGAGGAAAACGGAACACAGGAACGCCAATAGAACACACCGCCCCGACGCTAACACAGTCTGTCATTCGTGTATACGTCTGTGCCTGTGTGTCTTCATATCATTAGAATATACAGAGTGGCCAGATGATTATGATCTCTGAATGCATAATTGCCTGGCCACTCAGTGTATATCCTATATAATAAAAGGCTAATATGCAAATTGTCCCCTCGACCAGGAGTTTGACCAGCAGGCAAACCGGCCAACTGCCCATGTCTCCGCCCCTGGCCAGGCTGGCTGGACCCCACCCATGCACGAATTCATGCACTGGGCCTCTAATATATATACTGAGTGGCCAGATTATTATGCGTTCAGAGATCATAATAATCTGGCCACTCAGTGTATTTTAAATATACTTTTATTGATTTCAGAGAGGAAGGGAGAGGGAGAGAGAGATAGAAACATCAATGATAAGAGAGAATCATCGATTGGCTGCCTCCTACATGCCCCACACTGGGGATCGAGCCCACAACCCAGGCATGTGCCCTGACCGGGAATCAAACCCTGACCTCCTGATTCATACATAGGCTGACGCTCAACCACTGAGCCACACCAGCGAGGGTAAAATACGTTTTCAAAGCAAGTCCTCAGTTGGACATTTGTTTAGGTTATTTATTGTTGTATAACAAACCATCCCCAAACTCGGTAGCTCAGAACAGCCACGGCTGTGAGAATTCTGTGGGGTGAGCATGGGGGTTCTCCATGGCACTTGGATGGCTGGGGGTAGCATGGCCTGCCTCACACGGCTGGTGGTTGATGCTGGCGACAAGCTGAGAGCTCAGCTGGGGCTCTCGGGTGGGGACCTCGGTTCTCCCCCGCGTGGGCCTCTCCACACAGCTGCTTGGGCTTCCTCACAGCATGGCCACTGCAGTGAGCAAGGGGGTGGGCAGAGGGGGTGATGGGAGAGGAGGTACAAGAGTCAAATTATAATGGGCCTTGCAGACCCCAGTCAGACCGGGGCTGGTATTCCGGGTGAAGCGTGGGAGCCTTGGCCAGGTTTTGACCAGAGGAGCGGCGGACCCCGGCTCAGTGCTCTGAACGGCTCGTTCTGCTGGCCGCGCAGAGAACAGACTTCAGGGCACGGATGGACGGGCTTCTTCCCCGGCAGAAGCAGCAGTGGGGAGGCGAGGTCGGAGTCGGGAATCAGGTTGCAGGCGGAGCCCACTTTATCTCCTCACAGCTCTGACGGAAGAGGGGAGGGACAAGGAGCACCCTGGTGAACCCGGGCCCCAGGGCGGAGCAAGAGGAAGACCAGGCTGCACCAGCAGGACGGGGGGCTGGGAGGCGGTTGGGAGCTAGTGGTGGCCACAAAGCTTCAGAAGACGCGGATCTGATGCCCCATGGGACGGTCATGGAGGTCCCTGGCTGGAATAAGAACAGGTGGTCAGGCTAGAGGAAGGACGTGGACTTCACTGGCGTCTCAGTGGTGTTTAAAGCCTCGAGACAGGATCACTAAGGGAGCCAGTGGTTAATGAAAGGAGACAGAACAATGAATGAGTTCTCCTGAACCATAACACTAACCCTAACCCTAACCATATCCATAACCCTAACCCTAACCCTAACCCTAACCCAAACCATAACACTAACCCTAACCCTAACCCTAGCCCTAGCCCTAACCATAACCCTAACCCAAACCATAACACTAACCCTAACCCTAACCCTAGCCCTAACCATAACCCTAACACAAACCATAACCCTAACCCTAACCCTAACCCTAACCATAACCATAACCATAACCCTAACCCTAACCCTAACCCTAACCCAAACCATAACACTAACCCTAACCCTAAACCTTACTTTAGCCCTAACCTTAATCCTAACTCTAACTCTAGCCCTAACCTTAATCCTAACTCTAACTCTAGCCCTAAACCAAGATCTAACCTTAGCCCTAACCCTAACCTTAAGTCTATACCTAACCCTATACCGAGACCTAACCCTGAACCTAGCCCTAACCCTAACCCTACCCTAACCCTAACTGAAATACTAGCTCTAACTCTACCCTAATCCTAACCAGAAAACTAACTCTAATCCTAATCCTAGCCCTAGATCTAACCATATCCATATCCCTAATCCCAGCCCAAACCCTAACCTTAACCAAAACCCTAGCCCTAATCCTAGCCCTAAACGTAATCACTAAACGTAACACGAATTCTAACCCGAACCAGTGCCCTAAGCCTAGCAAACCCTAACCCTAGCCCTAGCCCAAATCGAAACGCTAACCCTAACCCTAAACCTAACTCTAGCCCTAACCCTGACCCTAACCAAAAACATAGAAATAACCGTAACCATAGAACTATAAATAACCTAATCCTAACCCTAAACATAACCCCAGCCCTAAACCTAAACCATAGTCCTATTCTAACACTAACCCTAAAACTAACCCTGATCCTAACCCTAACACTAGTCATAACCCTAAACTAAACCCTAAAACTAGGCCTAAACTTAGCCCTAGGTGTAACCCTAACGATAGCCCTACCCCTAATCCTAACCTTAGCCCTAGTCCTAGCCCTAGCCCTAACCCTAGACCTAGCCCTAACCCTAGTGCTAGCCCTAGCCCTAGCCTTAGCACTAACCCTAGCCTTAACCCTAACCCTAAACCTAACCCTAACCAAAACCCTAGCCCTAGTCCTAGCTTTAACCCTAACCCTAACCCTAGAACTAAACCTAACTCTAGCCCTAACCCTAACCCTAACCCTAGCCTTAACCCTAACCTTAGCCCTAACCCTACTTCTAGCTCTAACCCTAACCCTAGCCCTAGGCCTAGCCCTAACCCTAGACCTAACTCTAGCCCTAACCCTAACACTAACCATAACCCTATAACCCTAGCCCTAGTCCTAGCTCTAACCCTAACCCTAACCCTAGCCCTAACCCTAACCCTAGACCTAACCCTAACCCTATCCCTAGTCCTAGCTCTAACCCTAACCCTAACCCTATCCCTAACCCTAACCCTAACCATAACCATAACCCTAGCCCTAGTGCTAGCTCTAAACCTAACCCTAACTCTAGCCCTAACCCTAACCCTAGCCATAACCCTAACCCTAGACCAAACCCTAACCCTAGCCCTAGTCCTAGCTCTAATCCTAACCCTTACCCTAGCCCTAACCCTAACCCTAGCCCTAACCCTAACCCTAGCCCTAACCCTAACCCTAACCCTAACCCTAACCCTAACAATAGCCCTAACCCTAACCTTAGCCCTAACCCTAGTCCTAGCTCTAACCCTAGCCCTCCAACATGTTCAAGGTCAAGGGGATAGGAAGAGCCAGCGGAAGTAGGAGGCACTGGCAGGAGGGTGCAGGGTCCCGGGTGCAGGTGAGGAGGGCGGCCAGGAGGCTGGGCCGAGGGGCATGCTGCTGACCCCGGGGGGCCAGGAGGCTGGGCTCGGGCCAAGGACTGTGGGTCTCAGGTTGGGGGTCAGTCTTCAGAGCAGTTTTAGGGAATCCATGGGGCAAAGAACTCACTTGGGAGTCAGGAGAAGTAAAAAAAATAAAGCGTTTTGCTTTTTCAAGAGGGAAGGGACGGGGCCAGAGGGCCGAGAAGTTGGGGGCGAAGGCTCTCGTGGCAATGGGAGAGCCACTGTGTGCATGAACGCTGTGCTAAGAGCTGATGACCGGTGAGCTGGCCGAACACCTATCCTCAGCCTGCACCAATGGGCGGGGCCAGGCCCCAACAAGGACCCAGACAGACGGCCCCGCCCCCTGCCACCTGGGCTCTGATGGGCCCTCACCCACGTGCCCTGGCTCTGCCCTGCACCCCCACCTCCGAGAGGAATGGGAGCCCCTGAGCCGTGCAGAGGCCCCGCGCCCTGATGGGCGTGGTCCGGGGCAGCTGGCATCCTTTTAAAGGAACACCCTGGTGCTGTCAGTCACCCCCTTTTTATTAACTGCCTCAGAAAATAACCAAGCATATTCAAGCCAAACCCCAGTGGGGGAGGGGTGGCAGTAAGCCATGACTTCACGAGGAATGTGCAGCCTGAGTGAGGTGAGGATGTCTGTCTGTGCTCCTGGCCTGGTTTCTGAACATGACAGCGAGTAAATACTGGTCTTCCCTCCTGCAGCCTTTCCATCTGGGGTTCAACAAGCAGGTGTTGCCGCCTCTGGAGAGGGAGGGCGTGGGCACCTGTGTGCTCAGAAGCTGAGTTTTCTTACAGGGCATTGTATTCTTATCAGGAGAGGCAGCGAGAGCAACGTGTGCTCAGTGAGCTGAAAGGGTTTGACGCTCGTGTAACATTTTTCCTAAACACACATCCACACATTGGGGGGGGGGGGGCACGGGCAGGGGGGACCTCTTCGTCAGACCAGATCCTGGCAGGGCCGCCCCAGGCCCGCCCGCACACCTGCTGGCTGTGCCCGGGGGAGGAGGAGACCAGAGCCCCGCCAGCCAGCACCTGGCCGTCTCCCTTTCCGGCTCCCCTCAACCTGCCAGGTTGGCCCGGGGAAGCCGTGCTGTCAAGGAAAGATGCGTTCAAAACTTTGTCTGCGCCAGGAGGGGCCGGGGACGCCCACCCCCGGGGAGCAGCCTGACGCGGGCCAGCTGTGTGCCGGGCCGGGGGGCTCCTTCCCCTGATGGGCTGACCGGCCTGTGCATCCGGGCAGGACCCTCCTCTGGCTGGTGGCCTCCGTGGCCCAGCGCCTCGGGGCCCTGGCTCTGGTCTCATGGAGGCCGCTCCTTGCATCTCCGGCTCTCCAAGACCAAGTCCACAGCAGCCTGCGACTGCCAGCCACAGAGCACCCGAAGCCCTGCCGCGTGACCTCCGGTTGGGGTCACCAAAGGCCAGCAGCTTCCTCGGGGACACCCAGAGCCCGCTGTTCTGCTGTGGGAAGCTCGAGGGCACGGAGCAGCCCTGGGCACTTGGGGCATCAGCAGTGCCAAGCCCAGCACGGACCAGACAGAGGTGTCAGCCGAGCTGCCTCGGGGGGACCCCCCTGACCAGGAGGAAGCACCGGCTCAGGAAGCCCAGTCCCTCCCAGGAAGTCACAGCAGACAAAGGGCCAAGTGGGGATTTGAACCCAGACGCCCCACCTTCAACGCCAGTTCCCACCGTGCTGGAGGGCGGTGGGGGGAGTGATGGACTTGATTCGCTGTTTGGGACCCAGGCTGGGAAGGGTCAGAAAGGGGAGTCAAAGGGCTCCACTGGGAGGAAGTGGCAGCCCAGCCAGTGTGGCTCAGTGGTTGAGCGTTAACCTATGAACCAGGAGGTCATGGTTTCATGCTGGTCAGGGCACATGCCCAGGTTGTGGGCTCAATCCCCAGTGTGGGGCGTGCAGGAGGCAGCCGATCTATGATTCTCTCTCAGCATTGATGTGTCTATCTCTCTCCCTCTCCTGTCCTCTCTGAAATCAATAAAAAATCCTATATAATAATAGAGGAATATTCAAATTGTCCGGGACGCCATAACGTCACGACCGCTCAGCAGGCGGCATGCACAGCAGGCGCGGGTGGGCGGGGCCTTGCAGCGTTGGGACGTTGGGGACAGGGGTGGAGCCGCAGCAGGGGGGTGGGGGGTGAGGGTTAGGCAGGTGCACACAGAGGGAGGCCTCTGCTGCGGGCCCACCCCCGGGGGGTCCGCAGGTCTCCCCCGGCTCCGGCCTACCTCTTTGGGGCAATCCATTGAGGAGCTCTGGATGTGTGGGTGGGGCCTACCTCTTTGGGGCGATGGATTGTGGGGCTCCAGCACTGTGACAGGGCACAGGCCAGGATTCCCCCCCACCCAAGTGCACGAATTTCGTGCACCAGGCCACTAGTATATTTTAAAAAGAAGAAGTTGCAGAATGCTCCAGCCCTGGGGTCCCGAGACTCGGCTTCCCAGCACAGCCTCGCTTTACTCACACTGGTTCCGGGTGTTTCGGGCCCAAAGCTTCTAGTTTCTGCACCTGGACCAGGCACCAGTGCTCGGCGGTCGGCCGGCCCATCGTGTCCCACGCTCTGGGCTCAGCAAACTCGCTCTCAGGGAAGGGCAGCTACTTCCCAAGACCATGCAGCTGCGAAGAGGCCCCAGGGGCTTGGAGCGCAGGCCACCCCGAGGCCACACTGCTCCCGTGGCTACAGACGGCGAGGGAAGGAGGGCCTGGAGCTCAGGTCCTCCATTGGCTGAGCTGGTGACCTGACCCGCTGGCCTCGCTCCGTGGCCGAGGGCACTGGCCAGAGGTCAGAGCAGCGAGCCCGGAGTTGAGCACAGCTGTGACGCTGGTGTGCGGGGTGTCGGGGGGGCCGGGGTTCAGCCCGCTGGGTGGGCTCCCGTCCCTGAGGAGTGGTTCGTGCTCAGGGTTTATGTGGAGGTAAAAGCCCACCTGTGCACCGATGCCCTATGAGGCACTGATGTGCCAGCTGATTTGAAACACTCGTGGGTTAATTAGTGAATGAATTTCTGCAACTGTTGGTCTGCCGGGTCACTTGGCCGGCTCTCTCTGGAAGAATCATTTCTGGAACATCCCATTGTTCCTTTTCCCACCACCCAGGCCCCCAGCGGCTGCTGCCCCAGCTCAGCCCGGAACCCAAGAACCGAGGGGCCCGGGTGCCCCCTGGGCCAAACCGGCCAGTGGTGAGGACCCGTGAGCGCTGGGGTGAGAGAGGCTGGAGGTGCCCTCTGCCCGGCTGCCCAGGGCTTACCAGGAGGAGCTGTGGGGGCAGGGCCTGGGGGAGGTGGCGGCTTTGAGCTGTAACCACAGAGAGGCGGGAGGAACACGGTCTGCTGACAAGCTGTTCCCTCCCAGCTGACTTTGGTAAAAGAAAAAATATTCCTCGTGCCATCTGTTCCCAGCGCGGCGCCAGTGCGGGCCGGGGCTCCCCAGCCCGGCAGCCAGACCCAGTTTCAGGCCCGAGACAGCTGCCCCGGGGTTATTTTGGGAAGCGGCCCAACTCCTGCACCTCCGCCTTCGAGGCATTTCCCGTCACTCACTCGGAGCTGCACACCCAGCCCAGCCCGCCAGCTCCGCCCGCCCCGGGCCGGCCTCGGCCACTGGAAGACCCGCTTCCAACTCCCGCAGCCACGCCCGCTGGAGCCCGATTTCTGGGGCTGGAGGGGAGGGAGGCAGGGAGAGCCAGGGTGCTGGGTGGCAGGCGACACGGAGGGAGGGGCTCCCTGCACCCGCCTCAGTCTCCTTTGTGGGAGCCACTCCTTCTACCCACCCCCAGGCACCGGACCCCCCAGGCATCCACCCTGTCCCCGGGCCCATCCCTCCTCCATTCTCTCCTCAAGGGTGTCCCCCTCTTTTGAGGGACAGGTGCTGGGTGGCTGGGAGGCGGGCATCTCAGGCAGGGCTGACAGCGGTCAGCGTGGAGAGGCTGCGGTGGGGCAGGGGACAGGCGGGGTCCGCGGGAAGGTCAGAACCAGCAGTGCCAGGAGGACCCAGAGCCTCCGGCCCCTCCTGGGGACAGAGTGGGAGACGCTGAGCCACCACCCGCCCACCGCAAGGACGTCTTCCCTGTGATGGGCATGGCTCCCGATTTCAGCCACAGGGGTGGCCTGGGCCTCGGTGCCTCGGGCAATAACTGGGTGAACTTCCCCGAGTGGCTTGGGAACGTGGGTGTGGAGTCATGTGGGGCTCCTGCTGCTGGATGGTGATCCTGGGACCGTCACCCTGGGCGGCAGTGGCTGAGGGAGGGAGGCCGGGGCCTCTGGCCTTCAGCCCTGATACCTCAGAGCCCTGCTGACCTCAAAACGAGTGCAGGTCACGTGGCCGGGCTCTGGCTGCCCCGGGCGGGGGCGGGGGGGCGAGGGGACAGGCGCACCTCCACAGCAGCCCTGTGGGGAGCAAGGCTGTGCCTGGGTCACCTCATGTCTGTGCACATTGAACACCCTCCCAGGACCCTGGCAGCTCCCCAAACCCTCCCAGAAACACTCGTGTTAAAATAAACCGAGCGAGGCCAAAGGTTGGCTCAAAACAGATTCACGTCTCGTGGGTTCACAGGTACTCAAGCAGATGGACACGGGGGGCGGGGGGGGCGCGGCCTGGGCCAGGGAAGCGGCTGAGCAGCAGCTTGGGGCAGTGACTGTCAACTCGGGGGTCCCCGGGGCCCCCTGTCCGTGCTGTCCTTCAGCTTGTGCTTGCAGAAGAGGCTGTAGAGGACCCGCAGCGTGCTCTTGCTGTCCTTGTTCACGATGTCTGTGCCGGGGAGAGCAGGGCAGCCGGTCAGGCCCGGGCGGGGTGGCCGTCCCAGTGCCGGACCCAGGGCTGTCCTGGGACTGGGGCTTCAGTGCTAACTCCCCGAACCCCGGGCGTGTCGGGCCGCTGGGCACGCTCAGCCTGCGTCCCAGGCAGGACCCATCACACGGCCCTGCCCTCCTGCCACCCTGTCCTCCCCGGCACCCCGCTTTCGGTGCAGAAAGTCCTCAGGGTCTCACCTCTCCGGCCGCCCATCACCAGGGACTCGTCCCCCACCTCCTCTCCCCGGGACCCTCCCCCACAGGTGAAGCCACAGTGTCCCCCACAGAGCAAGCGGCTGGAGCGCACCTACAGGCCCTGCCCGCCCTCACCCCCGCGGCCGCCGCTCACCTTCGGGGCGGACAGGGTAGTCGAGCAGGCCTTCGTCCTTCAGCAGCTCCAGGGCCAGGGTGACGTTGTGCAGCTACAACAACAAGACCCCACAGACGCTGGCAAACGAGGCAGCCCCAACCCAGGCCCCGGGCCCCCGTGGCAGGCCCACCCTCACCCACGATGACCAACCGCACACCAAGGAGGCCACCTCTAGTGGGAATGCAGCCACTGAGGAGAGCACCCCGCCCGCCAGTCAGGGAAGGCTTCCTGGTAGAGGCGACCTGGAGGTAAGGCCGCCAGGGGAGGGGACTGAGCCAGGGGTAGGAGCACCAGTCCCGCCTGGCCTCTTCTGAGGTAGCCCCGGGCCCTGTGGGTGGCAGATGCCCTCAGAACCAGCTGCGTTTCATGGGCAAAGCACAGGCGAGGGAACCGAGGCTCCCAGTGGCCACGGGGATGATCTGAGCTCACAGACGGGAAGGGCTAGAGTCAGATCTGTCTCGCTCTGATGCCCACGCAAGGCAGGCTGGAGGCCCTCCGGGCCCTGACCCTGGTTGGGTCACTGGGTGACCTGGAGCAGGGGAGCAGGTCGCTTGGTCCCAGGCCTCCCCTTGTTCACCTGCAGAGTGGGGTCCCCACCCCTCCCCCGTTGTCTTGATAGGGGATTCTGGGTGGGGGGCCCTGTCAGGCCTGGGCTCAGAGCAGACCCTGGGTCGGGGTCACCTCCCTTTCTACATCTAGTCTCTTCCTGGGCTCAGGGACAATCAGGGAGAGCCTTCCCTTCCATGTGGGCAGCAGAGAGGGGCTGGGGTGAAGTGGGACAGCGAGTCCTAAAGCTGGCTGAACCCTGGTTCCCTGGGACCCCCAGCAGGTCCTTCCTCCCATGGTCTCAGCCACCCAATGTCCACTGGGGGCTGGACATCCCAGACTGGTGGCCCGCCTTCCCAGCCCCGCCCACAGCGGGCATCACACATGCCAGGCAGTTCCCATGGCAACCCAGCCAGGGCCTGGGGGCAGGGCTGGGCGGGAGGGAGTCCAGCCTCGCCCTCAGGCTGCCTCTGGTCACCTGGGAGGTCTGGGCAAGTCGAGTCTTGGGATCTAGGTTGGATGTCTGTGCGTCACCCCTCCAGGTCAAAGGGCACAGGTCAGACAAGTCACGGGGCCTGGCTGGGCTCAGTCCCTCATCTGGGCCGTGGAAAAGCCCACCTTCCCGCCTGCCGCTCCCAGGCTGCCGTGCGGCCCAAGGTGACGACGGACAGGAATGGGAGGCGCCTGCGAGCTGTAAGGCCGCCCGCTGACTCCCGTCTCGGGGCTCCTGCCAGGGCCGGAGACGGGCGTGTGGAGGGCTCCACGGCCCCTGAGAAAGCCTCTCCCGAGGGGGTAAGGGTGTGGGTCACAGTCCTCGCCCCAGCGCACTGGGCAGAGCCGGGGGAGTGTCTTCTGCCAGCCCCCAAGGACGCCTGCTGTGCCCTGGGGCCAGGCTGGCTCCTCCGGGCAGCTGGCTCCCTGGGGCTGCGAGGGGCCGGGCAGCCCTGCCTTGGGACCTGGAAGGCGAGTGAGCAGGCCCTTCCCCAGCGGGGACAGTGGACGTTGGAGCATCGGGTGGACAGAGTGGCTGAGCCGGCGCAGGTCCAGGATGCAACGGAGAGGGCGAGGGGGCCGGCGGCCCGCAGGGCGGTCCCCGCAGGGCTGTCCCCGCAGGGCGGTCCCCGCAGGGCTGTCCCCGCAAGGCTGTCCCCGCAGGGCTGTCCCCGCAGGGCGGTCCCCGCAGGGCGGTCCCCGCAGGGCTGTCCCCGCAGGGCTGTCCCCGCAGGGCGGTCCCCGCAGGGCGGTCCCCGCAGGGCTGTCCCCGCAGGGCGGTCCCCGCAGGGCTGTCCCCGCAGGGCGGTCCCCGCAGGGCTGTCCCCGCAGGGCGGTCCCCGCACTCAGCCAAGAAGAAACAAGAGCTGCCACGGCCCGCAGGGCCACACCCCGGGGGCTGGCCGGGCGTCCCGGAGGGAGCGGGTCCGAGCCCCACCCCGTGTCCTGTCACTGTGTCCCCACGTCTTCTCCCAGCCTGGAATATTCTGGAAAATGCGGGTTGAATGGACGCTGTTGTCCACTCCTCAGGAACAGGGTCCGCGGGCTGCACAGGTCACCGTGGGAGCTCCCCGCCTCGCAGCCCGGCTCTGATCCAGGTAGAGACGAGCGGAGTCCGAGCCTAAACCGTGGGAGATGCGGGTTGGGCCCCGGAGAAGGAACCCTTTGCTGCAGGGCCGCTCGGCGCCCCGAGTGCCTGGGGGGCGTGGTGAACCCTAAGACTACGCCGGCCCCCGAGTTACGACCGCAGGCCCCTGAGACAGGGTTTTGGAAACCTTCCTTCGCTCACTTATTTCTCAAATATCGACGGAGCATCTACCACGCACTGGCCACGACCGGGCGAGCGGCCCCACCCTGCCCCGGGGCCCACGCTCGTGCCCCGAGGACGCTGCTGTGGACGCCACGGAGATGGCCCCGGCGCTCGTGGTCACCCCTCAGCCAGGCCGCTCTGAGCCAGGAGCTGCCGGCCGGACGCCCCTGCACGCCCCGCCCAGGCATCCCGTTTCTTCCGCGCAGGTTGGCCGCGGTGACGGTGGAAACGCGGTTCCGCGGAGCCGAGGGGAGGTTGCGACCCGGGAGGGTGCGTTCAGGCCCTCCGAGGAGCCATGGTTGAAAGGGGGCGGGAGGCCGGTGCTGGGAGTCTGCAGGACGGATGGTCTCTCCCGCCATCCCTCCCTACCTCTCTGCCCGCCAACGGCAATCTCGCGCAAACACCGCTGGCGAGGAAGGTCGGGTCACCCTGCGAGGGCAGCAAGTCCCCGGGCCCCACCTCCGAAAGGGCTGTTCTGTCCCGGCCGCTGGATCATCCTTGGAGTGGGCATCAGCCCTGCTCCTGGGACGGTGGAGACCACGCCCACCAAGGGCAGAGACCACGCCCGCTGGAGGGGAAACCACGCCCACCGAGGACAGAGACCACGCCCGCTGGAGGGGAAACCATGCCCACCGAGGGCAGAGACCACGCCCGCTGGAGGGGAAACCACGCCCACCGAGGACAGAGACCACGCCCGCTGGAGGGGAAACCATGCCCACTGAGGGCAGAGACCACGCCCACTGAGGGCAGAGACCACACCTACTGAGGGCAGAGACCATGCCCTCTGAAGGCAGAGACCATGCCCACCGAAGGCAGAGACCACACCCGCTGAAGGCAGAGACCACGCCCACTGAGGGCAGAGACCACGCCCACTGAGGGCAGAGACCACGCCCGCTGGAGGGGAAACCACGCCCACTGAGGGCAGAGACCACGCCCACTGGAGGCAGAGACCACACCCACCGAGGGCAGAGACCACGCCTGCTGGAGGCAGAGACCACGCCCACTGAGGGCAGAGACCATGCCTGCTGGAGGTGGAGACCACGCCCACTGAGGGCAGAGACCACGCCCACTGAAGGCAGAGACCACGCCCACTGAAGGCAGAGACCACACCCACTGAGGGCAGAGACCACACCCACTGAAGGCAGAGACCACACCTACTGAGGGCAGAGACCACACCCACTGAAGGCAGAGACAATGCCTGCTGGAGGCAGAGACCACGCCCTCTGAAGGCAGAGCACGCCCACTGAGGGCAGAGACCACGCCCACTGAGGGCAGAGGCCACGCCCACTGGAGGCAGAGACCACACCCACCGAGGGCAGAGACCACGCCCACTGAGGGCAGAGACCATGCCCGCTGGAGGTGGAGACCACGCCCACTGAGGACAGAGACCACGCCCACTGAGGCAGAGACCACGCCCACTGAAGGCAGAGACCACACCCACTGAGGGCAGAGACCACGCCCGCTGGAGGCAGGTGCAGAGGGATGAGCAGGCCCAGATGTGAGGAGGGGCTGAGGAAGGGACCTGGAGAAAGGCCAGGTCGGGGGCCTGGAACAGGGCCAGGAACAAGGGTGTGAACCTCACGCCCCCAGGCAAGCCCAGGGCAGAGGGTTCTCGCCCCCCCAGGGACACTCGGGGACATCAAAGGAGACAGGAGCCTTCCGTCCCCCCAGAAGAGCCCCAGGAAGAGCCGCTGGTGCCGAGAGATAAGGGGGTGCCCTCCTGCCGGTTGGCGTGAGCGGGCCAGGGGGCCCTGTGTGACACAGATGAGCTGGCCGCCTGGGGTTGTGGGAGGCCACCAGCCCTCTGGTCCCCACAGGCCACACGTCCACGCCGCCTCCTGCCAGGTGTTCATTCACGAGGATTCGGCTGAGCCCGGGGCGGCGGGGACCAGGGCCACATGCCCCTGGGTGCTCCCCCCTCCTGATTCCCCAAACTCTTATTATTTGCATGACTGGGGGTCATTGGGGGTTTGTGAGCCCATTTTAGAGACAAGAAGCCTGAGGTCAGGCAGTGAGTGGCAGGGAAGGCCAGAGCCCTCTGCCAGGTCCACGCTGACATGGGCCAGGCGACCAGTTGGGGTCATGAGGATGCTCGGTCTCCTCCCTGGGGTCACGAAGATGCCCTCGCTGGAAGGAGTTCCATGTGGGAAGGGCATTTCTGTTAGGGAACAGCCTGCGCAGAGGCCCAGAGGTGGGGGACGGCACGTGCTCCAGGAACTGCGAAGGCGCATGTCACGGGGCCTGGGCGGCTGGGGGAGGCCGTAGAGCAGGGGTACGGAGCAGGGGCCCCACGAGGCACCAAGGCTGTCGGGCTGTTTTCTGAGGTTTCCCTGTCACTTCCCCCAGTAGCATCATTCCCTCCATCTGCCCCTAGGCCAGGCCACAGACCCCCTGCCCGGACTGAGGCGGCCATCTCCCAGCCAGCCTGCCAGCCTCCGGGGCCCACGGGGGACTCCTGACGCCCACGGAGCGAAGCACGAACGCCGCCCGGAAGTCTCTGTGCTGTGTCCAGGCGGAGCCTCTGTTGTCACCGTCCCCCGGTGAGGGTTTGACTCTGCAGACTAAGCCCTAATCAACTTCACGGCCCCCTCTAGGCAATGTCTCTCCTGGTTTCTTTCGGTTCTACGGACCACTCTCTCCTTCAGATCCCCGACCCACCCACAAGGAGCCCTGGAAGACTGTGCATCGCTGAGAGCACGGGGGGCATGGACTGGGGCTCCCAAAGCAGGAGCTGTGTTGGGCTGTCTTTCTGGCCCACACGGCACAGGGCCTGTCACCAAGCAGGGTCTCAGGAATGAGGGGCCAGGTGCATGGTAGGCGGGTGGGTGGATGGGTGGATGGGCAGGTGGGTGGATGGGTGGGCCGGCAGAGGAGTGGATGGATGGATGGATGAGTGGATGGGTGGATGGGCAGATAAGTGAATGGATGGATGGGTGGATGGATGGATGGATGGATGGATGGATGGATGGATGGATGGATGGGTGGATGGATGGATGGATGGATGGATGATGGATGGATGGATGGGCAGCTAGGTGGATGGGTGGGTGGGTGGATGGATGGATGGACGGACGGACGGACGGACGGACGGATGGATGGATGGATGGATGGATGGATGGGCGGCTGGGTGGATGGGCGACTGGGTGGGTGGGTGGATGGGTGGACAGGCAGATGAGTGGATGGATGGATGGATGGATGGATGGATGGATGGATGGATGGATGGGCGGCAGGTGAAAGGTTTAATTAATTGGGTGAATGAGTGAATGGGCAAGTCAACAGATAGGTGTGCGGGTGGGTGGGAGGGTGGGTGGATGAGAGGACACACGGGCAAACAAACGTCCTCTCCACCCTTCACGTCACTGGAGGTGAGGAAGTAAAGATGGGCCGTGCCGATTGCATAGATCTGTCCACTCAGAGGCAGACCCTCAGGGAATGTCTCTGGAAACTCACCATCTCTGCAGGGGAGTTGGGCGTGAGGTAGAATTCCTTCAGGTGCAGGAAGAAGCCTTCCAGCTGTCCAATCAGCAGGAGTAAGATGACGCCATCTGCAAACTACAGAGGGGGGCACTGGGCACAGGGCCTGGGTGCTGGACACATGGCCTGGCACTGGGACACATGGCCTGGGCGCTGGGGGCACATGGCCTGGGCGCTGGGCACAGGACACATGGCCTGGAGCTGGGGGCACATGGCCTGGGCACTGGGGCACATGGCCTGGGTGGTGGGGCACATGGCCTGGGTGCTGGGGGCACATGGCCTGGGCGCTGGGCATAGGGCACATGGCCTGGGTGCTGGGGGCACATGGCCTGGGCACTGGGGCACATGGCCTGGGTGGTGGGGCACATGGCCTGGGTGGTGGGGCACATGGCCTGGGTGCTGGGGGCACATGGCCTGGGCGCTGGGCATAGGGCACATGGCCTGGGTGCTGGGGGCACATGGCCTGGGCGCTGGGGCAAAGGGCCTGGGGGTCCCACTCTCCTTTCCCAGACCGAGCGGCCCTACCGAGGCCACACAGCCTCTCTGGACCTCAGCTTCCCTGTCTGAGAAATGGGGCCAGCCGGCGTCCCTGACCTTGAAGCATTGCTATAAACGCAGCCACAGCAGGTACGGAGCAGCTGTTGGTGCCGGCACCTCATACGTGCTGAGTAGAAGGCGCTGTTCTGCGTTTCCAGGGAAAGAGCCCCTTATCGTTTTTTAAGCCTCGCACTGGCCCAGGAGCTCCAGACGCACAGGAGCGGACGGAGTTAACAGTAAAATTACTCCCTCGGGAGAAGGCACAGAGCCGCACACGGCTCCCTCGGCGGCAGCCAAGTTAGTATTCCTGCCGGTTCCGCCTGTGTGCGCAGAGATAAAGCCGCCGTCCTGGCACCAGCGTGTCATATGCTAATGCAGCCCAATCCAGCTCTTCAAAGAGACAAAACACACGTCTGGATCTTGGAGGAAAACGAAGACCTCCAGGGCAATGCCTCGCATGGGGGCCTCGCTGCAGTGCCTGGCGCGGCCTGGACTCCTTTCTGCTGGTGAAACTGGTGGTACCACCCAGACACCAGGCCTTCAGAGCCCTCTGCCCACCCGCCTCTAACCGGCCTCGCCCGTGCCGCCACTCTCCGGACACTGTCACTGTCCCAGGGGAGAGAGATGGAGCAGGGGGGATGCGAACCCCAGAAATCACCTACCTGGGTGTCCAGGTCCTGCACAGACAGGCCCAGGCGCTCCACCTTCTGGTTGACGAAGGTCACGATGGCCTGCCCAAGGAAGAGCAAGGACCCAGCCAGGGCTCAGGGCACCACCTTCCCCCTCAGGGGGACAGGAAGCCCCCCTCGACCCCACAGCACCCAGCGCACAGCATGTGTGGACAGGGCCCCGTTTCTTCCCCGTTGTCCCCCAGGCAGGTCCAGTGGATGGATGGGCGGCTGGGTGGATGGGTGGGTGGGTGGATGAGTGGACGGGCAGATGAGTGGATGGATGGATGGATGGATGGATGGATGGATGGATGGATGGATGGATGGATGGGCAGAGAGCTGGGTGGGTGGCTGGGTGACTGGGTGGCTGGCTGGGTGGGTGGATGGGTGGATGGGTGGATGGATGGATGGGTGGCTGGGTGGATGGCTGGGTGGGTGGGTGGGTGGGTGGGTGGATGAGTGGACAGACAGGTGAGTGGGTGGGTGGATGGATTGATGGATGGGTGGCTGGGTTGGTGGATGGGCAGCTGGGTAGGTGGGTGGGTGGGTGGGTGGGTGGGAGAGTGGATGGGTGGATGGATGGGTGGATGGATGGATGGCTGGGTGGGTGGATGGGCGGGTGGATGGATGTAAACTCCGTTTACAGGCTTGGGGCCCGACCATCCCTTACCCTGCGGTGCTTGGAGCCCCACCCACCATGCTCCACAGGAAACCATGGCCTAGGCGGGTGGGGGCGGGGCCAGAGCTGCGGGGACTGGGGTCTCTCACCTCCTTCACGGCTCCCACCTTCTCGGGAGCCAGCCTGAATAGTTCATCGAAGATGTCCTCTGCAGACAGACCATAAACTGCTGGTTACACGCTGTGATCTCTGAGCCAAACAGGGGCTTTCTCCCACCCGTTCCTCGGCGTCACCAGGCCGGGGGAGCTGACGTTTTAGCTCAAGTTCCTAGAATTTAAAATCGGGCCTGGGTCCCAGCCACTGCCTCCCTGGTTGAGTGGCTCAGGGGGGATGGCCACCCCTCTCTGTGCCTTTGTTTCCTCATCTGTAAAGTATGGCTGATAATACCTACCAGCTAGGGTCATTGCGAAGATCAAATTTGGTAGCAAAGATTGAATTTGGCGTGGTGGCTGGGCTGCCATGAACTTCAGTAAACGTCCCTCCCTCTGCCCCACCCCCCATCCCTTCCTCTGGAAACTTGCCCGTCTCCTCCAGTTCCCTGCTCCACCCACAGGCCCACAGAGCTGCCTGCTGAGCAGGGGCCAGCCCCGGACTGACCCGGGCCCCCAGGTCCCTTCACGGGCCTTGGTGGATTGGCAGAATGAGGGTGTCGAGCTCTCCCCGAGACCTGAGCCTGCAGCGTGCACACAGCCGGTGGCTGTGCCATGCCCACGGGGTCTGGGGACAGAGCATCCTGGCAGCTCGGGCTCCTGGTCCAGCCTAAGACACCGAGTCCTCAGACTGACGCCCTTTGTCCACAGCCTGCATTCTCACTCTCGGCAACTAACACACTTCCCCAGGGAGATGGGTCCTCAGCTCTGAATACACAGACTGAGAAGACGTGACCTTCGGATTCTGCCACTCAGCCGCTGTGTGACCCCAGGCAAGTCACTTCGCCTCTCTGTGCCTGTTGTTGCTTCGTTAGTGAGGGGAAGAGCAGCACCAGATAGCTCGTGCACACGGAAAGCCCCGTAAGCCAAGAACCCAGTGCAGACACCGGGGTCCCCACCAGACCTTTCGGCCAGCGGCCAGGGAAGTGTCCCCGGAGGGGCCAGGAACAGAAGCAGACAAGGCCAGCGCAGCACGAATGTGCCAGAAACGGTGTGAGGAGGCCCTGCCCTTACCGTGTGACCCGTCTTCATGCTGGCCCCTAACAAACACTGCTCCCTGGGCAACCCCGGTGTCCTCATGCTGGCCCCACATACACACACTCACTCTCATCCGCCTGGCACCTCCCTCGCCTTCCTGCCCCCAGGCCGCCTCCCTCCGCCCTGTTCCTAGAAGCCCCTGGCTGGTCATTATTTCTCTCTCCAGGTGAGGTGCCCCTTGGCGAAGCCCCTGCCCATACAGCCTGTGTCCTGTACAGTGAGAAAAATGTTAGGATGGTGGATGGATGGATGGGTGGATGGATGGATGGATGGATGGATGGATGGATGGATGGATGGGTTGGTAGATTGATGGATGGATGGTGAATTAATAGATTGGTGGATGATGGATGGATAGATGATGGATAGATGGGTTGGATGGATGGATGGATTGGTGGGTGGATGGATAGATGATGGACAGATAGAGAGATGGATGGTGGATGAATGGATTGGTGTGTGGGTGGATGGATGGATTGGTAGACAGATGGATGGGTAAGTGAATGGATGAGTAGATGAACAGCTGGCCAGTCCAGTTGCCTGAGGAATGAATGAGTGAGTGAATGAATGAAGGAAGGAAGGAAGGAAGGGCTCGGTCAGTCAGTCAGTCGACTGGTGAGGAGCTCTGTACAAAAGCAGCAGCCACAATCACTATTAAGCACCCACTATGCGCTGAGCACATTTACAAATCCTCTTTGAGCCCTCATCACCAGCCTAAGAGGCGTGTGCCGTTATTAATCCCATTTTACAGATGGGGAAACAGAGGCACCAGTGAGTTGAGAGACTTTCCCAAACCCACATGACTAATAAATGGGAGATTTCGTGTGTGGGCCCAGGCCACCTGGCTCCAGAGCCCACACACGTCACAGCTCCACCCTCACCACCAATGGGGATGAAACATCTGTCCACCCATATGAGCCATAGCACGAGAAGGAACAGCAGGTCCAGGCAAGGACAGACAGAAGGAGGGACAAACGGGCCAGAAGAAAACTCGAGGTGCACATGCAGGCCACTAAGGGAGCGGGCACCAGAGCCGGCCCTCCGTGGCTGCGTGCCCGCTGTCACATGCACGCGATAGAAACGGACTCCCTCACGGTCTGACAGTACTCACTTGCAGCTTGGTCCTTGTCTGCGCTAAGGGGGTGGTAGGGGAGAAAAATGCAAAGAAATGGTTAAAAAACCTTGAGACCCACAGTTTTTTACTATGACGAGGCTTGGCCCTGGCAAGGTTACAAAGAAGCCGGCGTCTTTCATCCCTGGCAGCTTCGTAAGGGGCAGGGGTCTTGTTGTTTTGGGGGTCGCTCTTTTAGGTGAGGGGAGGGAAGTGTATTATACAGACAATAAAATGCGCCAATCCTTCGTGTATAGCTTACATATTTTTACGCACTTGTTTGATCCCCGCCCTCATCAAGGTATGGAACCGTCCGAGCACCCACAGTGTGCCCTCCCACCCCCCACGCCCGCCCCCACAGATGTGACCCTGCTTTGGTTTCTCCTGCCCGTCCCTGACTTTTGCCTGTTCTAGAAGTTCGTGTGAATGAGATCACACAGTAGGCCCACTTCTGGCTTCTTTCCCTCCATTTTTACTGTTTTGAATGTGTTTTGTTTTGTTTTTTTCACTTGATACATTTTCCACCCCGCCCCTGTCCCCTAGAAGCAAGGCTCTGGGCCCAAAGTAGGCCATGCTCTGGGGAGCCAGGGGGCCCCTCTGCAGGGAGCTGGGGTCGGGGGTCGGGGCAGCCGGAGCAGAGAGCCAGCTCTCAGCATAAAGGCAGAGGTGCCCCGTGGGGCCCAGGACACAGCTGGGAGCCAGAGGTGGCCCTGGCCGCGGTGTCTGAACTCACGGGGGCAGAGAGGGGCGGTTTTAGGGTCGCGAAGGGTGAAGGAATGTGGTGTCATGGGCTCCAACGGCACCTTCCCACTCAAGGTCCCCAAATCCTTCTACCCTGGAACTCAGGCCTGGCTGGGGCAGCTCAGAGCAGCTCACGGGAGGTGGCTCGGCCTCACTGAGTCGCGGGGACAAGGCTCCCTCCAGAGGTGTCCTGGGAAGGTTAAAGGGCCTCGGCCTCACTCCGCTCACAGGCTTGGGGCCCGGCCATCCCTTACCCTGTGGCGCTTGGAGCCCTACCCCCCACGCTCCACAGGAAACCAGGAGCTACAGACTGGAGGGACCTCAGGATCGGGGAGCACAGGGGTGGAGGAAGGTCACCTCACATGCATCATCTAAGACCCTCACCACAGCCCCAACAGGGAGGAGTGCACCCCCACTTTTCAGAGGAGCAAGAGGCTCAGAGAGGGGAGGTGACTTGCCCAGGGTCACACAGCTCACGCGGCAGAGCCAGAGTGAAGGCCGGGTGGAGCTGACTGCCACGCCTCTGAGCCAAAGAGGACTGACCGCTCTCAGCCGGGCTTTGTAGGGGCCATGGCCAGGCTCCCTGTGCAGAGCAGGCCTCCAGCAGACGTTAACGGGAAGAGAGAGCCGAGGACGCTTCTGCAAGCAGCCGCCTCTCAGACCCACTCAGAGAGCCCCCCAAGACTGGCCTCTCAGATCCACCCAGAGAGCCCCCCAAGACTGGCCTCTCAGACCCACCCAGAGAGTCCCCCAGGACTGGCGGCGGCCCTGCCTCTAGGAGGGCAGAGCTCGCTGGGCCTCCTGCTCACCGGACAGACAACAGACCGACCGCCGGCTGAGCTGGACGCTCAGGACAGAGCTCTCGCCCCGCATGCAGAAGGCACTCCGTAAGTGCTGGTGGTACGAGTGAGCGCCTGGTACCCTTGCCTCCCTGCACCAGGAGGCCCACGGGCTCTGCCATTGATGTCAGGGTCACTCGGCGGCAGCACCTCCCTGCCCCATGGTGGCTTCCCAGGAGGGCTCGGGCCCCAGGGTCCTCCTGGCCCCGTGGCTGCGGGTGACCTCCTGGCTGAGAGCCAGGGCCCTCTGATCCCAGCTCTGCCTGCTTGCTGGTGGCAGAGAGGGTGAAGGGAGCTGGAGGAGGCGGGCATGTCTGGGAGGGCCAGCAAGACGGAGGGGTCCCTGGGGTCCCCACAGGCCTGAGGGGACAGGCAGAGTGTGAGGGCCCCTCCAATCACACCAAAGCCCCGCCCGGCCCTGCTCCTCCTTCACCTGCTCGTGGTGAGCTGCTCCACTGACTTCTCCGACTTCAGGCCGCTCCTGGTGCTCTAAGAACGGAGAAGGAGGGATGCGTCACCCAGGGAACGCAGGGGCCCAGCCTGGGGCTCGGTCTAGAGGCCAAAGCAGCCCCGCAGAGCCCCAGTCCCCCTTAGGGTGGCCTCTTGGCCTCATCACTTGGTCCCCTAATGGTCCTTCCCATGAGCCTGAGACCCATGAGGTCTAGGACCGAGCCAGCCTCATTCCCCAGGAACCCCAGAGTCTCACCAGTGCCTGGCTCACAGAGGTCTATAATGAATGAATGGTGAGTGGGTGGATGAATGACTGGATGGATGGATAAATGAATGGATGGGTGGATGGGTGGATGGGTGGATGGATGGATGGATGGATGGATGGATGGATGGATGGATGGATGGGTGGATGGGTGGATGGGTGGATGGGTGGATGGGTGGATGGGTGGATGGGTGATGGATAGATGGATGGATGGGTCGATGGATGGATGGGTCGATGGATGGATGGTGGATGGGTGGATGGATGGATGGGTGGATGGGTGATGGATGGATGGATGGATGGATGGATGAATAGATGGATGGATAGATGAATGGATGGATGGATGGGTGGATGGGTGGATGGATAGATGGATGGATGGGTCGATGGATGGATGGGTGGATGGGTGGATGGGTGATGGATGGATGGATGGATGGATGAATAGATGGATGGGTGGATGGGTGGATGGATAGATGGATGGATGGGTCGATGGATGGATGGGTGGATGGATGGATAAATGGATAGATGGATGGATGGGTGGATGGGTGGATGGGTGATGAATGGATGGATGGATAGATGAATGGATGGATGGATGGGTGGATGGGTGGATGGGTGGATCGATAGATGGATGGATGGGTCGATGGATGGATAGGTGGGTGGATGGATAAATGGATAGATGGATGGATGGGTCGATGGATGGATGGGTGGGTGGATAAGTGAATGAGTGAGGAAATGGGGTCTCTCTGATTTATATAAGAAGTATAAACAAAAGCCATGGAACGGCTCAGGGGATAATTTTAATTAATGGTTTTGAGAAAATAAGAGTAAGTCACCTGAGTTAGGCTGGGCGTGGCCTACTCTGTTGGGTCAGGTTAAAGGTGAGCCCCAGGATGGGGCGCCCACTCCTCACGTGTACCCAGATGCTCAGGTATAAGGAAAAGCAGTCAGGGCCCCAACTGTGGTGCTGAGTCTGAGAGAGAGCACCCCTTGGGGTGGAGAAAACCCGGGGCATCGTCCTAGCCATCGGCTAGGGAGTGAGAGACAGCACCCAGGACAGAGGCCGTGACTCCGTGGTGGGACATGGCTGCCCTCAGCAGGACCTTATAACTCCCAGGCAGGGCCCAACCTCCGGGTGGCCTCGCTGGGTCCCTGCTGCTCCGCTGGACTCTCGGCCTCTCCCACCCACAGATCGAGCCCCGCCCCCACCGCTGTCCCGGCTGGATCTCCCATTTCTCACGCCTCCCCGGAGCCCACTGGGCTCGGCCCCACCCCCTGCAGCATCCGCCAATCCAGAGCATGAACGTGGACCCAGGACGCTCGCCCCGTGCGTGCGATGGAGCCCAGGCCCAGCCTCACCTCCATGGTGATCACCTCCACCTGTACATTGGGCGGGAGGGGCAGGCCGGGCTGGAAGCGCTGAGCCAGAGCCAGGAGGAGGTGCAAGGTGGCCAGCAGGTCCTTGTTAAAGATGGCTGGGGGGAGGGACACAGGTCAGAGCTGGGCCACAATGCCTGGGGCCCCGTGGGGTCTCCTTATCCTCACAACAACCCTCTGCAGACCCCCGAGACTGTGTCCACCCTGGGAAGCAGAGGCCTGGAGATCTGCATTCAGATCTAAGAACAGTCACACTCGGCCTCAGGCACCCCGCCTCTGCGAACACGGCCCAGGGCACCGCCTGCCGGGGGCCGGGGTTACACACGGATGTTCTCTGACGCGGTGTCTGCACCTGAAACCAGCCACATGCCCTGCCCTGGCGTAGGACACTGATGGACAAATTGTTAGGTTTAAGCTGAATGTGGCTTCAGTCGGGGGCAACACCAACATCATAAACACCAGCTGCTGAGGGTGAGGCAGGAAGCAAAGCGGTGAAGGCAGTGGCCTGCGGCCCGACACAAAGCGGGTTTGCAAACGGTGACATCATTGCCGCCCAACCTCACTATTTCCTTTCAGCCTCAGTTTTCTCATCTGGGAAGTGGGGAGAATGCAGAGCTTGGAATGGCAGGACATTCATAGTAAGCTGTGACCGAGGAGGGCAGACTGGGTGCTTTGCAGGCGCCGTAGATACAATAGAGATAAGCTCATAGGATGGGCTGCCGTGCCCCCCGACAGGGCAGATGGGTACGTCATGGCGCTTGGAACTGTCCGCAGTGGCTGCGTTGTGCCAGGCTGTGTGTACCGTCCTCTGCCGGGTTTCCCTGCAGCGACACCTCGAGGACGGGAGGGCTGTTTGCGCCTCAGCTGACCGCGCCTTTGGGCCCACTTTGCACCTGCCTGAGGCTTCTGCCTCCTTCCAAGCCCCAGGTTGTGCCCAGACCTGAGGCGACCGAGCCGTGCCCGGGTGGGTGAGAGAAGCCGTCCCCATGCAAAGGGACCAGGCTCCAGGCCCGCCCCGGACACCAGCCCGGCGGACCCGCATACCGTCCACGCTCCACTTGGGCTGCTCCACCTGCAGGCAGCCATTGGTGGCCTCCAGGACCGCCTCGAGCTTGCGCCTCTGGTTCACCGCAGTCAGGGCGATCTCCTCCACCTCCAGCTTGGTTCCCGCCAGCCTCTCTGAGTTTGGGAGCGGGCAGGGGAGGGCAGGAGAGGCAGGGAGGAAGGAGAAGGAGGGGGTGACACAGTGTGGGCTCCTGCAGGGGGACCCACAGCCAGCTCGCTTCCTCCAGGAGACTGAGCCAGGCCAGCGTTCAGGTAGTAACAGCGCCGGCCCCTCAGCAGTGGGGCAGGCGGGCTGTGGGGCTAAGCAAGCCCCACCCCTCACCAGGACCCCGCTGTGCCCACCCCTGCCCCACCCCCACTCTCTGTGAGCATTTATGCAGGGCAGTGTGGCCAGTGGTTAAAGCCCCCTCCCCTGCTTTCTTCACTGTGACCTCGGACAAGTTACCAGGCCTGCAGCCCTCAGTGTGCTCATCTGTGAAATGGGATAGGAGCAGCACGGAGCTGTTCTGGGGCCTGGCCACGCCTGCTCCACGGTCCGTGCTCAGGAAGCCGCGGTGAAGCTGGGGATGTGCTAGAGCCCTTTGTGAAGGTGCTGCTCAGGCCGCAGGCTGACCCAGGACCAGATCAGACTCGCCCGCCCCGCAGGGCCTCCCAACTTAGTGCAGAGACAGACCTCAGACCAGGCCGAGCTCTCACCAGCAGAGGGAGAGGGGGTGGGGAAGGCCCGAGGGCCTGGAGGCAGCCCTGAGGGGGCTTTCTGGGCTGAGGAAGGAGCACCCGTGGGCGGGGAGCAGCACCCTCCATGGCCTGCTTCTCTCAGCAGCGGGAGCCCCGTTGGGCCATGAGTGGTTTTGCTATCCCGTGGCCCACTCACAGCAAGCGCTCCATACATGCTCGTGAGGCAGGTGCAGGTGGGAGAGTCCCAGGCTTAGCAGAGTTCAGCTGGGTGGGAGGGTAAGGACGGGTGAGGAGCCCACCTGCAGGGGGCAGGTTGGGGGGCAGCCACTTACGGAAAAGGTGGTGCAGGATGAGCCCGTCGAACATGTCCTCCTCCAGGCTCCGGACCACGATGTGCTCGGGGAGGAGCTCGGCGTTGATCCACTCCATCAGCACCTGCCGGGCCCAGAGGACGGCTGACCCAGGCCACGTCTCACGCGGCCCCTCACCTGGCTCAGTGCGGCCCCTCATCCCGGAGTGCCCCTCCCATCTGCCAACTCCCACCCATCCTTCAAAGCCAGGTCAAGCATCACCTCCTCCAGGAAGCCCTCCCTGATCTCCCAGACTGAGTTAGGGGCCTGGTCTCGGCTCCTGAAAACCCTCTGCCTCTCTCCACCACAGACCCGGGCCCTGGGAGGCTGTGGTTTGTCCAGGGTAAGGGGCTGCTGGTGTCCCGTCCCAAACCCTAAACTTGACCGAGTGCTGCATAAAGCCTGCTCCCTCTGCAGCTCTGCCTGTGCTCCAGGGGCGAGAAGCAACAGAGAATTACTGCCCGGTCTCTTTAAGGGAGCAGCCCCGAGCTAACCAGACTGGTGTATAAACCTGGCTTTCCCAAAGGGACCATGCGGGGCCCTCTGTGTCCCAGGGCCCGACAGTGGGAGAGGTGGGTGGAGGGAGCAAGAACGGAGGGAGGGAGGGGAGGGCGGAAGCGGGACCACAAGTCTCTGGGAGCGGAAGGTGGTGCAGCCAGGAGGCCCCTTGGAGGAGGCGGGAGAAAGGCCACGTGGAGACCAGAGGGAGGTGGAGGCCTGAGCCTGTGCCCAGCTGGTCCTGCAGCCAAGGACAGGCTGTGGACGGAGACACCTCTGTCCCACCCCCTTCACAGCTGCCGTGGCCTGGGCCGCCCAGCACGTGCCGGAGCACAGGCTTCGGGCTGAGGCCCGGGTCAGACCCCAGCAGTGTCACTGCCAGCCCCACGCCCCCGACAGGCCAGGTCATCTCTCCCTGACCACTGCTGTCCCCTCCCTGGGGTGCAGGGAGCAGCAGGTCCCTCTCAATCTGTTGTGAGGCTTGCTGGGAGCGTGTTAGAAAATTATACAGTCATTGCTCTATCAATGCTCCTTCATGCAGCCACGCAACAGGTGTCCAGGCCTGTGGAGTCGCCACCTGCTAGCCTGAGGTCAGGGAGGCGGAAGGCTGCCTCCGGAGAAGTCAGGGTGGAAGAAGCTGCCTCACCTTCTGCAACTCTGCGAATTGGGGGTTCTCCCGGGATGCGGGGGGCAGGAATTTCTTCTTTTCCCCTGGAAGCAGAGGCGAGCATGACACGCGTCTGGGGACGCGGCAGGGCCCTGGTCTCCTGGAGAGATGTCACCTTGGCCGCAAGGGGGATTTGGTCTTGCTGCTTCACACACACACCTGCACACACATGCACACACACAAACACAAATGTACTCACACACAGTCACCCCACACACACACAGATGCACAGGCACATACACAGTCACATACACAGACACACTTGCACATACATACAGACACACACTCTCAGATGCATAGGCACCTACAGACACACAGACACACACAGTCACATGCATCAACACACACTTGCACACATATGCACACACACAGGCACACACTCTCAGGTGCACAGGCATATGCACTCACACATATAGATACACACACTTGCACATACAGATACACAGACACATACCTGCACGCACAGACACATAGTCACAGACACATATGTACACCAACTACACACACACAGAAAGAGACGCCCCCTGAGCACCAAACACCCCAAGTGGCGGGTTTTCACACAAGCCCTGTCCCCCACCGCTTCCTTTGCCGGCTGTTCCCCCACCCCACCCCACCCCCCCGCCGAAGCTCTCCCCAGAGTGGCCTGTGAGCGCCGGCTCACTCCCAGGCTCGGCCGTGCTGACGTTTTGGGAGCACCCTCACAACAACTTCTTGTCTCTGGAGCGTACATGTAACAGCTGCCCATTTCATCTGACATCTGCCTGTCTCCCTGGTGTGGACATGGGCCACCTGCTCACTCTCTGAGCCCTGGGACCCTGGTCTGCAGCTTCCCCACGTTCTAGACTCACGGGATGTACAGAGTATCAGGGCTGCAGGGACCCCAGAGGTCAGCCAGCCTAATGGACACGGGGAAACTGAGTCACCAGGTGGGGACGGCCTCACTCACGTCAACTAAGTGCCTCTCCTGAGTCTTCACGTGACCCGGCCAAGATGTCCCCAGATGCTCTGAAGCCCCGCGAGTACCTCCCAGCCCGCGTCTCCTGAGGACGGGGCTGCCCCTGTGCGGGCGCCGGGCGGGTCTCAGCAAACACCGGATGGGCGGCCAGCGAGAGAGCGACCGATGAATGGCTGTGGTGACGCAGTCCCGGTCCGTGCATCCCGGTCCCTCCATCCTGGTCCCTCTGGGCCACCTGGTCCCTCCATCCCGGTCCCTCCATCCCGGTCCCTCCATCCCGGTCCCTCCGGGCCACCTGGTCCCTCCATCCCGGTCCCTCCATCCCGGTCCCTCCATCCTGGTCCCTCCATCCCGGTCCCTCCATCCCGGTCCCTCCATCCCGGTCCCTCCGGGCCACCTGGTCCCTCCATCCCGGTCCCTCCATCCCGGTCCCTCCATCCTGGTCCCTCTGGGCCACCTGGTCCCTCCATCCCGGTCCCTCCATCCCGGTCCCTCCATCCCGGTCCCTCCGGGCCACCTGGTCCCTCCATCCCGGTCCCTCCATCCCGGTCCCTCCATCCTGGTCCTTCCATCCCGGTCCCTCCATCCCGGTCCCTCCGGGCCACCCGGTCCCTCCATCCCGGTCCCTCCATCCCGGTCCCTCCATCCCGGTCCCGGTCACTCGCCCAAGGGCTCCGGGTCCCCACGCGTGTTTAAAGGCTGGACTCACAGGGCCCGGGTAAAGCCAGATTCTGCTCTCTCACGTTAACCATGTCACCTGTTTCTCTGTCGTTATAACGGTGCTTATATGACACGAGTTCCAGGGAGCCCGTGCGCGCCCTGGCCTGGGGACTCTGGGGGCCTCTCGGGTGTTTTCGGTCACAGGGAGACGCCAGAGCAGTGACGTCAAGGCCACAAACCCCCACACTCAGAACACAGACATGCTGATGGGGCCCACACTCGCTGAGTGGCTCCTAGCCTACCTCCCACCCCCACCCTCGCCCTGGAGAGACCCAGCCCCACCCCCACCCCCGCTCCTCCCGAGTTGTCAGATCTGCGCAGACTCTGCCTGGACCGCCTGGTTGGTGTGCAGCCTGAGCCTGAGCCGCCCTCCTCGGACTCAGCTTCCTCACGGGGTTCCCCTCTACCCTGCGAGGGGGGCCCGGTGCCTCCGTGTCCCCTTACACGGAGGAAGTAAGAGCACCTCCCCTCAGAGCCACGAATGAGATGCTGTACACAGAGGTGCTTAGCACAGCACACAGTAGGCACGCGTGGCAAGTAGCACCCTCCTCCTCACCGTCACCATTTACCCGGGGATGTGCGGCTGTGAGGGGCAGGGGGGAGCTGCGGAAGGTTCCAGAAGCGGGCGGGGTGTCAGGCACAAAGCCGAACAGAACGGTGCCCAGTGACAAGCTGTACGAAGGCATGTTTCCAGGCGCAGCCCATTTGGGATGCAGACCCCACGTCACCCCCCACCCCCACCCCACCCCGCCCGGAGCCCCAGCCCCGCCAGGTCCCGGCACCTTGTGGGAGCTCCTCCTCCGCCGGCGGGCCCGCCTGCCTGGGCGCCTGCAGCAGGTTGTAGAGGGACTCGGGATCCATCCTCCCGCCAGCCCTGGGGGCAGGGGACAGGGCGTCACCGTCCACAAGGCCCAACCCTCTGTGTCCCTTCTCCCAGCCGGGAGGTGCGGGGACAGGGTGGGGGCGGCTCCGGGTGGGTGACCCATTGCTGTCTAGGCAGGGGCAGGGCCCTGACGGAGGCCGCACACAGTGCTTCAGACTCTGGGTGGAGCAGGGCACAGGGCCGGGGCACAGGGTGAGGGCACGGGGCCGGGGGCACAGGGTGAGGGCACAGGGCCAGGGCCATGGGGCTGGGGGCACAGGGTGAGGGCACAAGGTGAGGGCATGGGGCCGGGGGCACGGGGCTGGGGGCACAGGATGAGGGCATAGGGCCGGGGGCATGGGGCTGGGGGCACAGGGTGAGGGCATGGGGCTGGGGGCACAGGGTGAGGGCACAGGGCTGGGGCACAGGGTGAGGGCACAGGGCCGGGGGCATGGGGCTGAGGGCACAGGGTGAGGGCATGGGGCTGGGGGCACAGGGTGAGGGCACAGGGCCGGGGGCATGGGGCTGAGGGCACAGGGTGAGGGCATGGGGCCGGGGGCACGGGGCCGGGGGCACGGGGTTGGGGGCACAGGGCTGGGGGCACAGGGTGAGGGCATGGGGCCGGGGGCACAGGGCGAGGGCACCGCCTGCGCACAGGCTCCACAGGGAACGGCCGTCCTCAGTCGGGCACAGAGTGGCCTGCCCACCAGGTTCCTGTAGCACAGGAAGTCCCCCACACATACCCCACCCCCACTGCACCCCAGTCAGGACAAGGGGCTAGCCACTCCTTAGACTCCTCCCATCCAAAACCCTGAGCTCAAGGGGAATCGGGGCCCGTGCGGCCTGTGGGGTGGCTGGGTAAGCACAGTGGGAGTTAGCTACAGGCTCTGAGCTCCTGCCTGGGCGGGGGGGGGGGGCGGTGGAGGGGGTAAGGGCCCTGAGCCTGGTCAGCTGGGCGAAGAGCACCTCCAGCCTTGGAGTGAGGGCACCGGAGCTGGGGGGCCACTGTCACCTGGACTGGTCCCCACTCCCTGGGGCTTGGTTCCCTGGCCCTGCCTGGCCCTGCCTGGCCCCCACTCCTGAACAGGGCTCTCTGCAGGGGGCTCTGTCTCCGGGTGGTTTGGGGGCCTCACGCTCCTCAGCATGGGAAAGGCCGGCACCCACAGCATGTACAGGAACTCATTGTGGGGGGACCCAGCTCGCCCCCCCCCTGCGACAAACCAGGCCTCCTTCCTGTTCCCCTGGCGACTTCCTCTCCTGCTCACGGGCAGCCGTGCCTCCGCGTTCCTCTCTGCAGCCCCTGGCCCTCCCCCGCGGTGCCAGCCCTAACGGACGCCTGGGCCCGGGTGTCCGCAGCATAAACCCTCTGGGCTCAGCTCCAGCCCCGTGGCAGAGGCCTCCACGGGCCGGAGCCCCTCTTCACACTGGCAGCCAGCCCGGGCACACAGGACCATCCTGCCCTGAAGTGGGGGGGCGGGGAGCCCAGCTGCCGGGCTCCCTGAGTCCCCGAGCCTCCTCCTGGACACTGGGGTTCAGTGAAGGCTGTGTCCAGAGAAGAGGATGGGGCCTGGCCTGGGCGTCATGAAGCCTCGGTTCCCGGCCGGCTCCTCCTCACTCTGGCTGTGTGACTTCGGGCCGACCCCCTGCCCTCTCTGGTCCTGCCGCTTCTTAACACGGAGGGCTGGACTTCACGCTGGCCAAGGCACTGAGTGGACACGGATCCGGGAGCTGCCTCGAGCCATCAGCAGCCCGGGCAGGCCCTTCTCGGCCCCAGGCCTCAGTTTCTCCCTCTGACGACTGGGGGTGACCTTTCTGCATCGGATGAAGCTCAGGGGAGATGACATGGAGCTGGAATCTGCTCACCTGGCTCCACAGGGGCAGGGCCGGGCCCCTCTGCCTGCCGGGCCTCGGGGGCAGCAGTGGCCGCCTCTCAGCACGGGGGCGGGGGAAAGAGCTCCGGGGCCACTGGCCCAGCCCCCTCAGCTCAGACTGCGCCCTCTGCCCTCAGAGCCCTCCCCGTGTGAGCTTGGCCTCGCAAGCCTGCGGACAGACAGACAGACAGACAGACAGACGGCCCCAGCCGCCCAGGCCTCCCTCCGGCGGGGATGCCAGGAGGACTCACCTGGCTGCTTCCTCCACGTGAGGAAATGAGGGTCACGGAGCTCCAATGGTGGCCTGGTTTCACCCAGAAGCTAGTTCCGGTTCCCCGGTCAGAGGGGCTGCAGGGCCCCGGAGGCAGGCGCCACCCCGCTGACTTCCTCCACTGGGGGCCGGCCGGACCGAGGTGTCTGCAGGCTGCTCCTCCCGCTGTGGAGGCTGGAGGCTGCCAGGAGATGCCACCAGTCCCACCAGAAAGCTCTGCCCCGGCCCCGACCGGCCACACCTCCCGGCCCCGATGCCTTGCAGGCAACTCGAGTTTAATGTTTCGACTTCCTCTCCCTCCCCGCCCACTGCACAAACCCGGCCAGTTCCTCCCCGGGTTTCTAGTCTCCACACGGCAGCACCGGCCACCAGCCACTGAGGTCACAGGGGCATGTCGGCTTCCCCCAGGCCCCCACCCCACCGGCCAGGCCCCCTCCATCTCTCCTGGACCACACAGAGCCTCCTGCTGACCCCCATCCTGGCGGCTGGCTTCTCCCAATCCAGCCCGCCCCTGGTTCGCCCACAAGCAACCAGAGGCCCCGCTTCACACCCCACTCACTCAGCCCATCCTTGGTGCCCCGTCACTCTTAAAAATGAAATCCAGTCGCACAGCCCAGCCCCTTCGTCGCCATGTGACCTATCGCTCCATCTCCTGACCCCTCCCACCCTCACGCCACCCCCACCCCACCCCCACAGCCACACTGACACCTTTCTGTTCCTTCAAAGTGCCACATGCCTTCCCGTTTGGGGATCTTCACACTTACTGGTCCTGCCACCCAGAAGCCCTGGCTCCAGCTTTTAAAATGGCGAAGTCCTCATCCCTGTCATCCGCCTAAATGCCTCCTCCTTCAGGAAGCCTTCCTGAACTGCCTTGTCTAACGCAGGTGCTCTCTCCTAGTCCTCACCACAGTCCCAGGGCCTGGCACGACGCCTGGCACCACGTGGGCTCCGGCGGACAGATGCTGACAGATGTCATACGGACGTTCATGTTCCCACTGTGCACGGCTCATGGGGTCCCAGGACCCCGCCCCAGGGCGAGGCCCAACCCTGGTAGGCGTGAGGGTGAGAATGACTTACTGAACTGAATTAGGCCCCAAACAGCGGATTTCCACTTAAAACGAAACTGACAAACCCCAAGCTCCCCAAGCCCAGCCCCTGCGTGGTGGTGACCCTGCCGGGCAGGGACTGTGACCTGCCGGGCGGGCCAGTGACCTGCCGGGCGGGGACAGTGCTGAGCTGGCTCTGCCTGGGGAAGGCTTAAAGGGGTGACCTCAGGAAGTCCCTTCTTTCTTTAGATTCTCAGTCTCAAATCCCGCCGAGGGCCAGCGGCCACGTACTGCCAGGGGGCCCCAGGCACCGGCCGCAGGGACCCCCCAGAGGCCCCGGGGGAGGTGGCAGAGTTTGAGGCTTCCCTGAGTGCATGCAGCTCACCCCGGGGTGCCCACCCAGAGGATGGAGACGGAGCAACTTCCATAAAGACGGGGGATTCGGCGTGCAGGGCCCCTGCTCCTGTGGACCTGCAGCCCGACCTTCTCCCTCTTCCTCCTCCAGAAGGTCCTCCACGCCCCGCCCCCCCACACACCCACACCTCCCTCTCCCTCGGCCACCCGGGCCTCCTGCACCCAGTTAACCCTACGAATCACCCGCATGCTCAGCTCTCTTGGGGCTCTGGGCAGTGGCCTGGCTATGTCATGGCCACTGGACACTCGGCGAAGGTCCCCTGACCAGGACTGACCCCAGGACCCCGGCAAGTTCGGTGCTGTTGCTGCCTGAGAGAGCCCAGGACGCTTTGTCCTCATCAGTTAGGAGACAGTCCCACCCGATAAGAGCGCCGGCGGGCAGGCTGGCCTGTCCCCAGCTCTGTCTTAGCACAACAGACCTCTGGGCCGGGACACCTGGGCTGGGACTTGCTGGGGGAGAGGAACGTGCCCTGTGGGTGGTAGGGTGCTTTTCAGCAGCCCAGGGACACCCCTCCCCCAGCGTGACACCCACTGACTCCAGACATCGCCCACATCCTGATTTAAGGGAGGGAGGGGTCAGGAGGGGTCCCTCTGGAGGGTGTGGGTCCCTTTAAGCACGAGCAGGTCCACCGGGAACAGAGCCAGGCCTCCCAGCAGGTGGTCATTTTGTCTTTTTTAGCTCCCAGGCGGCCATGCTCCGAGCCACGGTTCTAACATCCCAGGATGGGCGACGCCTCCGTGACGTCCGCTGGGGGGGCCGGCAGCAGAGCCAGGTGACCGTGAAGATGTGGCCACCATCAGGGTCACCGAGGCATCCCCTGCCCGCCTCCCGGCAGCCGCCTCTCCTCCGGCCTGTGCCACTGGCCGCCAGCCACTCCTGTCCTGGTCTGGAACTGGGGCTGGGGGTGGGGTGTCAGGGGGTTGGAGTGCCCATCCCACTCCATGCTTCTCGATCACTCATCCACAGCTGTGACTGCCCCGTTCCCAGCGGCTCCCACCCATGAAAGCCCGGGCCTCAGCCCATGGGGCCCCCCCAGCCCCACACAGCGCTGTGTGCTGGCTCCTCACCGCCTCCTGTCCCACTGCGGGCGCCAGGTGCCAGGTGAGCAGAATGGGGTGGGGATCGTGTGGCCCGGTGGCAGCACTGGGCAGGCACCACCGATAGCCGCCCAACAGAGGCAGCGACAGCCGTGACAGGGTTCTTTCTTGGAAAAAATCCCAGCGGCCTGTTCCCACCACACAGCATTCTCCTAAAATCCCAGCGGCCTGTTCCCACCACACGGCGTTCTCCTAACGCGGCCGGCTTCGGAGCCGCGGGGCACGCGGGCCCCCAGCACACACGGAAGGTGTCGGCTTCCTGCGGTCGCGGCCGGGCAGGTCAACAACACAGCGGGTTTGAGTGGCTTTTATTTAATATCCAGAAATCCAAAGTCAACAGTGCTTAAAACGATTATAAGGACAATGAAACACTGGCACACGGGGCGGGGGCCCGGGGGGAGGATCCCGCTGCTTTAGAACAGCACCGCTTTGTCACATCCAGTTGGGACACGGGGCAAGCACTGGCTCGGCTTGCATAACCCCTGTGGTTGTTAAAGGGGGAACAGAGCTTCGGGCCAGCGGGGTGGGGGAGGGTCAAAGACACGCCCAGAGAGCGGGACGAAGGCGCGTTTCCCCGGGGCCGGAGAGCTGTCTGGCTCACTGGGTTCCTGTGATGAGAGCCCCTCGACAGAGAAACGCAGCTCCCGGGACAGGTGCACCCCCAGAAGACGCCCAGCTTCTCTGACCCTGCGCTCACGCCCAGACCACTACGCCCCCAAGCCGACGAGACGGTAGGTTGATCACACGAAGGACTCATTCCCCAAGCAGAGCTCACCCTTCTTGTTTTGATTAATTTTTAGGGAGAGAGGAAGGGAGAGGGAGAGAGAGAGAAACATCAATGTGAGAACACATCCATCAGCTGCCTCCTGCACGCCACCTACTGGGGATCGAACCCTGATGGGCCAGGGCCACCTGACCTGCCTGGGACGGCCCCCAGTGCACCCGTCCAGGCCACGCTGTGAGTTTTGATTCACACTGGAAAGTGGAACAAAAAAAATGAAATGGTGCAGCCGAAGGGGGCCCTCGGCAGGTGTGCGTAAGGCATGCCCACACCTTAGAACCAACTTGGAAAAATAATTCGGATGAAATATCACACCCTCCCCGGACACCACGGGCTCCAACAGTCAAGCACGTGAGGCGGTCGCCCGGGGCGTAAGTTCCCCATCTCACTATTCCTTTCCCTCTCCCACCTGGCTCAGTGAGGGCCCAGGAACCCGCAGAGCTGCCCACCCGGGCGGGCCGTCCCAAGGCTTGCCTCCTTGGTCCCCTCCCCACAGGGCCCCAGGGGCTGTAATGAAGGTGGCACCGACTGTCCCCAGCTCAGCCACGTGCCAGTCCCGCCCTGCAATGCTGGGCATCCCGCAGGAGACGACCCAATGCCATCTTCATTATTCCTTTCCCCCGCGGGCAGCCACCTCCACCAACACGCTGTGACCCCATCCAGCCTGCATGCAGCCGGCCGGGATGGGATACCACCCCCTTTTCCAGATCTTGAGCAGGGACAGCGACTGAGCAGGAGCCACGTTCTCACAGCCTGTCTCCTGCGGGCGGGCGGACTCCGAAGAGAAAGGGGAGGAGGCTGATCGCAGGGGCCTCCCTGGGGTTCGCACCCACATCATAGGCCCCAGCTGGGGCGCTGGGGACCGAGGTTTGGGGGCTGAACCCCAGCACAAGGGCCACCTGAGCCCCAGCGGGTGCCTCCCCATCTCTCTCCTGCGCCTCGGGGAGCACGGGGGTGAGCAGCACGAAGGTGAGTGAGCGGCATCTCCTGCAGGGCCCCTGGGGAGGTGCCAAGACTCCGGGATCGAGAGGAAAGCCTCGCTCCCTCCAGGAGGGGCTGCCGTGGCCCCAGAACCCACGTGCTGGAGCCCGAACCCCCGGGGCCTCAGAAAGGACAACTTGAGGTGATGCCAGTGAAATTAGGTCATGTGGCTGGGTGCAGCCCAACATGACTAGAGTCCTTACATGAAGGGGTCAGGGCACACACACACACACACACACACACACAGAGGGACGCCCGGGAGGACCGGGGAGGACAGGGGTCTGCAGGCCATGGAGGGCGGCTCCGAAGGAACCGAGGCTGCCCACCGGCTCTCGGCTCCCGGGCCGGAGCTGAGAGGATAAACTCTGTCGTCTGAGCTGCCCGGGCTGCGGCTTGGTCGCGGCGCCCTAAGCGAAGGGATACGCCTGCTTCTGACGTTTCTGAACGGCATCGCCCTCAGAGGGCCCTGGGGGGATCCCGCGGACCCGCTCCCACCCGCCCCCGGCACAGACACAGGCGTCCCCTGGGCGGGACCCTCCCTGGGCGGCGGGCGGGGGGCATCTGGGCCTTAGACGTTTGTGCAAAACGAGATGAACACAACACAGAGCGGCCACGGAGCAGGAACGTGGGGGCCATTCCTGTCGCAGCAAAGGCTTCTGGGACTGGATGGAGTTTTTAAAACTGCAAAATGCTTTTTACTGAGAAGGCCTCGTTCCAAGGAGCGCGCTCCCGGAGGTCCCGCCGGGATGGCCGAGCGCAGGGCCTCTCAGGCGACGCCTGTGACCCCTGATGGTGCCGTCAGATGGAACGTGGGCGCCCCTCCCGGGGCTGAGGGGCCTGGGTTCGGCGGTTTTCCTTTTCATCGTCTGATCCAGGCCGACGCCGCAGACGCAGCCGGGAGCCCCGAGAGGCGAGGCCTCAGAGGCCTGCAGCTCCCAGGCACCAGCAGGAGGTCGGGGCAACAGCCCCAGAAGGTGGGGGTGGGGGAGGAGGGAGAGACGCGGGCTGGTGGGGAGCACAAGGCCGCCGCCGCGAGTCACTCGGCGTTCTTGTACTTGTTGAACAGGTTGTAAAGGACCCGCAGGGTGGACTTGAGGTCCAGGCTCACCACGTCTGCAGAGGAAACAGGGAGCGTTACGGGGGACACACCTGGGCCTGGCGCTGGGGCCTGGGCCAGGCGTGGCTGCAGCAGAGCACCATCCAGGCCGCTCTGGGCAGTGCATCCCAGACACAGGGCTCCCGCGAGCCCCCGGCCGCCACCTGTGCGATAAGCCCTGGGGTGGCCAGCACAGGTGCCCCTCCGTCCCGTTAGGATGCGCATGGGGACTAGTGTGCGACCAGGGACGTCTGCGTGGAGTGGGGTCTACAGCAGCCGAGAGGACACTCGCTGGGGACCACACACCCCAGGCTCACCTGCGCCAGGACCACGGGTGCCACGGGGCCGGGCCCCCTGGGGCGGGCAGGTGGCAGCTGCCATCCCTCCCCTGAAGTTGGGCATGTGGTGCACCCGGGCCCAGGGGGCGGGGGCTGCGGTGTGGGAAGGGCACCGGGTTCTGGCCCTCACATACGCTGTGACCTCAGACAAGTGCCTGGGCCCCGGGGGCAGGGGCTGTGGTTCAGGGGTCACCGGACGGCATTCCTGTCCCTGGATGGGCGTTGAGAGAGGAATGAACACATCCCGCCCAGAGCTCATGCTGGGCAGAGGACAGCGGTTCTCAAAGTGGGTTCCCAGACCCGGGGCATTGGGTCTTGTTACGAATGGGACTTGTCGGGCCCGTCCCACAGCCCCGAGTCGGGATCTGTTCTCAGAGAAGCCCTTCTGGGATTCAGACACTCCCTCGAGGCGGAGAACCCTGGAGTCGGCCACCGGACACAGCGTCCGGGAAGGGGCAGCGAGAGGGCCTCCCCGGGCCTGGCCTCAGCCCCTCGTGGGGCGTGAACGCGCCGCCTCCCTGCTCATGAGCATCGCCGTTGGCTGGCCATCGGGGACACCGCCCAACAGCCTTTCAGGCAGTAAAGCAAGCCTCTGCTGTCCTTCGGCCATGATGCAAACCCCAGCCCGAGCCCCGGCCCCGAGACACCATTAAACCCTGAGGCCCATGGCAGAGGCCGCGGCCTCCGGGTCACGTGGCTCCTAAAGACCGGGCATTGGTGGCTCCGTCAGCGCAGCCCGCCTGGTCCCCAAAGCCGGGAGCATGAGGCCACGGGGCATGGACACCCGGGGTCGGCACAGCGGCCTGAGCCACCCGCTCAGAGTCTAACCTCAGAGGGGCCCCCAGCCACCTCGGGGCCTGGCCACCCTTCCCTGCCACCCGCCTCCCCAGGGCACCGGCCGGGCCTTACCTTCTGGCCGGGCCTTGGGTTTCTGGAGCCCGCCGTCCAGCATCAGCTCAAAGGCGAAGGACACGTTGTGGACCTGCGAGGGTGTGGGGTTAACGCCGGGGCCACGCTGCCCAGCCCGCCTGCTCCCCCACTCTCCTCCAAGAGGACAGGGAGGAGCAAGCGTGGACAGCGTGGTCTCTGCAATGACCAAGGCCCCGGGGCCCCCGGCCCAGGCACGGCGGGCTGACGTCTGTGGAGGCAGCGCACGCTCACTTGGTGGCCCTTCCTCCCCTCACCAGTGATCAGGGGCGGCTGGGAGGTGCAGGGGTGAAGGCGGGGAGCCTGTCCTTGGGGGCTTAGGGTCCCTGTGTGTCTGCCCCAGGCCCTGGCACTTCCACAGGATGAGAAGTGACAGTGACCCCATTTTACAGATGAGGAAACCGAGGCTCAGAGAAGACAAGTCACTTCCCAGAGGTGCCGGGCCCTGGGCCCTGTCTCCAGCACAGAGCAGCCCTTCACCTCCCTCCGCCCCCAGCCATCAGCTGACCGCCATCCAGATCGGCTCATTGGCACACGCACGGCGGGCCATGGAGGCGGGTGGAGACAGGACCGAGAGAGGGAGAGTCAGGTTAGGCACCAGCCCGACTCGGGAACTGAAAGCAGCCTTCCCTGCCAGCTCCCATTCACAGTGAAGGCGAACGGGACAGGAATGAGTGGCCTCCCTCCTCCAGCCAGGGCAGCAAAGGGGTCAGAGGGGACGGCGGGCAGGGGGCGGCACCAGCTGCTGGCACAGGGCCTCGCCCAGGCCGCCCGCGAGCCTCGCCATTCTCCCAGCGGTCTTATTCCTCTGAACCAAGAAAGACTCTCTCCCCAACCATGCTTCTGCCCCCAGCCACGTCAGGCCGCCCGGCATGAGCCTTGTCTCCAGCGGCGCCCTCTTGCCGGGACGTCACACGGCACTGTTTCCTGCCGGTTCCGCAGCTCGGCTGGGTCCCCTGCTCTCTCACTCACACTCGCCATCACATGGACTCACTACTCGGTCTCGGCAGCGGGGGGAGGGGGGGGTCGGCGCTGGGCCGTGCCAGCAGCCGCCCGGTGCAGGTTCCCCGCTGCCTGCCCCTGACGCATGGGTCTAGCCCTTTGGGGAAATAACACGACAGAAGCCCATGCGCCCAAAGCAGTATGGTCAGGCCCTTTGCCCAGTTTCCAAGGCGACTAAAAGCTGCAGGCGGCTGGGCTTCCGGGGGCCCAGGCGGGAGGCGAACGGCCCGGCCACACAGGGAGGGGCACGGACGGACAGCCAGCAGCCCAATCGGCATGGTTAGGCCCTGGCACCAAACAATCCTATCCGGGGAGTTTTGCTAGACACAATCCTCAGGAATTAAAATATTCAAGAAGATGCCTTCTTGTTTTCATAGGGATAAAACAGGACCTTGTTGATTGGGCAAGAGCGGGGGACAGGAAGCCGCAGCCCCACGGCCACGCCCTGAGCATGGCACCTGGGAGCTGGGGACCCAGCCATGACGCCCACGTGGCATGTACAGGGGACGGGCGGGCAACTGCACCAACATTGACCACGATTATTAGGGACGATCTTGCCGGGCGGGAAATGCCCGGGAGAGGACAAGGCGTCGGTTTCCCTCTTTCACGTGGGCCCCGTCAGACCGCGAGGCCACCTGTGGTGCAGCTTTAAGCCTGCAGATTGCGCCCGGTCCCTGAGGGCTGCGGCACCTGACCGTGTGGCGGAGATGCCGTACCTTCTGGTCGAAGCTGTCTGGGGTCAGGTAGAAGTTGTGCAGGGGCACGAAGTAGTCCTCCAGCAGGCCCATGAGCAGAACCAGGTACACGCCGTCTGCAAACTACAGGACACACCGGTGATCCTGGGGATGGCACACGGAGCGGCACTGCTCCGTGTCCGCTCAAAAGGAGGAGCCGGGCCGGCCGGCGTGGCTCAGGGGTTGAGCATTGACCCATGAACCAGGAGGTCAGGGTTCAATTCCCGGTCAGGGCACAGGCCCAGGTTGCGGGCTGGATCCGCAGTGTGGGGCGTGCAGGAGGCAGCCGATCCATGATTCTCTCTCATCACTGATGCTTCTATCTCTCTCTCCCTTTCCCTTCCTCTCTGAAATCAATAAAAAAATATATTGAAAGGGGAAAACAAAAAACATTACAAACAGCTGTGCAGTGTGATCCAGTGCCATCTAGAAAATACATTTATGGACATAAAATATCTTGAAAAATGTCCATCGCACGGTGACCTACAGTGACCCCCGGAGAGGATGATGGAGGGACAGAGGGGAGGTTTCGACCTGTCAGTTCGTACATTCCGCACCGTGAACCTATCAGACAGCAGGTAGCAGCGGCCGTGTGCCAGGTTAGCAAGGCGCTGACATAACCAACGCATCTGCACAGAAACCATCCCCACGAGAAAACCGGGCGCGCGGCTTTCCCAGAGAGACCCGCCGCCCGCGAGGACTGCCCGTGTGGAGAAAGGTCTGGAACAGGCCGCGGCACAGATGGCACTGCAGAGGGTTTTCTTTGTTCTGCTTATCTGCAGTCTCAGACTTCCCCACAATGAACCTGAATTACTTTTTTAATTAGAAAAGCAAATGAGAAGAGTTAGAGAGCGCGGAGTGAATGCAATCAGCCGGCTTCAGAGGATCAGCTGCGCGAGCACTCGGCGCCAGGCCTCGCGGCTGCAGATTCCGGCCGCTAATCCCGGGGAATGATGTTTGGTCGTGGCGCCCGCGGCTGCTGGAAACGTGTCCCACCGCGCTATTTTCGTTTTGAGAGGGAGTGGAGGAGGACGCCTGAACAATCCAGAGGTCAGAGATGCTGACCGCCTCAGTTAAAGCCCACGTATCAGATGCTGCGTTCTCACATGAGTAAGCCAGACATGAGCTGTCACCCAGCCCGCCCCGAGGAAGAGCAGACGCAGGTAGGGTTCTGCGCCGTGTGCAGCGGTGCGGTGAGTGTACGCTGCCTGTTTGCAAGATGAGTCCTCTCTGTACCTGTGTCTGTGCTGCCTCATATAATACAAAACCCCGCAGATGTTACATGCATCGCTAACACGAGACACCCAACGTGAAAAGAGCCCTGGCCCATGTGGCTCAGTGTTTCCAGCAATAGCCCAGGCACCGAAGGGTCTTGGGTTCAATTCCCAGTAAAGGGCACGCACCTGGGTCGCAGGTTCGATCCCAGGCCCCGGCCAGGGCATGCGCAGGAGGCAACCAATCAACGTGTCTCTCCCACATCAACATTTCTCTCTCTGTGTCTCTCCCTCTCCCTCCCACTATCTCTAAATAAAAAAAAAAAAATGGAAAACTATCTTCGGGTGAGGATTAATAACAACAATATAGATATACATATTGTTGAGCCCTCCCCCCAGAACACGGCTTGGGTCAGCATTAAAGTGTTTGCGGGTCACCAGCCCTGCCTCTGCTGGGACTTCGCCTCCAGAACGGGGAGAGACTAGCTGTTTGTTGCCTAAACCAGCGGCCGCCAGCCTTCAGGACCTCATGGACCACAGGGTCCCGCGGACCGCCGTTGGCGACCGCTGGTCTAAACCACTCAGTTTGTGGGCTTTGCTCCGAGGGCCCCGGAGAGAAAGGTGGAGGGAGCCAGGCTGGCGCTGCGGGTGAGCGTTCCTGCCGGACAGGCATGATGGCAGCCGGTTTGCTCACGGGGCCCCTGGGGTCGGAGCCTCCCCCCAGAGCCACTCACCTGGGTCTCCAGCTCCGTCACTTCCAGATTCAGCTTGTTTAGGTGCTTGTTCACGAACGTGATGAGAGACTGCAGAGGCAAAGGGATGGGGGGAGGGGAAGGCCTGAGACCAGCTCCCCCAAGGCAAAGGAGGGGGCCTGAGACCAGCTCTCCTCTCCCCCCGAGGCAAAGGGACGGCGGGGGGGGGGGGGGGGCGCTTGAGACCAGCTCCCGCCCGGGGTCGATGGGACGGTCCAACCCTGGCTTTGGGAAACACTTCCCTAATCCCCTCTGTTTACTGAAATAAAAAGCTCGTGTTTAAAACGAAATGTTCTTACAGTCACCCCTGGTTTTCATGAGACTGCGCCCCAAACCCTCCCGGCTGAAGAAGGAAATGCATCCCGGATTGCCAAGCCACGTGCTCACGCGTCCACCCAGGGCCCCGCAGGACACCGCTGGCCGGGCGGGCACTGAACTGGTAAATGTGCCCTCGGCGCCCCCTGGACCAGGAGAAACGGAGAGAAAGGCTGCCTGGCCACAGCCCCCGGTTCTGTAACAGGCGGGCCCGGCGTGGTCTCAGGAGCGGGGGTTTGCACACCTGTCCCCTGTGAACTTTCTCAGCCACGACACCCAGCTTCCGTGGAAACAATCCGCCCCACCCATCCCGCCCCTGGACGCGAGGTCCTTTCCACATTCCTGCTGCTCCATTTTACGGAGCCGCCACCACGTGCCACCCACCGCTGGGTGCTGGGGACACGGCCAGCAGGCCAGAGCCCACCCCGCAGGCCTGACATAATCCTCCATGCACACGCCTAGCGACGGGACGGCGACGTCGAGACACGGCCAAGGAGTGGGAGGAGACCGGAGGCTGGTGAGGGGCTCACGGGAGAGGCGCGTGGCTCCCGCTCTGGAGGTGGGGGCAGGGAGGGGCTTTGCGCTGGGCTGGGGGTGTGTGTGTGGGGGTGTTCAGGAGCGGGGATCAGGGGGCAGAACAGGCCCCGGCCACACACATGAGTGTGAACCCTTCGGGACCTTCAGGCCGTGGCTGGACGTGGGTGGATGGGACAGAGTGGGAGGGGTGAGTGGGAAGACCTGGACAGGGGGGGCAGGGGCCCCTGCAGTTAAGTCTGGGTGCAGGGAAGCTCTCACAGCAGCTCTTGGGGGGGGACGGGGGGGGAGCTGTCGGCAGATGAAAGGGTTTGGTCTTGTTCGGTGCTAAGCAGCCAGTGCCCAGCTGTCCTGGCGAAGAGCGAGTTCGGGTCATTTCCACTGCGGACGCAGCTGCGTGGGAGCGAAGAGCCAGCGGCTGACTCGCTTAAAAATATTTCCCGCGGGAAGGGAGCCTGGATGGGAGCGCCCAGCCACGCGGGCCTGGGCGGGGACGCACCCGCAGACGCGGCAGGTGAGCGGGAAGGTGCCCAGGGCGTGGAGACAGCTCAAAGCTGCCAACTCCACGGCCGGGCGTTCCGTTTTATCATAGTTACACTCCGACCCACGTGGCAGATGTTCTGAGACCCCACACGTGTCCCCACCCCTTCCTGTCCCGGTGGGGGCTGACACAGACGAGGAAGCATGACGTGGCTCACCTTCTTCACCAGGCTCAGCTTGTCCGGGGCGTGGTCGAACAGCGTGTCGAAGGCGTCGCGCTCTGCGTGGGGGACACGGGGAGGGGGTCAGGCACCGCGCGCTGCTCCGTCCCCGCGCCCGTCTGTCCCGGGAAGAGGCGGCGCCTGCCTCAGACAGACGGCCACACCTGCCTGATTCCTGCAGCTCCCGCAGGGCCGAGAGCAGGCGCCGCGGGGAAGGCGCCCCCGAGGGTCCTACTCACAGCGTCCATCTTCCGACAGGACACCCGGCAGCATGGACGCCCGCCCCCTCACTGAGGACGGAGGCGTCCGTTCCCACGCTCCCCAACAGTAAATCCCGTGGGTCTGCCGGACACCGCTCCCTCCGCTGGCCATGGCCGCCCCACACAGCCCCCTCGCCCTCACCTGGCGCAGCTGCGGCCGCTGGCTTCGCAGGCCCCCGCCCTCACTCCGAGCCCCGGGAGCCAGTCTCCCAACCAAGCAGAGAAGCTCTTTAAAGTGCAAATCGGACCCTTTCTTGCGTCCTCCCCAACCCTGTGCAAACTGAAGTCACCAACAGCTGCTCATCCTCTTAAAGTACAGATCGTTCTCCCTCCTGGGGCCCTCGGGACTCAAAGGGCTCAGCGTCTCTCTCTCACACACACACACACACACACACACACACACACAGAGACACACACACACACACACACACACACACACACACACACAGAGACACACACACACACACACACACACACAGAGAGACACACACACACACACACACACACACACAGAGACACACACACACACACGCACACACACACAGAGACACACACACACACACACACACACACAGAGACACACAGACACACACACACACAGAGACACACAGAGACACACACACACAGACACACACACACACACACACAGAGACACACAGACACACACACACACAGAGACACACACACACACAGAGACACACACACACACACACACACACACACACACACACACACACACACACACAGAGACACACACACACACACACACACACACCCTCCCTTCCTTCACTCCACCAACCAGCTCCGGGCTCCTGCACGGTCACCGCTCACCACCGGCCTGTGCGCCTGCTGTGCGCCTGCCTCACCTCCGGCAGGTGCTCTCGGCACCACCTCCTCCGGGGCCTTCCTGGCCGTGGAGAGAGCAGCCCTGCCCATCCCTCCTCTCCCTGGCGCGGGTGCTCATGCCCGACCACTGCTTGGGTACATTTGCTTTTATCTGTCTGCTCCGCGTGACCGACTAGACTGCAGGTCCTCGGGGCTGGCACTCTGCTGCTTGTTCCTGCACTCTCTCCGGCCACCGGGCGACAGGACAGGGCAGGACAGAGACCAGGGTGGACGCAGGGCCGTGGGGGGCCGCTGGACCCGGCAGGAGGGCTGAGGCCTCCAGGGGGGACACAGGGCCATGGGGGGCCACTGGACCCGTCAGGAGGGCTGAGGCCTCCAGGGTGGACGCAGGGCCGTGGGGAGCCGCTGCTGGGGCAGGAGAGCATGTGGAAGGGCCTGGGGCTCCCGACTTCTGTCCTGAAGGAACCCCTGTCCCCACGGTTTCTGAGGTCAGTAGAGAACCAGGGCTTAGGCCCAAACCCCAAATCCCAGTGTGGAGTTCTGGGGCTGCAAGCCCAGCCCAGTGGGGTGGGTGGGAAGCTCCTCCTCCAGCCTGGGGGTGGCCAGGAGCCCGGAGCCAGGGCCGGCTCAGGGGTGCTCCTGGACTGTGCGGGCTGAGGGGGAGGGGAGGGAGCAATGAGAGAGAAGGCAGGGCCCCTGGAGAAAGCACCCCGGCCCTGCTCCACCCCCTGCCCCCACCTGGCCCTGAAAGGAAGGTGCTCGGTGCTCAGAACCCAGGGGCAGGGGCACCCAAGGGCAGGAGGCACCCAGGGGCAGGGGCACCCAGGGGCAGGGGCACCCAAAGGCAGGAGCACCCAGGGGCAGGGGCACCCAAAGGCAGGGGCACCCAAAGGCAGGAGCACCCAGGGGCAGGGGCACCCAGGGGCAGGGGCACCCAAAGGCAGGGGCACCCAGGGGCAGGGGCACCCAGGGGCAGGGGCACCCAAAGGCAGGGGCACCCAGGGGCAGGGGCACCCAGGGGCAGGGGCACCCAGGAGCAGGAGCAGCTCCCAGCCCTGCCCGGCCCAGGACGTCTCTTGCCTTTAGGGGGAGGGGAGGAAGGTGAGAGGCAAAGACGAAGGGAGAGAAGGAAGGTGTGTGTGATATGTACACACGTGAACATGGGGACAGCGTGTGCCTATGTTGGGGGAACGACCATAAGGCCCAGCGTGCAGAAGGCTCCTGCCGCAGCGAGCTGCCTTACAGTCGTCTAGGACTGCACGCGACGGGAGCCGGCGGGGAGCTGATGCTCCGGAAGCACAGCACCGATTCCTGGGCAGCCGGAGAGCCCGTGGCGGGAGGGCGCTGACGTCAGCGGTATATTTAGCTGGGCCACCGCTGGGCTCCCCGCGGCAGGCGAGGGCATCGCGTCACCACGCCACCGGCCTTGGCAGCGGACACAGACCCGGGTCAATCCCCGTGGGGACTTCAAGTCCCCTGACTTCAGGCAGGTGGCTCCTCGCACAGCCGGAGCGAACACAGCCCCTTCCCCCCACATCCTCCCCCCTCCTCCGCCCCTCCCCCCCCCGCGGGCCGTGAGGACCAGGCCCGACAGGCACACTGCCCGCAGGCACGCGCTTGGCTCACAGCGCCCTCGTCCTGCCGCCGCCCAGCCTCCCCATCTGGGGGCAGTCACGGAAGTAGACGGGGAGCAGCCCTGCCCTCGGGAGTGGCACAGGCGGGGAGGCAGAGGGTAAACCGAGGCACAGAGGGGCCGCAGCAACTCGAGCGGCCAGGGTCTGCCACACTCCACCCTCAGGGACGGCTCGTTCGGTCCAGACGAAGTTGTTTTTGTGTTTTAAATTGGAAGATTTGCCCACAGCCCTGAACTCCTGGCTGCTCTAAGGAACTGGGAGCCGGAGCCACATTCCCATGGGGCATCAACCAGCCGCCCGTGGACATGGAGTGTGGGCTCGACACGTCGCCTCAGACCCCACCACGCGCCACTGCCCCCCCAACAGAGGCCGACGGGCAGCTGCCGGTTATCACTCTATTCCAGCCCCTTCCCGCTATCAGCATCCAAGGTCAAGGCCCAAGGACATGGGGGGGCGGGGGGAGACTGGGTCCACAGGGTGGGGAGCCCGGGAGGACACCAGGAGGGGTGTGAACACTGCTCTCCTGGCAGAGGGGGGATGTGACGGGGAGGGGTCCAGAGGCGGGAGGAAAGCTTCCCCTCCTATCTCCCCCCCTCACCATGGAAGGGGCTCTGGGAAGAAGCCCAGGAGGGGGAGGGGCGCCTTGGAGACAGGCAGGCAGCAAACCGGTTGCCATGGAGACCAGGCTGCAGCTCCCCAACTCCCCTGGGGAGAGAAGAGGGATGAGGCCAGGAGCTGGGGGCAGGGCGGGCGGGGCAGAGTGGACCCTCCCTCGCTCGGAGTGCTGATGTGAGAAACTGAGGCAGAGAACATGCTTCTCGGGAAGCCCGGGGGCCGGGGGGGTGGGGGAACCTCAGCCATGGAGGTCTGCTGGGTGTTCCGGACGCTCCTGGGCAACGCGGGCGAGGGAGCCTGGCTCCCGCCCACAGGACGCTTATCGTTCAGGCAGCCGCGTGCAGACGGAAAGCGGGAGGGCGGGGTCCCTACACTGCTTGGTCCCCCGTGGCTGCCCACGTGGCAGGGCCCCGGGTGAGTACCACTGCATGGGGAGCAGAGCCGTGAGTAAAGGTGGGGGGGCAGAGGGTGGCCACTCGGGACAGGGGGTCAGGGAGGGCCCCAGATAAGCGGCGTCTGCGGGAGAGCGGAGGAGCTGAGCGAGTGAACCATGGGGGGACGGAGAGGGAGAGCGGAGGGAGAGCCAGCTGGGCCAGAGTGGGAGCAACGGGGGCCAGAGGGCAGGGGAGCGAGGAGCCAGAGAGGAGGGGAGGGGTGTGCCCGCAGGATCTTAAAGGCCACTGCTAGGACTGGGGCTTTGTCTAAAACGAGGTGAGGGGTGGTGAGGAGAGAGCGAGGGGTGCAGGGGTGCGTTAGGAAGCCCAGCCCCAATGGCAGCAGAGGAACCAAGTAGAGGGCTGAGTGGGCGGAGGGCACCCCGGGAGAAGGGCCCTGGTCCGCCCGCGGCTGCGCTGGGTAACCAGGAGACCCGGCGCGTGCGTCAGCGCAGCCACCAGGGGCCAGCTAATTGCCTGCCACCCACTGACGGCCTGCCTGCACCGCACACCACGCAGCAGCCTGCGGAGGAATGAGGCCAACCCGCTGCTGCGTGCGGCGCCCTGCCTGCCCCCGCACGCCCTCCCTGCGCTCACCGCACGGCGGCATCCCACAGCCCCTGTCCACCGAGGGGGCGCACAGCCCCCAAGCCCCCCGCCTCCAACCAGGCCCGTCCCCGACACAGAAGTGGCAGCAGAAAACCACAGACCACAGTTCACAACGCCCGAGGGTCCCACTCGTCACCCTGTGCCTCCACCATCCACGGCCCGGGTCCTCGGTGCAGGAAGGACAGGGAGGCCACGGAGGGTGCACTGCACCCCAGACGGGCCTCCACCCCAACACAGGGCAGGGCAGGGCTGCCCACGATGCCAGTCTACTGGGGCGTCCCACGTGGGCCCCCCGGGGCCGCACTGCCCACAGCTGTCCGGGCCCTCAGCAGCTGGACTCGGCGCCCACCTTTTAAATTATTAACAAAAACGTCAGCAAGCCCTGCCCTGCTGCTTAGAACACAGGAGACTGGACTTCCCTGCCCGTTTCACGGACCCCTGGCCGCTGCCTCTCCCCACGTCCAGGCCTTGGAGGATCGAGAGCGCTGTTCCCACAGGAGCATGATGCGCCCCAGGCCCCCACAGGAACGCAGGGCTGTGAGCGGGGGGCCAAGCCGGGGACGGCCCCCCAGCTCCGGGCCAGCTCCGGGCCAGCTCCCGAGGCACACGCAGGAGTTCCCACTCGGGTCCACTTTTCCTTCTAACAGCCACGCTCCCCACCCCGCTCACTGGAGAACACAGCATTCGGGGTCGATGCTCCCTGCAAAGCAGTGAGCCCGGCTCAGGTGCCGCTGGGTTTACCCGCTGCCTCATGCTGCCCCTTCATCCGCCATCCCTCGCTGAGGGGAAGATGGGGTCGTGGGGCTGAAGCAGGGCGGGAACAGCACGCAAACTCACAGGAACCATGGCCCCACGGCCCCGCAGGAAGAGCGGGGGCCGGCCCAGTGGGCACACACTCATCATCTCACGGGAGCCGCTCAGCAGCCGCCGACGAACCCATGTCACAGGCAAGGACCAGAGAGGGCAAGGAGCAGGCCGGAGGGCGCCCAGCGGGCCCGGAGCCCAGGCTGCCGACCCCAAGGAAGCCGTGAGCTGGAGGTTTTGGGGTGAAAGACTAGGCGTTCACCCCATGAAGACAGCCTCCGGGCTAATGGGGCTCCGTATTGGAGCTACACCCGCGCCCTCCCCTTGTCCTGGTTTCTGCTCCGTCCCAGTCCCTGTGGTGAGAGCGTGTGCCGCCCGGACACTCCCCGTCCTCCTGCCACCAGACACTCCCCGCCCCTGGCCACTCCCGGCGCTGAGAGGCAACCACAGCCACGGTACAGGGTCCGCAGGGGGCCACGGGCTTCGGCGGGGCCCAGGACTCGCCGCGTGACTGCGTGACCCCGGGGGCTTCCTGGGACAGCCCAGCGCCCTGGGGCGCCCCAGACCCCACCCGCACCCGGCCCTGGGTTACTTACCAAACCGGCCCATCATCTGCCTGCAAACAAGAAACGGAGAGAGAGACGTCAGAGAGAGACACGTCAGAGAGACACGTCAGAGAGACACGTCCGAGGGGTCGCTCACCCACAGCCATGCCTGATGGAGGAAATGGGGTGACTCGAAATCAGGCGGGAATGCCCACCGACGGCTGTTTATAAAGCGTGGCTACATGGGGTACACCCTGTGCCGCAGGAAATCTTCGGTATCTAAACCGCCCTTTCGTCACGGGAGGGGTACATCCGGGAGGGGTCCATGTGGAGCACGTGCCAGCAGCTCGGCCTCCCGGGCAGCCCCGGACGGCTAGCTTTACACCTGAACAGCTGGCCCGAGAGGCCATTTCATGAGTGAACACGGCTGAAGGACCCCAGGGACCCAGGCCAGGCCGGAACCACAAAGGATGGACACCCCGCTTCGCCTTGAGAATTTCTGGGGCACAAATGCCGTCCCTTCCTGTGTGCGCCCCCTCCTGATAGGCAAGTGATCTTTGCTTCGTCCCCAAGTCCGCTAGACTTAAGTCCTCTGCCTCCACCTCACTCATCAGCTATTTCCTCGAGCACCCACAGCGTGCGGGCCACGAAGACACAGGCGTGAACACCCTGGCCCTGTGCTCGTGACGCGGAGCCCACGTTTCCACCTACAGTGTGACAGACAGGAGGTGCTGTGGGAGCTAAAGGAAGGCAGTCACTCCTGCTTGCAAACAGGGAGGGCTTCCTGTAGGAGGTGGCCGCAGAGCTGGCCCTCGAGAGGAATGGGAAGGATGCTGAGGCTGGATGGGAGGCGAGGAGGACAGCTTAAGAAACAGAAGGCTCTCCCCTCAGACAGAGCCCGTGTGGATGGGTAAATTAACGGGGCTGTGGGTCCCTCTGAGCATCCGAACGCCCACTCCCTCTTGACTTCCTGGAGGCCCGCCTTCGAACAGAGGTGTGAAGAGCCCGCGGGTTTGGGGAAAAACATCAAATGCTTTCGCACACCCCTCCATCAATGTTTGAAATTTCCCTTCATCTTTTCCTTCCTGCTGAGAGATGTTGGACATGATCAACTATGTTTTTATTTAAGACTAGAGGCCCAATGCACAAAAATCTGTGCAAGAGTAAGCCTTCCTTCCTCTGGCTGCTGGCACTGGCTTCTCTCTGGCACCCGGGACCCGGGCTTCCCTCCTCCAGCCGCTAGCAGGCACCCGGGACACAGGCTGGCTTCTCCGGGGCCGCCCGCGGGCACCTGGGACCTGGCTGGCTTCCCTCTGCCCCGGCTTCTCAGGGAAGGACATCCAGAATGATGTCCGGAAGACATCTGGTCTAATTAGCATATTACCCTTTTATTATTATAGATCATCTGCCTCGTCCCACAAAAGATTTCAGGCGGCCCGTGTGCGTTCTGACACCTATGCCACCCATGTCTGTTCATCTTCTACTTGGGAAGAAGTAACAGATCTGGAACCCCTCATGCAAATCCCAAACCAAACTGCCACCTGCCCTTCCTCATCAGAAAGAAAAGATAAGACTGAAGGGCGCGTGTGCAGGCCGTGAGGCCAGGCAGGCAGACGCCAGCGTGAAAACGTCGCCGTCACGGGGAGGGGAGGGGAGGGGAGGGGAGGGGAGGGGAGGGACGTGCCAGCAGGCCCCGCCGCAGCCGGTCACTTACTCGGTGGTCGTGGTCAGCTCCTCCGTGACGTGGCTGGAGTGCAGCAGGCCTTCCCGCTTCTGAAGACCCCAAAAGGCACAAGTGAGTGCGCAGGCGCTTGCGCAGGTGGAGGCGAGAGGAGGCGGGTGCGGACGGGGCCCCCAAAGCCGTGCCGATAGCCAGGCCCCCTGAAGCTGTGCCGACGGCCGGGCCCCCAAGGCCGCCGTGGGGACCACAGAAGGGCAGAGTCGTGCAGAGCATCCAAGCCCCCGAGCCTCAGGCAGAGACCCTTTGGGGGCTGGAAGCTGTCCCCCCCCACAGGTTCTCCACGTTGCTCCGAGAGCTGGCAGCTTTGGGGGGCTCGAGAGAAACCCTGGCTCCAAAGGGGACCCCTCACGCCACGTCCCACACCCGGGAGGTGAGGAACATGAGGACAGACAGGACCATGGGGAGGCAGCCAGGGACGTAACACACGAACAGCACGGGCTGACAGGGCCCCCCGGGCTGACAGGTCCCCACCCCCCCAGGCTGACAGGGCGCCCCCCCAGAGTCATGTCCCCTCAGAGCCCCAGAACGCGGCCTCATTTGGAAACAGGGTCTTTGCAGAAACCATCCGCGAAGAGGAGGCCACAGTGGACCCGGGGGGTCTCCAATGCATATGGCCAGGTCCTGACCAGGAGGGACAGTGGAGACAGACAGATGGACACAGAGGAGAGAGGCCACGTGACGACGAAGCAGACACCGGATGGATGTGCCCACAAGCCCAGGGACCCCAGGACTGAGCCGGCCGCCAGCCGCCAGCCGCCAGGAGGGGGAGGCAGGGGCTCGTCCTCTGGAGCCCTCGGAGGGACCGCAGCCTGCCCCCTCCTTCATCAGGACCTCGGCCTCCTCACTGTGAGGGAGTAAACGGCTGTTGTTTTACTTTTTATTTTTTTTAAACATGTTCTTATTGATGTCAGAGATGAAGAGAGGAAGGGAGAGAGAGAAGCATCAATGATGAGAGAGAGTCATGGATCGGCTGCCTCTGGCACACCCTGCACTGGGGGTTGAGCCTGCAACCCGGGCACGTGCCCTGACCGGGAATTGAACCGTGACCTCCTGGCTCACAGGTTGACGCTCAACCACTGAGCCACGCCAGCTGGGCAATGTCCGTGGTTTTAAAGCAGTTACTTGGTGGCATTTTGTTAGAGCAGCTCCAAGACAATGACACGTGTGTAACACACTTCCCCTGGTGCCTGGCATGTGAAGGCATGATGGCGGGGAGGCGGGGGGGGGGGGACGGAGAGGGGGGGGGATGTATGTCACGGGACCTCGGTGGAGCTTGGCGGCCAGCTAACCCACCCCCACCACAAGCCCCTCCTGAGCCCCTTCAAGAGGTCGGGAGCTCACTCCCTGCTGGGCAGCCCCGCGGACACCCCCCAAGACCCAAGCTCCCGTGTCCTGGGCTCAGCCTGCAGGGACTATCCCCACGGGCTCCTGTCCACGACATCCCCCGTGGGCGCTGACGGCTCTCTCCCGGCCCCACCCTGCCTCATCTGGGGGGAGTCCCTGGGGACTCAAACACCGATTCGCTTTCTCATCAAATGCATGAGAGGCAGGTCCTGGATGCCGGCCGGGACGGAATATGGACACACGAAGCCGAGTATTTTCCAGGTGGGCGGTGTGACTGCGATTCCATGGGGAACCACTGCAGCTCCGGGCATCCGTGACGCTCCTCCTCCCCACGCTGCTGGGTGGGGGTAAGCCTGGCCTCATCCTTCCTCCACCAACTGCCAACCCTCGCCTCTCCCACCTCAGCCCACACAGCGGGGCGAGGAGGGACAGGCAGGGGCCTCGGGAAGGTGGGGGGCAGCTCTGAGCTCTGGGCATCGGGCTGAGGCCTGTGGCCAGCAGCTCCCAGGACCGCCCCGCCCCGCCCCGCCCCGACTTTGGCCGCGGCCCCAGGCATCCTGCCCTAATCCCGGGCGCGGAGGACGCCAGCGAGTGCTTGCCCGGGTCAGGCAAACTTTCCGCAAACCCCAACGAGTTCCTTGCAAGTGCAGGCCTGAAAGGAAATACCCCAATTACTGGCTGCATGGAAATACCCCAATTACCAAGTGCAGCCCGAAAGGAAATACCCCAGTTCCTGCGCTCCGGGTCTGACGTGTGTGGGTCTGGGAACCGTGTTCCCGTGTGTCCTCAGGAGGCCTTTCCCGGCGGCCAAGACGACGTGGCCAAGACGGTGGCAGCAGGATGATCCTGTCCCCGTCACCACTGCCGCCACAAGCATTCCTCCTCAGGAAGCAAAAGGGGCCGTGGCAGGCGACCCCCTCCCCCGCAATGCCGGAGAAGGCACTCTCGGCCCTGGCCAGAGGCTCCGTCGGTTGGAACGTCGCCAAGGCTGTGGGTTCCATCCCGGGTCAGGGCAACCTATCAGGTCAGGGCCAAGCCCCGGCTAAGGGAGGGGTCACGGTTTTGGGAGACACAGGATCAGCCAGAGCCTCGCAGACAGACACCACGGGCCCTGTACGTTCACAAACCAGAGGGGAGCGCGGAGCTGGGCATCTCAATGAAATACACAGCCCTGGCCGGCTGCTCAGTGGTTAGAGCACCAGCCGGTGGACGTGAGGGTCACAGGTTCGATTCCCGGTCAGGGGTACATGCCTGGGTTGCAAGTTCAATCCCCGCCCCTGTTGGGGTGCACGTGGGAGGCAACTGGTTCATGTCTCTCTCTCCCCGCACCTCTCTCTCTGTCTCTCTTCCACGCTTCCACTCTCTCTAAAAATCAATGGAAAAAAATATCCTCAAAATATCCTCCGCTGAGGATTAAAAAATAATAAAAATAAAATAATACTCAAGACATCCGGTTCTGAGTGTCACCTCAACATTGGCAGAAGCGGCTGCTCCTGCCAGACGCCAGCGTGTGGGAAGGACCAGGCACACAGTAGGTGCTTAGTAGCCTCGACCTGGACAAAACGGCCAACACCAGGCCACGGAGTCTGGGCCCTCACCTGCAGGACCCGGCGGGAGAAGCAGCGCCTCCTCAGAAGGCCCGGCTCCCGGGACGATTCCCCCGGGGAAGCAGTGACAGGACCCGCGGGGGCAGCGGGGGGCAGCCCCAGCGCAGGAGGGAGCGCCCGGCTATCACTGGGACCTGGTGCCCCGGCCGCTCATCCCTCTCCAGCGAGCAATAAGCCTCTCCGAGAGGTCGCCTTCCCGCCTCGGCTCAGAGCAATGAACGTTCTTAAAGACGCGGGAATGAACCGCAGCCCTCCAGGCCACCGGCTCGGCCTCTTGAATCAGGGCCATTGCGCCTGCTCCCATCGCTGCTCTCGCAGCCGCCGGGCGGGCGTACATGTTGTCAAGAGGGAGAAACAGACCGTAGCCTCTTGGGGGGGGTCGGGGGGGGCGCCCGCGATACTCACCCGCACGACCACCACCTGCACGGAGACGTGCTCGGGGAGGCGGATCGGCGCCCGGAAGTGCGTGGCCAGCGACACGAGCAGGTGCAGGATGGCCACCAGGTTCTTCCCGTGAATGGCTGGGGGGCGGGAGGGGGAGAGGAGCCGCTTTAGATGGATCTATAGGGACACAAGCCCGTGACCGAGAGGCAGCATAAACGGGACCTCAGAGAAAATCCACGGAAAACCCGCAGGCCGCGGGAGAACGAAGTGCAAAGAGCAGCCCATGGGAGCCTCGTCCTGGCTCCTCATTGTTTTCTCTCCTCTCGGCCTAAGGTGAGTTGCATAACGGCTTTGAAAAGCCTGGTGCTTTGGGAGTTCTAAATGCAAAGCCAGGTTCTTCAAGGGAGAGAGCTGTGGTGATGCGATGAACTGGCAAGAGAGGGAAAATGGCACAGGAGATGGGGAAGACCGTGAGAACAGCTACCCTGCCACCCTGACGGGCACTGCTCTCTCTGCAAGCAACCGTCTCCACAAGGGCGGTGATTCAGGGCGATGCCACTCTGGGGACGGAAGACGAGACTCCCGCCCGCCAGGTCCCCGTGTCCTCGTCAGCCCCACTGGCTCCTCTCCAGTGTGGGAAGCGGGTGCGGCCACTGGCACCCCTCTGCACAGGGCCTCACAGTGTGCCAGGCACTCGGTGCCCCACCCACCAGGTCAGCAGGGCTCTGTCCAAGGTCTCAATGCCAAGACACCAGAGACAAAGCTCACTCAGCCCCAGGGAGAGCCCCAGGCCACACCCACACTGCCCTGCCCTGGGGGGGGGGGGGGGCAGAAAGCCAGGAAGCCAGGACAAGAACGTCCGGCCCCTTGGTCTGCTTCTTCACCTCCCCCATCTCTGTCTCGGCTGGAGACCCTGTGAGGTAGCCTATTCCTGATGCCAGCACGCTCTGAGACTCAGCCTGGGCTGGCGTGACCCTCCTGGGGACCTGCTCTGGGGGTCAGAGTGAGCTCACCTGGCGTGGGCGCCTTTGGTATCTGGGGCTGGGTCCTCTGCAAGACCCCTCAACTCCCCCCTCCCCACGGCTTCTGTCTTATAACCTGAACTCCCATCTGTGGGAGCCATGCCAGAGTCGCCGGATAGCCACAGCTAATTAGAGTGTGCAGCCTTGCTGAGAGTATGCTGGGCGGCCAAGGCCACTCTGAGCAGGGAACCTTAATCAGAATGTCCAAGGACGGCCCGCACGTGCACAGCAAGGTCACTACTTGGAAAGAAGCCTCTTTGGTCTCAACTAGAGGCCCAGTGCACAAAATTCGTGCACGGGAGGGGGTGCTCAGCCAAGGCGCCCTTTCACAGTCCGGGAGCCCTCAGGGGACGTCCGACTACATTTTAAAAAATCACCCTGTACTTAATTTTCTTACGAGCTCCTCCTTTTAAACTCCCCTCACGCTCACATCCTGTTTCTTCTTTTTATTTAACTGTTCTCCTGGCCTCACCCCATTTCAGCATCCTTCTCTGTCCGGCTCTCTTTCCCTCCCTCCCTTTGAACCTCCCTCCTCCCTTCTCTCTCTTCATTCCCCGTGTCTGTCTCCTGCTTACTCCTCCTCCCTCCCCCCATCCTCCTTTCCCTTGTGAGCCTGACCCTGCCTCCCTCCCTCCTTCCCTATTATTACCTGCCTCTGCCCCCCACCATGTTCACTGGTTTCTCTTTAAAACCTCCCCCTTTCCTTTCCTCTCTGGGACCTGCTTCAGCCCTGCCTGAGTGCACTTTGATATTAAAGCTTCTGTTCAGGGGGCGTTAACCCCCAGCCCAGGGCCCAGCCCCGGCCAGGCCTTCACCAACCCGCCTTCCCTGGCCTCCCCGCTACCATCCTCCTCCCATTCCCTGCCCGGGACGCCCCAACTTCTAGTCAACAACTTACACTTAATGTGCCACCAACCTAACCCTGGACAGTGTCTTTGGGGTCCAGCCCTCAGGGACGAAAACGGTCCCCTCTTTAGTGTCTGACTCCGCCCCAGCTAAGCTGTGCCCCCCTCCCAGCATGGGGCGCCCGGCCCAGGGAGGGTGGCCGAGACCCGTGCAGCCTGGGCGCTGCATGCGCTTCTGCCCGGAAGGCCTCAGACTGTCCACCCCTCCATCCCAACAGCCCGTGCCAGGGGCCATCACCCTCCGCCCACGTCTGGGTGGGGCTCCCTGCTCCGCACCGCCTGAGCCCCGCCCCTCGCCAGGCGCAGCTGCTCCGGCCCCACCCCCCCACCCCCCATCACCACCCTACCCGCGTGCAGCCCTGTGTTCCCCTTTTCGGTTCCTGTGTCTTTCTCTTGTTCCCTTTCTGTATTTCTGTTTCTCCTCGCGGCCTGTCTGCATGCAGGCCTGCCTTCCTCTCCCTCTCCTTTCTCATCCCCTCCTATCGCATCCTATCCTACCGACCCCGGGCCTCGCAGCTGCCTGAGCAGGGGGCGGGGACGCAGCCTGCTGAACGGTCGTTACGTGATGGCGACCCGGACAATGTGCATATTCCTCTATTATTAGTACAGACAGTATCATCCGCTCACCAGCCTGCGTGCTGGGGAAAGGCTGGGAGAGGCGAGCGAGGCCGGAGAGCTGCAGCTGAGGGAGGGGGCAGGTCCGGGGGCAGCGTTCGGCTCCGTAGATAAGGGCTGTGGAAAGCAGCCGCAGCTGCTTGTGGGAGAGATGTATGTGTTTATCAGCGGCGTGCGGCTGCCCGTATGGACTTTGTCTGATGGCTTGTGGCCATGGGCTCCTACGATAGACTCGTTTTTGTACACCCACGTCTCATGGCTTCTCCGTCCACCACCCAGCGTCCCAAGAAGGTCCAGCCCTTGGCAGAGGGGCTCAGCCTCGGCCGTTAGTGCGGTGGGCCGGGTTCGAGAAGGAACCTGCCCTGACACCTGCACCGTCGTTAGCACGATTCAGAAGCAGGTACAGACGAGAACAGCTGTGCTCCTGCTGCTCTGACACCGTCCTTCCTCTGAGGTCTCCCTGATGTTCCCACCAGAGACAACCCCACGCTATGCTGAAGTTCAGGGGGGAGGGGGACAGAATGGGGGTGTGCCTGAGTCCCTTGTGCCTGAGCTCCTGGGTGTGGGGTCGCTGGCTTCCTCCTCTCCTGCCCCCTGGCCCAAGCAGGAGTGTGAACCGGTGTGTTCATTGCAAGGTGAGACTCCATGACCCAGGGCCATGCCTCGCCTCCCCCTGCAGACGCCCCTCCCCCTGCAGACGCCCCTCCCCCTGCAGACGCCCCTCCCCCTGCAGACGCCCCACCCCCTGCAGACGCCCCACCCCCTGCAGACGCCTCTCCCCTGGCAGCGCTCACCGTCCACCGTCCAGGGCAGCGCCCAGCCGTGGGGCCGCAGCAGCTCCTGCACGGCCTCCAGCACCGTCTGCAGCTTCTGCTTCTGCCCGATCTCCGACTGCGTCACCTCGGCCACGTTCAGCTTGCAGCCCGCCAGCGTCTCTACAGCGAGGACGGAGCAGAGGGCAGTGTGTCAGGCAGAGCCGCAGGGCCGGTGCCTGCTCAGTGGCTCACAAGGAGGTCCCCTCCCCACGGGTTTGGGTCTGAGGTGGAGCCCATCGCCTGCCACAGCGGGGCTGGGGGGATGGTGAGCCACAGAACCCCCGGCTCCTGAGACCGCTGCTCCGGACGGAGAGGAGCTGGGGGGACGGTGACCACAGAACCCCGGGCTCCTGAGACCGCTGCTCCAGGATGGAGAGGGGCTGGGGTGCGAGGGGAAAGCCGTGCCATCCCCTTGGGGACGTTCTTTGCACATAAAATGGACAAATGGTTCAAGGCGCAGGGGGCAGGCAGGGAGCCGCCTTCAGGGAGGACGGAGCTTCGGAGGCTGGGCCAGGACTTCCCGGCGGGAGAGGACATCGGGGCGGAGATAAGGGCCGGACAGGCCGCGGCCCCACTCTCGTTCTGCACCTTTGGACCCCACAGTCAGGACTCCAGGTCCCTGCGACCATCCCGTCTCCCAGGGCACAGGGGGCAGTCCGAGGAGCCCGACAAGACCTGCCCCCTCCGCTCGAGGCAGCTACGGGACTATGGCCCCCCGCGGCCTGGGCGCCCGCCTTGCCCCCCGGAGGGGCCGCAGGCGCCGGCTGACCCACACCTGCGCGGGGCGAGGCCAAAGGAGCCTCCGTTTCCCTCCTTGTTTATTCTAAGTCAAGCCACGTCCTCATAAAGGCTGGTCCCCACTTTGCAGGCGTCCCCGGCAAAGTTCTGTTTGAGGCATTTTCACTGGAGGCGCCTGGGACACCCCCATTCTCTCGGGACCTCTCCTCCCCCGATTAGGAGAACACACAGACCTGGTGTCCCTGAGGTCCCACAATCATAAACGCCCGCGGGCTCGGTTCATTCACTCACTCGCCACTCACCACACGGTGACTGAGCACCTACTGTGTGCCAGGCGCTGTCCCCGAGCACCACCACCCGCCCCCCCGCCCCCCGTGTCCCTGCTCCCCTGGCTGTGTGCACCCAGCGCACAGCAGCTGCCGACTGTTCTGGAAGCTGTGGGTGACCCGCCACAGCCCATGGCTGGGAGCTCAGGTGGAACGCCCACGGGAGGACACACATGTGACCTGAAGCCCAGGGCCCCGGACGCCACCTGGGAGCTGTGGGCTCCGGGCTGAGCCCCACATCCACTCTCAGGACGTGTGACCGATGCCGCCACGGAGAGAACCGAGTGGCCCAGCCTGGGCCGCCCTGTGCCGGGGCCCTTTGCGGGGAGGCAGGGAGGGGCCGGGGAGCCGCCCCGGGGACTCACCCAGGAGCTTCTGCAGCACCTGCCCGTCGAACAGGTCCTCCTCCAGCTGCTTCACGATGATCCTGTCCTCCACCAGCACGTCGTTGATCCAGTCGATGAGAACCTGGGGGCGTGAGGCCAGCTCAGCAGCGCCCCAGACCACACTGGGTGGCACCCCCCACCCCCGACCACGCTCAGCAGCACCCCCCCGCCACGCCCAGGACCACGCTAAGCAGCGCCCCACCCCCTGCCAGGCTCAGCAGCACCCCCCCGCCACGCCCAGGACCACGCTCAGCAGCGCCCCCCCCGCCACGCTCAGCAGCACCCCTTCACGCTCAGCAGCACCCCCCCGCCACGCTCAGCAGTGCCCCCCGCCACGCTCAGCAGCCAGTGCCCCCCCCCCACGCTCAGCAGCGCCCCGGACCAAGGCAGTGGTCAGAGCTGCTGCGGGAGACACGAGCTGCCGGACATTGGACATCAGGATGCCCTCGGCACAAGGGCCTGGGGGTGGGGCTGGAGGGGCTGACCCCCCGCCGGGCTGCCAGGGCCCCCCCGCCGAGGGAACTCACGAGAGCCCCCTAGACGGGCCTCCTCCTGGCGGGGACTCGGGGAGGGGGGACTCTCAGCCAAAGGAGGGATGGCACCTGCTCACCATGGCGCCAGCTGGGGGTCAAATGAGTCGCTGTTAGCAGCACTGCCCGCGTGCCCCCAGGCAGTCCACGTCAGATACGCGCCAGAACAGTCCTGAACACCCGGAGCCTAACCCCAAAGCTGCAGAGAAGGGGACCCCAAAGGCTCCCCAAGCTCTGAGCTCCTGCTCTTTCTGGCAGCTTTATGGACAGTCACATCCCACACCGCGCTGCTCGTACAGTGGCGAGCCAGCGTTTCCAGCGCACTCACACCGCCATGCCAACGCCGCGTGACCACCCGAAGGGCATCCTCGTCACCCCGAAAAGAAACCCTATCAATAGTACCTACCAGTAGTCACTCCCCAGCCCCCCGTCCCGTTTCTCCCCACCACTAAGCTATCTTCCCTGGGCACAGATGTGCCTGTTCTGGACGTTTCATCTGAATGGAGTCATATGACGTCTGGGTTCTTTCATTTAGCGTGATGTGTTTTTTTGTTTGTTTTGTATCATTGTTTTTATTGACTTCAGAGAGAGAGGAAGGGAGAGGGAGAGAGAGAGAAACATCAATGAGGAGAGAGTCATTGATCGGCTGCCTCCTGCGCGCCCCACACGGGGATCGAGCCCACAACCCGGGCACGTGCCCTGACTGGAATCGCAGGCGACCTTCCTGTTCATAGGTCGATGCTCAGCCCCTGAGCCACGCCGGCCGGGCCCGTGCGATGCTGTCACTCCCGCACAGCCGGGTCTGTACTTCCGTCCTCCTGTGGGCGCATCGCGTTCCAGGGAGTAAACACATGCATCTGACCGCCCGCCCTTCCGTGGGCGGCCCCACTGTGCGGCCGTGTGGATAGTGCTGCTTTGAAGGTGGGGCGCACCCACTCATTCCTCCGGGCAGCCTTTCTCTTTTTTTTTTTTTTTTTAATATATTTTATTGATTTTTCACAGAGAGGAAGGGAGAGGATAGAGAGTTAGAAACATCGATGAGAGAGAAACATCGATCAGCTGCCTCCTGCACACCCCCTACTGGGGATGTGCCTGCAACCAAGGTATATGCCCTGACCGGAATCGAACCTGGGACCTTTCAGTCCGTAGGCCGACGCTCTATCCACTGAGCCACACCGGTTTCGGCTGGGCAGCCTTCCTCTTACGCTTTCTCTCAGCAGCGTTTCCCAGGGAGTGATGGTGGCCATCACCCACAGAGACCGCTGGACTGCGGGGCGGTCTGCAGAGCGAGGACTCCGCCCCACACGATGCCGCGTGGCCGATGCTGCTAACGGCACTTCTCCACCAAATAAAGGGGGTAAAATGGACACCTGACCGGCTCCATCAAAAACAGGCAGCCAACCCATGGTTTTCTGTGCAAGGGAAGCAAACAAAACTACCTAATGGGTGCCCAGAACCTCCGGGAAATGGGAGTTTATGGCGGCTCTCAGAGACGAACGAAAGGGCGTGAATCCGGAATAGCGTGTTCTCTGTCACTTTGAAACGTGCAGCCTGCAGAACTGGCCACAGAGCACATTCCTGTGAGGTGTACTCCATTTCCCCCGGACTCCACGTTATCACATCGGACACACATCCCGTGAGGAACGGAAGCAAAAATAAATGGAGGGTGGTTTGGAGGAAGGCTCAGGTGAGCAGCCCCGGGCATTCTGTTCTGCGAAGGTCCTGCCGAGGTCAGCAGGTCCCCACTGAGGGTCAGGCAGTGTGGGCGTGGGGATGGAGCCAGGGATGGGCCCCTGGTCTCTGACCACCCTTCCGGTTTCCTTGGGGGGCCTCCTGGTCACCCCTGCTCCTCCTGATCTTTAAAGAGCGTGTTCCTGAGGCCTCGCCCTGGGCGGCTCCTCTTCTCACTGCCCACTCTCTCCCGAGGCCAGCTCATGCCTCCCACCACTTCCAGCGCGCCCGCATCCCAGGAACCCCGCCCCGCCCCGCCCTGCACCTGCCTTCTGCTCAGCGTCCCAGGAGCGCCTCTCACAGAACTCATCACCCCCAACCCTACTCCTTCTCCGAGAGGAAGCAGACACCACCCATGAGTTTCAGGAGCCTGGGCTCCACCCTGACCCCACTTCTGCCCACTTCTTAGCTGGGCCCCCTTCTCACCACTCCTCCCCCACCGCCTTGTGCGAACCCCCTCCCTGGGCCACAGCCCTGACAGAGTACCCTCTTGCCAGCGGTCTTCCCGTCCCAGCTCTCCCCTGCCCCGGGCCTTTGCACGTGCTATTCCTCCACCCTGAACTGGCGTCCCTCACTGCCTGGCTGGCGTCCACTCATCCTTCAGGTCGCAAGCTTCTGTTTCATTCCCCGACCACCCACCCCATTCAGGCTACAGCCCCACCCCCTGGCTCCCAGCACATCCCAGCTCCTTTTCCCCTGACCCTGCTCGCACAGGCAATGTCAGCACACATCTATACGCATCTACACTAATAAAAGAGTAAGATGCAAATCGACCATACCTTCGCGGCATCCACCATCCAATCAGGAGTGAGTATGCAAATTAACCCAACAAAGATGGCAGGTTAATTTGCATACGCAGGTGCTGAGCGGCTGGGGGCGGGGCAGGATGCAGGCATTCTGCACCACCTCAGCTGCTCTGGGCCTCTGGGCAGCGTGGGAAGGCGGAAAGGCGGCTCCCGGCTGGAGCAAAAAGGTGGCTCCGGCCGGAGCGAAGGCGGTGCCAGCAGCCAGGGGAAGGAAGGCCCATTCTTGCATGAATCTTTGTGCATCGGGCCTCTAGTGTTGCTTATAATGATCTCTCCTATGGGACTGGAAGTTCTCTGAGGGCAGGGACTAAGGCCGTCTTGTTTGTGGCTCTGTCCCCAGCACCCAGTGCTCACTGCTTGGCACTGGAGCTCCATACTCAGATATTGAGCTAGCGAATTAATTAACTTACTGAGCACCTACTCTGTGCCAGGCCCTGGAATAGAAAAGCCAGGGAGCCTGTGTCCTTGGGTTCCTCACGTTCCAATCAGACGTTAGAGACACACACAGGCTTTCAGGTCGGGACGGACATGAGGGGGGAAGCAAGGCCGGTGCAGTGTAGACGCTGGACACACACCTCAGCCGGCGCCCGGGTCAGCTGGACGTCACCTCCCCAGGAGCAGAACGTGGGACAGACCCACGAAGGTGCCCGAACCAAACTGCAGAGCTGCCTGCAGACCTGGGAGGGTCTGGGGGCCCCAGTGGCGGCCTTGCCCGGGACGCAGTCCTACAGGGAGATGCAGGCAGATGCCGCTTCTGCTGAGAGGAAGCTAAAGCTCCCAAAATTCCGTCTGGATTTCAAACCCAGTCAAAGGCCAAACACAAACCACAGCCAGACCAGGAGGAAAACCAGTTCCGTACAGCAGGCCGGGTCGCCCAGCTCCGGGGAGCGAGCACAATGCCCGCGGGTCTGCCTGCCACCCGGTGCAGGTGGCCCCGTGCCTCCCGGCTCATCCGTCTTCATCCCCCGCTTCACAGGCCTTTTCCTTTGGGGGCGTCCTCATTTGCAAGCCTCGGACCTACAGGCGCGTGGCTAGGACGTATCTTAGCGTCGCCCTAGGCGGCACGCGTGTTTTACAAGCTTGCTTAAACCAGAATAAAAAATCACTTTCCCTTTAGTTCCTTCCGAATGATCATCGGGACTGCAGCCTGTCTCCCCGCAGCGATGACAGTTATGTTTTAATCACGGCCAAACTGCTCGTGGCTGCCGAATCCTCGGAGGGCGCGGTCCGGGCCGGTGCGGCGCCAGAACGCCTCCCAACGTCTCCCACGCGCTGACAGCGCCAGCATCTGCCCAGAGGGGCGTTTCACGCAGCTGCCTCTCTTCCCGGGGACAGAGGAGGAAGAAAAAGCTTAACAGCCAGGGCGAGGCGTGTGCGATAACCTGGGAAGGAGATGGGAAACTACACACAGAGCAGCCCACGTCCCTGGCTCTGTTATCCGAGACCCCTGACACGCACGGTTCCCCCTCCCCCATCACTGCCCGACCCTCCCCTGCCGTCCTGGCGGCTGGAAGGGTCCCTCTCCTCACCGACACTCCGTTTGTGCAGCATAACCGGTTCTCAGGGGGAAAAGCCTTAATAAAATGAACTAGGAGTCCACATTGGTGGGCGGGTCCTAACACTGACATTTTTAATCTGTTCTTAAAGGCTGCGGGCCCACAGCAGCGGGTGGGGGAGAAACTTTATAAAAAGCACTTCAAAGAGAACTTTTCTGTCCGTGACACGTGGCCATACACAGGCCCAGCCCCGGGAGTCGGCTGCGGCTGCCGAGCGAAGCGCTGTCTGGGGCTGCCGGCTCTGGAGCTGGCGCTGCTGCCGCGGGCGGGGCGGAGCCTCCGCTCGTCCATCACCTTCTGAAGCGCTCCCTGGTCCAGATCCGCTGTCACACCTGCATCCATGTGCGCCACACCCCACGCCACGAGTAACGCCCCTCGGCGAAGCTGCGGCTTGGAAGCCACGCTGCGGAGAGAAAGCCTCCGCCTCGCGTCCCTGGCCCTCAGGCACCGTCTCCCGGTCTAGCTGACGTCTGCACTCCCAGATGCTGCGAAACGGACCGTCTGCCCAGATCAGGGACTCGCATCGGACGGGTGTGGAGCGGGCGCAGCCAGGGGTCACACTCCCGCTCCCAGCGCTGCCTCTGAACCCGTCCACGCCCGGGGCGGCGGCACCTCCCTCCAGCCGCTCCTCTGCCCGGTGCAGAGTGTAAGTCAGCGTTTCAAAGGCCCCCGTGAGCCCTGGATGGTTTGCTCAGTGGTTAGAGCATCGGCCTGAGGACTGAAGGGTCATGGGTTCAGTTCCAGTCAAGGGCACGTCCCTTGGTTGCAGGCTCGATGCCCAGACCCAGTCGGGGCATGTGTGGGAGGCAACAAATCAATGTGTCCCTCTCACGTCCATGGTTTTCTCTCTGTCTCTCCACCTCCCTTCCACTCTCTCTAACAATCAATGGAAAAATATCCTTGGGTGAGGATTAACCAAAAAAATGTTTTTAAAGGAAAGGCAGCAGTGAAGGGGGCACTGGGGGGTGTCCACGCTGTGACCTTGACCTTGACCCCTTTCTCCATTCAGCCTCCTCACCTCCCAGCCTCATGAGCGCAGCATCAAGCCCCTCCCCAGCCCACAGGTTTGCTCCTTTCCCTCCTCACCTTGACCAGCTCCTTGAACTTGGGGTCATCCTTGGAGGTGGGGTCGATCATCGTGCGCTCTTCATTCTCCTCTGCCGGGACAAAGGGCAGGGGCAGGGGCAGGGGCAGGGTCAGTGGCAGGGTCAGGGGCAGGGGCAGGGTCAGTGGCAGGGTCAGTGGCAGGGGCAGTGGCAGGGGCAGTGGCAGGGGCAGGGGCAGGGGCAGGGGCAGGGGCAGGGGCAGTGGCAGTGGCAGGGTCAGTGGCAGGGGCAGGGGCAGGGGCAGGGGCAGGGTCAGTGGCAGGGTCAGTGGCAGGGTCAGGGGCAGGGGCAGGGGCAGGGGCAGTGGCAGGGGCAGGGGCAGGGGCAGGGGCAGGGTCAGTGGCAGGGTCAGTGGCAGGGTCAGTGGCAGGGTCAGGGGCAGGGTCAGTGGCAGGGGCAGTGGCAGGGGCAGGGGCAGGGGCAGTGGCAGGGGCAGGGGCAGGGGCAGTGGCAGTGGCAGGGGCAGTGGCAGGGGCAGGGGCAGTGGCAGGGGCAGGGGCAGGGGCAGGGTCAGTGGCAGGGTCAGTAGCAGGGGCAGGGGCAGTGGCAGGGGCAGGGGCAGTGGCAGGGGCAGCTGACTTCCCAGCACAGACTGGGGAGATGGCTGAGCGTAGAGAACCCCGTGTGCTCAGTGAACACGCGCCACACTGTCACACAGCAAGTGCCAGCCCGGGGCGCGTGGCCGACCACGGGACTGCCTCCCGGAAGGCAGGGAGACCTCCAGCCTTGCCTCTCCCATCATCCCGCACCCTCACCCCTCTCTGCCTCCCATCTTTCCCGAGAGACCCTGGCGAGGCAGCCACGCACACAGGCCTGAACGGGATTCGTGGGAAAAGCCACGCTAGTAAAATGCCACATGCACTGGGCAGGCTCACCATGGCGCACGATAGCACGGAGCAAACAAAAGGCATCAGAAACAGCAAAAGGAGAAGCAAAGAGGAGGATGCTTCGCAGCAAAACGTGCTCATCCCTATTCTGTTTATTTCCCCACCCGTTTGCCTTTCCCTCCGTGTTCCGGCCTCGCTCCATGGACACCACACGCGGGCCCCGTGATGTCCCGGCTCAGGCCCGCGCCGCCTCCCACGCTCCTCAGCAAGGCTCACGGCCGCCGGCCACCGGGCCCTGGCACCTGCTCCTCCTGGCTGCGCCCTCCCCCACCCACGGGCCTTCGCCGTCAGAGCTCAGCTCCGGCGCTGCCCGAGCTCAGGGGCCTGGAACCTTGCGGAGCGAACTGGAGAGCAGAGCAGCTAGTTAGAGAGACGGGAGAGGCCTGGCCGGCGTGGCTCAGGGGTGGAGCGTCAACCTGTGAACCAGGAGGTCACGGTTCGATCCCCGGCCAGGGCACATGCCCAGATTGCGGGCTCCATCCCCAGTGGGGAGCGTGCAGGAGGCAGCCGATCCAGGATTCTCTCATCACTGATGTTTCTCTCTCTCTCTCCCTCTCCCTCTCCCTTCTCTGAAATCAATAAGCATATATTAAAAAAGACGGTGAGACGAGGAGGGTCAGGGCCCGGGGACAGGCAGGCTCTAGGCATCATTGACTAGACAACAGCCCGGCCCACGTCTAAGGCGACGCTACTCCCTACCCTGCTGGTCTGAGCAGGTTCTCAGCCAGGACTGGCTGTGTCCCCACCCCGGGCAGCAATGTCTGGAGACACTTCCGTTTGTCCCAGCGGGAGGGGCAGGGATGCTGCTGGCATCTGGTGGGTAGAGGCCAGGGATGCTGACCCAGGACGACCCCACGCCGAGGGCTTATCCAGTGCCGGCTGGCGTGGTGCCAAGGCGGAGAGGATCACCCCACGCCCCCTCGGCCAGTCCCCCGGGGCACCCGCCGGACAGCAGCCCCGAGACCCTGAGCAGCAGGACCACAAGGAGGCATGCTCTGCCAGGAGGAGGGAGGAGCCGCGCACCCGCGGGCCCAGGGAGCTGGGCCAGCCCTTGGCCTGGGGCGGCCGCCAGTGTGCGCTGGCCTTTCCCGGAGCCCTCGCTGGCCGCCCTGTTGCGGAAACCACAGCGGAGGCGTCCACAGGGAGTTCCCTTTGAACCAGGCTTTGGAAGTAGACGGAATGTTCCGCCACTGCCTTCCGACCGAGCGGGTCCCACAGCACGCTTTAGGGGGACGTGTGCAGGCCGTCCCCTCATCAGTGCCGACCAGGACATGGCCCGAGGAGCTGGGGACGCCTGGCAGGTCCCACCAGCAGGCCCAGGCCGGGCAGCCCGCCTGCAGAGATGGGGGACGGGTTACTCGTGTGTCTGATGTTCTGATGCTTGCACTTCTGGGGCCTGCGGACCTAAGAGAGAGGGCCCCTCCCAGGGCCAGCTCATCCCCGACGCCAACCACCACCCGCGAGGGCCTTTCCCATGCAAACCAGCAGGAGCCGGCACCCACATCACGGGCTCCCACACGCCCAGCGACATCCCCTTCCTGTCACCGTGGGGCCCAGCAGACAGCTCGGCACAGCTCTCCCCCTCCCCCCCGGAGTGTCCCGGTTAGCCCATCCCACGCTGCTTACCCTGCCTCCCCATGCCTTCCCGGGAACCACAGGAAAGGCTCTGCTACACTTTCCCTCCGGCCCTCGGCCTCCCGCCGCCTGCACTGCCCCGCGGGCCCTGCCGGCATGGCTGCTCACCTGGCAACCGTCCTTCCACGCAGTCCTCTCCTACCTATTGGCCTCCCCAGACCTACACCCCAATAACACCCGCATCTTCAACCAGAGCCGCTCCTGTCCCTCCTGCACCTTATCCAATGGCCTCGTGCTCAGAGCCAGCCTCCTACGCAGCGCCCGGTGCGTGTGTGAACAAGAGGCCGTGACACCAGGCACCCCGCCCCCCCAGGACTGGGTGCACGCCGCGGGGGCTCCGCCGTCACACGGCAGGGCTCGGTGCACAGCAGGGGTCGGCGAGCCCACGGTACCTAGCAGGGTGTCCTCGGGGTGCAGGTCCGCCAGGGCCGGCGACATGGGCGAGTTGATGGCATTCTTGCCTTCCTCCTGCAGGTCGCTCACTGCGGGCAGAAGAGGAGACGCCGTTAGTACACACGGAGCCCGCGGCTCCCCGTGCTGGCCGGGGAACAAAGCGAACACAGTTCCCGTTCTCAGGCACGTAGCAAACATTCCTAAATGGCTCGCCGCCCAGAAAAAGTCTGAGGAAAAACGATCCGAAGCAAGGATATGTTCTGCAGCTCTCCCCGCCAAATACTCCCCCACCCACCGGGCCACCGGGCCGCCGGGCCGCGGCCCCTGCTCCGTGGAATTCGTGACTAAGTCACGGAAGCTTCTGGAGTCTCCGTGATCTGCCCAAGGCTGCTGACGGACAAGCGTGGTCACAGCCTCGTGGCCGAGACGGCAGGCCCCTCTCCACACGGGCATGGGGAGCGAGTGCCGAATCCACAGCAAGGCCCCGGTCCAGGCCACGTTCGTGGGGACAGACCCTGACGTTGATGACAGGTGCTGCCCGGGGTCGGCCTCGACCTCCTGTCCAGAGAACACAGGTTATGTGTGTTGGGGTGCAGGGTCCGCAGGGTCTGGGGGTGATGAGGGGTACAGCATGGATCCCAAGGCGGCAAAAAGAATCTCTCGCTCCCGCACTGGAGAGACGCCAGGGAGCGCAGCCGCACTATCAGCCTCGCCTTCACACCGTGTCCCCCACGCCGCGTCCCCCACGCCGCGTCCCCCACACCGCTCCCCCACGCCGCATCCCCCACGCCGCGTCCCCCACGCTGCATCCCCCACACCGCTCCCCCACGCCACGCCCCCCACGCCGCGCCCCCCACGCCATGTCCCCCATGCCGTGTCCCCGACACGTGTCCTCCACCGGCCACGCCTGTGACTCCCAGACCCAGCGCTGGCCGGTTCCGGCTCAGCCCCGAGATCAGACGCACCGGTTCGGGGTGGGCCCTGGTGGGAACTGCGGGGCCACAGCCCGGATCACGGGCCACAACACCGCCCTCTCCTTCGGTGGCCAGTGCCGGGGGCCAGGCCTCTCTCTGACCAACGTGCTTGAGGTGAAAACCTGCTTCCTCTTTCCATACAGTCACCTCCGCCCTTCGCCCCGTCCCGCTGGGCACCTGAGTGACAGGTGATGGAGAGGCCGGGGGCGGGGCGGGGCGTGACGGCTTCGGGACAGGCGGGCCCGCTGATCCCCCGGCCGGTGGCGCCAGCCGGCCAGTCCCACTCACCCCAGGAGCCGCTCCTCACAATGCCAGGGCCCTGGGAGGACGGGGAGATGGAGTGGCAGGACCGAGCCCGGAGCTGCGCACAGTGCGCTCGGCCGCAGACCCAGCTCTGGGGACCGCCACCCTCTGCCCCTCACGGGGAAGGCGGCCGTGGGACCCTGGTTTCTCACCTCCGCGAAGGCCCTGACGCAAGATGGTTTAATCCCACGCCCGCGTTCACGGCAGCACGAGTCACAGGAGCCAAAGGTGGACCGAGCCCGAGGGTCCACTGATGGCGGAGGGACAGACACGTGGCCCGGCCACACCGTGGGACATCACCCACCCCTCAACAGGGAGATGCTGACACCGCGCCAACGCCGATGAACCCTGGGTATTAACTGAGCCAAACAAGCCGGCCCAGAAGGAAAACCTGGGCGCGCCCACAGGAGCCCCTGGAGCGGGCACAGGCACCGACAGAGCGCAGGCAGCGGGGCCAGGGCCCGGGGCAGGGGGCCTGTGCCACGGCCCAGAGTGTCCGCGTGGGAGGGTGACAATCCTCGAGGTGACGGCGGTGAAGGCTGTACCAGGTGAATGGACCGCACGCCACAGAACTGTTCCCGTAAACATGGTCAAAGAGGGTAGATCCTACATTACACGTATTTTACCGCCATTACAAAGAAAACAGGGACCCTCCCACAACATTCGGCCTGGGAGCCAGCCCCGCCGTCCGCAGCGCCTCGACCCCCCGGGACCCACCCTAAGCACCGGCCCCTCGGCCCCAGACCCTTCGCTCAGCTGCGCAAGGAGCAGCCGGGGTTCACGCTTCATGGCAGCTGAGAGCACGTGGGTGGCGAGACGCTCGGCCTCCCGCCAAGTCCTCGTGGATCCAAAGGTGTGTGCGTGGCCTGGGGAAGGGGTGCAGGCAGAGGAGCCGGTGCCCAGGTCCCACGTCCGGGGCCAATGTCACTGACGGGGACCGAGAGGCCAGGGGGGTCCTTCTGGGTCAAGGCCAGCGAAGAAAAAAAGACCCTGGTTTCACGGGAGCGGAGGGTCATGCAGGGGGGCTGGGCGCAGGGGGGCTCCGGGTGCAGGGGGGCTCCGGGCGCAGGGGGGCTCCGGGTGCAGGGGGGCTCTGGGCGCAGGGGGGCTCTGGGCGCAGGGGGGCTCTGGGCGCAGCGGGGCTCCGGGTGCAGGGGGGCTCCGGGCGCAGGGGGGCTCCGGGTGCAGGGGGCTCCGGGTGCAGGGGGGCTCCGGGCGCAGGGGGGCTCCGGGTGCAGGGGGGCTCTGGGCGCAGGGGGGCTCTGGGTGCAGGGGGACTCCAGGCGCAGGGGGGCTCCGGGTGCAGGGGGGCTCCGGGCGCAGGGGGGCTCTGGGTGCAGGGGGGCTGTGAGCCCATCGCTCCCTCAGAAGGTCTTCCCCTTGCGGGGAAGGGGCGGGAGGGGGGGAGGGAGAGGGACGGGGCGGGGGGAGAGAAAGTGCTTCCAGGCTGGAGAGGGAGCGGTTCTGACAGGGAAAGTGGGTCACAGGAAACAGCAGTCCGCACACGGCCCTTGAACATCAAAGGTAACACTAAGCAGGGCCAGGCCTCCATCAGGGAGAAATGCTCTCAGCCCCGCCCAGGCTCCGGTCCAACAGCACGTCCAAAGGGCTTGTTACGCATCAAGCCCTGAGGTTAACCAGGACCCCGAGCCAGGAGGAGGGGTCCCCGCAGACCACAGGGCCAGCCGCCAGCTGTCTGCGCCAGGGCCTGTGGTCAGAGCCCCGGATTCAAATCTCACTTTGCCACCTGCTGGGGAGTGGCCGGGAGCAAGTCCGCTCCCCTTGCCAAGTCCCAGGTCCCCGTCTGTAACGTGGGGAGGGCAGCAATGCCCACTTTCGGGGGTGCTGAGGGCTGTGAGGCTGAGAACACTCAGCACGGCCGCGGGGCGACTCTGTGAAGGCAGTTAGGGCAGACAGGCGCTCGGAAGGGGGTGCAAACCGAGGAATGAGCGATGAAGGGGAAGGTGAGGTCCTCATCCCAGGGAGAACCACGGAAGGCTTCCTGGAGGAGGCAGCCTGAAAGATGCCAAGAATCCAGAGAAGGGACGTGGGATTCTGTGCAAAGCATCTGGGTGGCCTGTCAGAGCTGGACTCGGGGCGCGAACGCCAGGCCGCGTCGACGCTGAGCCGCCGGCGGGCTGCTGCCCTCCCAGCCCGGCTTCTCTGAGGGGCCCTCGGGGAGGAGCCTCCCGCCTAAACCTGATTATCGTCTCCTGAGGTCAGGCCAACAGCTGGAAGGAGGGGCTCCTGAGCCCCGGCTTTTCCCCACGGACCCCTCGCTGCCAGCTGAGCGGCTTTCCATTCATCCAGGAATGCTTGGGTTCTGACAGCCCCGGTCCACTCGCCAGACAGGCAACACTTCAAAGCCGCGAAACCCCAGCCGTCCTGAGTCACGGACAGGACCGGACGCCTGTGGGCGTGCACCGTGGGCGCGGGCGTTCAGAGGGACTGGGCTCGCGCTGAGCTGGGGACCAACCGCCACTGGTTTGCGATGAAGGCCCTCGTCCTCAGCCACGCACGAGGCGGTCGGCGCCCACGCATTCCTACCGCGGCAGAGCTCACCTCCCAGCGGTGATGCGCCGCGGCCGTGGGCACACAGTGGGCACGGGGCTGGGAATGTCAGGAGGGTCAGAGAGGCGGGAAGGCGGGGCAGGAGAGAGCCAGGGAGAGCATTCCGTAGGCCAAGTGCCCGCTGGGAATGGCCTCTCCTCCCTCGGGCCACGGTGGCAGGCCGCAGTCACCAGATCTTAGGAGTTTTCAAATAAAGCTGGAAGTTTGGGGTTTCGTGTAGAATCTCCTAACTTATAAATGTAAGCAAATAATCCGAATTCTGTGGACCTACTAACATTTCCTGAGCACCTACTGTGTGCCAGACACCCTCCCTACTGTTCATTCATCTCATCTCCTAACCAGCCTCTGAGGGAGCGGCTGGGTCCTGGCTGGGCTGGCATCTGTTGGAGGGGAAGGCACCTGAGACGCACCACCAGCGAGCCTTGGAGTCTGAGCCTGGTTCCACCTGATCTTGCATTTCACTGTCCCCAGTTCAGCCTTAACCAACCTCAAGCCTCAGCTCACTGGCCCCCTCCTCCAGGAAGCCCTCCTGGGCACTCCACACCCACCCCAGACGCCTTTCTGCCCAGCTCAAGCCACACAGCCCTGTCGCTGTCTCTTTCCTGGACCACCTGCCCACATCAGGGCGAACAGTTCCTGCACACAGTGGGTCTCTCCGTGCATTCCAGGAGCAGCTGGACAAAGGGCTAGAACCCAGAGCCAGTCTGCGGGTTTCGGGTGTCGGCTCGGCCACTGACGAGCTGGGTGATGCCGCAGGCACCCACGTGCTCTGTGCCTCCGTTTCCACTGAAAGAGACCCGCTGGCGTGCAGCAGCCGTCGGCACACGCTGGCCCTCGGCGTCTGCTGAGGGGGCGAATACCTGTGTGTTTCCAGATCGCTCTCTCTCTCCATCTTCCACCCTGGGCAGGCTGACACGGGAGCACCTCTCCAGCTGGGATTCCAGCCGCATAAAAAGGAAGAAAGAGGCTCAGAAACCCGACAACCCGGCCTCCGGAAAGCGCCCCGCAGAGCTGCCCCGAGCCCCGGGCCGAGAGGAAGGCTCCAGCTCTGAGTCTGTGTTTAATCTTTTCCTCTGTGTGGCTTTCCCGTCTTCGTTTATTTATACCCGGCTCTCTCCAAAGGAGCGCTGTTAGAAGCATTCTCTTTTCTCCTTCCTTTGACATCATTAGGAAAGCGGGCGGCTCCGGAGCCAGGCTGCCGAGGGGACACATCCATCTAGGAGCACCGAGGCCTCGCTCCAGGGGCGCCGGGGCAGGGAGGGGGGTCATGACACAGCCAGCAAAGAAGGGGTGCAGGGAGCTGGTGGGGGGTCAGCGAGAATAAAGAGGCCTCGAGGGGAGGCCGGAGCTGTGACGTTCCAGGCGCTGACATTTTCCTGTGTCCTTTCAACACAGCGGAGACCCTTTGTCACCAACAGGGCTGTGTCGCCACGCACGGCGTCCTGGTTTTCGCGGGAACAAAAGATCAGGGAAGGTTTCCGAGGCCTGGCTGGACCAGGACCAAAGAGAAAACGTCAACAAACACTGCCTCCCGCCGCCCCTGCAGGAGCTGGCCACGCAGGGCCCGGCCCCGGCCTCCAAGACGGACCCACGTCTAGGCACAGCTGTCCTCTGCCGGGCACACGGCTCAGCATGGGCGGCGACAGGAAGGTGAGCAAGAGGGCGCCCTCCCCCGGCCCGCCGCCCTCGCGTCCAGGTCCGGGCGTTCCAGCGGGAGCCACGAAACCTCCGGAAACCAGGCTCCCGGCTCCGCCGAGGGAGCGAGAGCTCTCTATGGATTCCCACCCCCGCACCCCGGCGGCGCTCCGGGGCCGTCTCCTCGCAGGAGGTGTAACGTATCGGGACAATTAAACTCATCAGCCAGGAAGGCCTTCGAAACAGAGCGGCTCCTCTGAAAACAAACCACACCTCGCTCCTCGGGCCGAGCGCACCGCTCGGGGCGCGTCCACAAGGCCCGAATAGACGGAAGCAGGAGGGATGACCCAGACTCAGCGCCCGGCTCAGACCCCGCTCCTGACCCTCGTTCCAAGGGCACGCCGTGTCCCACGTGTCCCGCTCGTAAAGGCCTGGGGATGGGAGGTTACGAACTCCAGGTTCCGTCTCCAAGGGCCTCAGGACCACGGTGGATGGCGGCAGCGTCGCGTCCAGGGTGAGGCCACAGGGCAAACAGGCCCCGGGAGCCGCTGTCCTTCCCAGCCCAGACGCGGGCGAAGGAAGAAATCGCACTCAGCGATCCGTGTAGCAACACGGAGAGAAAGAAGCTCTATCTCTAAGGTGCCCGACCCGTCCCCCTTGTGCTGAGGCCTCGTCCCACAGTGTGCGGCCCGCCATCAGCCGCTAGTTACACCCACTAACCCGCTGTGTCAACCCGCTGTGACTCGGCAGGCGTGAGCGCTGATGGGACCGCAGGGGATCAAAGCCATGACGGCTGCCCAACCACTGACTTACGGGGTTTGCTCGGCTGGGGCACAGGGCCCCTGTGATTTCTCAAGACGCAATAAGGTTGAGGCTGAAGTGAACAGGGGAGCCCTGCCATGAGGGGAACCTAAAGGTCGACAGGCCCCCCGGCCCCACGAGAGCTCGCACTGAAGATCTGCCCCGGTCCGGCCGCGGCCAGCCTCGGAGCCACAGCCCACGGGTCTGACGGGCCTCGGCCGCGGGCCAGCCGGGGCGCCACGCAGGAGAGGCCGTGCAGGCGGCAGCCGCGCAGGAGGCCGAGGACTCGAGAGGGAGGCCCCTCTCCACAAGGAGGGTCTCACTCGCGGGACAGGCTGCCCCGTGTGCGGGCAGCACCCTCAGCACCTGCGGCTGCGGGCCCGGGAATGGAGCGTCCAGCATCCCGGGAAGGCGGGTCTGAAGAACGCGTGGCTGAAGCGCAGATGCAAAAGGTGGAGCTCAGAAGCCGGCGTCAAAGACAAGCCTCGGACAGAGCCTCGGCCCTCCCTGCCCTCCGCCCGGGGAGCGCGGGAGGTGAGAGCCACAGAGGAGCCCTGTCTGTGGGAGAGGAACGGGATGAAAGACCTGAGTGGACGCTCGGTGTCAGCGTTCCCGCATAAACCACCCGGCGCGCGGAAACCGGGACATGGAGGGCGGCCTGCATCGTGACAGACGCTGGTCCCTGGAGACGAGCCGTACGCCCCGTTGTTCAGGCGGAAAGCAAGTGGGTCAGCTTATCCGCGTCACCGCCCGAGCGCAGCAGGGAGCGTCCTCGGGGCCGGAACAGCGGTCAGAGCCGAGGAAGGCCGGGCGGCTGCGCTGGCCTCCGCCGGTCCGGGCTCCGGTCCACCTTCCATCCCCCCCCACCCAGTGTCTCAGGGCTTCGTCAGGCCCCTCCTCTGCCCACAGCCTGCCCATGCGCCTCCGCCTCCCCAGAGTCCACACCCCTCCCCGGGGCACCCCCCCTCAACCCCCACCCCACCGAGAGCTCAGGCCCCTCCGTGCCTTTGCTCAGACGCGGCCCCGCCGGGAGCACCATGTCCAGCGGCTGTTCGGCCCGGGGGCGCGACACCCTGCCCTGCTCGCGGCAAAGCCCTCCCCCGCGGCCTGTTGGAGGCGTCTGTCTCTCCTCCAACCCCGGCCCAGGGTCCCCGTGCTGCCCGTGGAGAAGAGCCTTGGGTCCGTCACAGAACGGCCATGCCTGGGCACGCGCTTTAACTCCTTCCACCTTTTACGTCTCCCCGCTGCGGGGGCGGGGCGGGGAGGTGACACGCAGACCTGACCCAGGTTGTCATGACAACTGATTTACAAGATGGTGTGCGTGGAGAGGCCGTCAGCCAAGCAGCACACATGGGCCTCCCCTCCCCTCCTCGCCGCCGTCGGCACCTGCGCGGGTTGCCGGGGGGGGGCGGGGGGGCGCTCAGCAGGCACGGCCATCACTCGACGAGTTGGCCAGAGAACCCACGGGGCTGCAGGCCCGGCCGTGAGCTCACAGGCGACCCGACCTCCGGAGCTGTGACCAGGGGCCGTGTGGCGTCTCGCCGCTGGATTATAGACGCCTCAAAGCGGAGGTCGAGTCCCGTCACCCGAGCCCCAGAGGGGGCCCCGCGCACAGAGGGGGCCCCGCAAACGTGTGCTTGGCCGGGCCGGACAGAACCGGCCGCTGCTGGAAGCCTGTTATCTGCCGGCATCGAGGCGAGGATCGGCCACCGTCAGACACTGGTCGCCAGGTCACCAGCCCTAAAGCACCCAGACACTGCCGTGCCCACCGCCCCGCACACCGGGCGGGTCTCCTTGTGAGATCCCGAGTGCACTGCTCAGGCGTCACCAGGACCAGCCGCACACGTCGCTGAGCATTTAAACAGACGCTCATTAGACTGAGTGACCTCCAAGCTTCGTCTCAGAGCAGCAGGACGGCAGCTGGGCGGCACCAGCAACACAGCCTGACCCGCACCGGTGCCGAACAGGACAGGGTGCCTCCCGGCCGGCAGCACAGAGCCGGGCCGGCCGCCAGCCAGGGGCAGGTGACCGGGAGGAGGCACCGCGCAGCCTGCGGGAGGCTCGGGCGTGCTGTGCACGGGAGTCCAAGGAAATTAAAATGCAGGTGCAGCCGGAGGCGTCGGTGGCCCAGCAGGCCCAGCAGGCCCGTCAGGCATCGTGCCCATCCGGGCAGATGTGAGAGCGCGGGCTTCCCCAGGGACCGCGAGGGCTGCCGACATCTCGTGCGGATTCTTCCGCGTCTCTGGGGCACATGTCCCGTGACCCCCACCCCTCTGATGGGCAGCTGGGCCCATATCCCCAAAGCCAGCCTCCCCAACCCCCAAAAGGGCCATCCTGTTTGCCTCCCATTTTCCTGGCCCCCCTGCCACCTCTTAACTCAAGTGCCAGCAAGCACTCCGTTCCGGCCCACGTCAGGCCGATCTAACAGCAAATCCTTTGGCGCGGGCGTCCCGTTCCCTGGGTTTGGGGGATGGGGCCTTTGTCCTATTTCTATCCATCCATGGTGCTGGTGTTGAGTGCGTGAAATCGCTATCGGTTGCAGGCTATTCATCTGTCATTAATCAATGATAAGTGACAACGAGACTAGAGGAAGCAGAGGGTGGGGGCGGAGAGGGAAACCCAAAGAAAACTCAGAATTATCCAGAAAGCGACGCCGACGCCTGCCCATGCCAAGCTGTGGGGTGTGGGCCACCGCGGCTCGAGGTGACCAATCGGATCACTCCCGGCAGGGGCAAGCCCCCGGGGCTAACGCTCTGCGAGAACCTGCTTAGCAAAGAGGAAGCAGCTCGCAGCCGAAAGAACAGCCCGGAAAAGCGAGTCCCGCGGTCCTGTGCCGCAAGCTCGTATTAATTAATCCGATCAGCAGTGTCCCGCTGCCCCAGGGAGGTCCAGAGCGTGCTCTGCCGAGAAAATAAGAGAATTAAATCATTAAGACGTTTAAAAAGCGGCTGTACGTGCACCTGCAGCAGAAACACCCCTTTGGGAGGAACTTGGGGAGACGCTCGCAGGAAACGCCCGGACGGCGCCCTCTAGTGGCCCGTTCCCACCTGTACAAGCGAGACAGACAGCCAGCAAGGGCTTCAGCCAAACAGCAAATGAGGCAGCTTCAAAGACGGTGGCTTCGGGGCGACCCTGGTGCTGGCGGCTCCGTCCCCACCTGAGACACTCAAGGGGCCCAGATGGCATTCCTGGGGCCCAGACGCAGACAGCTCCACCCAACCTGAGCGGATGCAACGCTCGAGGCCACAACGGTGGAAGACCCCTACCCACAGCCCCGGGGGTCCTGGCGGGGGGCCTCTGGGGGGAGCCCCGGAGGAGCGGCTGGAGACACAGGCACGTGGAGAGTCCCTCCATCCACCCACAGTCAGGTTCCCATGGTGCCCGTGCTGGTCTGTCTGCTCTGAGCATGATCCGTGGGAGGCACGTGTGTGCGTCTGTGTTGCTGGATTCCTGCCCTTGGGGGGGGGGCTCGCACTAGGCCTGCCCACCTCCCAGCTCCCCGCAGGGCGCCTGGCCCCGGGCACCGCTGAGTCCATGGTAAGTGCGTGACGAAATGGGTGCCTGAACGAATGTTTCGGGGCCCTGACATGCCTTCCTGGCATTTGTTTCTGGAACCCACAGGAGCTATTTCCTACTCCTTATTTCAGGGTCCCTGTGGCAAGCTGGATAATGCCCCCCCCCACCCCGGAGGATGTCCACGCCCTTGCAGAGTGACCATGCACACGCACACATGCCCTAATCCACAGACTCTGTGACCTTACAAAGCGAGAGGGACTTTGTCGTGGGATTAAGGTAAGGACCTCGAGGTGCCCAGGACCTCCGGGGCCTTTACACAGTGGATGCAGGTGGGTCAGCGTGGGGAAAGGCCACGTGAGGGCGAGAGCAGAGAGGGTGGAAGGCGCCACACTGCGGCTCTGAAGTCTATTAAAAAAGAGAGCAGCAGGGGGTTGCCTCGGAGCCTGGGTATGTGTGCACATGTGTGTGCACATGTGTGTGCATGTGTGTATATGTGCGTGTTCCAGGGAGATCTCGGCACCCATGTCCCAGGGCCTAGGAGGAAAGGTCAGTGGTAGCCAGGGGTCCCTCTCCTGGGGGGGGAGGGTCCTGAGGGCGCCGTTCATGGAGGCAGCTCCTCCGAGCTCAGAGCTCCTCAGGGGACAATCCCGCCCTCGGGGGGCATGTGGCAGGGCCTGGACACAGCTCTGGTTGTCACACGTGGAGGCAGGCGTTGCTGCTGGCATCTCACGTGTAGAGGCCAAGATGGCCAACACGCTGCAGGACGGGGACCTGCAGTGCCCAGGACGCCCCGGCTCAGGGGGGACCCCACAGTGCCCAGGATGCCCCAGCTCAGAGGGGGACCCTGCAGCGCCCAGGACGCCCCAGCTCAGAGGGGGACCCCACAGTGCCCAGGACGCCCCAGCTCAGAGGGGGACCCCACAGTGCCCCAGGACGCCCCAGCTCAGAGGGGGACCCCACAGCGCCCAGGACGCCCCAGCTCAGAGGGGGACCCCACAGTGCCCAGGACACCCCAGCTCAGAGGGGGACCCCACAGCGCCCAGGACGCCCCGGCTCAGAGGGGGACCCCATAGCGCCCAGGGCGCCCCGGCTCAGAGGGGGACCCCATAGCGCCCAGGACGCCCCGGCTCAGAGGGGGACCCCTCAGCGCCCAGGACGCCCCAACCAGAGGGGGACGGTTGTTTAAAATACAAATCATAGCAAACTGTGCCAACTTCAGGGCAGGAAGGAAGCAGGTGCGAGCTGGCCACCAGGGACTTGGAGGCGGGCATCCGGGAAGGGCTCTCTGAGGGCATGAGAAGGGCCAGTGCCCTAACCTGGGCAAGGCCTCCGCTGACGAAGAGAGGCCCGGGTGCATCCTGCTGCCCACACAGCCGCCATGAGCGAGGTGGACAGAGGTCCCCTGTGACCTGGGCTCGGTCCGGGGGCCGCGGGCGGCAGCTGTCAGCGGCACAGGATGCTGGCTCACACCTGGCTGGTCCGGCCCTGCCTGTCTGGTTCAGCTGTCACCAGTGACCAGAGCGCTCACCCTGCCGAGCACACGGCTGCCTTGAAGGGAGGGCGCCGGTTGCCAGGACAACTAGAGGTGGGAGGCCAGGGCCTCGGACAGTGCCCAAGCTTGCAGTCCCAGGAGCGAGGACCAGGGCAGGTGGATCCCGGCCTGCGGGGAACAGGGGACCCCGCTATGCCTGGCCTCGATGAAGGAAGGGGGTACGGGGGAGGGCTCTGGCTGTCACTCACCATCTTCTTCTCCCTCCCTCTACTCCCCTCGGCTAGGCTGTGTGCTGTGTGGGCGGCTGGGGTCTGGCCCAGCACCCGGCACACAGCGTGATGATGGAGAGGGATGGACTGGGCGCAGCTGTAGTCACTGCCCCGGGTGCCCGCCTCGTGCCCACACGGGGAGAAGCAGAGGGATAGCAGTCCAAGCTGCCCCACCCGTGGGCTCCCTGGGGCGGGAGGCAGGCGGGGGCAGCAGGCAAGCCTCGCTCTAGGTCTGGTGGCAAATGGTGCCATTCCCATTGGAACCAAGTCTCCTGCCTAGGAATGCTGGGTGCAGCGGAGGATGCTGGGTGCAGCGGAGGGATACTGGGTGCAGCAGAGCTAAAAGGTGTCCTTCTCTGCAGGACTTCTCAGCGCCTTGCCTGTGCTCCTGGGGTTGCATTCTCCCAGGCGAGGGGGAGGGGAATCAGAAACCCAGCTCCTCGTCAGAAACACCAAGAGGGACCAAGTCTGTCCCAGGGCGGGGCAGCGGCAGGGCTGTCCCTCCGGAGCCTCCTCCCAGCCCGGAGGCCGCGGGGCCTGGTGAACCCTCGCTGCCCGTTACGGGGAGGCCCGCTGTCCGGAGGGCGGCCTGGCGCATGAGCGGAGAGCCTCCTGCATTCAGTGCCCCTGAGCCCCCTTCAGCTGCGCGTCTCCAGGACAGGGCCTCGCGCCCACAAAAGCCCGCTCCAGGGGAAGAGACGACCAGGCAGAGGCCAGCTGTGACCGCCGTGGGCCCCTGTGGGCCTGACACAGCCCCCCCTAAGGAATAACGTACGTCCTTTGTGCCGCGGACAGGGGGGAGCCTGGGCGGGAGCTCTCTCCGTGTCAGAGCCCTAGGTGTCTCAGTCACCAGCATCTTACTCAGCCCCCAGCAGGCGCCGGGGGGCCAGGAGCTCCAGCCACACCCCTGACGCCGTTCCCACTCGCTGTGTGACCTGGGCTGGTTCCTCAGCCTCTCTGGGCCCCAGTTTCCTCAATTATAAAACAAAGCTGCTATGAGGACTGCATGCGACCGCACATTAAAAGGCTGGACAGTCCCTGGGGGCTAGCAGCTCAGAACATACCACCTGACCGTTGTGCCCATTTCACAGGCGGGAAAACCAAGCATCAGAGTGACTGCCAAGTGCCACCGCCGCGCCAATCACGACGGACAGAGCTGGGCTCCCCCGGGCCGCCCAGCGCCAAGCCCTTCCACCGCCTGCCTCCGGGGAACAGAGGCCGCACCTCTCGTCCGTCCGGTGAGACGAGGCCGGGCAGGCCCCGCCCCGCCCCTCCGCTGGACCCCCAAAAGCCTTAGCTGCAGCTTGATCCTGAAAGTGTTGCAAACACCTGTCTTCCAGCCCCAGAGACCCCCGCGACCCGCTGGGTGACAGGCTTCCCACCACGCTCCCTCCACAGATCACCCCGTGATCCTCAGACAGCGCCCTGGGCCCCTCCCTGGGCCGGGCAGTGCCAGCCAGGCCTCTGGTCTCCACACCCACCCCCGGCAGAGCAGTGGGGCTGGCCCGGTGGCTTCTGCTGGAAAGGCTACGGAAGAAGCGGGGGACTCACTGGTGAGGGGGTGCGGCCGGCGGAGCCGTGGGAGGTGCAGGCCAGCTGAGCGGGGACTCGGCGGGGACTGGGTGGGAGACGGGGCCACACTGAGCTCGGGTGTGGGAGCGGGGCCGCCCCCGTGACTTGCAGTTGGAGGCAGGGGGACCCTGAGGAAGCTCGGGACGGGGCCGCGGGGGGACTGGCCGTGCGCGATAGGAGCTGGTGACCACAAAACGCTATTTCTGTCGCCGCTGCCATGGCCGCAGGGGAGCACGCTGCCCACGGGAACCGCCCGCAGCGGCAGAAGGAAGGCGGGAGTGTCCGAGCCTGTGTGGCCCCTTCCCACATGGTGACGGGGCTCAGTGACAGGGGAACAATGAACCAGCCTCCCGTCAGTCTGACCCCGGCTGGGGCCACAGACCAGCCACGGGCGGGCAGGTGGGGGTCCCCGAGGTGCGCAGGTCGGCGCCCCGGCCCGCCCCCGAGCAGAGAAGACAGGTACAGGCCGCCTCCCCACCTGCACCTCCTGGTCCCCGTCCCGTCAGGAGGACCGGCCGGAAGAGGCACATTTGTCAGCCCGTTCCCATGACAACAGAAATCCAATACCAGAAACAGGCGAGGCGAGAGCCAGCCAGACTGTGGGGGCGGCCGACTGCCTCCCAGGCTCTGTTCCCGGGGGGAGGGACCGGAGGTCCTGGAAAAGGGGGTGCTGGGGGGAGTAGCACTCACCCCTCTTTGGCCACCAGACACACCGCCCGGTGTCTGTGCATCTCCCAGGGGCGGCGTCTCGCTGTTGGCCCGCGGTGTTTGGGGGACAGTTCAGGACAAGAGGACCGAGTCTATGGGAAGGGACGGCACTGGGAAGGCGCGAACTGAACCCAGCACCCCTCTCCCCGGCTCCTGACTCCTCCTCCATCCTCCTCTACCTTTCCTAAGATTCACTTAAGTCTAGCCTGGCCGGAGGCTCAGTGGTTAGAGCGCTGGCCCATGGACTGAAGGGTCCCAGATTCCACGCTGGTCAAGGGCATGCACCTCGGTTGCAGGTTCGATCCCCAGTCCTGGTCGGGGTGTATGCAGGAGGTGACCAATCAATGTGTCTCTCTCACATTGATGTCTCTCTCTCTCTCTCTCTCTCTCTCTCTCTCTCTCTAAAAATCAATAAAAAAAATATCCTCGGGTGAGGATTAACAACAACAAAAAAAGATTTGTTTAAGTCTAGCGGGTTTACAATATTTTATCAGTCCCAGGTGTACAATATAGCGCTCCGGCATTCACACGCCTCGCCAGGTGGTCCCCAGGAAGGCTGCTGCTCACCTGTCACCTGTGCCCTGTCCCCGTGAGTGACATCAGCCTCCGCCCCTCGGCCTGCGCTGGGAGACACCAGGTGGACCCGCGGTGGCCCAGGTGTGACGGCCCACTGGCTGTGTCACAGCGACATCTACCAGCGCTGGGGGACCTCGCTTTCTCACGCCCTCACCCGAAATGTGGGGGTTTCTGGGTGGGCCCCAAAGCTCCCCCGAGGCCACCTGCTCACCCCCACGATGTCCACGCTTCTGGCTCAGCCCAAGTTTCTGGGGCTCAAATGGTCAGAAGTTCGCTATTGAAAGCGGTTCTTCTTGCCGCAGATCCTGAGAAAGGTCCCGCCCGTGACAGTCACCCACCAAACCGCGTGCCTCTCCCCGCCTCCCCGCCCTCCCCGCCGCGCAGAGCCAGCAGAGGGGCGGGGCGGGACGGGGCGCACAGCCCCCTCCGCAGGCGGAGCAGACACGCCGCCCGGAGAATGACAGGTGCTATTTAAAACCCGGTGACAGCCGCCCAGCATCTGTTTAATGACACGGGCGCCACGCCTGTCAAACACGGCGGCTGAGCTCCTGACGGGAGAGCAGACACCGGGACACGGTGCCGGGCGCACCCACCCACACTCCTCGGCGATGGGGACGCAGCTGCACCGGCTCTAACCGTCCCCAGCTGGCAGCAAGGGGGGCTCTTTTCCAGGGTGCGTGTCAGAAATAACATGGGCTCTTTATGTTATGGTGGAAAAACTGTGTAGCATGAGCCCCACCCGGTGGCTCAGTGGGTTGGAGAGTGATCCTATACCGACAGGTGGCGGGTTCGAGTCCCGCTCAGGGCACATACCCGGGTTGTGGGTTCCATCCCCGGTCAGGGTGTGTGGAAGGCAACCGATCCATGTTCCTCTCCCCCTTCCTCTCTCTAAAACTCCACTGAGATGTTCCAACTGTATAGAATGAAACTACAAAGCCGAGTTCATCTGCCGGCTTCTCGGTGTGCACACGGCAGGCCTGCGCAAACACCGGCTTCTCCACGTTGCTCGGAAGAAGAAAAAGACCGATCCTCCTCCTCTCCGCTCCCTTCAGAGCCAGGAGCTGACCGGGCCACGGACCAGGGACGAGCAGAACCAAGACACACCGTGAGCCCCTGCGTGTTTCTCCCCATCACGCCCTCACCTGGAAAATAACAGCAACGGTGATAATAATAACTACGGTTAGGCACTTCTCACGCACAAGGTGGGATGAATCATGTCCCCAAGTTCACATCTGCCCGGAACCTGTGACCGTGACCGTATTTGGCAGTGGGGTCTGTAGAAATGTAACCAGTGACAATGAGGTCGCTGGCGGTCATTGGAGGGAAGCCTGGCACAGACACACTGGGCGGAGGCCATGTGACACAGCGGCAGGGGCTGCCGTGACGGGGCTGCGAGCCAAGGTCACCAAGGGTCACCGGGCCCCGCGGGGGCCAGGGAAAGGCCAGGACAGGGCCCCCAGGCCAGCCCCCCGGGGGCCAGGGAAAGGCCAGGACAGGGCCCCAGGCCAGCCCCACGGGGGCCAGGGAAAGGCCAGGACAGGGCCCCAGGCCAGCCCCGCGGGGGCCAGGGAAAGGCCAGGACAGGGCCCCAGCCAGGGGGGGGCCAGGGAAAGGCCAGGACAGGGCCCCAGGCCAGCCCCGCGGGGGCCAGGGAAAGGCCAGGACAGGGCCCCAGGCCAGCCCCACGGGGGCCAGGGAAAGGCCAGGACAGGGCCCCAGGCCAGCCCCGCGGGGGCCAGGGAAAGGCCAGGACAGGCCCCCAGGCCAGCCCCACGGGGGCCGAGGGCTGAGACACAGCGTCCGGCCTGACTTCAGATGCACTGCCACCTGCAGAATGGGATCCCTGCCTCCCCCTGGTCTCCCCGAGACAGGTCTGCTTGGCGCTGATAAACTCGGGTCATGGCCATGAGGCCCCGCAGACGCCTCCCGGGACCCCGCACACCAGCCTCCCCGGGCCCTGCTCGTGGCGAGATCCCGCACGACCGCACCCTCATCTCTGGATTTTCTTCAGGCACACAGACTATTTTTAGCATCCCGTTATTATGGCTCATAAAATTACCCCCGGGCCCGACGAGTATTTACAGCGAGTGCCGCCATGCGCGAGATCCTGCACAGCACGTTACATTTTTCAAAAAATAATTTACTTGGCTAATGATCACAAATCCCCTAATTTAATGTATTCTTCAATGTATTTAATTTTCCAACAAGTGGAACTACAAGCTCACGGGCTGAGCATTTTTGCCAAGTTGAGACAAGCAGCCAAAAAAAATGTTTAAAGAAAAGAGCAGAACAGAAACGGTGAGCGTCGGCGCCAACCACCAAGGACTCCCCGCCAGCTCTCATCTGCTGCCTTTCTCAGTGTCGACACATGCACCCCACCAGCCGGTGCTCCCCCGCACCTGACAGGGAGACTGAGGCACAGAGAGGGGGTGGCCTGCCCATCAGGCTCGGGGACAGGGAAACCGAGGCACAGAGAGGGGGTGACCTGCCCATCAGGGACAGGGAGACTGAGGCACAGAGAGGGGGTGGCCTGCCCATCAGGGACAAACACAGGGGATGCTGGGCACAGAGAGGGGGTGACCTGCCCATCAGGCTCAGGGACAGGGGATGCTGGGCAGAGCGGAAGCCGGGCAATCTGGCAGTGGAATCCCCACCCGCCCACTGGCTGTCCTGCCTCTGAGTCAAAACTCGTCAAAGGAAATCCCCCTGCAGCTGGGCGCTGAGTCACCACCTCCTGCGTCCCAAAGGGACAGGCCCCTGGCGCAGGCCCCGACACAGCCCTGCAGAGGCGGCAGCGTGGCTGCACCACGGAGCTGACTGCGATGCTAGGCAAACCCGAGACACGGGACGCGCCAGCGTGGTTCCAGATGCAGAAAGCTCAAAGTCAGGCAAAGGCCAACAACATACAGGAGTGCATGTGTGTGTGCATGGTCACTCTGCAAGTGTGTGCATGTGTGCGTGTGCATGGTCACTCTGCAAGTGTGTGCATGTGCGTGTGCATGGTCACTCTGCAAGTGTGTGTATGTGTGCATGTGCATGGTCACTCTGCAAGTGTGTGCATGTGTGTGTACATGGTCACTCTGCAAGTGTGTGCATGTGTGTGTACATGGTCACTCTGCAAGTGTGTGCGTGTGTGTGTGTACATGGTCACTCTGCAAATGTGTGCATGTGTGTGTGTACATGGTCACTCTGCAAGTGCGTGCATGTGCGTGTGCATGGTCACTCTGCAAGTGTGTGCATGTGTGTGTGTACATGGTCACTCTGCAAGTGTGTGCATGTGTGTGTGCACATGGTCACTCTGCAAGTGTGTGCATGCGTGTATGCACATGGTCACTCTGCAAGCGTGTGCGTGTTTGTGTGCTCATGGTCACTCTGCAAGTTTGTGCATGTGTGCGTGTGCATGGTCACTCTGCAAGTGTGTGCATGTGTGTGTGCGCATAGTCACTCTGCAAGTGCGTGCATGTGTGCATGTACATGGTCACTCTGCAAGTGTGTGCATGTGTGTGTGCGCATGGTCACTCTGCAAGTGTGTGCATGTGCGTGTGCATGGTCACTCTGCAAGTGTGTGCATGTGCGTGTGCTTGGTCACTCTGCAAGTGTGTGCATGTGCGTGTGCATGGTCACTCTGCAAGTGTGACATTCCCAGAAGGACGGAGTGGCTAAAGGGCACCCCTGGCGCTGTTGGGGGCCGGCCGTTAGGCCCTCGCCGCTCTCAGTGGTCCTGGCCTCCTCTGTGTCCTGTCCACGCAGGGCTCCAGCCCTCGTCGCTGGAGTCACGTAAAGGCAAGGCAGTGATGGCCGCACGTGAACCGCGTCTGTGAGAGCAGTCTGGGGGTGGAGCCCACCACGCAGGGCGGGTTTTTTTTTTTTTTAACATATTTTATTGATTTTTTACAGAGAGGAAGGGAGAGGGATAGAGAGCCAGAAACATCGATGAGAGAGAAACATCGATCAGCTGCCTCCTGCACACCCCTCACTGGGGATGTGCCCGCAACCAAGGCACATGCCCTTGACCGGAATCGAACCTGGGACCCTTCAGTCCACAGGCCGACGCTCTATCCACCGAGCCAAACCGGTTTCGGCTGCAGGGCGGGTTTTTAATGCTGGTCTAAGCCGGCCTGGCCACGGCTGCGTGTGCCGAGCCGTCCCTGGGCCGCAGCCACGCGGCCTCGCTCTGCAGCAGCAGGGGGTCGATCCTGCAGAGACCCGGCTGCAGAGGCAACAGCTGCTTTGGGAACTTGACAGAAAGAGATCGCCGCTTTCAGCGATGAGCTCAGAGTCTCCTGACATTTCCCGGCGGGACGCAGGCCGGAGGACGGGGAACGCGGGCTTCTCCGGCCCCTCGGACCCGCCAGGAGAGCGCGGCGAGTTCCTCCCGTTTCCCCGGATCCAGCAGGCGGAGGCGGAGGCAAAGCTTCTGCGTGCTCGGCATTCGCACCGCCACGGACGCAAGGTGCCACAGCTCCACGTGCTCTCCGGTGTGATTCCTTCAACACACCCTCTCCCCGCCCCCTGCGTGCTCCCTCGCGGCCCGGACCGGCCGCAGAACCGCTGGCGCTTGGTACGTCGGAGGCCGGATGGAGACCCAGCCAGCGTCCTGGGGCAGCAGTCGTGACGCACCCCAAACCCCAGGGCTAAGGCCAGGCGTGAGGCCCAGGTGGGCAGGGCTCCGGGGAGGGGCTGTCCTGCCCTCCTGGGGTCTGATGGAGGCACAGTCCCCGGCGTTCCTGTGGCCCCATCACCTCAGTCCCTGCCTCTGTCTCCGCAAGGCCTCTCTCCCGTGGCGCTGTGGCTGCCGCCTCCCCTTTTTGTGTTCGGCTGCTGTTGCTGTTAACCCTCACCGGAGGATATTTTTCCCACTGATTTTTTTGGAGAGAGTGGAAGGGAGGAAGAAGAGGGGGAAGAGAGAGAGAAACATCGATTGGTTGCCTCCCGACTGCACCTCGACCAGGGCCGAGAATTGAACCTGCAACTGAGGTAGGTGCCCTTGGCCGGAAATTGAACCTGCGACCCTTCAGTCTGTGGGCCAGTGCTCTAACCACTGAGTCAAACCGGCCAGGGCTGCCCCTCCTCTTATAAGGGCTGCCCCTCCTCTTATAAGTCATTTGGCTTTGGGGCTGGCCCTACTCCCGGGTGGCCTCATCTCAACTTACATCCTTACCACACCTGCAAAGACCCATTTCCAAATAGGCCATGTTCACAGGTTGCCGGGCGAGGACTTGCACACGTCTTGTCATGGGCGGGGTACGGGGGGTGCGGGGGGGTGAGGGGGGGGAGCACAGTTCACCCCAACAGAGTCCTTCGCCCGGCTTCCTCTCATGGCCCCTCCTGGACCGATGCACACAATTAACACAAGCCAAGAGCGGCCTGGCGTGAGCGCCGCGTACGAAGGGCAGTGCCCCCCACGGGAAGGCTCCTCCCGTGCAGGGGGACACGGACTCTGAGGCCAAGCCGGAAGCTAGCAGGCCTGGCCCCCTCGGGACCTCACCACCCACGTGCCCGCCGAGACCCGGAACCACTCGCGGGGCACCCGTCCAGGCTGGGCCCACGGGCCTTCCTCAGCGGCCAGCGCCCGGCGAGGGAGTCACGGGCTATTCAGGGCGGCAGCTTGGCCAGCGGGACGCCCTCCGCTCCGGTCAGTCCCCCGGCGCCTGTCAACAGCCGAGTGACGGGCCAGCTCTCCTGCCCCCGCGCCCCCCCCCCCACCGCTCCGTAGGAATCACGTGATTTCACAGCAGGGTCTGCAGCACCAGGCATGTGGCTTTCATACAGGGCACCTGGCAAAGGCGACCTTCCCACTGCCCGGCAGGGGGCCGGGAGGACTCTCACGGCTGCCTGGCTAGCATGTCGCCGAGAGCCACGCTTCTCCCCGGCTGTTCCTCAGCGCGACGCCCTCGGGAGCCACGGTGGCGAAGGAAAGCCACAGGCCATGGGCTCTGTGCCACAGCCCAGGTGCACCAGTCAGACACGGGCACCTGAAAGGGGTGGGGGCGGCACAGGTGGACACAGATGCCCGCCTCTGCGGCCGCTGTCACGGCTCCGCACCGTGTGCTCCTCCGTGCACTGACCGGTGACACACCTGTCACACTCAGATGACACCTGACAACCCCCAAGGCCTTTCTCACCATTAACACAGTTAACTCCTTCTTAAATCTACTTTGTACTGATTTTAGAGAGAGGAGGGAGGAGAGAGAGAAAAACATCAATGATGAGAGAATCACCGATGGGCTGCCTCCTGCACACCCCCATTGGGGATCAAGCCCGAAACCCAAGCATGTGCCCCGACCAGGAATCGAACCGTGACCTTCTGGCTCCTGGGCCAATGCTCAACCACTGAGCCACACCAGCCACACACAGTTCCTTCTTAAAACAACCCCGGAGATGGATAATGGCAGTGTTGCCATCAACCCCCCTTGTCCAGCTCAACCCGCTTGTCACCGAGTTGGGAAGGACAGGTGACCCAGGTCTGTCCCTGCCGGCATCCTGCAGTGGAGAAAGTCTTCAACAGCGGCTGAAGGGGTTGGAAAGACGACCAAAAACACTCAAAACCCAGGGCGTAGGATCTACGCCAGAGATCGCGTCAGCAGACCAAATCTGGCCCCTGGACTGTTTGGGTCAATAAAGCTTTATTGAAACACAGTCGTGCCCATCTGGTTAGTATTTTCTACGGCTGCTTCTGTGCAGTGGCAGTGGCGGTAGCGTTGAGCCGTTGCCACAGAGACTAACAGTTTTCCTCTCTGGTCCTTTGCAGTAAAAGTCTGCAGACCCTCAGATAGGTGATGACTGAGCAGCGAGGGCGGAATCTGGGGAGCCCAGGCAGGTGCTCTCCGGGGCCCTGCATGCCCATGATACTGAAAGGGGAACTCATGCCCGGCCGGTGTGGCACAGTGGTTGAGCATCAACCTATGAACCAGGAGGTCACGGTTCAATTCCCCGTTAGGGCACAGGCCCAGGTTGCAGGCTTGCTCCCCAATGTGGGCCATGCAGGAGGCAGCCGATCCATGATTCTCTATCATCACTGATGTTTCTCTCTCTCTCTCCCTCTCCCGTCCTCTCTGAAATCAATAAAAAGGTATTTTAAAAAAAAAAAGGAAGGAAGGGAGGGAAGGAAGGAAGGAAGGAAGGAAGGAAGGAAGGAAGGAAGGAAGGAAGGAAGGAAGGAAGGAAGGAAGGAAGGGGGACTCACGGGCTGGAGTCCATGGTGAGAGCACCAAGATCCAGTCCCCCTCCCAGAGGCAGGCAGTGGCTGAGTGTGAGGCCGGGTCTGCGTGGCCACTGACACCCACTCACGGGTCGGGAGGGCTGAGCCCTTGCCCTCAGCCCGGGCTCCGCCTCTGACAGCACTGGCGGCCAATTCCAGCTCGAGTCTCCAGCTTTCGTCTCCGGGCCATTGCCGCCCCTGGAGTTCCTTACGATGCAGAAATCGTGCTTGCAATTGATCCCTCTGACACGGAGGAAAATACCGTAAAAGCAATCCATGGGGCCGCCACGGTGCGGGGACCTGCTCAGCCCTGGAGGCCGCCTGCAGGCCACCGGGGTCTCACTGGGCGGATGCCTTCACACCGGGTGAGAGCGGGCAGCAGCCGCTCACGCGGACCCGCTCACCGGGCCAGGGGCCTTCCATTCCCGCCGCGGCCTGGAATGAGGCGGGAAGCACAACCTTTCTTTGCTGGTTGCCCATCGCTGGCACAGCTGGCGTCCTTCGCTTCGACACCACCGCGGACTGCGCCTCAGGAGCCTGCGGGCAGGATCCCCACGGGCAGCCCCTCCCCGGGACGGGCTTCCCGCCTCGTGCGGGGCCTCAGTTCCCGCCTCTGCAAAATGAGGCCCAATTTTCATTTTGAGTTTCTGGGAGGCGGCACAGCCGAGCTCGGCCTGAGAGCCCACCGCCCGGGCCCGCAGCCCTGCTCCCGCGGCATGGCTGGGACACCCTGGAGCTGGGGTCATCCCTCTCCAGCTGCTTCCCGCCCGGCGACAGGATGTGACACGGTGGGCTAGGTGCCCATGTGGCAGCCCCGACAGCCCGTCCTCGGGGGTCTGACTTGGAGGAGTCCCGGAGGCGGGCTCCCCCACCCTGTGATGCTGTGGGGGTGAGAGCCACACACCAGGCGGGGCACACCCACAAGCCCGGCCCAGCTCAGGGCCAGCTCCTCGTCCCGTCCAGGTTTTGCTCCGAGTGTGAGCGGGGTCTCTGCGGGGAGCAACCCTGACAAGCGCCTCCACTCAGAGCTGAGACTTTCCCTCCCTGGAGGTCAGAGGGCTTCTTGTGTTTGCTTCCCGGGTGATCCTCACCGGGGATTTCCCCATGGAATTTCAGAGCGGAAGGGATGGGGAGAGACAGAGAGAGAAATGTCCATGTGAGAGAGACACATCACTGGGTTGCCTCCCGCACGTGCCCCAACTGGGGCAGGGGGTTGAGCCTGCAATCGAGGCATGTGCCCTTGCCCAGAATCGAACCCGAGACCCTTTAGTCTACAGGCTGGTGCTCTAACCACTCAGCCAGGCGAGCCAGGGCAGCATGCCCTTAACTGCTTTATTGAGCTAGACTCCACATTCCATACCTTCGCCCTTTTAAAACGCGCAGCTCGGTGATGGCAGTACATTCACAGGCTGCGCAACCATCACAATCAACTTAGGAACATTTCCATTCCCCGCCAAGGAAACCTCGGACACATACTGTCACTCCCCTTCCCAGCTCCCCTCTCCTGCCCCCCCCTCCGCCCCCCCAGCAGCCACTGATCCGCTCCGGCTCTGGCTGCGCCTGTCCTGGGCCTCTCCCATCCGTGGAATCAGACGATACGTAGCCTCCTGGTCGGGCTGCTTTCACCTCCAGTGTCTGAGGCTGATCCACGTGGTGGCACCCATGGCCACTTCCTTCCTTTTGCCAAATAACATGCCGTTGCCAGGACAGGCCACGCGGCATTCGTCCATGCGTCTGTTGACGCGCATCGGGGTTGTTTCCCCCTCGTGGCGACTGTCGGCTCACACCCTGAACAGACATCAGCCCTCCGGGAGACTCACCTCTGGCTCTGATCAAGCCACGAAGGGTTTACAAAGCGGAGAGGTGGTGTTTTCCCAACAGCTCGTCCCAACAGGCAAGGAAGAGCAGCCTGAAGCGGCTCCGGGGAGAAAAGCGAAACGCCAAGTGCAGAGAGGTGTCCCTGCAACGCCCACGGGGAACGCACGCCCAGCCCGCTGCACCCGGCGAGGCTGAAATTCTGTGTGCCGCTCCGACGGAAGCTCCCATCATTAAAACCCCTTACAGCCCAGTGGTCGGCAAACTCATTAGTCAGCAGAGCCAAATACCAACAGTACCACGATTGAAATTTCTTTGGAGAGCCACATTTTTTAAACTTTTAAACTTAACTTCTTCTAATGCCACTTCTTCAAAATAGACTCACCCAGGCCGTGGTATTTTGTGGAAGAGCCACACTCAAGGGGCCCAAGAGCCGCATGTGGCTCGCGAGCCGCAGTTTGCCGACCACGGCCTTATACTACTAATAGGGTTTCCGGACAGCCTCGGCCAAAACACTCACCCTCACTTCCCCTCACAAAGCGCAGACGTTCTTGGAGCAGCAGTGCAGGGATCGGAGAGGACGGGCGCCCCCCACCCCCCCACCCCAGGCACCTCCCACCCCACCTCTGCCTAAGCTCGCCCCTGGGCCTGAGCCGGCGATGGCAGTCCCTGCACGGGACTCACGGCGGAGCTGTGTGGCTCCGTCCCTTCACCTCCAGCCCTGCTGGTCTCTATTCGATGGGTGACGCGGGGGTGGCAGTGGCCGCAGTAACAATGAGGAGGAGAACCATGGCTAACTCCGATGGGCGGCTTGTTACCGGCCTGGCCCACGCATTTCCCCCCAACAGTTTATTACTAAAATGTTCAAACGCATAGGAACGGGACGACCTGGACCGTGAGCACCTGAGCACACCGGCTGGCGTGTCCGGCTGACACTTTTCTGGGCTTGTTCATGAAGCATCCTCCATCCGTCCGTCCCTCTGCCTCCCCAGCGACCCATCCCGTCCGTTTCCTGTGGCTGCCGTGACGACGACCACACACCCGGTGGCTGACGAAGACACACCTGCATTTCCTTGTAGTTCTGGGAGCCCGAAGTCCCGAGTGGGGCTCCCTGGCTAAAAGCGGGGCTGAGGTCCCCCCAGAAGGTGTAGGGAGAAGGTCTCTCTCCTTCTGCAGCGTCCGAGGCCCCCCCTCTCCTGGGCTTGCAACCCCACATCGCTCCAACCTGTGCCATCGCACGGCCCTCCTCCTGGTGACACTCCGCCTCCCTCCGGCGAGAACCCGCGTCCACCGGCTCCTCAGGGTCCGCTCCCGGCTCAAGGCCCTCACTGAGTCACGCCTGCCACGTCCTTCCCGTGTACGGTGGCGCACTCACAGGTGCCGGTGTGGGACGTGGACTGTTGGGGGCTACCATGCCGTCTTATTTTTCATGCTTTTCAAAATAAACTGCAGACGGGGATATACTGACTCGAGCTCCATATATACTGACTAGAGGACCGGTGCACTGGGGCGGGGGGCGGGGGTGGGGGGTCCCCTCAGCCCGGCCTGGGCCTTCTCACAGTGCGGGACCCCTCACTCCTTACCGCCTGCCTGCAGCAGAGGTGGGAGAGGCTCCCGCCACCGCCGCTACGCTCGCCAGCTGCCACCAGGGGGCAGCTCCTGCCTTGACCGTCTGCTCCCTGGTGGTCAGTGCGCGTCATAGCGACCTGTCGTTCCACCGTTCGGTCAATTTCCTTATTAGGGTTTATTATATAGGACTGGTGTCCCGGGGCACGGATCCGTGCACATTGAAAGAAAATTAATTAGAAGAAATATTTTAATATTGCTATTCACCCTTTCTCTATAATAGAAGCGTCAACCAAATTCACGATCGACAATGACAGATCGAAACATACTCCTGTGATTGGCGCCAGCGAAAGCTTTATATGTATCGCGCATGTGTGAGTCAACTTAGCCTTTTATAGATATTAGAATAAACTTGCTTAATTAGACCTGCTTTCTGATGTAGCTAAACTTTTTCCAGCTCAGTGAAGCACCCCAACTTGTCTTTCAGGTAATTGTCAGCAACACAGCAGTAAATATCAACACATTATTATTGTAGATCAGGCAGGGAGAACAAAGGGTAAAATACTTAACTGCAGCCGTGTTTGACTATATTCTGCGCAGCGAGAAAACCTGAAGTCATTTTAAAGGTCCACCATTTCTTACTTCTTTTCAGTCGGGTCAAGTTTCTAAACTTTTTAAATCTCCGTTTTCCGACTAATGAAAAGAAAATAGGATTCCACCGAGTCTCCTATCTACCTACTCCAGGACGTCTGTGAGGATCAAATGAGATGAGGCACAGGAAAATGATTCACAGACATTTGGTTACGGTGTGAAATGTTTCCACCTGACTATAAAGCCAGTCGTGTTCCTGAGCTGAAGAAACTGCAAGGAGGCTAGTCGCCAGGGAGAGGAAGCAGGGCGTTGCTACATGATGTCCTTACCCGGCGCCCACCATTTCCGGGCTGGGCTGGGCTGTGGGCTGCATTTTGCACCACTGGGTCTCGGCAGTGTTGGCTGTGATTTGGTGGGGTGTTGCTCCGGGGTGGTGGTGAGGCCTGTGTCCCACTTGGGGGAAGCCGAGTGTTGGTTGACTTGGTGCCGTTTATTTTTAAATGGCCAGTGCACATCATGGCAGCTCCTGCGTTGAGCATCTGCCCCCTGGTGGTCAGTGCACCTCATAGCTACTGGTTGGACAAATGGACACTTAGTCTTTTATTTATATAGTTATTTTTTTGGTAAAATTTGCATGCAATGAAATGCACATATTTAGTGCTCATCCAATGAATTTCAACAAATGCATGTACCCGCATTTCTCAAACCCCCAGCAAGAGAGAGGACAGAAAACTCCCTCCTGCCCCTCCCCAGGAAGCCCCAGCCCCAGCCCCGCCCCGAGGCAGCCGCCACGGACCAGCGTGCCGACTGCACAGCTCCGTACAGTGGGACCGGGTGCGCTCCCGGGGCCACTGCCTCGTCGGCAGAGTGGCTGGGAGAGCCATCGGTGCCTCGTGTCTCAGCACTTCCTTCCTCCTATTGCCCCGGAATGTTCTGTCTGTGAGCACTGCCCGCCCACTCCTCCATCCTCCATGCGCAGGACCCCGAGCTGCTTCCAGGGTTCAGCTCCGATGAATGAGCTGCTGTGCACGTTCCTGCCATCTTCCTATGGACACGGGTCTCCGTTGCTCTTGACTGAGGACCTCAGATGGAGTTGCTGGGCCACGGGGGCGTGTGGTCCAGTTTTGAATGAACCGGCTTCCTGCTGAGGGGACCCCATGCACCCGTGCGGATCCCAGCTCCGCGTCCTCGCCAAGGCGCACGCGACCGTCTCAGCCGCTGCCAGGCCTGCAGCCTGTCCCGTCTATTCTAATTGGTGGCTCATTCCCCGGTGACGATGCGGCTGACGTCTCTCCCAGACGCGCCCTGGCCGTGCCCGTGTGCTCTTCGCTGGAGAGTCTGTCCAACCCTTTCTCCCTCCGCTCGCCGGGCCGTTTGATTTCCAGCATCGAGCAGCTGGCGTTCTCTGCAGACCCTGGGCACCGGTCCTTCGCCAGACGCGTTTGGGAACTGGGGTCACTGTGATTTATAACAAGAAATGCACAGCTGGGGTCTTCCTCCCGGTTCCTGGCTAGAGCTCCTAACACCCCAGGAATCTGCCTGCGCTGCTGTGGGGAAGATGTCCCTCACGGTCCATTTCTGCCAACAGTGCACGTCGAAGACCGTCCGTGGCCGCCTTCCCCGGCCCGCTCAGAGGCCTCCGGCCACACGTTTAAGGCAGAGGCTGGAAGGTTCTAGACTCTGCAGGAGCGTGAGAAGCGGCAAACACGGGTGGCCCTGGTCTCATCGAATCCCACAGCTACTCCCAGACTGCTAGATTCCAGCAAGTTCCATGCGTGAGCCCTGGGAGTGAGGGCTCGCACCCTCTAACTTTTTAATGACTGAACATGAGAGGAAGCCGAGACCCTTCGGGATTGTGATCTTCGCCGCGAATGTATGGAAACGTGGAACCGGAACCCGACAAGTGTCCGTTACTCATACGGCCTTTCCTGGGGCTCCTACAATCCGCCCCCCCCCCGCCCCCGTTAACTAGCACGTAATGGAGTAAAGACCCAAACCGAGCTCAGTCCTTCCAAAGCCTGACCAGTCCCAGCCCAGTCGCAGCCTCGGACCCTGCCTGACACAGAGGCGCCCCTGGCCGGTGTGACCCAGTGGGTAGAGCACCGGCCTGCGGACCGAAGGGTCCCCGGATCGACTGCGGTCAAAGGCAGGTACTTCGGCTGCAGGCTCGTTCCCCAGTGGGGGCCATGCAGGGGGCAGCCGGTCAATGATGTTCCTCTCTCATCGAGGTTTCTCTCTCTCCCCCTCCCTTCCTCTCTCTCTAAGATCAATAAACACCCAGAGGCGGGCAGTCACTAGAAACGGCACTGCATGTGCTCTCGGGTGGCAGCCGCCCGGCTCCCGCTCTGCCTCTCACCAGCTCCGAGGTCTGGCTTCCCCGCAGCCCCTCCCGCCTCTCCTCCCCGCGCCTACGGGCGAGCGCCCCCCAGGACCCCCGTGGGCCTGTCAGGAGCAGAGGCTGGGGAGACGCAGCACAGACCCACGGGGCGGGGGTGAGCCGGGCCTGGCCCCCTGCCAGCGGCCGCCACATGACACCCTGCCTTCCTGAGACCTGGCGGGGCCCGTCTGCTTGGAAACTCGAGCTGGTGTTCCCCCCACAGTCCCGCGCCTCACACACGAGGAAGGGAGACCCCAAAGCTCTAAACTCAGAGGGTGACACACGCAGCCCCAAACAGGTCCCGTGGCAAGGACCACGCTTGCCGCCCAAGACCAGGCAGTGCCGGGGCCAGAGGGACAGTCTCTGGTTTGCAGTGCGGCACGGAGGGTCTCAAGGATAGGGGAGCCCCTAACACCTCGAGCCCAACGCAGTCCCGGTCTCTGTTCTCTCACCCCACGCCGTCAGCAGAGATTCGTGGATTAAGGCGGTGGCCGCCTGTTCGTACTGCACTCCCAAGCTCAGGAGCATCTTTCTGCCGCTGCGCATACGATAAACGGTAACCCTGCGCATCGATGGAAAGCAGTTTTACTGGAAAGCAACGCGCTTCGGCGCGGAGAAAAGGCGCTTCTTGGGCTGCATCTTGCATGGGATGGGGCCGCACATTTGGAAACAAGAACAGAGCGAGGCTGGGCACCGGCCCCCCAGTGGGAGGGTCCATCAAGCGCAGCCCTTCCGGCCACTCAGGGCAGGTGCGCACCCACGTAGGCGGACAAACATCCCTTAATTCTTCTGACGACCGACAGGGAACGCGGTCAGCAACATCGGGTGTGCGATACCTCCAATTCCGGAGGGGAGGCCACATTTCAAAGCCGGCTCCTCTCCTGAGTGAGGTTGCCATGGCGACCTGCCTCTTCAGGGACCGGGCAGGTCCAGCCAGATGCCAGGAGAACCCCAGAGCGTCAGCAAGTCCTGAGAGAGGCCACCCGCCCCCGGGCACAGGAAGGTGAGGGCACGAGGCCATTCCTCTGGACCCAGCATCAGCTTCCCGTCTCCACGGAGGCTTAGTGTCCAGAATAATAATCAAAGGAAACGGGACAAAGCCACGCAAGCCCTCCCTCCTTGAAGGCCACTTCCTCAGCCAGAGAGGAAAACAGGCGGCGGCTTCCCGTGGCCCCACCCCTCCCTGAGGAGTCACTGCCACGCAGGAGCCGGACAGAGTCACAGACAGAGGGCGCCCCACCCCAAGGAGACATGTTTGGGTGTTTTCCTCTTGGTTGACAGGGTCTGCAGAGTACCTCACGGGCCCGATGGGTCCAAACATGTTATAGTAATATATATAACTGTTTAAAAATGTTTTTAAAATGTTTTTAAAATGTTAAAAAGGTTTTAAAAGGTTTAACTTTCTTGAAACGTAAAGTGTGATATTAAGGACATATTCCCCACTGCCCTGAAGCGTGTGTACCCCCAGAGACAAGGATTTGAACTTCAATTACTGACTCAGAGTGACTTGCTAAGATAACCATATGTGTGAGTGATGTACTCTCCCTAGATAACCACATGTAGCCCCTCGCCCTGTCTGAGATTGACATGTGTGCATTGATGTCATTCACTGATAGCCACCTGAACTGCTACGAGTAGGAAACAGGCTTTAAAAATGGGTCCTGACCAGCCAACAGTGCTCGCCTGTCGAGGCCACCACAAAGGCACGTCCTTTTGTTAGTCCGGCAAGCGACGCCGCTCCACGCTCCTCTCCCTGCCAGACGACAGAGAACGGCTAGTACCTCCCAATCAATCGAGATGCGACCGAGTTCTCGGGTGAGGAATGCCAGCCCCCTGCATCCGGACCGCACCAGCCCAGCTGCCGGACCCCAGAGGACAGCACCACTGGGATCCCCTCAAGCCTGTACCCGCAGCATCAGGAACTTTGGTGAGTAATAAAGTGCTGTGTGATTTGCAACTGCGTATGTTTCATGTGGTGTAATTCCTCCGGCAGTGAATGGAATCATTTTGCGTACGCTTAAAACTGAAATTAAAGCTTCTGGTCTTTTGGTCCTAGGCCTGCCCTCGGTCCTGCTTGCGTAGAGCAGCCTCTTCGCTAGCAACAACTTGAATGTCCCAACACCTGCATGGTTCAAGTTTATCTCAAGGGACACCTTAGATAAACACCCCAGATCCTTTCCCAGGATCTACTTGGAACAAAACAGCACTTCTACTGGCTTCTCTTCGCAGAGAACATTCTAGAATCCACCACGTGCACAGCTCCTCCACGTCTTACCAGCACTCTCTTTCCCTTCTCAGAGGTTAGGCGTCCACGACCTTCCCCGGGATCGTGGCTCACTCCCGAAGGGCCCCCCTGCAGGTGGCCGGCTCCCTGCAGAGACGTGCGGATGCCCAGTCCTACCTGCCCTGCGGAGGGGACCGCATTACAAAGCCTCTCTTCTGTCTTGCTAGAGAGAAGGACGCTGTGCCTTTCCTTTTTAAAGGGAAGTGGAGGGGCTGTTGGGACCTGCTACCCAACAGGACATGGAGATCCCTTCCAAGTCACTGTGGCCCCCCTTTAGTCCCCCCCCCCCCAGTTCTCTGTGCAAACCATCCCGAACGGGCACTCTGCCTCCCACCGGGCGCCTCTGCCCCACGGCAGGAGCTGGGACGGGTCCTAGGGAAGGCTGCTTCCTCAGCCATAAAACGAGGGGCTCCCTCCCACCGGGCTGGCTCCCATGGCGTCTACACAGCTGACCACTCTGCATCCGGGGCGATCCGAAGAGAACCCCCCCACCCCCGCCCCGGGACGAGCAGGTAGCGGTTTAGGACGGGGGTTCCTCTCATAGAACTAATTTAAAGTCCACGAAGGACCCTGCACACGCCTGACCTTGGGTTCAAGGTCGCAGCCTCCTGGCGAGTTCTTTAGATCTAGTTGCAGAGCCGCAGGCAGCATCTGGCTTGGTTGTTACTGTTTCTGCGCCAGCTGCTCAGCGGACGACCCGGACGAGGGACAGAAGGCAGGCTGCGGACCCGGAGGAAATAAGACGGCTGATGAAGGAGTCGTATCCAAAACACACCAGGAACCCCTGAAGTCCAACAATTTTTTAAAAAAAGGCCCGAGAGCTGACCAGACCAAAGCAGATACCCAGATGGCACCCACCATACGAAAAGGTACCGTGCAGTGCAAGTCGTTAGGGACTGGGACCCTAGTTCGGCTCTGAAAATATATTTAATAACAATAACAACAAACAGGCAGCCGGGGACTAGCATTTCCTTGATGCTTCTCTCCACAGAAAGCCTCCGCGTGGGCTCTGGTGGCCTGGGCTCTGATGGCCTGGGCTCTGGTGGCCTGGGCTCTGGTGGTCTGGGCTCTGGTGGTCTGGGCTCTGGTGGCCTGGGCTCTGATGGTCTGGGCTCTGGTGGCCTGGGATCTGGTGGCCTGGGATCTGGTGGCCTGGGACCTGGTGGCCTGGGATCTGGTGGCCTGGGATCTGGTGGCCTGGGATCTGGTGGTCTGGGCTCTGGTGGCCTGGGATCTGGTGGCCTGGGCTCTGGTGGCCTGGGCTCTGGTGGCCTGGGATCTGGTGGCCTGGGATCTGGTGGTCTGGGATCTGGTGGCCTGGGATCTGGTGGTCTGAGATCTGGTGGTCTGGGCTCTGGTGGCCTGGGACCTGGTGGCCTGGGATCTGGTGGTCTGGGCTCTGGTGGTCTGGGCTCTGGTGGTCTGGGCTCTGGTGGCCTCGGCCCTGGTGGCTTCGGCTCTGGCAGTCCTCACTGGTCCCGGGTGGTTGGGCAGAGCAGCGGGGCCTCGCATGGCACGTGTGGAGTGGACTCTGTCCAGCCCCTCCCCTTCAGGGCTCACTGGCCCAAAGCCGGCCTCACCCCTCACAGGATGTCACACAGCAGCTGGGGCATCCCTGGGGCACACCTTCACCCCCTCCTGGCCAGAGGGACCTATGGGGCCTCCATCCGTGGGGACAAGGGCACCTCACAAGGGACAAGGGGACCTCGAGTGGGCGCCTCTCCTCCCGCCTCGCTGCTGAGCCCAGCACAGCGGACCCGGCTCTGAGCAGCGTGCCCCTGAGCGTCCCAGCCCCCACAGGAGCTCTGGCTTCCTTTCTAGGCACTCCCCGCCTCCGTCCTCGGTGCTGTTAGTCCTAGTTCCACTTTCTGAGCCGGCCACCATGTGACACGGCACAGCCGTGTCCCTCCCTAGAGTATGAGCCTGAGTCACAGCGTGAATTCATCCACAGACACTTCCTGCCTGGCTGCGCCAGTTCCTGCAGTACCGCCCCTGGAATCGGGCAGGAGGGCCCCCACATCCGCCACGTGCCTTGTCAAACCCAGAACTCTGTCCTCCCAGGCGGGCAAACGCTTCAGGCTCCCAGGTCTCTAACTTCTGGGCCGTGCTGTGGGGCCTCACCCGCCCCCCGCCCCCGCCCCGCCACACACACACATGCTCACACACACACACACACACACACATGCTCACACACGCACACACACATGCTCACACACACGCTCCTGAACTTTCTAACAAAAAGGAAGCGAAACCCACAGCGCAGCTGGCAGTGCCCAGCACACCTCCCAGCGCCTCTTCCTGGCCATCCTGCGGCGGGCAAATCACACCATCCCACAGGCCCAGCGCCTGGGCCAGGCCCTGCTCCAGCTCACGAGCCTCGAGACCTGCACGGAGGGCGAGCTGCCGGGCCCAGGCCTGCAGGGGCGCTGGCAGCCCGATTCAGAACCCGTTCCCTAGTCTCCACAGCTCATCGCTTATGCTCCTTCCCCGCTTCCCAGGAGACCAGCCAGAAGCCGCCGCACCCTTCCAAGCCCAGCCCTCGCCCAGTCCCTGCGTGGGAGCCCAGTTATGGTTTGAGGCCTTTGGTTTCTATGGGGGAACCCCTGACGGTGCCAGGCACCCCAACCTTGAGAACCGAGGCAAGGGATTCAGCGGGGACACACACAAAAGCAACAGCATCTGTTCCTTCGGCTGTGTCCACGTCTCCTCTGCTCCTCACCAGGTGCTTTGCCTATTGGGGTACCCGGTGCATTTAAATGCTTCTAAATGAGATGAACTTGGGGTACCTGGTGCATTTAAATGCCTCCTAAATGAGGTGAACTTGGGGTACCTGGTGCATTTTAAATGCCTCCTAAATGAGGTGAACTTGGGGTACCTGGTGCATTTTAAATGCCTCCTAAATGAGATGATCTTGGGAGTAATTGGTGCATTTAAATTCCTCCTAAATGAGATAAACTTGGGGTACCTAGTACATTTAAATGCCTCCTAAATTAGATGAACTTGGGGTACCTGGTGCATTTAAATGCCTCCTAAATGAGGTGAACTTGGGGTACCTGGTGCATTTAAACGAAAGCAGACTGGCCCCGAATATTCCGGCTCACACAAGTTCGTTGAGGCTGGGACCAGAGGCACTCCCCTTTGGAACTGGGGACCCGTCCATGGCTTCAGGCACGTGCTCTTGGCATTCCGAGAGCGTAAATGGCACCTATGAGACGCAGGAGCAGTCCAGGACATTTCACTTACTTGCTATTCTGTGAGCGGTGTCTTTCCTGGCTCACGGGTGCCGAGGCCTCCCCCAGGCCTCTGACTGCGGGGCTGGGGAGGGGGGCCCTCCTTCCTGGAACCTGTTATCATGGTCCCCTTGGCCTGGTGAATACCACTGACTGGGCTCCCCTAGAGCCAGGGCGACAATGACAGGCCGGGGACGCGCTTGGAGGGCAGCGGGAATGCGGACAGTTTGTCATCTGGTTTAGGAGCCATGACTTCCCGGAGCTTAACGCCAGCCTCTGGGTCCCTCAGGGACAGGCTCAGGAGAGGCGGCTGCGGGAGGTGACCAGGCCCTGCCTCTGGGAACGGGTAACCTCACTGGTTAAAGCGCCGCCTGTAGGAAACGTGCTCCCGTCCCTATTTGGAGGGAGCATGGGGTACACACCCCCCCAGAGGGCACCGTGTCCCAAGCCTAAGGATCACAGTGGGGATTCCTGTGGGTGCCCTGTCCCTGCACGTGTCCGGGGGACATGCGCCCCGGGCTGTGCCCACGGCCGAGGTGCACGCAGACTTTCCGGGAAGGAGATGGTCCTCTGCACACCCCGCCTCCAGTCCTTCCTTTCCCCACAACCGCCCGAGGCCGCCCCTGGGGCGCCTCCTTCTCACAGCCGCCTCCCCCCTCGGTCGGCGGGGCCCTCCCGCGGCCCGAGTCAGGCCCAGGGGAAGCTCCCCCCGAACAAAGGGTTTCAGGAGCGCAGCCCTGGGAGCCGCCCTGGGGACAGCAGTGAAGCTCAAGCTCACGGCACACACAGGCGCCAGGTGACACCCCTGAACCCTAAAGGACGTGCGCGAGGAGGGGTGGCTCTTGGAGTGATTTCCGTGGGCGCACGGAGTGAAAACGGGGCCTCTGCGGTCCTTGCTGGCCAGCTCCCTCCCGCTCTGCGCCCGTTCCCTCCGCTGACCTCACCTCCCCGCCCCCACGGCCCAGCCCCCACGCCGCCCGGGCGGGGCCGCAGGGGCCCCCCAAGAACACCCGCGGGCCAGCCCCCGCCCAGGGCCAGCCCAGTGAATGCCCAGGAACGGGGCACAGCTCAGGGCCACAGGAGCCTCCGCCCGCGCTGCTGCCGTGGCCCGGCTCACGCGGGGCTGGGCGCCGGCTCCCCTGACTTTGCTCCAAGCCCCGCCCCCAGCGGGAGCGGGCCCCGGGTTACGCTCTCCGGGAGCCGCCGCCGGAGCGGCCCGGCTCGGCGGTGTTTCAAGGTCCCGGAGGGGGAGGAGCAGGGTTACGGCCGGTACCAAAGGTCACAGCTGCGCGCCACCAGCCTGGAGGGCGGGACTTGGGGGGCGCGCGCGCGGGACGCGTGGACCCGGCGGGGAGCGGGGGCGCGCAGCGACCCGCGGTCCCGGCGGAACCGGGTGGCAGTCCCGGGACGCGTGGTCTGCGGGCGCAGGCGCAGCTGCAGGCCCGCGGAGGGCACACTCACCCTCCCTGGCCTTCTTCTTCCTCGCCAGCGTGCCGCCCAGCTTGCCCAGGAAGGTCTCCTCCTTCTTCATTTTGGGGCTCCGCAGCGGGGATGAGCGCAAGGACACGGAGGACATGGGCCGCGGGGCACCAGCTGCCGGGCGCGGGCGCAGCGCTTTGGAGAGCCGCCTGGTCGCTGCCCCGCCACTGCCCGCTCGCCCTGGGGAGTGGCCGGAGGGCGCGGCCCCAGCGCCGGCCCCCGCCCCGCCCCTGGCCCTGCAGCGCCCGCCGCCAGAGGTCTGTGTGGACCAGATCTGCGGTCACCCTTTCCAGCCCGCGGGCTGCCCGCGAGGCCGCAGCCGTCCCCACGCTGCGCGCCCCGCACTCTAAGGGGAGGGCGGCGCTGCTCCTAGGCCAGAGCTGGGACACCCCCGGCCCACGCTGCGCCCTTTCGATGTGCGGGCTTGCGCCCTGAGCCCCGAGCACCCCGGGGAGCTCATACCCAGTGGGGAGCGGGCGGCCCACGGCACCAAATAACCGGGCAAACGGGTGTTTCTCGGCTGAGCTCCTCCCAGAACCAGGCCTGGGCTGGAGGGACCCCTGTGAATTGTCCGGTCTTAGGGGCAGGGTGGTTTCCTGAGGAGGTGCCTCTGAGCCCAGGAAACAGGCTGGCTGCGCGCCAGGGGGTGTTCGGCCCGGGAAGAGCGGGAGGGGTGGGGAGTGGGGGAAACAGCCTAGGGAGGGGTGGGGACGGGGGAGAGGAGGGCAGGGCAGCCCATGCTGGAAGCGGGGAGGGTTTGAAGACCTGAGGTGACATGGCCCGGTCCTGGCCCAAACTGAACTCACGGTGCGCAGCGGGTGGAGGAGAAGGGCCTGGGGCAGGGAGAAGGCTCCCAGACCCGGGGACTCAGGAGGGAAGTGCGCAGATTCCGGGAGACCCTCCCAGGAAGGAGCCCTGGCTGGACCGAGCGGGGAGAGTTAAGGCCGGTTCTGGCTGGGCCGGGCCTGAGGGGTGAGGTCGGCCACCCCCAGACGGGCTATCTATCAGGTCTGTTCCGCTCAGCAGACACTGGGTGGCCGGGCGGATGCCAGGCCCTGCCCTGGGGGCGGGGGGCACGGACCCCAAGGACAGCCTTACCTTCAGGCAGCCTGTAACCCAGGAGACAGGCCCCAGCGACAGGGGATGCCAGTCACAGTCAGGAGCCCGGAAGGAAGGCGAGGGGAGCGGAGGAGGAGGAGAGAGTGCGGAGGGGGGACTCGGGGGCCAGGAGGCTTGTCAGGGGGGACCTCTGACCTGGGACAAGGATGCAGAGCTCTTGCCTGCCTTCAGTGAAGGAAGAGAAGTCTCGGCAGCGGAAGGGAAGGGAGAAGAGGACGCATGGGCCTTGCAGGGGGATGTGGCGGGGCGGGAACGGCAAGATGCCTGGGTGGACGGGTGAGGGGCAGAGGGAATGAGGTCAGCAACCTGTGGGGGTCCCTGAGCCACTGCCAGCCCTCGAGCCGAGGCTGACATGCTCACGGCTGCAGAGACAGACTAAGCACATCCCACGGAGACCAGTCCCGATCCAGAAGCTGTGCAAACGGGCTGGGCCCGGCCTGAGCCGCGTGGGGAGCACCGAGGTGGGGGCCAGGGCACGGACCGGCGGGTGGCCTTTCAGGGCCGCCAGCCACACATGAGGGGAACAGTGACAGTGAGGTCAGAGGTCTCTGAGGCCTCCATGGCCCGATTTGGGCCGTCACTCTCCAAGCTGGGGAGGACCCAGACAGTGTGAATTTGGCTTTTGAGATGCCGGTGGTGCTGGCAGAGTCCGGGCCAGACAGCACGCTCTGTGCCGGGGGTGCTGTTGGCCACCCTCAGCACCCCGCCCACAGAACAGGGGTCCACTCTGGAAACGCACGAACCAGATGCTGCTTGGTTTCGGGGGGCCCGCAGACACCTGCCGCCCCCGCCCTGCGCACACAGGCCCCGGGTGGGGAGCTGTGACCAGGGGAGGGTGAGCAGAAAGGCAGCCTGGGAAAGAAAGGGAACGCCTGGCCCGGGCCCAGGGAGCCAGGTGGCGTGGGCGCACGTGGAGGGTGCCTGGGAAACCCATCTGAGTCTCCCGTCCGCGGTCCGGCTTCCCAGGGGACGCACAGGATTTACAACTGTCACTTGCTAACTGCCACGTGAACACTGCAGAGACGGGTAGACTCTATTGTTTAAAATGTCATGACAGCCACCAGCTGGCGTGCTCAGTGGTTAGAGCATCAGCCCGCGCACCGAAGGGTCACAGGTTCGATTCCGGTCAAGGGCAGGTACCTGGGTTGCAGGTCGATCCCCAGCCCAGTTGGGGTGCGTGCGAGAGGCCACCCATCCATTTGACATCGATGTTTCTCCCTCCCTCCTTCCCTGCCTCCTTCCTTTCACCCTCTCTGAAAAGCAATGGGAAAAATATCCTCGGGTGAGGATTAACCCAAACTTTTTTAAAAATTAAAATGTTGTGGCGCCGTGAAAGAATTTCTCTCGTGGACAACCACACGCTGACAGCTGCGTGCCTGCTTCCCCCGGACCGCCCGACAAAGGAGACTCGGCTGGAAGAGGAAGTGGCCGGGGCCTCCGGGGTAGTAGGTCCTGGGATTTGTAGGCGTCATTCGTATAAAAAGCATAACCGTACGTCAGCGCGAGTGTGTCCTTGTTACTAAGAAACCATACGTCAGGGTGGGCTAGAAGGGGTCAGTGGGAATAAAAGGGGGACATGTAATCCTCTCAACAGTAAAGATTTTTTTTAAGAAACCCTACAAAGCAGCAGTCAAGTTCACGTGGTTCCCCACCCCGGCGAGAGCCCTTCACCTGCTGGACCTCCTGGCCTGTGGGCAGAGAGGGTGACGTCTGTGAGATGCGGTGGAAGGTGGTTGGTTGTGTTGGTGGTAGTGGGCTGTTCTGTCTCCTGTGTGCGCAGAGGACAGTAACAATGGACTTGCTGGTGTGGTTGGTTTGTGTTTTTTCAGCGCTAGAGGAAGGAGCCACAACTGATCCAAACCCCCTCGCCTCCCCTCCCTCCCTCCCGGCTCCTGGGGAGTTCTCTGGCTTCTCTCTGGGGGGTCGTTCTCTCTGGAGGGGTCGTTCTCTCTGGGGGCTCGTCATCCGGGAGGACCCTCCAGGCTGCCTTACAGAGCGGTACACGTACGTGTTTGCCCGGAGTTTGGAACATTGGCTTTTAATAAAAGAGAATTTAACAAGAAGCAGAAATGTGATCTCAGCCCCCATCCACTCGGTCCTCCGCCCCTCAGGACACTGGGAGAATAATTATGGGAATCAGGGTGCGGGCAGGGCCGCTCGGAAAGACAGCCACCTGATTTGCGGTTGAACGGAGGCCGCTTCCTTTTAAGCCGAGTTAGGGCCGAGGACAAGCATTCCGTGAGCGTGTGTGGGGCCCACGCGGTGTGCTCTCGGTCGCTCGGGGGAGTCTTCCCCGGGAGTGGACGGCGCTGGGCCATGCACAGGTGAAATTTGTCCGAACACTGCAGCAGCGGCAGACCCAGCAAGCAGCCTTCGGAACGAGGCGGGAGCCTGGCCAGTGCGGCCCAGCTGCTGGAGTGTGGTCCCGTCTCAGGTTCGACTTCCAGTTAGCGCACATACCTGGGTCGTGTGCTCAATCCCCAAGATCCATGTTCTCTCTCACTGATGTCTGTCTCCCTCTATTCCCACAGTGCAATGCCACGCAGCAAGACCATGTGAGTGGGAGCAGCCAGACACCAGAGTCCTCGTGGAGTGGACTCACGTCTTCGAAGTTCAAGGGCAGGCGGCGCCTTTTCTAGGTTGCACGTGGCCGCCCTCGGAGGAGAGGTGCCTCTGGACATGCCCGCGGCCCAGGCGTGGTCTCGGCCGTCGGAGGCAGGTGCGCAGGGGAAGGAGTCTCCGTCCTCGCTGCCCCGCAGGGCTTCCCTCGCATCCCGTTCACGTGACCAGAAAGAAGGGATTTTCCTGCGGAAACCTGGAAGAGGGCTAGCTCTTCGGGAGGGGCAAGGGAACCCATTCCAGGGGGTGACCGACTGGGAAGCGCTTCCTTGTGCTGCTTGTTCCAAACCTCCCGCAGCCTGAGGAGGGCACAGAGGGCGGAGGGACGTGGGCCACCTGGCTGCCTCGCTGGGGGAGACCCAGCCCCGGGCTGCCCTGCACGCCAGGCCACGTCTGCAGACAGGCGGCCCCCGGAGTCACACAGCCCTTCGAGCAGGGCTATGTCACCAGTTTGCTAAGTGGCTGCTCTGGCGGGAGATTGAGCTGTGGTTCCCGCTGAACGCGGCGGGGCATGAGAAGGTGACCACACTTGCCTGGAATTCTAACACTGTGCGAGCACTCCCGCACGCAGGCCAAGCGTGCACCCGGGCGGCCGCGCTCAGCTGCCTCCCACTCCGGTGATTTTGGAAACATCAGCACATTCTGAGATGAGGGAAGTTGGATTTCCATTTACTAGCAGCTCCTCGGAGTTCTGTTTTCGAATCGCAGGCAAATTAAACCACAGGTGTGCTTTGTCCCCTGCATAGTTTATAGATGAGGGATGAATGAGGAGTCGGCGCCGGTTACTGATTCCTAGTCTTCTGTGGAGACTTGGTAAAGGCCCCTCAAAGATTATACGTTCTGAGGGCACATTTCTTGGGAAATGTCGGTGCATCTAATGCGGTGAAAGAACAAAGGCAGGCCTATCAGACATTCACATTTTAGTCTGAATTTCCTTCCCCATTCATTTGCCATACGCGTATCACCTGCCTGCAAAAATGGAAGGCTTTGCTTTCCTCCTCCCACTGGGCTTGGGAGCAGTAAGGGAATGAGAGCTGTGCTTGGGGTGGAGGGGCGCATGATGAAGGGTGGGGGGGCCCTGTGGGACAGTGAGCTCGTCCAGGCTGCTGCTGGAGCAGGAGACTTGGCCACCACAGCACGTCATAAGAACATTGCTGGGGCCAGGGGTCTAGGCAGGAGTCTGAAAGGAGCCAGACTGCCCAGCCAGCATGGCTCAATGGCTGAGCATCAACCTATGAACCGGGAGGTCACAGCTCGATCCCCAGTCAGGGAGTTGTGGGCTCAGTCCCCAGTAGGGATGCGCAGTAGGCAGCCAATCAATGATTCTCTCATCATTAACGTTTCTCTCTCTCCCTCTCCCTTCCTCGCTGAAGTCAATATAATTTAGGAACCTGTAAGGACCCAGACGGGGGATTTTTGAGTTTGGGGCCGTCCAGCCTGGCCCAGCTCCTCACTCTGGGGCTGTAGCGGGGAAGCAGCCACAGAGCAGACCGGCGTGGCGGCACCATAGGCTTTACTATGCACTCCGGCAGCCGCACCTCCTGTCACTTTCACACGTCGTGGAATACTCTGTTGACTTTTTCAAGACATGTAAAATATAAACTCGTTCCTAGCTCATGGGCCATGCAAAACTAGACTCTGGCCCAGATTAGGGAGCAGACTGTGTGGAAACTGAATGTCACTTACTGCTTATTTTTGCCCAAAAACCCTAACAGTGGCCACGATGATGGCACCACTAAAAACAAACCAATGTTTAAAAGGTAACAGTGCCCGGTGGCATGGCTCCGTGGCTGAGCATCGACCTATGAACCAAGAGGTCACGGTTCGATTCCCGGTCAGGACACATGCCCAGGTTGCAGGCTCCATCCCCAGTGGGGGGCGTGCAGGAGGCAGCTGATCCATGATTCTCATCATTGATGCTTCTCTCTCTCCCTCTCCCGTCCTCTTTGAAATCAATAAAAATAGCCTATCTAATAAAAGAGTAATATGCAAATTAATAATCACTCCGCTACACCCACAAGCCATGCCCACCAGCCAATCAGGAGCGAGTATGAAAATTAACCCAACCAAGATGGCTGCAGCCACGGAGCAAGCAGGAGGCTTGGGTTTCCCCAGCAATGGAGGAAGCCAAGCTTTCCGCACACCCTGGCGGGCCCAGGCCTCCACTCCAGGCTACAAAGTTTCAATTGTAGAAGATAAATAAATCCCAGATCCCAGGGCCTCTGCTTGGGTCGCTGGGGGGCGTGGCTGGCCTGCAAACCACCACAGGCCCCTGGCCCAGGCCACCCCATGCCCCCAGGGAACCCCCACCCTGATCCGGGACACCCTTCAGCGCAAACCAGCCAGCCCCCACCCATGCACCAGGCCTCTATCCTATCTAATAAAAGAGTAATATGCAAATTGACTATCACTCCAACACACAAGATGGCTGCTCCTATGTGATCAAAGATCCTGCCCCCATGTGGACACAAGATGGCTGCCACAAGATGGCAAGCAGGGGAGGGCAGTTGGGAGGGACCAGGCCTGCAAGGGAGGGCAGTTGTGGGCAATCAGGCCAGCAGGGGAAGGCAGTTGGGAGGAACCCGGCCTGCAAGGGAGGGCAGTTGGGGGCAATCAAGCCTGCTGGGGAGGGCAGTTAGGGGTGACCAGGCTGGCAGAGGAGGGAAGTTGAGGGTGGCCGGGCCTGCAGGGAAGGGCAGTTGGGGGGACCCAGGCCTGCAGGGGAGAGCAGTTGGGGGGGACCAGGCCTGCAGGGGAGAGCAGTTGGGGGCAAACAGGCTGGCAAGGGAGCAGTTAGGCATCAATCAGGCTGGCAGGGGAGTGTTTAGGGAGTGATCAGGCTGGCAGGCAGAAGCAGTTAGGGGCAATCAGGAAGGCAGGCAGACAAGCAGTTGGTAGCCAGCAGTCCTGGATTGTGAGAGGGATGTCTGACTGCCCGTTTAGGCCCAATCCTACTGGGATCGGGCCTAAACAGGCAGTCGGACATCCCTCGAGGGGTCCCAGATTAGAGAGGGTGCAGGCTGGGCTGAGGGACACCCCCCCCCACCATGCACGAATTTCATGCACTGGGCCTCTAGTATTTTAATAAATAAATAAATACCCAAATGGCCCTTGGCAGAGAAAAAGGCTCCCACCCCTGCTGGTGAGCAAACACCTCATCTCAGAACCACTTAGATCCGTGTGAGCCAGGGGGTCCTCAGGCCGACCACGGTCACTGTGAGAACAGTCACATAGAAACGGGGAATGTTCTTCACTCAGATCCACAGCTCGAAGGTGAACCTGTGCCCCATGCACCCCCACCTCCTGCCCCGCCTGCCCCCCTGCGCACCCCCCCCGCCTGTGGCTGACAGGACAGGAGGGGGGCACCACGGGCACAGTGTGCTCTTGAATCAGGAGCGTTGTTCGAAGAGCGGCCTCCACTCGGCGGGGAACATCACAGGGATGTCAGCGAGGACTTCAGGAAGCCGCAAGGCCTGCGGAGACCTTCGTCCCCCGGGCTGTGAAATAGTCATCACCGAGAACCACAAACGCGGGGCTGAGGGTTCTGGAAGCCCCGTGGCGGCCGTGGGGGGCCCTGGCCCTCGGGGGACGAACGGTCTCAGGCGCCCTAACAGCGCTGTCCCTGGCAATCTGAAGGACACGCTTTCCTAGGAGCGCTGCGCCTCGGCCCGCAGATGCCCGGGAAGCGTCTGCGGAGTCGCCCAGGCCGCCTCTGCCGGCGGGAACCCCGAACGCCCCGGGGAAGAGAAGGGGTAAACGCAACGCGGCCACACCGCACAGGTACCCGGGTCCTGACGTGTGCTACCCCAGGGTGAACCTGAGGTGCTGACATAGCCAGACACCACGGGAAAAGAGGGGGAGTCCCATCCCTGGAGGTGAGGGAGGGGGGACAGGGAGGGGCGGAGTCGAGTCTCACAGGTGAAGAGTCTGGACTGCATGCGCCTGAACCTCACAGGAAAAACTGAATCTCGTGTGTATTTTACCACGATTTACTGTAAAAAGAAAAAAATACACGGCTTGTGTCTCAGACGCATCCTAAACCAGGCCCGCTCTCGGCGATTTAATAAACCGAAAAGCGCTGCCTGGGTGAGCGAGGACGGAGGCCTTCGGGTGGCGAAGCGGGGAAAGGGAGATGGAACCGAGAAGTGGTCTCCTGGGGGCAGAGGGGGCGGACCGGCCACTGGGGCAGAGATGAGGGGGCGCAGCCGCTGGGGGAGATGGAGCCCCTAACTCCACCTCCGGAGGCGCGCGAGCCTGCTGAGCCCCCAGCCAAGCCGCCAGCAGGAGAAACTGCCTCGCAGAAGACGGGGTGGGGGGCTCCCCTGTCCCCTCCTCCCTCAGGCGAAGCAGGCCTTCCCTCCCCAGCCGCCTCGAGCACCTTCGCCCTGGTGGGGTGTCTGTGCTCCGGGCAGACAGCACCCCTGCACACCCCAGACGGCCTCCCAGCACTAAGCCGTCGGTGCTCGCGGTGGGTGGCTGAGGGCACGTGGTCGGGGCCGTGGGCCGTGGCGGTCACTGCAGGAGATTCCTAGGCCGTGGGGGGTGACCGTGACGTCGCCCCCACACAGAGAAGCCTTCATCAGCTGCTGCTCCCGAGCACGGCTCCCTCTCCCTCCGCGGGTGGCGGCGATGGGGGAGGCGCGGCCCCCGACTGGAGACTCTTCCGAAGCAAAGCTTGGCGGCCTGGCTCTCCCGCTCCCGCCACCCGCCCTGTGTCATGGAGCCACCCGCCCTGTGTCACGGCGCCACCCGCCCTGTGTCATGGCGCCACCCGCCCTGTGTCACGGAGCCACCCGCCCTGTGTCACGGAGCCACCCGCCCTGTGTCACGGAGCCACCCGCCCTGTGTCACGGCGCCACCCGCCCTGTGTCACGGAGCCACCCGCCCTGTGTCACGGTGTCACCATGGGCTCTGGGATAAGACGGTGCCAGCCAGGAAGCCACCTGTTTCCTCACTCTCGGCAGTTCGTGGCGCTGAAGAAACCCCACCTGAGCCGGTCCCACCAGAAGAGAACACCATTGGACCCCAAGCGCCCCGAAGCTTTCTGGCCTTTGCAACGTGTTTTTTTAATTATTCAATTGCTTGATTCAAATAATTATTTTTTAAAAATCGTGTGCTGGCCTGGCCAGCATGCCTCAGTGGTTGAGCGTCAATCTATGAACCAGGAGGCCACGGTTCGATTCCCGGTCAGGCACAGGCCCTGGTTGTGGGCTTGATCCCCAGTGTGGGGCGTGCAGGAGGCAGCCGGTCCAGGATTCTCTCTCATCATTGGTGTTTCTATCTCTCCCTCCCTCTCCCTTCCTCTCTGAAATCAATAAAATATATTTTAGAAATAAATAAACAAACAAATAAAATGAAAGTCGTGCACTGGCCCGTCTCTCCGCCCATCTTGCTGGGAGCTCGGAGGGCGCGCAGCCCCTGCAGGGAGGAGGCGCCTCAGGCTGCCTGAGAGGGGACAGGGGCCACTGGGAGGGGCTCCCTTTCAATGCAGCTTCTCCAGTGAAAGAACCATTGTCCCCAGGGAGGCTCACAAGGACAAGGGTCTCTCCAGCCCCACCCTCCCTTCCCTCCCCCCCCCCCCCCCCCCCCCGCCTTTCCTGAAAGAGCGTTCTGTTCTCTGCCCCCCCCCCCCCCCCCGCCCATCCCAGCTGCCCCTGTCCCTGCGGCCACTCACCCCGCCGCCCCGGCCAGCCCCGCGTCCCTGGCTGTCCTTCCTGCCACGCGTTACGTGGTGACCACCTGTTCCGGCCTGAGTGGCTTCCACCCAAGAAAACCCTGTAGAAGCCCTAACCCGTCCCTGGGGATGAGACCTTATTTGGAAACAGGATCTTTGCAGATGGAACTGGTTAAGATGCGTCGCCAGACAGGCCTCGTTGAAATGGAATTTTGGGGAGTAAAATAGGCAGGTTTAGGAAATTTTGGAAATTAAGGGGACCATAGAAACAGGTCGGGGCTGCAGAGCAGCAGCAGGTCTATCCCCGTAGGACAGGGGGCGGAAGAGCTGCCGTGGGCACATCCCGCAGAACGAGGGCGCTGGGAGCTGCAGGAGTCCACATTCACAGACCGAAAGGAAGCCCCTCGTCCAGAGGAAGAAGAAGGCCCAAAGGGATAGGAAAACAGAAGGGAGGAGGGGAGCCTCCCTGTCCCAGGTGAGGTTCGACCTTTGAACCCAGGAGTTACTATAGTGACCAGTCTAAGGGAATAGTGACCCATCAGAGGGGCTATCAAGGCACCAGGATCTGCAGCCTTTATGAGCCGCAGGAAAGGAACTCAGGGGGACCCTTTCCCCTCCCCACGTGGGAGTCCGTTCTGCGGGACCCTTCCCCCCTCCACCTTGCTATACCACCTTCCCTCCGCCGACGGACAAAGAATCCGGGGAACCATCCTGCCCAGGGCAACACCGCCGGTTCCCGGCCAAAACGCCCGCGTCATCGTCCCATACGCCTGGGAGGGCCCAGGTGAGGATGGAGGCCAACTGGAGCCTCGATGCGCGAGGCCACAAGCGACCCGGAGGTAAGAGCGAGCGGCTGAGCGCCTTCTGAGAGGGTCCCCTCCTGACCCCCGGATTCGGGGCTTCCCGTCTCCACAGCAGCGTGGTGTCCCCCTCACACTCTGGGGACAGGAGACCACACACACACACACGCACACACACACACGCGTGCACACACACACACGCACGCACACACTAGGGCAGGGGTCCTCAAACTTTTTAAACAGGGGGCCAGTTCACTGTCCCTCAGACGGTTGGAGGGCCGGACTATAGTTTAAAAAAAACTAGGAACAAATTCCTATGCACACTGCACATACCTTATTTTGAAGTAAAAAAACAAAACGGCAAAAACACCCGCATGTGGCCCGCGGGCCGTAGTTTGAGGACGCCTGCACGAGGGCGTGCTGGCAGGTGCGTGGTTTTAAACCCTGAGCTGGTGTGGATGACCCACAGCCGCATCTCGGCTCCGGGACCAGCCTCAGGGCTCAGCAGGCCACGCCCACAGCACAAACCCCGCCTGTTCTGTCAGGGCCCAGGGCTAAGGTGGCTTCTATATTTGTAAAAGGCTAACAAAGATCAACCACCACCTTCCAGGAATTCGCCAAAATGACTCCCACAAAGGGAAAGGGAGAGGCCTTTTCGGGAACTCGGAGTCGCTCCTCTGGCCACGTACACGCGAGGCTACAAGAAAGGCGATGTGGCGGCCTCAAGGGAACGGCTGTGCGGAGAGGAAGGCCCGCCCACGTTCCCACGGCCGCACTGAAGGCTGCGTGCGGCCCAGCGTGCGTGGGCATTGTGAGCGCGCAAGGCGAGGGCAAGGTTCTGGCCACGGGAGTCCATGCACGCACTGAGCGTGTTAAGCACCCAGAGCCGGAGCTTCCTGGAACGTGTTGTTAACGAAAAAAAAAACCATTGAAACCTGTAAAGAATTGCTGTGAGTTTATTTGAGCCCAACTGGCGACATATGCCGGGAAGCAGAACCTCAATGAACTGAGATGATGCTCCGGAGAAGGGCGGGTTACATCTGTATTGATACACTGCCATCAAAGGAAGCGACGAGGTGAGTTACATGAAATCCATTGGTGATGGTTTAAGGAGGTGGGAGAAAGGAAAGCGGGGGACCTCTGGGATAGGGCAAAAAGTGAAATGATGGACATGTGCTTCTCTTACAGAGATGGATACAGGATACTTTAACATAATTAACAGTTGGCAATTAACTCGATAACAATAACAATGAGGGAAGGTCCTGGTGCCATTTGTTGTGCCCTGAGGGGTCCTGGGGGGAAAAAGGGGAAGTTACAAGTTACCCAGACATCTCACAGATACCTTATCTTAGATGCAAAAAGGCAAATGGGCTCAGTAAAGATCTAAGTTGATCTTTGTCGGGGAAAATATCGGCCTAGGACATGACTACCCACTATAACCTGTTTGTAGTTAAATATTTAATTTTCAAACCATCTTTTGTGGTTATTTTAGGTCTCTGAGTTTGCAAGACTGCTATGCAGGCCTCCCCTGAGCTTGTCAGGTCAGCATGCGGCCCCTTTCGTCCACAGTGTAAAGGAAGCTGGTCAGAAAGGAAGGGGCCGCAGAGGAAGGGGCTGGGTTCCCCGACACGCCTGCCCGCTGCGCCTGGAGCAGCACCGAGAGCTCCGCCGGCTCCTTCGAAGGGCCCTCCCTGCGGCCCAGGGCATGGCGAGTGTAACGACGACTTCTGTGCTGATAAAAACGTTTCTCATAATGGAGTAGCAGTGTGGCGTCCCTTCCCCCCAAAATAATTAAAGAGAACTTTGTGTCCTAAAAGATAGATATAATCAACAAAAGAATGACACTTCCTGGCAACTTCCTGCTTTTTAAAAAAACAAATTCTTGGGCACTGTTGCAGGATTTAACATGAGAACAGTCATTGTCCAGTGTCCTCTGCGGCCGGGATCTGTCTCCTGCTTCAACAGTGTTTGGACGGAACAGGCCCAGGGACGCCCCTTCTCCCAGCCTCCGCCCACCCTCCTGCGTCGTATCCAGTCTCCACCTGCAGAACCTTCTCCGGGACCAGTGGACACACCGGGGTTTTTCTACCTTAATCCTCATTGCCCAACAGCCATGAGCTCCCAAATGCGTGAGCATTATCCCACCGAGGTGGAGGCTGCGGTCCCCGCCTGGCCCCTGCCTCTGCGGCCTCCACGCCCACCGCTCCCTGGGCTTCTGTTTCGATGGGGATGATGTGGCTCTCCAGGGCTGGGCCACTTCCTCCAGTTGGCGGAGAAGAAGCACAAGGGCGCTGAGCATCTGAAAGCCGCCAAACCAGCGAGGTGCCGCGTTCTCTTCCAGGACGTGCAGGAGCCTCCCCAGGTGAGCGCCATGGAGGCCGCCCGGCCTGGGAGAGGAGCTGAGCCAGGCCCTGGGGCGCTGCAGGCCTCGTTCCCCCCGCAGGCCCTCAGCCCTGGGACTTCCTGCAGAGCCACTTCCTGGGCAGGAGGTGAGGCTCTTCGGGAAGATGGGCGACCGGCCTCACCTCCGAGGGCGGGGCCCCAGGCTGGGCGGGGCCGGTGGCTCTTGGGCCGGCTCCCCCTCCAGCGACCGCAGCCTGTGGGCCCAAGGCCTGAGGGGCCCGCTGCGTCCCCTGGGGTCTGGCTCTCACCTGAGCCTCTCGTGCGTGCATAACCCACAGACACAGACAGGGGGTACGAAGGCTTGGGGGGTGGGTATGGGGGAGGGAAGGCACATATGTAATATTTCAGCAATAAGGATTTATTTTAAATAGAACAGTCATTTTCCTTGAAGAAGTAGGAACATTGTTCAAGGCGTAGTCTTGCTTGAATTCGGCTACCGACTGCTTGTAGGTGCACCCAGAGTGTGTGAGGGCTGCGCCCCGAGTGTGTGAGGGCTGCGCCCCGAGTGTGTGAGGGCTGCGCCCCGAGTGTGTGAGGGCTGCGCCCCGAGTGTGTGAGGGCTGCACCCCGAGCGTGTGAGGGCTGCGCCCCGAGTGTGTGAGGGCTGCGCCCCGAGTGTGTGAGGGCTGCGCCCCGAGTGTGTGAGGGCTGCGCCCCGAGTGTGTGAGGGCTGCGCCCCGAGCGTGTGAGGGCTGCGCCCAGTGTGTGAGGGCTGCGCCCCGAGTGTGTGAGGGCTGCGCCCCGAGTGTGTGAGGGCTGCGCCCCGAGTGTGTGAGGGCTGCGCCCAGTGTGTGAGGGCTGCGCCCCGAGTGTGTGAGGGCTGCGCCCCGAGTGTGTGAGGGCTGCGCCCAGTGTGTGAGGGCTGCGCCCCGAGTGTGTGAGGGCTGCGCCCCGAGTGTGTGAGGGCTGCGCCCAGTGTGTGAGGGCTGCGTCTGGCAGAAGCTCGCCCACAGCAGCCCGCAGGACGCCTGGCCATGAGTCTCCATCCAGGCGGGAGCTTGACCTGGCCCCACGCAGAGCCTGGACGTTCTTACCCAGAAGCCTCTGCCTGTGTGTCTGCTCGGACCGTATTCATTTCAGAAACACATTTTCCACGTCCCCACGAGGCAGTGGGGAACCTGCAAGAGTCGCTCACTGTGGCTCCCAGCAGAGCCCCCCAGCCCCCCGAGCCCCCAGGCCCTTGGCCCCCCAGAGTCCCCCAGGTCCCCCCAAGACCCTCCGCCCAGCAGCCCAGTGGGAGCTGTCAGGTCTGGGGACAAAGGTTCCCCAAATGTTCCAGCCTCATGGCCCCGCCTGTTCTGTTACATTCCACCCCGTCCCACACGTGAGGAGGGCAGCTGGGCGGGAGCGCCGGGGCCACTCCAGTCCCGTCACCGGGTCTGCCCTTCAGAGCCAGTTTCTATGGACCCCGGGCCACACGCGAGTCTCCGCCGGGCGCTCAGGCACCCCGTGCAGTCGTGTGGGCGGGACGTCCCCTGACGGCACTCCACCCATGGCCTCAAACCCTGACTCACTCCACAGACCTCCTGTTTCCATGGGAGGAACACGGGCCAAGCTCAGCGGAGGGGCCTCCCACCGAATCCCTGCCCATCCTCCTCGCACGGTCAAGGTCACCGACACAGGAACGTCTGAGAAGCCGCACAGCAGGAGGGGCGAAGGAGACATGACCACAGTGTCTGTGGGCCCCCCTGGGCAGGAAGGGGCAGCGGGTAAACCTAAGGGAATCTGAGTACAGTAGAGACTCAGTAACACCGTGTCCACTCGGCTCATTAATGGTAACAAATAGCCAGGCTCCCAGCTGTTAATAAGGGCACGCGGGCGGGTGTGGGGAGCTCCGAGCTCCGCAGTACTGTCTGGATTCCTCTGTAAATCTACAACTAGGAGATGGAAGTGTATTTTTAAAAATAATATCATCATTGATTTGTAAAGAACTGCTGTATTTTTTCCGCCTTTATTGCCAAATAAAGATTTTCAGGCTGTTAAAAGCGCACGAGGAAGTCAGTTATAAATCAGCAAGACCCTTATCAAATCAGTCAATATGTTCAGAATCCTTGTCCATTTTCCTTAAAATGTATTTCAGCTGTTTCCCCCTCTGCCTGCTCTGTCCTGGTCAGACGGGGATAGGGGACGCTCCATCAGGGGGAACGGAGGGCGCCCTGGGGTGGGCCAGGGGGGTGGGGGTGGGGGCAGGTCTGCGCTCACTGCTCCCCAGGCCACCTGCAGCCGACCTGCCCCTGCCCCTTCCCCTTCCTCCAGCCGGGCCGCGGGGTCAGCCAAGCACCAGGTTCCTGTCCGTTCCTGGGCCTCTGGCGCGGCCCCTGGTGATGGTGTTTTCATTACTGGAGCCCAGAAAAGGTGGGGCTGGCTGACTTCCTTTCTCTGACGAGGGAATGAAATGCAGGATAAGCCTTTCTTAGCCGCTGGTCTCAGATGGGGGACCCAAAGGGCTGTGTGAGGAGGGGTCCCAGAGAAGCAGACCAACAGGAGAGAGATGTAGCCGCCTCCCACAGAGGCAGGGGCAGATGCAGGGGCAGGGGCAGGGGCAGACGCAGGGGCAGGGGCAGACGCAGATGCAGTGCAGTGTGGGTGGGCCTTGTCCAGCCCACTGAGGGCCTAAAGAGAGCCAAGGGCAGAGGACGGAGGGACCCCATGTTTCCCCGCCTCACTGCTCGAGCTGGGACACCTCACCTCGGCTCCCTGCCCCCAGTTTGGACTTATGCCGGCTCCCCTGGTTCTCAGGCCTTTGGACTCAGAATGAATTCCACCAGCGGCTCCTGGTCTCCAGCCTGTACGAGTGCTGCCGCCTCAACCAACACTTCCCTACACTCTCCTTTCACAGACACATGCCTCCTGCTGACCCTGTCTCCCCGGACAGCCCTGCCTCCAGCTCCTCCCCCAGAGGCCTTTGCACCTGCTGTTCCCTCTTCCTAGAATGCTGTTCCCTGCACCTGCTCACCACAGGCTTCCTCCTACTTAACCTCAGGTCTCAGCCTGAGAGTCCCTTCTTGAGAAAAGCCTTGTCTGACAGCCAGACTAGGACCAACGGACCCCCAGTGCCAGCTGGGTCTCGGAGGCCCCTGGAGAGCCAACCCAGGCTCCCTGAGCTCTGACGAGGGAGGGGGCGTGCCCTGTGGCTGGCAGCAGGGTCTTTGGGAATGACTGCCAGGAAGGGGGCACCCAGGGCGGGACGGAGATACAGTACAACTGAGCAGACTCCTCTGAGGGCCTGGGGCGACAGGCCAGTCCACTCTGGAATCAGCAGGGCTCGGCGGGAGCCCCCAGCCCAGCGCCTCGCACGGGAGTGTTGAGCGCTGAACGAGGTGAGAGGCCGGAGTGCGTGTCCTTCCTGCTCGGGGAGCTTCCTGTTCCCGAGCCCGGAGGAGCGGGGAGGCCGTGCTCACAGGGACGGGAAGCCCCGGCCCTGGCGGGCTGAGGCCGGGGCGGGAAGTGGGGGGTCCAGGCAGCGCCCCCCGTGGCTGCCGTGCCCGGTGCGTGGAGGTGGCCCGTGCTCTCTCTGGATCGAGGTGGGGCGAATGCTGTCTGACCTGGAGGACAGATGTCAGTGTCCATCCCTCCGTCCACGGCCAAGGCTGTACCACCGTCCGTCACGTTCTAATTTTCCTAGCGGCGTTCTGCCCACTCAGCATTTCAGGGAAATCACAGAGATGAGCAGCAATCTCCGGGGAGACGCTCGGACTGCGCCTGGGTTCTGACTCAGTGTGGGGTCACCTTCCGCTGCGGTGCCGGGGCCTCGGGCTGCCGTCTCCGCTGCGGGAAGCCAGGTAGTTCCCGGCCGCACACCCACCTCGGGGTGAATGCGGGGAAAGCGCCGCCTGGGACACTGATTCTTAAAAAGGGAAAAACTGGGGAGGGAGCGGCTGTGATTTTCAGTTGGTCCATATCCACCGAATGTGCTTTCTTTTCAAAAAAAGACCATGCCGAATCCCTCTGCACAAACGCGCTTTGTTCTTCAAAATTGTCCAACAATTCGGCAAAGGAGCCCAGTAATTCTCTCGTCCGGAATGCCATGAAGGCATCACAGCGGGGCGTGGGGACCAGGGACGCCATGAAGGCATCACAGCTGGGCGTGGGGACCAGGGACGCCATGAAGGCATCACAGCTGGGCGTGGGGACGAGCCGTCCAGGACGGCTTGCTAGCCCTCCGGCGAAGCATGAGTGGTTCTTGGAACTGAGATGGCTGGTCGGACCCAGCACAGTGCTGAGCAGCCGCCCAGTCTCCCCACACTGTGTGCATGTCACGCAGGCTGGCATTTCACCCCGCATTCCCCGTCTCCTCTCTACAGCGCTGCCAGGAGACACGACGCAGGGGAGGCTCAGATTCCCGTGCCCACCCCCCACCCCCCCTGCTAACACCTCCTCCCGCTAACACCTCCTGGACCGCATTTACAATCTAAGGCCCAGACCACCCCAGGCCAAGACTGCACCTGCCTCCCCGGCCCACCCGCCCTGTCCCTCCACCTTCTGAGTTGTCCTCCCAAAATATGCTGCTTCTAATCGGCCCCAGGCAGGACCACGGAGACGGTGAAGTCCCTTGAGACTATCCCGACCCCCAGCTGAGGAACACCTCCCCCGCCCCCTCCCCCCCAGCCCCTGGTCGTGGGTAGAAATAAAGACTCGGTCTTCAGATCCAGTTGTTTAAGGGAAGCTAGAAATTTGAATTTTGAGGACAGTCTCCTGATTTTAAACACTGTTTATTTTACTTAAACTCCATTCTCTAGTTTCTGTTGAGGAACCCCTTCTCTCTCCTCCTTCTGCCACTCGAAGCACACGGTGCGCGTGAGCACAGCGCACTGTCCTAGAGATGAGTTCATCTGGTCTTTCAAAAAAAAGCAAATTAAAAAACCCTCCACCTGGGCAGCTGCAGGGAGTGGAGGCGTCGGTGGCCCGTCCTCCTCGTGGCCTCGACTGTCCTTTGCTCTGTGACTGCAGACACAGCCGGCACACCGGGTGGAGGCATCGCCAATGAGCACACTGCCCACGAAACCACGCATAAGGCCACGGGGTGCAAGTAGAGACCACGCGTCCACGGGATGGAGGACACGCTGCGTCAGGTGGGCTTCTCTCCCCACGAGCACCGTGCGGATCAGGCTCGCCTAAGTGAGCTCCTGCTGCAAATGGAAGGCGACACCAGCATGGGACCGTGGGCGTCCACGTGGCATCCTCCGTGGAGACACATGCTGGCCCGTGGCCCCTTCGTTGCCGAGTGGAGCAAAAGGTTAATTACGCCAACGTCAAACTGCTCCAGGCCCGCGTGCTCAGGTACGGAGAGAAAATGGAGTAAAACTCAGATGCAGACTCGCTGAGGCAGGGCGGCACTTTGGGGGGACTTGCTTCGTGTCTCCCTGTCACATCTGGGTGCCCCAGCAGCAGCGAGGCCTCCCGTCGCAGCGCTTGCGGCTCCTGCCTTTCCCGGAGAGCCCGTGAGAAGCTTATCTGCCCACTTTCTCCCGCCTGAGCACGACAGGGTTCTGACTCCCACTCCACCTGCAGGCGACACGCCCTCCTCCGCAGGAGACCGCGGCCCTGGTGGCCGTGGGGGGCCCAGCAGGACCCAGGGGCCCGGCCTCGCTCGATTAAACACGCAGCTTTTCACAACGGCTCCTTTGGAAGAATGGTTCCCCGGTGAAGTAGCAGGTAAACCGCCCAGGTCTGCCTGAGACTAGATCGCGGCTGTGTTGCTCTAATTTACAGTCTGACCATGCCAGGGTTAGGACAGGGGTTTCTCATTCCCCAAAGGCAGGAATGTAAACCAAACAATGAAACTATTGGGGGGCGGGGGAGAAGGAGTCTAGTTTCCCATGTTCCCAGTTATACAGGCAGAGGGTGAGAGCCCTCGGGGCCTGTGAGCTTGACCCCGAGGACCTGCCCTGAGCCCTAAGCTCACGTGGCAAAGACACGAACAAAGGTTGAACAAAGGTCGGAGAGGACATCGTGAAGGGCCGCAGCTCGGCTTGGAGAGGGAGGGAAACCCTGCAGGGGCCTGTCCTGGCCAAGGTGGGACGGCACCCCTCCCCTGGACATCTTCACGCGGCAGCATTTTTTCCCAAGAATCCAAAGGAAGTTTTTTAAAAAAAAAAAAGTTTCCCGCATGTGACTAGTAAATACATCTAAATTATCCTTTGAGATACAGGTGGGGTAGGCAGAATAGTACCCCCCACCTGCCATGAACCTGTCCACGCTCCCACTGCGGGACTGTGTGAAGGTGTCACAACATGGCGAGGGGTGTGGGCTGCAGGCAGAACCACGGGGCCCATCGGAGGGCCTCAGACTAAGGAGGGCGCCTGCATGACCGGGTGGCCGGCAGTCACCAGGAGCCATCAGAGGGCAGAGGCCGAGCCTGCGGGGACTGGGAGACACCACGTGCCCGCTTTGAAAACACAGGATGGGGCCACCAGCCCAGGCAGGTGGGCCTCCCTGGACTTCCCCCAGGCCCCCGGGAGACCCACCCTGGACGTCCGGCCACAGACGGCACGGTGCCTGCTGTGTGTGCTGTAAGCACGGGTTTGCGGTGATTTGCTGAGCGGCTGCAGGAACCTGGGACACTAACCAGTCTAACTAATGCCGCTATTGCTCTCCAGGGACACGGGTCCCTCTCTGCTTCCGTGTCCCCGTCACACACGCTTCTTCCTTTCCCGCCACTCGCATTCAGTGACTCAAACAGGCGGTAGGAGCGCTGGCTTCCCTGGGGCCTGCTGGCACTGACACAGGGGACCCATCACAGACGCCTCGCGTCTGGGGAGGAAAGGAACTGGGGGCTGTCTGACGGGACTTCACAGCCACCTGGCTGTCCCCTGCCCTGGCCCCTGGTCCCAGGAGGAGCCCGCGTGTGATGCTGGTCCAGAAACGCGAACCGCAGCCACAGTGCCTCTGAGCGTTTGTCTTGAAAATTTATTGACAGGGATCCCCGCGAGGGCAGCGGCCAGAGAATCGCTCGAACGTGTCTCCGGGAAGGACTGGAGGACGCTCGCGGCAGCTACAGGAACCGTATCCCAGCTCCAAACTGGACGCCATCACAGATCCTAGGAGAAGGGCAGGAAATCAGTGCTGTGGCGGCCCTGCTCGCCCGCGGCTCAGAGGCGCTCGCCCTTCGGCAGAGATGACCCTTTCTCGCCTCTCCTGTCACTCCCTGGGCGCAGCTGTCCCAGCCGGCCTCCTCACTCATCAGCCTCACTCATCACCGTCTCCGGAGATGGCACTCAGCCACACACCAGCGCTAACGCTGCTAGATCTCAGAGACAACGGGGCGCGGCCACCTCCAGCATTAAAGTTAGCGCCCATTGCAGAACTGTTCCCATTTCTGTGACCGTCTGAAACCCTAATGAGAGCTGCCAGCATGAACTCGGGGAAAACCTAGGACTTGCACACATCCAGTTCCCAGCCTGCTGTGGCTGAGTTTCAGAAGTGCCGATTAGATTCTGACGACTTCCCTCCAACGTCTCCCGGCTCCAAAGTGCCCGGCACAGAGTGACGGCGCCCTCGAGGCACCGCCCTGCCAGGGCCTGTGCCCAGCAGCACCTGCCGCAGCGGCCTCGAGCACAGACAGAGCCGCCATGCAGCCCGGGCAGGAGCGGTTCACGTTCTGGGCCTTAACCACCACGCACACAGCAGCGTCCTCCTTCCCGAAGAAACCTCACTGGAACTCATCTCTAGGACAGACAGTTTAGCCTGGGGGCAGGGAGCCAGGCTGAAAGGGGGCGTCGGCCATTCTCTGTGCAGACACGTGAGGACGGTCCACTCCATGGGCTCCCATAGCAGCGGGCTGCCTCTCGGAGCACAGTGACCTCAACAACAATGCAGCCTCCGTGGCCGCAGCCCGGGGGGAGCTGCACCCCACTGTCTGAAGGACAGGAAGCCCCGGGCAAGTCACACGGCCAGGGAGTGCGGGCAAGGCTGGCGGCCACGTCTGCGGTCCGCTGTTCTCACCAGCCAGCCGGGAGGCGGCAGCCCGTCCAGGAGGCGGATCCTCAGGCTGGCGAACGACGGTAAAGCTACCGCTACACCCACATGCACTTGGGTTTTCTTTGCAACAGGACATTCATCACGTATTTCCCTGTGTGGTCTGGACTAACAGTGAACACAGCTAACACACGCCAGCTGCTCGGCTCGGGGCGGCCTGTGTGTTTTCTGAGGGGGGATTAGTGCAGAATTAGGTGGGACAAAACTCCAGCAAGGAGGTGAGCAAGGACAGGTGACCTGTCTCTCCGCGGCTCCGCCCGAGCGGGACAGTCCACGTGGGACGGAGCGGCGGGGCTCTCGCACTCGGTCTCGGAGGAGCAGGGGGTGCGGGCTTCCAGCCTCCAGGACAGCGAGGAAGCAGCAGCTGCTCCCGCCCGAGCCTGTGTGTTCGTTACAGCAGCCGAGCTGCGAACACGTCCTACAGTGACGGGGCTTCTTACAGCTGTATCACACACCAAACAGCACAGAGATGGGTGAATGTCTGACTGCCCACGGCCCATGCTACATTCACGTATGTGGTGCTCAGCACACCTCGCTCAGTAGCATGACGGGAGGAGAAAGGGCAAGGTGGCGGCTCCTCCAGTGGCCGGGAGCGAACTCCGCCCTCCGGCCTGAGTCCCCGGCCTGCGGTCCCCGGCTGGCGACTGCAGACTGCACTGGGTCAGCCAGCGGATCGATGACACCTCGCCAGCCCCTGTGGCCGACCTGAGGAGCGCCACCACGTGGCAGCAGCAAGTGCGAGGTGTGAGGTGGGGACACGTCACATATTTCCCTCCAAACAAGACAGAAAAAACAAGGAGGAAAACACTTATTCTTTCAATCTCCTCCTACCTCTTCCATTTCTCCTAAAATCTTGAATCTCCAAGGCCGCCAATGAGATGACGTACACGTCCAAGACAGAGCGGATTGCGAGGGGGCAGTGACTGAGAACTCGGCGCCTACCTGTCGCCCGTCTGCACGCCCATGGGGATGCAGTAGTTGAGCTCCAGCCGGGCAATGTTGCCCAGCCGGAGGACGATGCCCGCACCGTACGACCAGCGGATGCACTCGGCCAGCTTGCGAATGTGGGCGTTGGGGCCCTCCCCTGAAACGAGAAGGGGGGGTGACCCACGGTGCGGCCTGTCCTTCCACACCGTCCCGGGGCTAGCCTCGCTCGCTCCGTGCCCTCTGGCCATGTTCAAAGCCAGGCCTGGATGGCCAGAAGCGGACAGGACGGGATGGAGACAGGGCGTGGGGCACACGCCTCCCTGTCCCGGAGCCAAGCTTCTCAATCCTCTGGGCCCGGCCCATTCCGTCCCTTTGCCAGAATGGCACGCCCCCTCCCCTGACCACCTGGGGACGCCCCCTCCAAACACCAGGCTGGGGTGTGCCGTGTGCAGCGCTGGACACCTCACGACCCCCGGCTGGATGCGCCCCCCAGGCTCTCCCCTCGCCCTGAGCTCCATGAGAACGGGACCCAGCCATGGCCTCACTGACGGGCACGGGGAGGGGCGCCAGGCCTGTCTGCTGGGCAAATGCACAGCTCTGGCTGCAAGACAGCGTTCGAGGAGGACCCCATGTGCGACCGATCGCCCCACCAGAACGTTACTCCGCGCAGTGCCGGGGGTCGCACGGTTTTAGGTAAGGCACAGCCTTACATTCAAAGCCCGTGTGACCCTGACCGACAGGCACCTCGCTGCCTCCCTGCTTTCAGCCCTCAAGGCCACGGTCCCACAGCAGGGTCTGAGGAGCCGTTTACCGTAGTTGAGGTTGCAGAGGTTGCCCGCGTTGAGGAAGAAGTGGGTCCTGAAGAGCTCGCCGAAGCCGCCCTGGCCGGGCCGGAAAGGTAAGGGGGTGTACAGGTGCAGGCCGCCGGCCCAGTACGCCTCTCCGCCCAGGTAGTCTCCTGCGAGGAGGGTCAGAGCGAGACGAGGTCACCCAGTGACCTCTGAGGGTGAGCTTTCCCGCTGCCTCTGCACCTGCCTTAGCGGGAAAACGCCAACGCCGGAGACAGCAGTGACGTCACACCCAGCTCCCTGTGAGGTGCCGGAAACAAAGCGGGCTCAACGGGGCGCCAGCACCTCCATCCGGCATGAAACAAAGCGGGGCCTCCTGGGACTCACCGTCCCCTACGCGCCGAGCGCCATCACCGGCGTCCGGCACGGGAAAGGCGGCATGTTGCAAAATCTCCACATGGAGGCACAGACGAGCGCGCCTCTGCACTCTCTGCCCACGGCCGCCCGCGCTACGGATCCACAGCACAGCGCCCGCCACTCGGTGAGGAAGCAGCACCCAGCGCCACCGGGAGGAGCGCTCCTGGTGAGGGGTCACGACCGGGGACTGCCCTCGGCTTCTGAAACGCCTGCTCCTGCTCCATTTTAACTACGACGGCCATCGCGTCAAAGTGACAGGAAAACACAACCCCCTGCACTGTGTACATGTTGCTGCAAAACCTTTCTAAGTGGTCTCCGGACCTTTGATCCGAAGCGACAAAGCTGCAATAAACAGGAGACGCCGGCTCCGAGTCAGCCTCGGAATGAACTGCTGAATGACGGGGACACTCCGTCTCCTGCGTCCCTTTCTCCCCGAGGCCCTAAGGAAACAGGCAGGACAAAGAGCACGAGGCCCACCGTGCGTGCTCCGTTTCCCAGCAACGGCGCCTCTTTCATCTAATCGTAAAGTGACAGGCCCCGGCGGGAGCCTGATAAACAGGGAGTGGGGAAATGAGGAACTCTCCCTTCTACTGGTCAGAGATAACCACTACACCCTGGTGTCTTTCACCCAGTGGGCGATAAATAACCACAAACAGAAAATAAAAGGTGAGCATTCCCATACACACACAGAGAGCGCTTTCAGTCCCGCCTCCTCCTCAGATCACATGATGTATGAGCGCGTTCCTCTAACCCTCATACCCTGACCGTGAGGCTGGTCCGGAGTAACCACCTGCGGTGCCACATACACTCATCCATTCCTCACCTACGTCACACTGGTGTCTACCTCTTGATAGTGCACAGTAACCTGTGATGCGTTCCCTTGCACACACACATATACACATGGACAAGCACATCCATCCTGAGCACAGCCCTAGTTTCCACACACCAGCACACCACGAACGGAGCAACAGGCGCGGGCAGCCCCTCGAGGGCCGTTCTCAGTCCCACCCGCCAGGCACGCCGAGGCGGGCGCTGCCCCGGCCTGACTGCGCAGGCCGGGCAGCCTGACGCCCCTCACATGCGGGGCTCCATGGCGTGCTCTGGGCCAGGCCCTGGTGGTGCCGCTCCTGAGGCTCGCCCTGCCCTCACGCAGCCAGAGACTGAGACCTCGCCCTCACGGCTGAGGCAGCCCCGTGTGGCGATACCCCTCTTCACCGTCTCGTTCTGTGGACGGGCACCTGGGTTTCTGGTTTCCAGTTGGGGCGGGGCGTTATTAAAAGTCCCCGCACATGTAGACTTCGGGCTCTTGATAAACATTGTCAAACTGCTTTCATGAAGTTAGGACAATTTACGTTCTTGAGCACAGATTTACCAGCGGGCTCCCTGACAGCTAACAGTGGAATCTCACTGTGCACTTTTCAGGCAAGTGTATGACTCCTACACTCTCATGGAAGCACTCAGTGCTTACTTCTAATGAAAAATACATCAAAACTACCCGTAACTATGTTACTTTTCCAGGAAAATGACGCTGAGCAAGCACTCCAAAACTCAGTGGAAGGGTTAATCCGTGTTTCTACAAAAGCTTGGGCAGGCCTCGTCATCTATAAAAATATAAAACTGAAGCAACGAAGATATTAAACACAAAAATCAGGGAGAATATTTTAAAACGGAGTAAGTGCAACCACTGAGGATGTTTTCGAAGTTTATCGTGACGTGTGGAGAGACCTGACACAATGTCAAGTGCCAGAGGCTCGGGCACCAACACTCACACGTCTCAGAGCAACACGCAGGCAACACGCCTCCACACACGCAGTCCTGCCACCAGCAGCTCCACTTCCACGTGAGAGGAAGTAAGTTACAGAGGAGCACACAGACTGTCCCTTCTCACCGAGTCACTGTTACAATCACCTGGGGAAGAACCGTTCCAATGTCTAACACTGGGAGCCGCTTTAACAAGACTGAGGATGGCACTCGGGTGAAGTATGCAGCCATGACAACGACATGGTAGTCACTAGGATGGTGCCAGGTGGGCACTGGGAACACCGGGGCCACTTCATAAAGTCCGTGACTGTCTCACCACCACGCGTGCCCCTGCATCTAAGACACCACCACAGCGACCCGTTCTCTCTGTCCCCGCGGGGGATGCAACGTGGTGGTCCCTGCGCAGACATTCACCCGACTCTTCCCGTGACTCAGCAACTGTGCTCCTTGGCGTTTACCCAAGTGACTAAAACTGTAACAGAGCCTGCGTGACAATTTTATCAGCTTTGCTCCTCACTCCAAACACTGGATGCCCTGACACCAGCCAAGAGGTCCTCCCACAGGTGAGTGGTAAACAAACTGGAGCACTGGAACACTGTTTGTAAAATTATTATGTGGAACCTTATTTGGTGATAAAAACATCTGAGCAACCAAGCTATAAAAAGACCGGAGGAACAGTGAATGCCACTTAGCCAGAGGCAGTCTCCAGAGGCTTCCCACTGTGATTCCAACTGTGTGACTTTCTAGAAAAGGCTAAAGAACGGAGACAGTAGAAAGGTCAGCGGGTGCCAGGGTTGGGAGGTGGAGGGATGAGCAGGGAGCACGGGGGACGTGTGGGCGGTGAAGGTGCATCAGTGAAGGCATGGCGTGACCTAACGTGCACCACGGGACGTAGGGGTAATAACGCGTCGGCACCGGCTCAGCAGTGACAACAGTGCAGCACACCAGCACACGGTTAGCAACGGAGGACGCATGGCAGGCCACAGGGAACTCTGTACTTGCTGCTCGGTTTTTCTATAAACCTAAAACTGCTCTCAAAAATAAGGTCTATTAATTTTAAAAATGACAGTATGTCACCTGGCCGGTGTGGCTCAGTGGTTGAGCATCAACCAATGAACCAGGAGGTCCCAGTTCGATTCCCCACCAGGACACATGCCTAGGTTTCAGGCTCGATTCCCCAGTAGGGGGCATGCAGGAGGCAGCCAATCAATGATTCTCTTTCATCATTGATGTTTCTATCTCTCTCTCCATCTCCCTTCCTCTCTGATATAAATAAAAATGTATTTTTTAAAAATTACAGTATGTCTGCTCTAGCCAGTTTGGCTCAGTGGATAGAGCGTCAACCTGCGGACTGAAGAGTCCCGGGTTCAATTCTGGTCAAGGGGACATGCCCAGGTTGTGGGCTCGATCCCCAGTAGGGGGCATGCAAGAGGCAGCCGATCAATGATTCTCTCTCATCATTGATGTTTCTATCTCTCTCTCCTACTCCCTTCCTCTAAAATCAATAAAAACATATTTTTAAAAAAATTATAGTATGTCAATAAGATGAAATAAAATGATAAAAAAGTACATATTCTTATAAAAATGATAAGTACTTAAAATGATAAAAGTACATATTCTTATAAAAATCTTGACTATTGTTACTGGTGGGAGAAACAGGGTACACAATAATATGTACACAAAATAACACATCTCAACAGCAACACGCTCACACACGTCATCTCCGGGAAATGGGATGACAGGTCACTCCCTGCCCTGTATTTTTGCTTGGGTATATTTTCCTACAATTCCCTTAACAAGTATCTTCCCAGGCCTGCTGGGTGGTAGGTGCTGTGTTGGTGGTGACACCTACTATTGTGGGGGTTAAACAAACACGGCCTTTCACAGCCGAGGGTGGGGCTTGGGGAAGACAGACCTTCACTCTGCGGCCCGACGCTGTGCATGCTGAAGCCTCGCACGCTCGTGGGTCCCCCAAGGTAAAACCTGGAAGGGAACACAGCCATCAGAGGAAGCACAGGGCACAGTGAGCTAGCGGGGTGTGGGCACGGGTGCAGGGAGAACACTCCAGCCCCGGGCAGGTGCACAGGAGATTCTGGGTTTCATAAACATCTAATCCCGTTCCTGTTCACACTGCACGTCTTCTTCGCCATGGCTGTGCTGGAATTAACAGTCCCCCTACTGGCAGTTCTAGAACTTTTGCTATCCTCAACAAGGCTACATGGGCACCCTGGCACATGCATCTTCGAACACTTCTAGGTATATTTCTGTGCACTATATCCGTGGAGGTGAAATGTTAGGTCCCAGAGTTTAGAAATGAAAAACCTTTATGCTTCCAAAGAGGCAGCCAAAAGGCCAGGTTAAGCTCACGCAAGGCTGAAGGAGTTCCTGGCCTGCAGAACAGACGGAGCCTTTCCCAGCAGCAGGACAATGGCACCCCCTGCTGGCCGCAGCGCAGCCTGCCATCCCCAGCGTCTACAAGGCCGGCTCTCCTCTCCATCAGCCTGAACCGTTCCCAGGCCTGGGAGACATATTTCCACATTGAGGAATCTCTTCTCAGAAAACCACGTGAACAAAAGGTATTTACAAAATCACACTCTTCACAGTGTCGTTCCTGTGCCAGTAAAGAAGCACTGCAATGCTGCTTATGAAAAGTCGCTCTGACTTGGGGAATAGCACACACTCTACAAGGCCTTTAAAACTGTTTTGGTGCTGCCCGGTTTGGTCAGTGGTTAGAGCGTCGGCCCACAGACTGAAGGGCTGCAGGTTCGATCCCCGGCCCGGGTTGGGATGGGAACTGGAGGCAACCACTGATATGTCTCTCTCAAGTTGACAATTCTCTCTCTCTTCCCCTCTCTCCCTCCCCTCCTTCCACTCTCTAAAAAAGATCAATGGGGAAAAATCCTCGTGTGAGAATTTTAAAAAAACATACAAACTTTTACAAAAGCAGGGAGAACACAAATCTATACACAACACATAATGTATGTCAACAATTGAACAGATGAGTATATAAATTAACATGTATAAACTCACATCCACAAAAAAAAAAAAAAAGAAAAAAAGGAAGTCATCCCCAATGTAAACTCCACTGAGCAGGACTGTATTTTTACCCCCTTAAACGTCTCTCTATTTTTATATTCCAGCAACGTATAGCAACTATTTCCTTCCCTACTCAAAAGAGAATACAAGTTCCTTAATATAACAAAGTTAACTCCCTCCCCCCAAAAAGGCGAAATATGAAATAGGAGATATGCTGGGTATTTTGAAATTCACTGAAACATGAAAACTGAGGTAAAACTGGCAACATTTGCTCTCCTAACGTCTCTGAAATACCTACAGAAACCAACCCAGAAGAGCGGCAGGAAAACACCGGCCATGCCCAGGGTCCCTCACCCACTCACCTGTCGGCGATGCTCGACGGTTTATCTCCAATGGGGACCAGCATCCCGCCCCAGAGCGACGCTGAGACGACCTAGTGAGACACAAACAAACCCGTTTCCCTGCAGTTCCCCTTGTCAGGAGAAGAGTTACACGTGCCCGAGAACCTCAGCGCTGGGACGTGGGAAGAGCGAGCTGCGGGGCCGGGCACGAGGGATAAGAATGCGCGACAACATTCTGCCCGGATACTCACTGAATCAAACACAAGTTGCTTATTCAACTGAAGCTCAAAATCTTCTTTGATGAAGTTCACGTCCCCTCCGGTGTAGCCGGCCAGCTCCTGGGGGGCGAAGCCACAGGTCAAAGAGGAGCAGACGTCCCCACTGGCCGCTAACCCTCACCGCAGCGACGTGCACTGTGCTGCTCTGCGTCTTCAGAAAAGACACGTCACTCTGTCCCCAGAAGCTGTCAGCTGGCTGCAGGTGGTGCCGGGCCTGACAGGCAGAGCACACCTCCTGGGCAGCTGGAGCTGCCAATCCCACGTGAGAGGAACGCGCTGGCACGTGACCATATCACAGAGCCTGCAATGGATGATACTGCTTGTTTGGCCAAATCGGTGTTTGAAAAACATAGCCGGGCACTGGCCGATTTAGCCCAGTGGTTAGCGGGTCAGCCTGCACACCAAAGGGTCTCGGGTTTGATTCCCAGTCAAGAGCATGTACCTCGGTTACAGGTTCGATCCCCAGCCCTGGCTGGGGCATGTGCAGGAGGCAATTAATCGATGTGTCCCTCTCACATCGATGTTTCTCTCTCTCTCTCCTCTCCTCCCTCCCCGCTTCCACTTTCTCTAAAAATCACTGGAAAAAATCCCCGCGGGTGAGGATTAAGAAGCAAACACCATCAGCGGTCTTGCACTTTCACGACCGCACATTTCCCACAGAAGCTGACTGCCAGCTGCTCCGACCGAGATCAGGACCCAGAGCCGCAGTGCCACATTCTGGCCGCGCCTGTCCCCGGCGTCACAGCCTGGCCCCTGCCGGCCCTGCCTGGAGGAGTTCTTTCATGGGCAACCACTCCCACCAGAGCACAACTGTCCCCTGGCCCGTTCAGTGACGCCAAAGAGGCCAGAGTGACGCGCGCTCCCTACGGCCTTTACAACGAAAGGAAAACGGTCAGTACTGAGCACGGGACTCCCACCCCCAGGGGCGCGCGTGCGGGAGGCGCAGGAGCAGGGACCCACCTGGTTCACTTTCAGCAGAGCCCCTCTCCTGGGCAAGATGGAGGAGTTCCGGGAGTCGATGACCATGGCATGCTGCAAGACACCGCCCGGTGTTCTCAGCTCAAACAGGACCACAGAGCCATGCACTTATGAAGCACTAGCTGTATGCTGGGCCTTGTGCTGAGCACGGCACTACCCTTACGTCACTCATCTCTATGGAGACCCGTGAGGACGGTGGGACCGTCACCCCGTGTTATACAGGAGGGACCTGAGAGCGAAACAAACAATTCTCGCTCATGGGGCCGGTGACGATCCGCCCGGGGTCCGTTCTCTCAGGGAGCTGGGCACCCTGACCGAGGTCCGCTCAGCAGCTTTCAACTGGAACCCCGTCGGCTCTGCCGCACCCCTCTTCCCGTTACCACCGATGCCATCTCCAACGTGACACGGGAGCGCCCATAAACCCAGGAACCAGGGCGCCCCCCCTTTCCCCCCAGCCTGGGACACTGGCCGACCGCCCCGTGTTGGCGAAGGCCACTCCCCAGGGTACCACGCAGCTGCAGCTGTGCGGTCGCAGGGAAGCCCTCACCGAGAGAGAGGACTTCAGGGAGTGGCCGCTCTCCTGGCGGACGGCGAAAGACGCGGTCCTGGCGAGGCAGCCCAGCTCGCGCCACACGCCCTCCCACTTGACGGTGTGGCTGGTCTTCCAGATGGGGAACTGCAAGCACACGGGCGGTCACCTTCCACTGGACGACGGAGGGCGCCCACCAGGCCTCGGCACGAGGCCTCCTTAAGATACTAACGGAACACGTCAGATCCCCGGAGCCAGGGAAACAGGCTCCGTTCCCACTCGGGTGCGGGAGGGAATGCCGGGAGCGCCACTCACACTGTACTCGGCGGACACGCCTCTGTCGGTCTCCCGGAGGGAGCTCCACGGGAACTGTCCCGTCACTTTATACAAGTTCACGGAGAAGCTAGGAGACAACGGGACAGAGCTTTAACCGCGGGCACAGTGACTACAGCCCACACACACGTGAACAACAGACTCAGAACTACGCTTCCAGGCCCACGCGCTGTGGCTCTGTAGGAGGCGCTCACTCCGCACGCTCTCCCCGCAGCGAGCCAGCTCCTGAACTTTAACCCTTAACCAGGCCACTGCACCAGGGCCTGCTGGGACCCTACTTTCTTTCGAAGTGTCCGGGCTGTGGCCTGAAGAAGGACAGGCCGTAGGAAGTCTCCTTTGTGCCGTAGGAGAACTGGAAGGTCACCTTCTCTGCCCGGCCCAGCAGATTGGGGAGCTTGAGGCCAAGGACCTGGAGGGAAAGGAAGACCCGTGGGTTACACCAAAGGAGTATCACTTCTTAGGAAAGACCCGGCTAGCTGCGGGGCCTCCTACACACAGGACAGAAACGCGGGCTGCAGGTCTGGAACCGGCAGCAAGCATCTGTTGTCGCTTTTGCCCTGTAAGCCCTGTCTTTGCCCAGTGCCCAGGGCCACGAAGCCTGCTAACTGCACTGAGGCCCGGGGAAACCAACTCGGGGTGTGGAGTGCAGGGGAATTTGAGCAAGAAACTGAGTATGAACGTTCCCCCACATCATTCGTGGTTCACTACTGATGTCCATACTGTCTTCAGCTAATCGGAAACATGTTGTGATCCATCCAGGGAGACGACGGAGAAAGCACGGTCACTGACAAATGACGATCGAGGTGAAAGGTGTGGGAAGGACCCCGGGCTCAGAACAGGCACATTCACGCGCGGACGGAGAGCCCCTGGAGGGGGGATGCCCTCGTACCATGCTGCCTTCGTTGTTCCCGACCATGGTGTTGTAGCTGCCCGTCAGCCGCCTCAGCTCGGTCACTTCGAAGGTAACGTCTAAGCCGTTGGGAAGTGCGTCGTCACCTGGGTGAGTAAAAAGCACTCAGCACTGAGCCTGCGGACACGAAGCTTCACTCCGGGGCCCACTGCCCCGCAGCACTCCACAGGCGCCTGTCCGCAGCCTGCCCAGGAAAGCACACCCTCTGCTGCAGGGCTCGGGGCGCTGCGCAGACCCCACACCTCCCAGGACGCCTGCGCCCACCCCTGCGGGGAGGTCCCGGGAGGCAGGCGCGGCTGCGAGGCAGAAGCAGGGCAGCACCTTGGGTAAGCACAGGCGATCTGCCTCTGTTCTCACGTCAGGAAGGGCCTGGAGGAGAAGTGGGGCTCAATCAACAGACATTAAAACGTGGAATCCGTGTGCCCAGAGGGACTATAGCAGTGGTCGGCCAACTCATTCGTCAACAGAGCCAAATATCAACAGCACAACGATTGAAATTTCTTCTGAGAGCCACATTTTTTAAACTTAAACTTCTTCTAACGCCACTTCTTCAAAATAGACTCGCCCAGGCCGTGGTATTTTGTGGAAGAGCCACACTCAAGGGGCCAAAGAGCCGCATGTGGCTCGCGAGCCGCAGTTTGCCGACCACGGGATTATAATAACCCTGAAAGAGGAGCATGAGACGCACACAGATGCACAGGTGGCTTTTGGGGCCTTCCTCAAGCTGGGGCGGGGCCTGGGGTGATGAGTGTCTGACTCCAGTGCAGCTGCCTCAGTGCGCACCAAGGGCCCTGGGTGCAGGGACCAGGCCAAGCTCTGCAGGGGCCGGGGCCTCTCAGGGGAGGGAAGGGGCTGGCCTGACCCTGGCTGGACAGGAGGGGGACCTGCAGCTGTCACTCTCCGACGCCCGCCCACTGGCTCCCACTGCCGAGTCCGTCCTCAGGGTGGAGGTCGGAGCCATTTTTTTCTTTAATGAGTAGGCTTTACTGTTTCAAGTGGTTTTAGGTTCATTGAAAAACTGAATACCAAGTGCAGTTTCCATACACCTCCTCCCTCCTCCTCACACCCTGTTATTAACACCTTAATTAGTGAGGTACACGACTACAACTGAGCCGACAGTGGGACACTGCTGTTAGCTAAGGTGCGGCTTCATTAGGATCCACCTGGCTGCTCTTGGTTCTCGGCAGCACCCCCATTACAGAACCATCCAGAATGATTCCTGATCGAAGTTCCCAGGGAATTCCGGTGTGCGGCCAGGGGGACTGCTGGCAGAGGTGGGCCATGACCACGCGCGCATCACACTGACAACAGGCAGGGGGTGCTAACGCTAAAGCCACCGAGACTTGCCAGCCTGAGCGGCACCCAGCATGGCGGCCGGGGCCACCTCCGTCCCTCACGTGTTGACCTGGGCCCGTTATTGAACCTCTCCTTTTTCTAAGAGAGTAACAGTGACACTTGCCCAGCTGTGAGGATTCACTGGGCTCGAACGCCTGCGCAGAGCTGGGCACGGGCATGACTGGCACTCTGAGGATGCAGGTAGCTGGCCGTCTCCCGCATTTCTCGCCTCCTGGCAAGCCAGGCGTCTCCACCCTCACTGCGTCACAGTCACCGGGGCTCATTATGCCGGTCGCTGGCTGCACCCTAAGCTCCTACTTTGATCGATGTGCGTTTCTGCCACGCTCCTGGAGAGCAGGCTGCTGGCCGGGACCACACCGTGAGAGCCACTGTCTTAGCCGCAAGTGGAGCCTCAACTCCTACTGCGTACGTGGCCACTCAGACCTCATTGCGCAGCCCCTGCATCAGGTGTGGCCACTGACTGAGTCCTGCCGGGGATGAGAGGGGAGCGCTATGCACAACACCGGGCTGGGGCCTAAGGGAGGGGTGCCCTTTCACCCCTTCCCGCCTTCCCGACGCTGGAATGAGATGGGAACTCGGGAATGGTGCTCAGTCATCACAGGGACCGGGGGACACAACCCGGGCCACACAAACAGCTTCTGTGATCTTGGGGAAGACGAGGTGACAAACACCCCGGGAAAACCACACCAGCCCCAGGGGACCTCAAGGAGCAGAGCTGTGACACCAGCCCAGATGCCTGCATAGTAACAAGCAATGAGCAAAGCCTGAGGCTGAGCTTCGACTCTAGTGCCTCCTCTTCTCCAAGCACATTGGCATGGAGTCTGCAGGAGCCCATGGGACAGCTGCGGCCGGGCCCCCTCCTCCGGGATCCCCTTAGTCCCTGGTGCCGTGCAGGCTGGGCTCCCTCCTCCAGGACCCCCCTAGGCCCTGGTGCCGTGTGGGCCGACATCCCCCCTCCAGGACCCTCCTAGGCCTTGGTGCCGTGCAGGCTCAGAGGACATCTTCAAAACCCGCCCACCCTCCCTGAGCCTGACACACAGTCGTGACTCCTGAGTCTGCCAGCTACCCAGCCCCACGCTTGATAAGCCCCTGTGATCCTGGAGGACGGGTGGGAGGGGACGCCACCCACAGCATGTACCTTGACACGTATCGATCAAGACGTCCACTTGTCTGAATATTCCCAGACGGAGCAGTTTCTCACGGGCTTCATGAGACTTCCGCATTACCTACGAGAGAAACAAAGATGCATTTCTCTAAGGTGCAGGCATGGCTGCTAGCCCCGTGTCCAGGCTGGGGCTACGCTGTGGGGCTTGCTGGGCACTGGGAAGATAGCACAACTGCGACCAGACACAAAAGAAGGGATGGAACACGAAGGGGCAACGAAAGTCCTTCAGAGAGCAGAAAGCAGAGCACGTAATAAATCCCTTCTGTGGAAACAAAAACCCGGGTTGAAAGGCACACCGCCCTGAGGTTTTCCTGGAAGGAGCCACCTCGGCATGCGTCACCGTCTGTAGAAAGGGACATTCCGTGTGCACGCGTGCATTTTTAAGTTGAGCTCTCTAACGCTACTCCACTCTTCCTCCTCTTCAATGCCAAGAGCATCCTCTCAGGTGCAGGAGTCCTGCTGGGGAGGGCCGGGGAGCAAAGCTGAACGTCGGGGAGGGCCTAGGAGCAGCGGGAAGGACCCTGTGGACAGCAGAGTTTGGTTTCGTCCTGCAGCAAAGGGGTTACTTTAGGGTTGTTAGCAGGGGAGACAGGACGGAATTTCCTTAGGGCAGGAGCTGGCCGTGCGGACGGACACAGGAAGAAAGTGGACACAGAGGGGGGAGGAGGGACCCCACTGCAGGCCGGCAGCTGTGACGGTGGCTGGCCAAGCCGGTCCCTGGGTCAGAGGGAGGACAGACCCCACATTTCGCAGGCAGGAGCCGAGGATGGCCACTGACTGGATGGAGCAGCTGAGCGGAGAGGGGAGGCTACGAAAACGGTCAGCTCTGGGCTCTGGCTTCTCAGGGTCGTTGGAGAGGTCAGGAGGGGATGGGCAGGGCTGGTGGGAAGAGGCCAGGAGTCCAGTGTTCAGCCACTAGGGTTGGCGAACTTTGTGGCAACTCCCTGAGGAAATGCTGAAGGGCAGTTGTCCGTTCAGGGCTAACGCTCAGGAGGGGCAATGGCTAGAAGTGAGGGTGGGGAGCCCTCAGCATGAGACTGTGGATGAGATCCCGGAGGGTGACAGCACCCAGGAGACTGACCCTCATGGGAAACCAGCACTTGAGGGTGGTCACAGGGAAAGAAGCTGCCACCGGCCTAAAATGAGTGACGGGAGAAGGGACGCAGCCCAGGAGAGCAGGGATTCGTGGGAACCGAGAGGAAGGAAACGTCGAGAGAGGAGGACAAACACATTCCAAAGACAGCAAAGCCAGAGAAACATACGCGAGGTGACAGTCATCATTTTTGAACATGCAAGCAGCTTATTAACTCAGGTCCCGCAGTCCAATGGAAAACAAAGACACCAACAGGTAATCCACAGGGGAGAAATGTGAATGGCCAACAGGCATGGGAAGCGTGCTTAATCTCATTCATAACTAAAAAGTGTAAGTTGAAACGAGAGAGTACTTTTCGCCTCACAGGGTGGCACGGATTCTTAAAGTGCGATGACACCCTGTGTTGGGAAGCCGGCCTCCCCAACACTGCTGGAGGGCGCAGCCTGCACTCATCTCTGGAGGGCAAGTGGCCCGCGCTAAAGCTGGAACACGCAGCCTTTGACCAGGGCCCCACTTGCAGGCAATGCAGGTACACCACCAAGGACACACAATGCAGGTACACCACCAAGGACACACAATGCAGGTACACCACCAAGGACACACAATGCAGGTACACCACCAAGGACACACAGACACGCGTACTGCAGCCTTGTTCCCTGCGACCCTGTCTAACGCTCAGCCACAGGAAACGCCACAATGAGTGACGGGACACCGGGCAGCTGGGACGTGCTGATGTGGAAGATGCCCTTGGTAAGTAAGAATGCCGAGTGTGAACGGGCAGGAGAAACGTGGAGCACGGGGCTGCTGCGCACGGGCGTGTTCTGCCCCGGAGCGCCATTCCTGCAGGACGCACGGAGTCCCTCCGCCTGGCTTCCTCTGGAGGCTGGGTGGGCCTCGGCGTGCAGTGAGGGAACAGCCCACACTTCATTTCAATGCCCGCTATACCATTAGGTTGTTTTATACTGTTTTTTGAATTATACTTATATATTACTTTAATCATTTTTTTAAAAAAATACTAATTTTTAAAAGTGGGTGTGGCCAAACCCTGCTGCCGGTCAGGTAGAATGGGGCTGACAGGAGCACTGGCCCTGCCACAGGAGCTGTGGGGACCCTGTCAGCACATAAACGTGGTTCCGAGGTCAGAAGGACAGAGGAAACACAGGGCACAGAAGGAGATGACGCAACCAGGGAGACTGGCAAAAGGGAGCAGGGCCAAGGGGACCGCAGGGAGGGAACCCCGAGGGCCCCCACAGGAGAGAGTGGGGGAGCGCTAAGCAGGATGTGGCAAGGCGGCCGCACTGGCCCTGCAGGCCCCTCCCAGTGCTGGGACCCTGTGAGAACACAGGGTGGGCGGCCTTGGAAGAGACAGCACCCTGCTCGGGGATAAGGGGGAAGAGGAACGTGTCAGTTTGTGGGAGGCGCCGAGGAACCGAGGGGTTCAACCTGGGGCGCCCGTGCTCCCTGCAGGATAGGAGGCCAGGTCAAGGGCCAGAGGCTGGGGCGGGGCACGCAGCGGTGTGAGGCCACAGGGAGCCACGGGATCTCCAGAGGGAATGGAAGATGGCCGCAGAGGGAATACTTGCCTCGATGAGGTTTTTCGCCTTAAACACGTCTCCGATCTCATACATGATGATGTCATCCTTCGTCCTCCCGAGCCCGTCGAAGTGCACATGCTGCACCACCACCTGCGTGACAAGAGCACAGACTGCTAAGCGTGACACGGCACGAGCTCAGGCTTCCAGGAGAAGGACAAACGTCTGAAATTAATTCCAAGGATCTTTTTTTCAACTTTAATGACCCACATTTCTTAATCCCAGACTTCATCCTATTTATTTTTCACAGTTTTCCAATAACTGGTGACTCGAGCTTACCCTTGCCACATTATACTTCCTGTGAACAAGGTCACCTGCATCCAGAATACCAGGGACCACGCGGGTCCTAAACCATCAGGCCCAGAGGTCCCGTGTGTCCTTCCCAACGGGCCCCAGCGCCGGACCCTGGGTGGCGCTGACTATGACCTGAGTTCCCACTGTGTGCAGTTTGCTAGAGATCTCGTGTGATCTCTATGACGAGTGCTGACTCAGAGGCCTCTCACCCATCTCCTCCTGGACAGGAAGCCCTTCAAGAGGAGGAACTGCTTCTCGCTCACCTGTTTTCATAGAAGCACTTTACACACAAATATGCAGATGCTTACTTAACTTGTTCAAGAACAAGGAGTTGTTTTAAACACAGGATACAGCAGTGAGCAAAACATCAATTCCCACCTCAGTGGAGCTTATATTTTAGGGGAGAAAAAGGCAATGTGTATAGTATAGCAGATGGTGCTAAGTAAAGGAAGATAACAGGATATACTGGGGAAATTGATAATTTATAGGCGATTGGAATACCGCACAGAGAAGATCTTAATTTAAGACTTAGTGAAAATGTGCTTCCATTTCTTCAGCTGTATTTAACTCCAAAAGCAACGAAGTTCAGGAAAAGTTGCATTCAAGAACCAAGGTCTTTTTTCTGGGAGCAGGGAACAGAGTATAAACTTAAGCAGAATTTGAGTTAGTCTTTGAAATGATTTATTTTAATGACATAAACACAAAAATAAAAATTTGTTTAAACTTTCCACATAAATAATCAAGGAAGAACCATTTTTCTAAAGCCAGAAGCTGTTTTTCTAAGCCACCAGTCTCTCTAAAATGTAGTGGGCTACAACTCTTCTTCGATGAAGTCACGGCGACAGATCAAGTCCTTTCCCTTTCCCGAGAGGCTTACAGAGTGACTGTCTCTCCCAGCATCTGCATCCAGCCCTTCAACAGAATACTCACATCTTTGTTTTCAAGAACTTCCTGTTTAGCTTCAGGTTCAACTTCAACAAATTGAGCTTCTTCTCCTAAACCTCCAAAATCAGGCCCACTGGCTGGGAGAGGCTCCAGACTCTGCAAGGGCGGAAGGAACCACAGATAAACGAACTTTAACTTTAAAAAACCAACATCTTGCCCTGACTGGTTGGCTGAGTGGATAGAGCGTCGGCCTGCGGACTGAAGGGTCCCAGGTTCGATTCCCGTCAAGGGCATGTACCTTGGTTGCGGGCACATCCTCAGTAGGGGGTGTGCAGGAGGCAGCTGATCAATGTTTCTCTCTCATCGATGTTTCTAACTCTCTCTCCCTCTCCCTTCCTCTCTGTAAAAAATCAATAAAATATATTTAAAAAAAAAAAACAAAAAAAAAAAAACCAACATCTTAGTTTTGTCTATAGATGATGCTCCAGGAAACTCAGGACTGTGGCTCCCGCGATAAGTGGGACTAGGGCAGGATGGGGGGCACAGGGCATAAGCTGCAGCTGCTGTGCAAGCCTCTTATTGGTCTCGAGAGCCTCAATGTCCAGTGTGTTATCAATAAATAAAGCAAACATGAACTTTCAATTAACTGAAAGGGTCAGGCATGAACCAGTGATGACTGGGGCATGAACCGAGGATTACAGCTAGGTAGCTCTGCACATCTGAGGCCTTTGGAAGACAAAAATGATTTAAAAACCAGATGCCACAAAGACATATATCAGGGAAGAGAAAAAAATTTGCTTTCCTGTTGTTAGAGAAATTATCCTAATTTTTAAAATCAAAATGGGCTATTCTATGACAACTAATGACACTGACAACCCAAATGACTAGAACGTATTTTTCTGGACCTGGGAGATCTGTTTGGGTCCAGCAAGTCTCACTCACACACGGAGAAAACTGCACATGCTCACACACTGGGCCGGAGAGACCCCTTCTCCAAGGTGAGCGGACATTACCTTGAGAGCATCAAAGGCCCAGTGAATAAGGGTCCCACAGGTGTGCTGGTTACACTTCCGGGAGACATAATCACCGTGTGTATAATAACATGCGTGTTACATGGTGTAAGCTTGCTTAACCACAGGGATTCCAGACACTCCCGGAATGGATTCAGCAGGTCTAGCGTGGCGCCAGGTAACTGGACGAACAGGCGAGTTCGGGGAAACCATGCTGACCAGTTATCTGGCTGCTTCCTTACTCCACTAATTCTCTACAAATAAGCACTCTCAGTGGCAGGAGGCCTGACCGGCAGCGTGCAGCGCCGTGGGGACCCTGGGCCACCTTCTCCCTGGAACACTCCACAGCCTCTCGCCGGTGCGTCCTCTGTGACGTCACTGGTTCTCTGGGAAGGTGATGGCCTGACATACCAAGTCCTCTGTCCCATCCCACTTCACGGTCCTCAAAAGCGCCTACCGGTCAGAACCCAACTAGATCCCTTCGCAGGGCACACTCCACCCTGAGGCCCACTCTGCGCCCTGACCCGCACACTCATGTTCGTGCACACCTTGCTCTCTGCCACCAAGTACCCCCTAAGAAGCTTAAAAGCCTCCCTCAATGGCATGTCCTCTGTGAGCCGCCCCTGGCTTCCTCGGGTAGAACCCGTGTCCCCCTCCCAGGGACGCTCGATATCAGAAGTTTGTGACCTTTGCAAGGACGCCCTCTTTTTCTTGTGTTTATCTGCCCGGTCCATGGGAAGAACTCAAGTGTTTGTGAAGTGGGAGAGTGAAAGACTTTTCTTTTGTTCACTTAAACATTTACTGAGTGCCGACTGTATGCTGAGCCCCGGGCCAACATCCCTGCCTGGTAGTGCGGGACGGGGAATACACAAGTAAAAAGGGGAAGAGGATGCTAGCAAAGAATATGTCGTTTATTTCCTATCACTATTCTTTCACTTTTGTGGTGTAACATTTTTAAAACAGAATCATTACTTTATTTCTCAAGTATACTAATAAATGAGTAACTTTTTCCTGTGCCACTTTATAAATATGAAATGGAGTAAAACAAATGTCTGGATCTAGCTTCTAATTGTTAAGCAGATCTTTAAGTTTACACAGTGCAAATCATGTATGCAGAGTGAACACCGTGGTTATGAACATATGCACAACTCATCCCACTTAACCTGACTGCTAAGCAAAATATGCTCCTTCCAGGCACAACGTTTATATTCCATTACGTCTTTAAAAATCCCACCGTGTTCCCTAACATCTCACAGCACGAAACGAGCTGCACTGAAGGCCGGCCAGACCTGTCGGTATTCTTTAATCTGAAACGCAGGCTTTCAGAAGTGATGTTTTCATTATTTTAGTTACGTCAAAGATTGGTGTCCTAAATTAACTGTCTTACCAAGACATTTACTCATTCACCAAATATTAAGAACCTACCATGTGGCAAGCCACTTATGAGATCCTCACCCTCAGAATTTATATCCCAGTGTCTGAAAGAGTAGGCATGGTGCTAGGTATCTGGTGAAATGGAGTAAAATAAATGTCTGGATCTAGCTTCTAATTGTAAGGCAGATCAGTCTGCCAGCCAGTCAAATTTTATTGTGCCAGGCACTGTAGTGCTAACTGAAGGGATCGGGCATAAAATAAATTTCATGAGTTATGAAAAACATCTTTAAAGTGATAGAGACTAGAATCGAATAGAAAATATTTTTTAAATGCTCAGCTGGTGTGGCTCAGTGGTTGAGCGTCGACCTATGAACCAGGAGGTCAGTTCCATTGCCGGTCAGGGCGTGTGCCTGAATTGTGGGCTCAATCCCCAGTAGGGGGCGTGCAGGAAGCAGCTGATCAGTGACTCTACCTCATCATTGATTTTCCTATCTCTCTCCCTTTCCATTCCTCTCTCTGAAATCAATAAAAACGTATAAAACATTTTAAAATGAACAGATACTAATGACAGTGTTTCACATAACCTTTGTTTCACACGTGCTTGAGGATACTAGACAGAAAACATAGTTTTCTTATTGTGAGTTTTGACCAACAAGTTCATATAACACTGGCTAGTGAAATAAAGGCCCAATTAAATTTAGACTTTTTTTTTTTTTTTATCAACACATTAATCAAAGCAGCAGCAATTCTAACACCAAAAGAGCTCAATAAAAACAGACTTTCATTCTGTACCCCTAGCACCTACAGCAGCACCGGGCACACAGCAGCCCATCGGCCAATTTCACGCGAATGAATGAATGCTTCCTTTGTTTAAGAGGCTACAAGGGGCGCAAGCCACGTAAGATGCCGTTCCTCCTGCAACATCTAGAAACTTACACTCTAAAAGCGTAAGACAAAAAAATGCAAACACAGCTAAACAGGGCACCCGAGGGGAAATGTCAAGGGAAGTGAGGAGCGCATCCAGGTGAGGGGAGCTAAGGAGAAGGTCTGTGCAGGGAGTGACCTGAACTGAGCTCTGAAAGATGGAAACGTCCTGACAGCTGATGATGGCCGCGGGGTGGGCGACGGAAGGAAGAGGAAGCTGGGGGCAACAGTGTCCGAGTGAGTCCGAAGAGCAAGGAAGGTCTGGGAAGTCCTCGTGCGGGGGCCAGGACCCCAGGCCGGGCGTCTGCGCTCCCTTCTTTGGGAAGACAACGGGAAGTGGCCCTGAGCCGTAAGTGAGCCCGCCCGCGGGGTCGTAGGAAAGGGTACTCAGGGCTGGGACTCGCCAGGGCCGAGTTTCGGGACATTCTGAGGCTCTGACGGTGTGACCTTGGGCAAAGCACTCTCGGGCCCTCGGTGAAGAGCAGGTCGGCGGCAGGCCGTGCGGGCCCCGCGCCCAAGCAAGCACTGCGCGCGCGTGTCCCCCAGTTCTCGCCACAGCCTGGGGAGCACGCACTATCCCCGCCCCCCGTGAAAGGGCGGGGCTGAGGCTTTGAGAGGTGCCGCCTGCGGCGGTGGAAAGGGAAAAGGGGACTTCCGGTGGGTCTGGGCTGGGAACAGAGGGCGCCAGGTGCTCCCGGAGGCCACAGCTCGGGAGGCTGGAAAGTGGCCGGGGAGGAGACGCTGGGAGCGGCGAAGGTCGAGGAGCCACGGGGAGAAAAGCGTCTGGCTCTGCGCCGGGACCCGCGGGAACCTGGCCGCTCCTTTCGGCGCCGCTGCCCCGCTGAGTGACCTTGGGCGCCCCACGCCCCTCCGCGCATCGGCCTCCTGCTCCGAGGTCCGCGGGACCCACGGGCGGCATCGCGGCGGCCTCCCGCACAAGGCCGCGGGGCGCTGCACGCGGACAGCCGGCCCGTTCCACGGCGGCCTGGGGCGCGCTACCCTCGGAGCCCCCTCGCCGGGGGTCCGCGCCCCGAGCGCAGCCGCGAGAGCGCGTCCCCGCGGCGCCCGCCCAGAGGTCACGCAGCCCGCTGGGCCTCTTACCCGGGCGTGCACCGTCCCCATGGCTCCCTCTCCGACCGCCGCCTCGCAGAGCTGCCAGGGTCCAGCCGAGGCTCGCGGGTGACGGCAGAGGGCGCGTCCGCGGCGGCGGAGCTACCGGGCCGCGCACCACGCACAAGCCCTGGGCCGCCGCGCGCTGGGGGCGGCCATATTGCCCCGCCTTAGCCCCGCCCCATGGCTCGCGATGCTTTTGCTCATTGGTCCTTTAAGAGCCTGTAACCCGGATGTGCACGTGGACGCCGGGCAGCCCTGAGGCCTGGCGAATGCGCAGGCGCAGAGCGTCTGTGGCCGCCCGCGAAGCTGCCGGTGCTTCGGCTGCCGGGGGTCTGCGTGCGGCTCCGCTGATGGCAGGTGCCCGGAGTTGCCTCTCGGAGCGGCCCCACCTGCTGGTGGGTGCGCCAGGGCTTCACCCAGGCCTTCCTCGGCCTCCTGCCCCCCGGCCCAGGGCGTGATGTCCCCCCGCGCACGCGAGGCGCCCAGGCTCCCCTCGCTGGGCCGGTACGGCGGCCGGAGTGGCGCCCTGCGCCCTGCTGCTGGCCGCACGGGCCTTCGCGAGTCCCCGAAACCCCTGAGGCTCGGTGTCCCCGTTGGCCAGAGGAAGGTGATGGTCACGCCTGCCTCACAGGGCGGCGTTAAAGGCTCCTGCCGGCGAGAGGGAATGGCACGGCGCCTGCCCTGCGCCGGGCGCGCCGAGCCGGGGGTAAGTGGCCCCCGTTCGAGCCGCACTTGGTGTTAAGGGCAGGGAGTGCGAGATGCCCCTAGTCCATCCTGTGCTGTGCACCGGCATTCCTGGTGCGCAGGCAGCTGGCTCCGTGTGTACCCTCAAGGCTCAGCCCACACCCGGCCACGCTGCCAAGAGAGTCGGTCCCAACCCCACGGTCAGGGTTCGCACCCCAGCGGTGCCCCTCGTCCTGGAGACCAGGCCGGAGACGCCCTGGGAGGGCTGTTAAAGGTGCGCCTTCCCGGCCTCCGCCCGGACCGGAATCAGGCTCTCTGGGACGTGGAACCTGGGAACCGACTTGAAAGGAGAGCCAGGTAAGCCTTTGCCCACTGGGTGTAAGAGCCCGCCATTGCAACAGCCTTTGTTTCCGCGTTTCTTCACTAGTTTCAAAGGTCTTTGCAAACGTGGGTCTGCTCAGCTGCTTATGCGGAACCTGGTCAGCAATCCTAGAGGAGCCGGGCAGCAGGGGGAGGGGAGGAGGAGCAGGGCAGCAGGGGGGAGGGGATGAGGAGCAGGGCAGCAGAGGGGAGGGGAGGAGGAGCAGGGCTGCAGGGGGGGGAGGGGAGGAGGAGCAGGGCAGCAGGGGGGAGGGGAGGAGGAGCAGGGCAGCAGAGGGGAGGGGAGGAGGAGCAGGGCAGCAGGGGGAGGGGGGAGGAGGAGCAGGGCAGCAGGGGGAGGGGAGGAGGAGCAGGGCAGCAGGGGGGAGGGGAGGAGGAGCAGGGCTGCAGGGGGAGGGGAGGAGGAGCAGAGGGGAGGGGAGGAGGAGCAGGGCTGCAGGGGGGAGGGGAGGAGGAGCAGGGCAGCAGGGGGGAGGGGAGGAGGAGCAGGGCTGCAGGGGGAGGGGAGGAGGAGCAGAGGGGAGGGGAGGAGGAGCAGGGCAGCAGGGGGGAGGGGAGGAGGAGCAGGGCTGCAGGGGGAGGGGAGGAGGAGCAGAGGGGAGGGGAGGAGGAGCAGGGCAGCAGGGGGGGGAGGGGAGGAGGAGCAGGGCTGCAGGGGGGAGGGGAGGAGGAGCAGGGCAACAGGGGGAGGGGAGGAGGAGCAGGAGGGGAGAGGAGGCAGGGCGGCAGTAGGAGGTGTGGACAGGTTAACAGGTGCATGCACGCAGGCAGGACAACCTCCCAAGAAAGGACGGTGTGGGGGGCTAGGCCTGGTGGGGAGCTTCTGGGCCTGGGCACAGACTCATGAGGCAGAGGAACGCATGGGCTGGAGCTGGAGGGAGGACGGCTATAATTAGCTGTGTGACCTCAGGCAGGTCACAGCCTCTCTACGTGCCAGTTGCCTCCGCTGTAAAATAATGGAGTGGGGCTGCTAAGGACTCTCCCCGTTCTACGAAAAATATTTCAGCTGGGAAGTAATGGCCCGGCATCCCCTACGTTTCAGCCCATTTTGGACAGCCACTTGCCAGGAGATCAGACGAGGATTAGCCCCCATTTGGTTACAAGAGCAGCTTCATGACGCCACTGCAGCTCAGTCATGAGTCTCCCTACACCTCCTGAGCTGTGGGCCTTTGAGGCAGTGCCTCTCTGGGTCAGTTTCCCCTTTTGGAAAGGGGGGTGGTAACTGTGCACCTCGGAGCCCTGCTTGGAGGTTCAGCCAGTGAGTAGATGTAAAGCTGTGTGTGCCCAGCCCAGAGAAGGCACCACCAAGCGCTGGCTGTCTCCAGCCGTGAGCCACGCGTGGTGCTACGTGCTTTTCACAAAGGGTCATATTGAACCCTCCCAGGGGGGTGGCCTTGTATAGGAGAGGAAACAGCGGCTCAGAGAAACTGACACCCTAAATCCAGGTGAGAACCAAACAGGAGAGTCTGCTGTGGGCTCACATTCTTAGCCGCCTCTGAGCAATGCCCACACAAGCCAGGGCCTAGGCAGGGCACTGGGCTAACCAGGATGATGCTCAGAAGCTTCCCAGCAATTGTAAAAGGAGGGGGTGGAGCCTACTAACCAGGCTGCAGCCACCAGGGGGCCCCGTGAAGAGACAGTGCCCTGGGCTCAGCACCCACATGCGCAGCTCCTGGGACCCAGGAAACCGGCGCTGGCCCCAAAGTAAAGCTTTGGAGGTCTCTCTGGCCCCCAGCTCAGACTTAAAAGGCAGAGGTCACCAACGGTAAATAACCTAGGAGACGGCGCAAAACGTCAGCACAGACCAGACTGGACGCTGCCTTGAAATTGATTCTGCTGGCTCCCACACCCTCAGTCTCCCCTTCTGTAAAATGAGCATGAGAGCAAGTTCCCAAGGCATAGAGGTGTAGGGGGGTTTAGTGAGATACAGCGTGGGGCCTGCACACCGTGATCGGGGAACGATACAGATCTTCTGCCTGCGTTTCCTCCCTCCTTGTTCTCCGGTCAGCCTCTCCTCAAAGGTCAGCCAGGAGTTGGCCTGCAGATGGCAGGGGTCATGAGCCAAATATTTGAGAACCTATTGTATACGAGGCCCTGGGCCCGGGGACAGGGGACACATCAGGAAGACAAAGACAGCTTCACCCTCAAACCTCGTCTCTGACAGTTACAAGATACAGTCATCGTTTAAAGGCTCTGAGACGTCCTGCAGTGCGTGTACCTGTCTCACTCTCTTTAATCCGGTATTTCCCGAATAGATTGCATCACAGAGACCTTTTGGGGTTTGAGGCTTGATGTGGCCTTCAGTGCTTCACCAGCTTTTCCCGGTCCTCCTCTTTGGGGCAAAGGCAGACTTGTGTTTCCCTGCCCCCATCCACATGACTTGCTTGGTCAATACACTGTGAGCTGAAGGGAAACCTGTAAGCACTGTGGATGGAAGGGGCCACATGCTGACCTGACAGCTCAGGGGAGGCCTGCATGGCAGTCTTGCAAACTCAGACCTAAAGTCACAAAGGATGGTCTGAAATTCAACTTTACCTAAATGCAGTTATGGTGGGCAGTCACCTCCTAGGCCAGTATCTTCACTGACAAGGTCAACCTTTACCTTAACTGAGCCCGTCTGTCTTTTTGCATCTATGATAACACTAGAGGCCCGATGCACAAAGATTAATGCAAGAATAGGCCTTCCTTCCCCTGGCTGCCGGCACCAGCTTCCCTCTGGCACCCGGGACCTGGACCTTCGCTCTGCCTGCTGCCTTCCGCCTTCTCTCAGGCCCTGCTGCTCTCCTGTAGCTCCCTTCACCCCCTGCACCCTCCCCACTCATAGCAGGCATCCTGCCCTGCCCCAGCTGCTCCGTGCTTGCGTGCGCTTGCTGCCCAGAAGCCAGCCGCCACCATCTTTGTTGCATCAATTTGCATATTCCCTCCTTATTGGCTGTGGGTGCTGCCATTTTTGTCACAGAGTGATGGTCAATTTGCATATTCCATCTTTATTAGCTAGGATACCCTTTGAAATGTCTGGGTAACTTGTGACTTCCCTTTCTGGACCCCTTCGGGCACAACCTAATGCGGTGGGCACCAGGACAGATACCACAAACTCCTTACCATGTTAATTGTTCCTGCACCCACCTAAGTATGTGTCTATCATTTTACTTTTTATCCAATCCCAGGAGTTTCCCCACTCTGCTTTCTCCTGCCTCTAGTCTAGTCTATCGCTAATGAACTTCATGTAACCCACCTCCGTCCCTTTCCTTTGATTGCAATGTATAAATACAGATGTAACCCGTCATTCTCCGGAGCATCATCTCAATTCATTGAGGTTTTGCTTCCCGGCATATGTCGACAGTTTGGCTCAAATAAACTCACAAAAATTCTTTACAGGTTTCAGTGGTTTTTTACGTTAACAGCACCAAATCATCCCTCCCTGCCCACCATGGCCGTATGTGACCCTCCAAAGGATGGGACAGCTTCAGGCTGGATCATCAAGACTGAGAGCATGTGGAGTGAGAAGTGGCCCCTTTGGGGGCTCTTGTTGAATGTAGCGTACCCCAGCCTGTCCTAACCGATCACGTCCCCAGTGCCATCTGCCAGCATCCCAGAACTCCTGTGTGAAATGCCAATCGGGCCCCGCAGCAGTGAGAGGGAACGCAGTGTAGTGGCTGCACTGGTCCCAGGAGAAAATAGTCTCGGAGGCCACGAGGGAGGCGGAGCTCCTGGCTTGTGACTTGGAAGTTGAGAACAGGGAGCTGAGCTGTCCTGTGGGGTGTGTTGGGTGTGGCCAAGGGATGGCCAGGGGGTAGGTGGGCAGGCAGCTCCACCCTCACCTGCGCCAAGGACTCGGGAGACAAAGCCTGCTCACTCCAAGCCCCCACCCCAGGATCAGCTTTGGGGACGGCCCAGCACCCGGTATGGAGAAGGAGCCCCTTCAGAGTATGGGGTCCCAGAGGAAGGAGAGGGATCCCAAGAGGGGTCCAGTGTCCAGGAAGGAGCCGTGGAGGCCACCTCCCTCGCAGGGCTGCCTCGGGGGGAGACGGGGCGTTTCAGAGGAGCTCACTGTGAGGAAGAGCGGCCCGCAGCGTCTGGGAAGGACAGTCGAGGGAGAGCACTCGAAATGCCACATTTATGATGAGCTCTTTTCTGACCAAAGAAACACATGTTCACATAGAAATGTGGAAAACACATGTAAGCACAACAGAGTTGTAGACAATGGCGTAAGGACAGCCACGGACAGTAAGGGGTGTATGTCCTTCCGTCTTTTCTATCTCTCACACACACACACCCCCACACTGTCCTTAACGACACTGGGCCCAGGCTCTGCGCCAGGCTTTGCCATCTGTGCGCCAAGTAAGGCTGTTGTTCCCAGGCATCAACTAGACCAGCGGGCGCCAACCTTTCAGACCTCACGGACCACCGGTTGGCGACCGCTGAACTGGACTCCGCGTGAATAAAGCCTGACGGAGAGAGAACTCCAAGCCTGCATGTGCCCCAGGGAGAGGGGGAGTCCTATCTGACCAGGTAGGAGGGACTGGAGGGTGTTTTCATCTGCAGGTGAGACCCTGGCAGAGCTGGAGAGCTGGGGCTGGGGGATGTAGCAGCGAAGGCCAGGCCGGGGAGCCTTGGCCATTTCTAAGGGGCACAGCACTTCCTTGTGTTAGAGCTCATTCTAAAAAATGGATAAAACATGCTCATTGTAAGAGGGTCGAGTGATTTAAAAAAGTGTAAAGAAAATAGGTTTCATGTGATTTTATCAGCCATTGAACATATTTAGTTCCTGATGACATTCACAAAACTCATGCATGTACCTGTCAATAAGAAAACACGTTACTGTAAAATACTGTTAGTGTGTTCGAGCCGAGTCGTGTGAGGTGGGTTACAGGAGTCCCGGTGGGTGGCAGGCGTGGCCTCCCGCCTCCCGCCAGCTCAGCATGGGGGCACTGCTTTGTTCTGCAGCCAGGGTGGTGGGTGGGGGGAGAGGGGGAGAGCCCACCACTCACCAGCCCCTGCCTCCCTAAGGGGCGTCCCTCGCCTGGAGACAAGGAGCCAGCAGGGAGTCCCGGGGGTTGCGGGGGGCGGTCCCTGTGGTGGGCAATGACCCTGTGTCAGCACAAGTCACCCCGTTCCCAGTTCACAGCTCATCACAGCTGGAGAGAAGGAGCGCACCCAGCATCACCCCTGGAGCGCCGTCGTGTGAGAGGGTGTGCCTGCGAGACGTGCCTGTCTGGACTGGCCGGTTCTCCGCTCGCTCGGGACACTTACAAAGTAGGGGAGAGGTGCCTTCTGTCCCAAGGCCTGGGCTGACCTCAGCATCGATTCTCTTTGTAATACTTGGATGTGTAAGAGCCACAGACAACCACGTTTCCCCCGGAGGGTAGCACTATGCGCCTGCCAGCAAGTTACCCTGGGAGGAGGGGACTGTCTGTGCCCGCTTCTCATTAAGGCCAGGGGTGAGGGTGGGGGAGGGGAGCAGAGAAGAAAGGAAAGCAAGCCAGAGGCGGGGGTGTGTGTGTGTGTGTGTGTGTGTGTGTGTGTGTGTGTAGCCAAGTTGAGGGCGCCAGGGGACAGGAGGTCAAGCTGCGGAGTCTGCTCCTGCCTGGGGACCAGGGCACTGGCTGTGCTGGGGACTTTTAAAAAGGCTTTGCTATAAACAGCTCCCTGATCCCCTTGATACACGGCTCAACAGACAGTAAGCTTCCCTTACGTCTCACAAAACTCTATGACGTTTAGGTTGCATCAAAAAGGTGTTCTAAAATGTCAGTAAGTCACTACCGTCTTCTACGGGCCCTGACCTCGGTGCCCCTCCAGAGGACACAGCCCCTGCCACCCCGGAGCTGGGCCAGAGTCCCTGACCCGGCCCACCAGCCTGTGGCCCTCCTGCCACCGGGACACCTCCCACTGGCCTCCACAGCAGAACGGAGCCCATCGACTTCCTCCTCACAAAGGAGCTCCCCGCAGGGTAGGGCAGGGTGCCCCGCAGCCCCGGCCGCCTCCTTCTGACCGGCTGCCCCTCCCTCAGGCTGCGGCGGCTCCAGGGCTGCAGCTGGCACCTTCTTTGGGCCCTGGAGCCTCTGGACCCCTCTCAATCCCACGTTGTACTGAGACCAGGCCCCGGTCCGTGCCTGGGCCAGGGTGGCTGCCCTCTCGCTGGCGAGCCTGCCGCCACTCGGGCCCAAGACCAGCCTCCTCCTCAAGGTCACCGTGTTCATTCCCAGTGCAAACTGGATCCTGCCACCCCCCACTTTAAACCCCTCATGTCTGCCAATAACAGTAACAACGAGGCCCCGCCTCCTGAGTGCCTACCTCCTGTCCAATACTGTGCCAGGGGTCCCCAAAGCCTCAGAGAAACCCCAAGAGGAAGGTACGAGGACACCGTTGAGCAGATGAGAAAACCAAAACCCACAATTGTCAGGGTAAGGTCTAACCCTTGTAACCAGAACAAGGCCCTCCTTGCTGCACATCAGGGTACAGATTTCAGAGAGCAGCCGCGTCACCAGGCCATGTTTCCGTTTGGACTTCGGGGTTCCACCACCAGCCTAGGATTCCGCAAGTCTGAGGTCAGAAAGGAATCCGCATTAACATGACACCCCACCAGGCCTCCAGAAGCCCTGCCTGGCAACCCCCTGCATGCCCCACCCCACCCCGTGCTGCAGGCACCCAGAGCTACTTCCTAGAGGCAAAGCAATGCTCCTGACCCTCTGCCCCGCTCAGCTCTCCATCACATCTGGGTCCAGTTCGGAGGCCTTCCCGCCACCTCCCTGGGCCCCGCAGCCCGTGCCGGTGAGCGTGGCGAGCATTCAGCTCTGGCACCAGGACTGCTGGCTTCCTGGCTGCCTCACACCAGACCGTGCCCCCCCCCCGCCCCCCCGCAATGAAAGATACGCTCCTCGCCACCTACTGGATGCTCCACCATGGTTCTAGAATGGCCCACGAAGCCTGGTCGGATGAAAGGGGGCCCATTGGACCACACCCATCATTTACCTGAGCGCGGGCAGCAGATGCGTCACCAGGCGAGAACAAACCTGGGAAGTTATGGACTGCAGCCACTGGACGTCATCGGGAATGTCGGGAAGCCACAGCACCAGTCTGCAGGGATAAAAGCAGACACAGACACACTCGCACGCGCATGCACGCACCCACAAACGCACACGCACACACACGCCCCGTGTCAGCAGGAAGACAAGACAAAACTAAGAGAACCAAACAAAAGCTGGACAAAAGGCAGTGAGCTTTCAATACTCCTTGTCCCGCTAGACTGACGGCTGGGCTAACTTCTACTTCCAATCGGATAAATCCCCACGCAGTGGATTTAGGCCACTGTGTGTGTGTTCATCCTTCCACTGATTTTCAGGGTGTGGAAGAAAGGGGAGAGACTGAAACACTGAGACATACCAATGCACCGGGGACCCCGCAACCGAGGTGTGAGCCCTTAACTGGACTCGAACCCTGGGCCCTTCGCTCTAACCACTGAGCAAAGTGGCCAGGGACCAAAGTGAGGCCACTTTGGATTCAGGAAAGCTCGAGGGGTTAACATGGGAATTAAAGGTGAAGCCTGGTTTTCCCAGATTCAGGGTGCCTGAAGCCTGGAGTGGAGACACCACCCCCTGCACTAGCCCGACTGCGCTTGGCCACGGGCACATCAGGCAGAGGAAGCCTGACCACGGCCTCCACAGACTCGCCGCCCCTGGACGCTAAAAGGACCCCACGCCGGGGCTCTGGTAAAGGCCTGGACCTCCACGCAGGGCAAGGCGGCGTGGGAACAGGAAGCTACTTCGTTGGGGCGGGAGGGACCAGGAAAGGTCCACCCCGGGTGGGACAGCAGAGCTGGATGTTGAAGGATGGGTTGGACTCTAAAAGACGGACAGAAGGACATGCTCGCTTAACTCACTAAGAGGAAAGGAGACACCCAAGTCCATCTGGAGAAGGCTGAGTAAACACACACCCAGGATCACAGCGCAGACAACGCCGCCCACAGCGCTCACCTCTGGACCACGGCGACCGCGGACTCCAGGGGCAGCGTACACGGCAGCATCGCGTAAGACATGACCTTCACCGGCAGGAAGCTGCAAATCTTGCTCAGGCAGCCACCTCGGGGTTTAAGTGCCTCACTCAGTCCTGAAAGATACCATTGGGGGAGGGTGTTCCCACCAGTGTGACCTCCCCCAGAGGCTGCCTGGCATGTCGGTGAAACGCACATCCTTGCTGCCAAAGAAGCAGGAGCGTGGCGCCTGCCATCCAGCAGGGAGTGCGGCCAGAACAGCCCTGGGACAGCCCAGGCCCCGGGACAACTTTGTTCCTCGGGCGGCTCTCCCTGGAGGAGACACGGACCGCAACCCCGCCCGCCTCACGGGCTTTCCCAACATTCCCTCTTCTGCCTGGAGCCCTGGCTTCTGATTCCCCTTCGTCAAGGCCTCAGGACGCCTCAAATCGTAGCCACCTGGGCAACAGCGTCTTGTTTATCTTGGAATTCTCCCAACGCCCGAACGGGTCTGGTTTGTGACTCCTGGGCCCATCTGGTGTCGGACCACAGGATCGGATGCACTACCGTCGTTCAACGACAAGTTCAAAGCTGTGGTGGGGGAGGGGAGGCAGACAGACTCCTCCAGAAAGAAGGCTTGGAGCCAGGTGCACAGGCAGAGAACGGTGTTCTGAAGGAAGGGCCCACCCTTGGGGCCCCCCAAATCCGGTGTGCCCGGACCCCAGGCACTGGCAGCATGCCCGCTTAACTCAGAACGGGCTCAGCGGAGTGTGGTGTTTCCTGGCCATGCACACGGGGGAAGGGAGGCTGAGCAAGGCGCCTGGGTGGGGAGATGGTGCCAGGAGGGGGCCTCACCTCCCCCCGTGGCAGCATCACCCTCCTCCCCACCCCAACCCAGAGAGAAGCCCTCTCTGTCTCAGCAGCAGAAAGCAGCGCCCCCTCCCGCCCAGAGGCGTCACCTGCGATGAGCGTGGGCGACAGTGTCTCCAGGATGCTCTCGTCCCAGGGCAGGAGGTGGACACGCAGGTGGTCCAGCAGCTCGGCCACCTCAGGCCTCCTCTGCCAGGCAGTCCCCCCGGGGGAAGCCTCGGGGCGCGTGGTTTCCCAGGAGAACGGAAGGAACTCGGGGGCTCCCGAGGGCACACTCGGGCTCGGAGGGGGCCTGTCACAGATGCCTATGCAGGGCACAGAGACAGGGGTCATTACTCACACACCCGCCCACCCATGACAGGGAGGCCAGCAGTCCACCGGACACTGCCCGCCTGGGATCAGCTCAGTAGCAGCGGGACGGACGAGGGCGACGGGCTTCGCAGGGAGGCGTCGGCATGGGGCTCTGAAGCCGCAGCGAAGGGAGCCGAGCTCCTGGCTCCGTCGCCCACTCGCTGTGTGGGCTGCACAGCCCCTGTGGGTTGGAGGGAAAGACGACTGCAGCTCATTGGTACTAACGGTGTGGCACTGCCCCTTAAGCCTGCGTCCCCGGCCCTGACTAGGAGCTTCCCAGCCAGGCCCTGCAGCAGCCATTCAACTGCTACTTTTATCAGCGTCTCCCCTTTACAGCTGAGGAATGGGAAGCACAGAGAGGTTAAGAGACTCATCCACAGCCACACAGCCCGTCTGTGGCAGAGCGGGATTTGAACCCAGGCCTGACATCAGTCATGGCCCTCTTCCACCACACGACCCTGAAAGCAGTATTAGGCACAGGATAAGCACGGGAGTGGGGGGTGGGGGTGGGGCGCTGCCCCAGGAGTTGGGGCGCAGTAGCCAACACCACAGGGGCTCCCAGCTCCCTTGGAATTGGCGCACAGGGTGGAGCGCACTGGGGGGGGGGGGGGGGGGGGGGGGGGGGGGGGGGGGGGGGGGGGCGGGGGCAGTAGCTTCAGAGGCCCCGGCTGCCCTGGCTCACCTGTTTCCTCCATCCTCAGGTTACAAAGACCAGGGGCTGCCCCTGGTCGCCCCTCGATGCTCCCAGGTTACCCCTCCCATTTATGCTTCTCCACATCTTTCCCGGGGCCTGCCTTAGACACGCTGCTCACCCTCTGGGACATCACTTGCCCTAGGTACAGATGTGTTCCCAGAGGACATCACCTGCCCCCTACCCTCTTCCCCCACGAGTCCTCTGCATGACCCCAGGGACCAGCTGCCTGAGGACCTGCTGACATATTTGAACCCAAACCCAGCACCGAGCGTGCAAACGCTGGGCCACAAGCCCGTCTTCACAATGACCAAGAATCACCTGGACATCCTTGAATCCCAACTCCCCTCAGTACAGTGTGGAAACAGGCCAGGGAGGGAGGGGGCCTCCCCAAAGCCTTCTCATTGCTCTCCCTGGGCCCAGACCCAGAAGCCAGGGAAAGCCCTTGTGAAACTAACAGGTGACACTGCGCAAGGAGAGCGCCTGGAGCAGGGACATCGCGGGTTCAGATCCCAGCTCTGCCCCTCAGGGAGTGCAGTGTGGTCCCTGGCTCACCTCTCTAAGCCTCCATTTCCCCATCTGTAAAACGGGGCAGAGGGTTCCTATGGAGCGGAGCTAATTGGAGGGCTGAGCCCGACAGATGGTGAAGGTGGGGAGAACCACGTGATGTCACATCACCTGGGGCTCACCAAGGCTGCTAACAAACAGCTGATGAAAAGGGCACATCTGGCCTGGCCAGTGTGGCTCAGTGGTAAGCGTCAACCTATGAACCAGGAGAGCACGGTTCTGTTCCCTGTCAGGACACGTGCCCAAATTGCAGGCTCAATGCCCAGCAGGGGGCATACAGGAGGCAGCGGATCAGTGATTCTCTCTCATCATTGATGTTTCTATCTCTCTCTCCCTCTCCCTGAAATCAATAAAACCGTATTTTTTAAAAAGTGCCCCTCTGCCCCCCAGCCCATACATACCGTTTTCCTCCAAGAACCTGACCGCGTCTAAATACCCTCGGAGGAATAACTCTCCAAGCTCCTGTAAGCAAAGCAAATGAGTGAGCTCCTGGGCCGTGTCACCAAGCCTCACTCACTTAAACTGAAGACCCCTTCAAACCCTGAGCTGCCTCCACGGGCCAGGCACGGCCTCTATGTGTTTGAATGTTTGGGGCTGTTTTTACAGTAGTTGGTTTCTACTTTCATGACATGGTGATCTGAGAAGATGCTTGATATGATTTCAACCTTCTTGAACATGTAGAGGCTTGTTTTGTGTGCTAACATGTGGTCTATCTTTGAGAATGACCCATGTGCACTTGAGAAGAATGTATATACTGCAGCTTTGGGGTGAAATCCCATATAATAAAAGCCTAATATGCTAAGCGTCCAGTCGTCTGGTTGGCTGTTCAATCAATCAAAGCATAATATGCTAATGATAGGCTAAGGCCACTCAACCACTCGCTATGACGTGCACTGACCACCAGGGGGTAGACAGTCGACCCGCAGACCAGTAGCTATGACGTGCACTGACCATCAGGGGGCAGACGCTCTGACCGGTAGATTAGCTTGCTGCTGGGGTCTGGCCAATTGGGCCTAAGCAAGACATGCCCTGGAGCCTTCCCGCAGTCCCTCCTTAGCTGGCCAACCTCCCGCGTCCCTCCCAAGCCCCGATCGTGCACTGGTGGGGTCCCTTGGCCTGGTCTGCACCCTCTTGCAATCTAGATCCTTCGGGGGATGTCAGAGAACCGGTTTCAGCCTGATCCCACAGGCCAGGACAAGGGACCCCACTGGTGCATGAATTCGTGCACTGGGCCTCTAGTGTTCTATAAATGTCAATTAAATCCATCTGATCCAGTGTGTCCTTTGGAGTCACTGGTTCCTTCTTAATTTTTTGTCTGGATGATCTATCCAGTGAAATCAGCAGGGTGTTAAAGTCCTCTACTGTAACTGTATTATTGTCGATCTCTCCCTTAAAGTCCTTTAGAAGCTTTTTTATATATTAGGTGCTCCTATATTGGGTGCATATATATTTACCAGGGTTATATCTCTTAGTATTATGTCGTGACTTTTGTTGTCTCTTATGATGGCTTACATTTTGAAGTCTATTTTGTCAAATAGGAGTATTGTCACCCCAGCTTTTTTTCTTTTTTCTTTCTTTCTTTTTTTTTTTTTATATTTGCATGGGAAATTTTTCCCAAACCTTCACTCTCATCTTATGTGAGTCTTTTGTTCTGAGGTGGGTCTCTTGTAGACAGCATATAGTTGGGTCATCTTTTGTATCCATTCAGCTACCCTACACCTTTTGATTGGAGCATTTAATCCATTTACATTTAAGGTTATTATTGACAGGTACTTATTTATTGCCACTTTAATCCCATATGCCTAGGTTTCTCTATTTCTTCTCATTACAGCAGTCCCTTGAGCATTTTTTGCAATGCTGGCTTGGTAGTGATAAACTGTTTTAGGCTTTTTTTTTGTCTGGGAAGCTGTTTATTTCACCATCTATTTTGAATGATAGCCTTGCTGGATATAGTAATCTTGGTTTCAGATCCTTGCTTTTCTTTACCTTGAGTACTTCTGCCATTCCCTTCTGGCCTGTAGAGTTTTTGATGAGGAATCAGTTGACAGCCTTATGGGAGCTACTTTGTGAGTAACAAATTGCTTTACCCTTGCTGCCTTTAAGATTCTTTCTCTTTAATTTTTGGCATTTTAATTATGATGTGTCCAGGCCAGGGCCTTTTTGGGTTCTTGCTTGGGACTCTCTGTGCCTCCTGAACTTGTGGGATTTTTTCCTTCACCCAGGATAGGCAAGTTTTCTGCCATTATTTCTTCCAACACGTTTTATATCCCTTTCTCACTTTCTTCCCCTTCTGGTACAAATATTATGCGAACATTGTTACGTTTCATGTTGTCCCACAGCTCCCTTAAACTGTCCTCTTATTTTTTAATTGGTTTTTCCTTTTTGGTTCTCTGATTGAGTGATTTTTTCTACCCTGTCTTCTAATTCACTGATCTCATCCTCAGCTTCCCCTAACCTGCTGTGTATTTCTTCCAATGTGTTCTTTATTAGTGCTATGTCAATCTTTATTTCTGACTGTTCTTTTTTCATATTTACTATATCTTTTCTCATGCTGTTGAGCATCTTTACCATCATTATTCTGAACTCTATATCAAATGAATTTCTTATCTCCATTTCATTTATCTCTGCTATTGGAGAATTCTCTTGTTCTTTCATTGGGGGTTGTTTTTTTATCTCTCCATTTTGGGTGCCTGTTTGGGTTTGTGACTGTGTATTAGGTAGATCTGCTGCACCTCGGGCAGCACAGTTTAAATGTCGCCAGATGATTCCCACAATCAGAGTCGGGCACCTATTCACTGAGGGGTCTGCTTTGGTTTGTCTGTGTAGTGAACCACACTAGTGGGTCCCCAGGCAAACGGGAGCACAGAGCTGAACAAACAACCCCACTCACCTTGACATCCGGGGGGAACACTACTTGGCTTATCAGGTGGACATTCTCTAAGCAGAAGCGGAGGCTGAGCTTGGACACGTCCACATACAGGAAGTTCGTGGACTTGACCTTAGGACAGATGTCATGCTCCCCAAGGAAGGGCGACACGGTGATGGTCACCTTGTCATCAAAGCAGGGTACACTGTCAGTAAACCCTCCATCCACGTACCGCTTGTAAGGGAGAGAGGAAACACGTCCTGTCAGAGGCTCTGGGCAGGGGTCCGTGATGCTCCGATTATGGGCAGAGGCTTCTCAGAACAACAGCTGACCCAGGGGAGGACCGGGTTTGGGGAGCCTATTTCTTTGGTACAAGCTGGACAGTCTGCACCTGTCAAACCAATGCCAAGAGCTCTACCCCGATGTGACATCCTCAACTGTCCGCAGACAGGACAGATGTCCCGGGTGGGGACCATCAGCTCCAGTGGATAATGGCTGCCCTAGAGGGAGCTGCCCCTGCCGCTGCCCAGCCCAGCGCGCAGCCCAGGGCCTGCAGAGCACACACTCCACTCGGATTCTGCCCGCGCAGGGCTCACCAGCAGCCATCTGTGTCTACAGAGAGGATCTGTTGATGGAATTGAACCACAGCTCTGTCGGCAGCTCTGCCCCAAGCCCCGGGCTAAAAGGACAGTCAGTCCCAGAGAGGACGGAGACTCTCCACCCTGAGAATAAAGCTCTACTTAAGGGAGTTGCTGAGTCTTAACTGTCTTATTCTTTAACCCTTTGCACTCGCTTGCTTTTTTCTCAATTCCTTTATTCTAATGCTAACCGTGTCGAGTCACACTCGACATCTGAGTGCAAAAGGTTAACTAGGCCACAGGGCACCTGTCCTCGGTGCTCTGGTGAAGATGACATGAACCAGCTCACCTTCCCAAAAGCCAGATAATGGATTCTTGGTGAGCTTAGTTGGGCTGGGGGTGGGCAGGGTGGAGACGTGGCAGCTATGGAATCACTGTCTCAAAGCTGAGAGACAGAAGGCCCTGTGTTTGGATGCCTGAGTCCAGCATTGTGCAGGCAGGAGCTACGCAAACACAGTTTAAAAGCAGACTTACCACGCCTCTGAAAGTCGGAGGGATTAAGCCACAGAAGAAAGGGATGAAGGAGGAGCAGATCAAGGCCTGTGAAGACAAAAGGGAGTGAAACCACAGGCAAAGCAGTCAGCTCCTCCTTCCCCTCGGCCTCCCTGAGCCTTCTCTCTATGCGAGAAGAGCTAGTCTGAAAGTGCTCTTTGCGCACAGTAGGCACTTTAATTAATGGGTTGAATGAACAATGAACCAACCTACACAAGTGTATTTCAGCCCCAAGTACATGTCCCTGGTGACCACGAGAGTCTCAATGGCCATCACAGACCACACCCGGAGCTGTGCATGCGATGACTGACTGGGAAGGACTAGATCAGACTCAAGCTGCTTGACGCGCTGTCCCTGGACCCCAGCCCGGGATTCTGAGGCAGCAGCTTGGGGGAGGGGCCTCAGACTGCAATTCTCCCAGGCTCCCAGGTGATGCCCACGAGGGTCCAGGGACCACAATGGCATAGCACCGGCTGGAGAGCATTAAGCAGCACCCAACACTGACTTACAGAGGAACACCTCTGGGAGGGGACAGGTGCTGGCTGTCTAGAAGAAATTTCCAGAAATAAGGTTCAAAGATGGTTCTGGCTGCTGAGACGCTGCTGGCTCTGGGCGCCAGCCTCTCCGTGTGACGCCCAAAATGAAACAGCCTCTCACTTGCCAGCACCCAGACAGGCCCCTGCTTACGTCCACAACTTCGTCTTTGGACTGGAAGTCGGACACCAGGACGTTTTCCCAGTCGGACACTCGGGTGAGCGAGATGCACATTTTGCCCGAGATGAGCTTGTGGATGTTGGCCGGGAGGTGTCTGTGGAGGGACTCACGGAAGAACCTGACGATGCTGAAGGACGGGTGGAGGATGCCCAGGGTCCGGCTCCTGGCGGACTGGACAAGGTCTGTGAGCACCTGCAGAGTCCGGTCTGTAGGGGAGACAAGCACACAAAGGGGTGGAGGTGCCACCGTGGAGAGGGGCCCGTGTGTGGCAAGACCAGGAACCGGGCGGAGGGAGCTGTGTTCTCGCGTGGCTGCAGAACCCTTTAAATGGGGTCGTCAGATTGAGATGTATGTAGAGGATCTCAGACTTAACGAAAAGTAGAATGCAAAATACCTCAAAACACTTGTGTCCTTACTAAATGGGAGAAGGATACTGTTTGGTTATATTGGGATGAATAAAATCAACTTCACTGTGTCTTTACTCTCTGCATCCTGTTTCTAGGAAATGTGAAGTGACAGACAGCGTGGCTTGTACTGTTCCTATTGCACAGCGCCCTCCCGGCCTGGCTTTGGGAACAAGCCTTGAGGCCCAGGTGGGCTCTCCTCACCCCACTCCCCACAGAGCCAGAGCCGGGGAGGCCTCAGCATCAGGTGGTAGCAGGAAGGCCTGACGCTCCCGGGGCAGAGAACACCAGGCCGGCACCAGAGCGGGAAGCCTGCCTCCAGCTCTCACCTGCCTCCAGCTCTCACCTGCCTCCAGCTCTCACCTGCCTCCACCTCCCACCTGCCTCCAGCTCTCACCTGCCTCCACCTCCCACCAGCCTCCACCATCCACCAGCCTGTACCTCCCACCAGCCTCCACCATCCACCTGCCTCCACCTCTCACATGCCTCCACCTCCCACCAGCCTCCACCTCCCCCCTGCCTCCACCTCCCACCAGCCTCCACCTCCCACCTGCCTCCAGCTCTCACCTGCCTCCAGCTCTCACCTGCCTCCACTTCCCACCTGCCTCCACCTCCCACCAGCCTCCACCTCCCACCTGCCTCCACCTCCCACCTGCCTCCAGCTCTCACCTGCCTCCACCTCTCACCTGCCTCCACCTCCCCCTGCCTCCACCTCCCCCTGCCTCACCTCCCCCCTGCCTCCACCTCCCACTAGCCTCCACCTCCTACCTGCCTCCAGCTCTTACCTGCCTCCAGCTCTCACCTGCCTCCACTTCCCACCTGCCTCCAGCTCTCACCTGCCTCCACCTCTCAGCAGCCTCGGGAAGTCACCTCACTGCCTCTCAGTCTGAGACTGTGCGTTTTCAATGAGGGGCAGTGTCTCCCTACCTGCATGGCCCCCTGAGCCCAGGCGGAAGGGGCCCATGTGCACCCAGCGGGCAGGACGGCCAGGCTCTCCTGCCGGGTCGGCCTGGGTAGGATGCGCTCTCAGAAGCTCTGCCCAAGTCGCAGCCCCTGGGAAAGGCTCCCTGGAGTTCCGCCCATGAGGCAGGAGGTCAAAGCAAGAACCTGGGGAACAGCTCCTGCCCAAACCTCCAGACCCACGTTCCAGGGACGTGGTGGTCCCCGCCTCCCCTGTGCTGCGGGCACAGCCCCAGGCTCGGCCTGTCCTGCCTCTCCCGAACCCCAGCACTGCTCCGCGCTTCATCCGGGTCCTGGGGTCACTGCCCCAGTTAAACGTTCAACCACGTGGGTGGCTACAGGTCACCTTGGGGTACAAGGACTGGCTTTAGCAGGGCTATAGCCCGGGGGTGGGGGACTGGCCATCCTGGAGGTCACATCCCTGCCCTTTGCTCCTCTCCCCCTGCAAGGAGAAGGCAGCCAGGGCAGCTCCTAACCCGCCTCCCACTCAGCCCAGGGTCCCTCCAATGGCAGGGCTGCCTCCTGGCAGGGCTTCCTGGTCCCCGGGCACAGGCAGCCCTGCAGGCTGTGTCCCACCCAGCAGCCCCTGGATGCAGCGAAGAGTGAGTCTCTAAGGAACCCAGGTGAACGGGCTGATAAGGCGCATGATCTTCCTTCTGGGGACTTTGGGTGCCAGCAGCTCCACACTACCCCTTGCTCCCAGCTCTTCCCCCTGACTGGGAACCCTGAGCCGAGGAGGCTGCACCCCAGTCCTTTAGGCACAAGCCCACATCCCTCCCTCCCACTGGCTTCCACAAGCACAGACGTTAGTTCGAGCAAAACTCGAAGGGCACTGAGTGTGGTGCGGAGGGTGAGCATGGTGCGGGGAGGGTCCAGGGCCCACGCCAGCCCCCAGGAAGGGCCTGAATCACTGGAAAGGAGAGGAGATAACTTTCAAACCCTCCTTCACCTCCCCCCCACCCCACCCCGCCCCAACCTCCTCAAGGCCAAACCAGCTGGTCTCCAGGACTCCAAAGAGCTGCCGGCTGCCTGAGACCATCCAACGCCCCCCACTCTCCAGGGCGGGCGCACAAAAGGCGCAGGAGGGAGAAGAGATGGTTGGTGGTGGTGTCTCCAAGTCCCTTCAGTTCCCAAACAAAAGCAGGTGCCCACCGTGGGCCACAGGCCACAGGCCACAGGCCACAGGCCACATCTGGTTGGTAAGACCCAGAGCAACCCTCGGGCACTCAGCTCAGCGCGACCCAACAGAGACGGCGGGGCCACTGGGACCAGCTCCACCCTCTGCCTCCTGGGTCGCATTCCCCGGAAGACCCAGCTCAGGCCTGGGGAACAGGGTTTCCTTCAAGCCCCGGCTCAAGAAGGGGTGAGAATGGGGGGCGCTCGGGATTCCCACGCCCAGAAGAGCCGCTCCCAACGCGCGCCCCCTCCCAGACTAGGAGACCGAGCCCACCCGCGAGGCGAGAGGACGCAGTGGAGGGGGCGTCTGTCTGCGGAGGCGCCCGGATGTACCTGCAGTGTCCCTGTCCAAACGCGGATCCACCGGGCACCCCGCAACCCTTAGGAGTCGCCCGCAGCCCAGGCCTGGGGGCGCCCCCTCCTGGCAAGGAGCCCATGCAGCCCCGGACGTACCTATGGGAATGCGGGCGAGCAAGGTGACGCCGTGCAGCGCCCCCGCTGAGCTCCCGAAGAACATGCGCGCGTCGCGGAGGAGGTGCGGGGCGCGCTCGCTCAGGCAGCGGGTCGCCCCGAGGTGGTAGAAGCCCAGGAAGCCGCAGCCCGCGAAGGACAGGCTCCAGCCACGCTCGGAATCGCACATAGCGGCGGCGGGTCGGGGTCCGGGGTGCGGGGTCTGAGTTCCACGGTTGGCCATTCACGCACTCCCTAACCACACCAACTCTCCTTCCCCGCGGCCTCCCAGCCGCCTCCCGGGTGTTCCCTGCGTGACGTCAGCGCGCCTGGCCTCGCCCCCTCGGACTAAGTGAAGGATGGGCTGTTAGGATTTGGGGCGCGGCTTAGGGGTGGGGCCTAGGAGGGAGAGACGGGCTGGAGGCGGGGCCTAGGAGGGGCAGGCGGGCTGAGGGGCGGGGCCTAGGAGGGGCAGACGGGCTGAGGGGCGGGGCCTAGGAGAGACAGATAGGCTGAGGGGCGGGGTCTGGGGGGACAGACGGGCTGAGGGGCGGGGCCTGGGAGGGGCAGGGGCTGTGGGGCGGGGCCTAAAGAGACAGGCTGTGGGGCGGGGCCTAGGAGGGGCAGGCGGGCTGAGGGGCGGGGCCTGGGAGGGGCAGGGGCTGTGGAGCGGGGCCTAGGAGGGACAGGGGCTGAGGGGCGGGGTCTGGGAGGGGCAGGGGCTGAGGGGCGGGGCCTAGGAGAGACAGATAGGCTGAGGGGCGGGGTCTGGGGGGACAGACGTCTGAGGGGCGGGGCCTGGGAGGGGCAGGGGCTGTGGGGCGGGGCCTAGGAGAGACAGATAGGCTGTGGGGCGGGGCCTAGGAGGGGCAGGCGGGCTGAGGGGCGGGGCCTAGGAGGGGCAGACGGGCTGTGGGGCGGGGTCTAGGAGGGGCAGACGGGCTGGGGGGCGGGGCTAGGAGGGACAGACGGGGTGGGGTGGGGCCTAGGAGAGAGACAGGCTAAGGGGCTGGGCCTGATGGGGCGACGGGCTGAGGGCGCGGGGCCTAGGAGGGACGGGCAGAGGTGCGGGGTCTGGGAGGGGCAGACGGGCGGGGGCGGGGCCCTGAGGGAGGGGCAGAGGCGGGCGGGGCCTAGAGGGGACGGGGCTGAGGGGCGGGGCCTAGGAGGGGCGCGTGAGGGCGCGTTTTTCCCTACTCCAAATGACAGGGTGGCCTGGAAAGAGACAGCGCCCCTGCAGTTCCTCTTCATCCCCGAGGCCAGGGAGGAAGCAGCAGTTGCCCACTGAGGTCTTGAGTATCCTCCGGCCCGTGGTCATTCATTCCCCTTTCCCAGGCCTTCAGCAGGCCCGGCCTCTGGTTTCCTGCGGTTCTGCGTGATGTCTCAACGCATGGCGAGTGGTGGAGAGTCTCATTTAAGGACAGTGAGCGAAGCTTCCATTTCAGTTTCACTTTTAAGTTTATGCAGGGACGGGTTGACCGAACTGTGGCATCCCGAAGCTTGCAGGACCTGGGTTTCCCCAAGGGGTGACGACTCAGAATTCACAATGAAGCCAAAGTGGTGACTTCCCGAACAACCAACGAGGCTCCGGGCCTCCTCAGAGGGCAGCAGGCGGGTGCGCGGACTGGGCTCGGGTCCCTGGATGGGACGGTGCATGCAGACAGGCGCCCGCTCAGGCTGTGCTGGCTCAGCGGGGACCCACCCACTTCCTCCCTGCAGTCCCGCAAAATGAGGGCAGGCACCCTCCACCCAGTAACCAAGCCCCACACCTGTGGGAGGCCTCGGCTTCTCTGGCCCCCTGCCGGGTGTCTTGTTCTGTCACTGTCCCCCCTCAGTGCCCCAGGCCGGCTTCTGGCGCTTCCACAGCCACACACCTTGTCCAGCCTTCCCGCCCCAGGGGCAGCCCTGTGCCAGCCTCACCTCACCCCTGCAGCCCCCTCCTCAGCCCAGCTTCCCAGCCCTGGCTGTAACTCACACAAAGTGTACCATGGTGGCCTTTTTTACAGGCACAGTCCAGGGCCTTAAGTGCATTCACAAGGTTGTGCACACATCACCATTGCGAATTTGCGAATTTGTTTCATCTTGCAGAACAGAAACTCTGCCCCATGATTCACTAAGTCCCCTCCCGCCTGCCCAGCATTTACTTTCTGTCTCTGAATTCCTCGCCTGCAGGGGCCACAGAGAAGTGGAATCCCACGGCATGTGTCCTCCTGGGACGGGCTGATGTCACTGAGCATAATGTCCTCAAGGGTCACCGGGTGGTAGCCTGTGTGGGACTCTCCTTCCTGGTTCAGCTGCCTCTCACTCCACTGCATGTATTGACGGGGCTCAGGACACACCACCCCAAAGACGACCCCGTGGCGTTTGGGTATTTGAAGGTGAAGGGCTTGAGAAAGGGCAGGGCGGGCAGGACTCTCTGCCAAGTCGCTGGGCAGGTCATGGGCCCGGATGTGAGAGGTGCTGCCCTCTGCAGGCCCGAGGCCAGACCTGCCTCCAGACGCAGAGCCACAGAGAGGCATCAGAGTGGACAGGTTTTGTCATGCTTCCTCCAGGTCCCCACACTGACCTCATTGCCTCTGTCCCGTCACACCTTTCTAGAACTTTCCACCCTTCACCCAACCAGCATAAGAGCACCCACTGAGTCATTTCCTTATGCAGGCTCCTGCGTCAGGTCAGGCTTATACCAAACGAGAGGCCCAATGCATGAAATTTGTGCAAGAGCAGGCCTTCCTTCCCCGGCTGCTGGCACCAGGTACCCTCTGGCACCCAGGATCTGGGCTTCCCTCCAGCTGCCGGCAGACACGCGGGACCTATGGCGGGGGCCAGATATGGCGGGGATCTCCCTTTTCCGAGTCCAGCACGGAAAGAGAGATGAACCGGTTCTGAGTGGAGGCAGCTAGGGAATTAGAAATAAAGGAAACAAAGAAAGAAGACACAGAGATAGAAGCAAAGCTGGGAGCCGGGTGGGACGCTGCCACTCTGATGGAGGGACAGGACCCTGAGCCCACGCAGCATGTTTATTTTATATCCCCAAATACCAGGAAGTATCACCAAAACTTAGGATCAAAGGAGCTTATTTGCATTCTTGAGTAGGCCTGAGCATTCCTGGTGCTTGACTGGATTTACATATCAAAGTCACATGCCCCGACACCTGGGCAAAAGTCAGTACTGACAACACGTCCGGCCTTTTTGGGAAAGCGTGTTCCCAGGGCGTGGCTCTGCCTGTCGCCCTGAGTTCAGCTGACAATAATTAAAGAAATGCCCATGTGCCTTCCCAGGGGGCCCTCTACAGGGACCCAGGCTTCCTTTGTAGCCCCGGCTTCGTCCGGAAGGTCTAATGAGCATATTATGCTTTTATTATTATAGATAATTTCTATGCTTTTTTTCAGAAATCTGTCTTGCCCTAACTGGTTTGGCTCAGTGTATAGAGTGTCGGCCTGCGGACTGAAGGGTTCCAGGTTCGATTCCGGTCAAGGACATGTACCTTGGTTGCAGGCACATCCTCATTGGGGGGTGTGCAGGAGGCAGCTGATCTATGTTTCTAACTCTCTATTCCTCTCCCTTCTCTCTGTAAAAAAATCAATAAAATATATATTTTAAAAAAAGCAATCTGTCTTTTGCTTCAGGGGTCAAGAACTTCAAGGGGTCAATTAGTCAAGAATTTTAAAAAGTAGAGGATGGAGGATGAAGGAGGGCTAGAGGGGTCAATGGGGGAAAAAGGGAGACATGTAATACTTTCAACAATAAAGATTTAAAAAGTAAAAATAAAAAATAAAGGCATAGCGGGGCCCTGGAGGTGTGACTCTGGTTAGAGTGTAATCCCATGCACCATAGGGTCACGGGTTCGATTCCTGGTGAAGGGCACGTACCTAGGTTGCAGGTTCTCTCCCTGCCCCAGGGGGTACCTCCAGGAGGCAACCAGTTGATGTGTTGCTCTCACATAGATGTTTCTCTCTCTCTCTGTCTCTCTGTCCCCAGCCTTCCCTCCCTTCTACATTCTCTGAAAATCAACAGAAAAATTACCCTCAGATGAGGATCAGCAACAACAAAGAGAGTACAGGGAAGAGACCGCTCTCCTCACCTTCAGTACATCCCACATGTCCATCCACTCACGTGACTCACTCCTGCCTCTCCAGATAAACACCTCTCCTGCTCCATCCGGGTCTCCGGAATCCACCCATGGGCACTGGCCCTCAGAGATGAGGCCCCTCCCAGGTTTGTCCTGTCCCCACAACAGGACCCGGAAGTCCTCTGTCAGCATATGCTCCCTGCAGCCCTTCTGGGAAACAGCATTGCTCCCATTGGCCGTGCTGGGAGAGCGTGCACTTGTGTAACTTTGAAGGTTAAATGGACAAGCCATGGAGAAGTCAGACGGACATTCCTGGCCACATGCAGAGGCCATGTTCCTAGTGACCATTGTCTCGCCTGCCCAAGATGGTGGGCTCTCTCTCCTGCCCTGACTGCATCCCCGTAGTGGGGCCCTAACGGTGTTTATTGAATGAGTGAGTGAATGAGTGAGTGAGTGAATGAGTGAGTGAGTGAATGAGTGAGTGAATGAAGTGAGTGAATGAATGAGTGAGTGAGTGAGTGAGTGAGTGAATGAGTGAGTGAATGAGTGAGTGAGTGAGTGAATGAGTGAGTGAATGAGTGAGTGAGTGAAGGAGTGAGTGAAGGAATGAGTGAAGGAGTGAGTGAATGAATGAGTGAATGAGTGAGTGAATAAGTGAGTGAGTGAATGAGTGAGTGAATGAGTGAATGAGTGAGTGAGTGAGTGAGTGAGTGAGTGAATGAGTGAGTGGAGGAGTGAGTGAATGAGTGAATGAGTGAAGGAGTGAGTGAAGGAGTGAGTGAATGAATGAGTGAATGAGTGAGTGAATGAATGAGTGAGTGAATGAGTGAGTGAATGAGTGAGTGAATGAGTGAGTGAATGAGTGAGTGAGTGAATGAGTGAGTGAGTGAGTGAATGAGTGAGTGAATGAGTGAGTGAGTGAGTGAGTGAGTGAGGAGTGAGTGAAGGAGTGAGTGAATGAGTGAGTGAGTGAATGAGTGAGTGAAGGAGTGAGTGAATGAGTGAGTGAATGAGTGAGTGGAGGAGTGAGTGAGTGAGTGAATGAGTGAATGAGTGAGTGAAGGAGTGAGTGAAGGAGTGAGTGAAGGAGTGAGTGAATGAGTGAATGAGTGAATGAGTGAGTGAAGGAGTGAGTGAAGGAGTGAAGGAGTGAGTGAAGGAGTGAGTGAAGGAGTGAGTGAATGAGTGAGTGAATGAGTGAGTGAATGAGTGAGTGAATGAGTGAATGAATGAGTGAGTGAATGCTAGAGTGGCGCCCTCTCCCCAGTTCTAGCTAACAAGGCAGTTCCTTCAACTTCAACCACGGTCACAGACCCCCACATTTCTTAGCTCATCCTTTCAGCTCTTCCTCAGTAGCTTCGGTGTTGTCCCAGATGGGTCCCTCTGGAAGCCGACTGACCCAGGGACCAGGACTCAAGTGCAAGGGGACCGCAGGAGGCATCAGAGAGGGTGGGGAAACGAGAAGGGGAGAGGGTCTTAGGGGAGGTGATACTGTGGGGAGTGGGGCTCAGGCCAGCGGGTTCTTGAGGAGAAACAACACAGTGGGGATGGGGGAAGGGACCTGGGGTGGTAGCTCTCCGAGTCTCATCCCCGTGGTGCCTGGGGCCCTCTCACACTGCGTGGAGCAGGCTGAGCCTGGTGCAGGAGCTTGAGGAGACAAATGTCCTTGGGCAGGGAGGGCCACTGGGCATGGGGGGGGCCCCACGAGTGGGCGAGCCTGGGGGCACAAGAGGCGGGAGGACAGGGGTCAGGCACATGGAAGGGATGGCTCCATGGGGTAGGGAGGTCAGCGCCGTGTCTGGGGAAGCCCTGGAGCAGAGGGGCCCACCAGGCAGCCACGTAGTTTGGGGAAGGCACCCCAAGTGCTTCTAATGCCCCCACCTGGAAATCCAATTTAAAATATTGGAACAGTTTAGGCCCGGCCAGTGTGGCTCAGTGGTTGAGCACCAACCTATGAACCAGAGGGTCCCAGTTCCATTCCTGGTCACAGCACATGCCTGGGTTGCAGGCTCAATCCCCAGTAGGGGGTATACAGGAGGCAGCCGGTCAGTAATTGTCTCTCAGCATTAATGTTTCTCTCTCTCCCTCTCCTTTCCTCTCTGAAGGAATAGTTTAAGGTGTACTGAAAGGACTAGGATTTGTGTCTCAAAATTGTGGGTCAGGACATAGATACACATAATTTTACTTAAAAAAAATTCTTGTATCTATTTAAAGTGTCCTGGAGGCCCTTGTAATCAAGGAAGCAGGTTCTCCTTGAAGGGAGAGTAAGGAGGGAGCAAACCAGCGTTAAGAACACAGGCCCAACTCAAGGACCCTGCCAGCTCCCAAAGAGCAACTCCTAGCGCTGCTCCCGGGCCCGGGACCGAGGGCACCTCCGAGCAGGGAGGCCCTCAGCAGCCGGGGCAGCTTCCGGGGGCTCACTGCGAGGACCCCCACCCGACTCCTGAAGAAAAGGCTGCCCTGGACGCAGAAAACTGCCCAGGCGGCAGGGTGCAGCTGGGAGGGGCTCGGTCATCCAGACCCCAGGACAGAGATCGCGGCCCTCCTGTAAGGAGAGAGGGTAATGAGGCCGCTGGGATGGAATTTCTGTCTGGTCTCCGCCTCTAGGGACAGACCCATGTCAACCAATGATCATTGGCGCCAATTCAAGGCCAACAGGAATCTCCAATTTAGGGTGAAGATGGCAACTTGATTCCTTGAAAACAGCTCAGCGGTGATACAGCCCTGCTGGGGGGCAGCCCTGGGGCAGGCCGTCTGGGGCAGGTCCCTCCAAGGCTGTGGGCTCCCCTCTGCGCCCTGCTGCTCCGCTCCGCTCTGTGCTGGTGGTTTTGCCCTGTGCCAGCTGCTTCCTCTGCTCCTTTCTGTGCCAGGGCGACAGCTTCAGCGTTTCGGCTCCAGCTGGGGAGATGCAAGCTGGGGAGGAAAGGGGAAATGCGCTTCCAGAGCCAGAGGCAGCTGATTGGCAGGTGCCCCTGCCTTCATTACCTGATTGGTCTGTCCTCATACAAATCCTCGCAGTCTGATTGATCCAAAGGGCACTGTCCTGATTGGTCAGAATGGAGCCACTCTGATTGGTCAGTAAAGATGTTGCTGGGGAGGCTTGGCCTGGTGGCTCAGCATTGCTCCTGGACCCCAGAGGGTTGTAGATTCCATCCCCAGTCGGGATGCAGGAACGGGGTTCTGTAAGACATGAACATCAGGGCAGCTGGGTGCAGGGTCTATGAAAACTACCTTTGCAACTTGTCATCACACCTGAAATTATTCCGAAGTAAACCGTTCGGCCCTGGCCTGTGTGGCTCAGTTCGTTGGCTGGAGAGTCATCCTGGGCACCAAAGGGTCTCGGGTGGGTTCCTGGTCAGGGCACATTCTGGGTTGTGGGTTCGATCCCTGGGCTGCGGGTTCGATCTCTGGTCAGGGCACATATGGGAGGCAACCAACTGATGTTTCTCTCACATTGATGTTTCTCTCTCTCTCCCTCTCCTTTTCTCTCTCTAGAATCAATAAAAAACAAACACACGAACATACCCTTGAGTGACGATGGAAAAAAGATGTTCGTGAGAAAAAGAAAGGCAGAGTTCAACGAGAAAGTGGGCAAAGGGCGGGAGCGCGTTTGGGTGCCGTGCCAGAGGAGTTTTGTAATCCGCTCTTTTGCAAGGTTTCCTCTGTGGGCCACACAGCCCACGTCTGGTTACAAAGGAAGAGAGGAGAGAGAGCCACCTGGAGCCCTCGGAGCCAGCTGGAGGCCAAGGTGGTGCCCAGCTGCCCCACCTGCCGAGGGACCAGCAGGCAGGTTCCCCGAATCTCCAACTCCAAGCCAGGGGAGTCAGGGCTGATGCGCTGTCTTCAGGATGAGGAAAGCCGCACCTGAGAGCCATACCTGCCGGCCCACAAGGCCTGAAGACCAGCCCTCATCGGAGGCACGTGTGGGGCTCTGGAGAACTTGGTGAATGAACCTCCATGTCAATGGATTTAAAAACTCTTCTGGCACTTTCCCTCCCTGAAGACCAGGACCCTTACATCGGCTCCAAAGGCATAAGCCCATATCTTTTTTTTTTTTAATATGTTTATTGATTTTTTACAGGGCTAGAGAGTTAGAAACATCGATGAGAGAGAAACATTGATCAGCTGCCTCTTGCACACCCCCTTGGGGATGTGCCCGAATGAATCCGCTCCCAAACCGGTTTCAGCATAAGCCCATGGGATTACTTTTTTAAACCACCGCTGTGATTTACTAAATGTTCTCTTATGTTGCCCCTTTCCTCCAGTGACTCGGGCTGTGAAAGAATTCACAACTGGGGAGCAGAGAGGACGTTTAACACACCGAAGGGAAAGGGAGGTGCATTGCTAATCCACACAAGGGCAAAGAACAAAAAGCTGCTCCCCCTTTTAAAGCCTTGGCTGCTGTTGCTAGGTGACAAGGAAGGGAGGGTGATTTGGGCCTGGAGTTGAGCAGACATCGTGTGGGTTGTCTTTGAAAACGTTGCTTTTTTTTGGTCTGAGCAAGGTGTCTTTATCAGCATCTTCACCCAAGCCTGTAAGACATGCTCAGAGTAAAAGTTATGACGAGTTCAAAGGGGGCTGGTGTGAAGGCCCTTGTTACCCCTTCGTAATCCACAGGGAGGAGGGTAGGCAAGAATCTATAACTTGGGTTTGAACAGAGGGGCTGTTTGACTCAGAGGAGCCATATCTTTTTTTTTTTTAATTGTGGAAGGCCACAGCAAAGAAAAAGTAAGGCTTTTTTTCTTGTTCTCACACTCACATTTAACATGTAAAGTTCAATGGGCATAGGGGAAGGTGCCCAGGTCCCAGAGTGAGCGGGGTGGGGCCTGTGACTCAGACTGAGTGCTGTGGGAGCTTTCTTGGTGAGTTAGTGGGAAACATCGATGAGAGACCAAACCCATGCATGTCTGATCACCCGCTGGGTCCCAGACCCAGTCCTCTGCTCCCCGCCTGCCATCTGCCTAACAAACTCCTACTCACCCTGGGGCTCAGATGCCATCCCCTGCCACCAGAGCCCTGTGCCTCCAGACCCCAGCTCCAGCCCTTCAACCCCCACGCCTAATCTCTTCTCGCTGGGCCACAGGATGAGACCCCAGAGCTAGCAGATGGCCACCCTGACCTGACGCCATCCACCTGTGTCCTGGAGTCCTGGAGGCCCACCCTGGCCTCTGTCCGTGTCTGTCATCGGACTGGTCACACGGGGTATTTGCACCTGTCTCCCCGGCTGGGTCTGAAACCTCCCGGACTCTGGCTGGGGCAGGTGTCACACCTGTCTACTTGTGGTGATGGGGATATAAGGGATTCAGTGGTAACCGGCACGCCCCAGGGCCCTGGCAGGTGCTTCACAAACGTCACCCTTTTCAATCCCCATGACAACCCTGTGAGGGACGTCACGTCCCCATTTACCGATGGAGGAAACCAAGGTGTTGACTGTCCATCAGCGGAGCCGAGGTCAAGAGGTGAGCGGCCGATGAGTCCGGCCGTGAACCCAGGCTTCAGAAATGACCTTCGCATCGTGGGCCGAGCGCGCCTCCAAGGTGCTGAGGGACTGGGGCCCTCAGTAGTGCTCTCCCCAAGAAAAAGGAGGGGACAGTGGGGCTCCCAGGGAAGAAAAAGTGGGGTCCAGGAGGCAGAGGAGGTGCTTGGAGGGGACTCATTAGAGCCTGGCGGCTGGAAGGAGAGACTTATATTTTAACTTTTTAAAGTGAGGTCTTGTTTTGTTTTTGTTATTTTTAAAAGTGATTTTTATTGATTTTTAGAGAGGAAGGGAGAGGGGGAGAGAGAGACAGAAACTGATGTGAGAGTCAAACATTGAGCATTTGCCTCCTGCACGCCCCCTAGTGGGGACTGAGCCCACAACTGGAGCATGTGTCCTGAACTGGCATGGAACGGGCAACCTTTGAGTGCACTGGGCAGTGCCCAACCAGCTGAGCCTCCCCTTCCAGGGCTAAAGTGCACACACACACGGCCAAGTGCGCTGGTTTTGAATGAACAACTGGGCGAGCGTTGTGCCAGTGAACTTACTGATGTCTTCAGGTCAAACTGGTGATTTCCAGCCTCTGGAAGCCATTCACCTGCCAGGCCCCTCCTCCTAGATGGACTGAGAGACTGAATGGGGCGGCAGGAGGGACCCAGGGGTGGAGGGAGTGTCCTCAGGGTCTGGAACAAGCTTGGCTATCACCTGTTGTGCAGTGGCCTTCACCCTCCCCCCGCCCCCAGAATCTGGGGGCCCTTCAGTGCCCTGTGGGGGTGAATCCACGTTCCATGGGATGTGCTTCTCTGCAAGACTGGCCTCGGGGCAACCATCCCCGGCAGATCTCAGACAACCATCCCCAAATTTGCAAATCCCAATTCCTGATGCACAAAATACACAGAAACCCCGACAGCCCCAGGCCTTCACCCCCTCCCCGAAGCCTGCCCCAGGGGACTCGCACCCTTCCACCCCTCTCTGCCTTGGTGCCCTTGCTCAGCCTCTTCCCCCTGCTCCCCTCTCGGCTTCCCTGCCTGGCGAATGCTCACTTAACCCCCAAGGCCCAGCTACAATATGGCCTTCTGTCTGAAGGCCCTGGGTCTTGTCCCCACTGAACACCTAGCCCCGAGCCCTCCCCTTTCCCCCCAGAACTGCTCCAGTCTGTTTGTCTCCCTCGCTGGACGGCGGGCTCCCTGGAGGCAGCCTCCTGCTCACTCGTCTCAGAGACACCGGCCTGGGAGGCAGGATGCGGCCGTGCACGGTCCAGCGGGATCGCCATGAACCACCTGCACCCTGGAGCATTCCACATGTGGTTAATGCACCCAAGCAACTGAGTTTATTTTATTTTCCGCTTTCAGAATTTAAATGTACAAACCGAAACCATGTGACGTGCTTTCCCATTAAACACAGGGTGCTGTTTTGGTAGGATTACATTTCACTTCAGCCGCTGAGAATTTATTATCTGGATTGAGATGCGTTTTCAGAGCAAAAGGTTGAGAAGACGGAGGAAAAAAAGAATAAACTCTCTTAGAATACTTTTTCTACATTCATGACAAGTCAAAATGGTAATGTTTTGGATTTACTGAGTTAGATAAAATCCATTATTGAAGATCACCTCATTTTCTGGCTAGAAAATTCAAAGACACAGATGAGGCTTGCTTTACGTTTCTATTGGACGGCGCTGCTCTCCATTTGAAGGGGCAGGGAGGTGCCTGGTGGGCGCAGAGCAGGCGCGCTCAGCAGCCTTTGTGAAGGGGGAGGGGCATCTCAGGGGCTGGAACAGCCCGAGAGCTCTCAGAGGGGACCCAAGGCCAAGCCCCGAGGCCACCTTAACAGGAGCAGGGTCCACAGTGCAGGAGGTTCGACCAGCTGCCGCCACCCGGGAGGGCGTGTTCTGTGCTGGGCCTTGCATCTGGCTTCTTAGAGTGCCACCAACCCCCGGGGCCAGGGTCAGAGGACCCTGGGACCCGGGCTGACACACCTTGGCAGGAGATCCTGTTTGGGGTCCCTGGTGCCCGTCTCTGCAAGGCTGTCCCAGGCAGAGGGGGTGAGTCTGCTTCAGGATCTCAGAAGGCTGGGCTGGAACCAGCAGTCGAGGGGACAGGGAGGGACATTCTAGCAGTCAGCCTCGGGGGAAGGAGGGCTCCTCACAGCAAGGCTGGCGGAGGACGGGGTGATGGGAAGGGGACTTGAGGATGAATTGGGTCCTTAGAGGCGGGCAGGGGGCAGAGGCTCCGTGGGGTCTCAGGGGGAGCCTCTCTGAGTCCGGCCCAGGTGAGGGTGTCCTGGGCTTCCTCCCATGCGGTCGGGTCCCTCCCAGGGTTCAGAGCCATCGCAGGCTTTGATTGCACCCGGCTGGGCCCCCTCCATGCAGCCCCAGGGACCTGCCCACAGGTGAGTCAGTGCAGGATGGACAGAGACAGGGCCTCAGTCACTTGGGCTTTCCCGGGGGGCCATGCTACCACCCACTGGCTCTGCCCTCCCTGCCCCCCTGCTGCTCCCACCCCAGCTCCCGAAGGTGGCCCTGCTCAGCCACACTGAGTCCTTACAACCTGGTGAGTGCACAGTGCTCTGTCCTGGCCTACTTCCTCCTGCACCCCCACACCCTCCTCCAGGGAGAGGGGCGCGGTGAGGGTAACCCCATCCCTCTCAAACACGCACACATGCGAAGTGCTCCTCATTGGAGGCAGGGACTGGGCTCACGGAGCGGCCGTGGAATCGGGCCGCCTGTCACTCCTCCAGCCAGTTCAGCAGAGACAGGGCCGAGTCGCACAGGAGTGTTTATTCCAGTCCTGCTGGCAGGATGGGGAGCAGCAGGTCAAGCCATTTGGCATCTCTGGGCTCCAGTCCCTTCATCTGGAAAATGGGCATAAGGTCCTGCTTCCCGGGACTGGGAGGGCGGCCGGGGAAGGCCTGTGCTCACTGCCCGGCCCTGGAAAGGCCCCTGACACGCACTTGCCACCCTTGTCTCCTCCCTGGGACCATAAGGAGTTGGGTGCTGAGGGAGCCCTGGGGGCACCCCCACCCCCTCCTGGCCTCTCTGTCGGGGTCTGGGCCTCTCTCTGCCCTGAACACACCAGCAGCTCTGCTGGCCCCGCGTCCGTGTGTCCAGAGCAGCTCCAGGCCCAGGGGTCTCGTGGCAAAGCCTCTGAGCCAGTGGCCTGAGCACTTTGGATCAGTGTCTGTGGGCGGTCTCTCCTAGGCTCCTCAGAGTGGGACCTGGGTCTGCTCTCTGCCCCCTGCCCGCCTCTAGGGAGTGGGGCCCACAGGCGGCCTCCCCCGCCCCAGGTGGCTTCTGTCTGTCAACCTCCTGGACAGCGTGTTCCTTGCACAAGCACCTCCTGGCCCGGCTCCATGCTGGGCCCCGCCAGCCTGTGCTGAGGTGCACCCACAGGACACACGCTTCCCAGGGCATGTTGTGACCCACACACTGCTCCCCCTGTTCCCCTGTGACTGACGCCACAGCAGCTCACGGCACTCAGCCTCTTCTCAGTCAATGGACAGATAACCATCGCCACAGGACACCCCAGGGCCACGTGTGTGTGTCAGTTGGACCTCATACTTACAGAGGTTGCAGATCAATTTTCTGACTTGCAAGTGGGGGCCTGAGGGCCGGGGGGCAGTGACTTCTCTCAAGCAGAGGCCTCTGCAGGCCCCAGGGAGCCGCGAGTCCACTCTCCCCTCTGGGTCTCGGGTTCTGGGAGGATCGCTCTGGGGAGATGCTGACCCATTCAGAGCCCATGAGGCAGCCAGGATGGAGCAGGAGCTGGGGGCAGGGAGGGGCAGGTTCTGTCTGCTGCCGGGTCTGGGGGCCGCCAGCCGCCTCCTTCTCCTGTTTCCCAGGGGCCTGTGCCTGTGGCTCACTGACCACGTGTTTAAACCACAGGCTCATGTGCCCTTTGCCCAGATTCTCCAACCAACGACTTTTGCCACAGAAACCTTTCCTCGATAGTCATGCAGGTAGAGGTAAGGATAGATCGCGCTAGAGCAGTGGTTGGCAAACTCATTAGTCAACAGAGCCAAATATCAACAGTACAACGATTGAAATTTCTTTTGAGAGCCAAATTTTTTAAACTTAAACTTCTTCTAACGCCACTTCTTCAAAATAGACTCGCCCAGGCCGTGGTATTTTGTGGAAGAACCACACTCAAGGGGCCATAGAGCCGCATGTGGCTCGCGAGCCGCAGTTTGCCAACCACGGCGCTAGAGGTTTATTTTCTGGAACAATGATTAGGTTGGGACACCATGCCTCTTTACTCCTAAATATCTCCGTGTTTTTCCTAAGAACAAGGAGTTTGCAAACTTGGAAAATGTATCAACACAGTGCTCTTATTTAATTCTCGGCTCACATATAAATTTTGTCAATTGTCCCTCAGGCCAGGTTCAAGTCTAGGGCCAGGGACTGCCCTAATTTGCCATGTCCCTTTAGTCTCCTTTCAACTGCCTTTGTCTTTCATGATCTTAATTTTTTTCAAGTGCCCTGGCCCAGGTGGCAAGATGGTTAGAGCGTTGGCCTGCACACTGAAGGGTCGTGGATTAGATTCCCGGTCAAGGGCAGGGAGGTGGGTTGCAGGGTTCGATCCCTGGCCCCAGTCAGGGCACTTGTGGGAGGCAACCAATCCATGTGTCTCTCTCACATTGATGTTTCTCTCCCTTTCTTGCTCTCTCTCTTTCTCTCTCCCCATCTCCCTCCACCTCTTTCTTAAAATTAATGGAAAAAATATCCTCGGGTGAGGATTAACGAAAAAAAAAAAAAAAGAAAAGAAAAAGGTACAGGCAAGTTATTTAGTAGAATGTCCCTTAACCGTATTTAATCCATTAAATTATGTTTCCTCATAATTTCACTCAAGTTATGCATCTTCATCCAGGATTCTGCAGAAGGGATGTGTATTGGTTTCCTGTTGCCATTAGAACAAATGACCCCAGGCTAAGTGTCTGAGAAAACCACGGATTTCCTAGGTCACAGGGTGGGAGGTCAGAAGTCTACAGTGGGTTTCACTGGGTTAAAGCCACAATGTCAGCAGGGCTGCCCTCCTCTGGAGCCCTTAGAGAGAACCCACCTCCCTGCCTCTTAGAGGCGCCCACATTCCTTGGCTCACGGCCCCTTCCTCACCTTCAGACTCAGCGCGGCAGGAAGGTTAGACACCTTTGCCTCCCTCTCTACTTGTAGGTGGGAGTACAATTACATGTCCCCCCTGCCCCCCCCCCCAGATAATCCAGAACAACCTCCCTGTTTTAAGATCCGTAATTTAATCACATCTGTAGAGATCTTTGACACGTAAGGTAACACGTTCCCAGATTCTGAGTGTTAGGATGGGGCATCTTTGGAGGACCATTCCGTCTTTCACATGCTTGTCCCCCTTAGGGGATCCTGTCTGGAGGCAGGTGACATCAGTCTGTCCCATTATTGGGGACAATGTGACTTGGATACTTGGTTATGGTTGTCTTTGCAAGGGTAACCCACTGTAACCTATTTTTTACTTTTGTGATTAATAGTCAATGTGAGGGTGATACTCTGAAACCAGGTCAATATCCCATACCTGGCCTCTATTGATGATTGGCTGACTCTGTTCGTACCGAGAAACTTGCAAAGGGATTGTCCATTCTCTCCGGTGACCACTTAGCATTTAACATAAGGGAGAGCTTTGACTTCTCCACTTACTTATTCTTTATCTCATTTATTGACTCACAGACTCTTCTGGTCATGGGATGATGCTCAATCCACTGAGACTCTTATTCCATGAACAACCTGTTCTTCACATGATTTGTTTTGGTGTCCACACTGTCCCCGATTCAGCTGAGCTGGCTCCTGTATCCTGTGGACAAGTCCCCGTCATTTCTTCCACACCTGCTTTCTGCCGTCAGATGTCCCAGGCTTGCCTTGTGCTTGTCCTGCGCGGCACTGCAATCAGTCACTTCCCCAGAGTTTTCTCCTGTTTGCTGTTTGCGTGGAACGGCGTTTAGAAACCAAGGTCTTGGTGCTGCGTGTGCTCATTCCTTTTGGTCTTTTAGGCCCGGTCAGAGGACAGAGCTTCGGGACATACACAAAACTAAATAAGAGTGACCGACACACAGCAATGGTTGTTTCTCTCTTTGTCTATCTACTCCCGCGAGGAAGTGGGGAGCAGATGCGTCACCCCTCGAGAACAAACCTGGAAGGTTGTGGACAGCAGCCACTGGACGTCGGCAGGAATGTCGGGAAGCCACAGCACCAGTCTGCAGGGATAAATGCAGACACAGACACACACACACACACACACACACACACACACACACACACACACACACACACACACCGTGTCAGCAGGAAGACAAGCCAAATGAAGAGAACCAAATAAAAGCCGAACAAAAGGCAGCCAGCTTCACAGCAAGGCCCCTGGTCCCGCTAAACTGCCAGGCTCGAGGCTCGTCCCCATCTGATAAATCCTCAGACGGTGGATTCAGACAAGCCGACCTAAACGCCCCAAACTTAGGCCACTCTTCAGTCAGGAGAGCTCGAGGGGGTTTCCGGGGATCACAGGAGAAGCGGGGTTTCCCGGATGCTACTTGTCCAAGGCAAGAGGCCTGGGGCGCGGAGTGGAGATACCACTCCTCCACCAGCGCGACTGCGCTTGTCCACGTGCGAGTCCGCAGAGAAGTCTGGCCACGGCCTCCACAGACGCCCCGCCCCTGGATACTAAAAGGACCCCACGCCGATGCTTTTTTTATTTTTTAAGCTGAGTGAAGGCACAGAACTCTTTTTAATTTTTTAAATAGATTTCAGAGCGAAAGGGAGAGGGAAAGCGATAGAAACATCGCTGATGAGAGAGAATCATGGATCGGCTGCCTCCTGCACGCCCCTGCTGGGGATTGAGCCCACAACCCAGGCATGTGCCCTTGACCGGAATCAGACCCAGGACCCTTCAGTCTGCAGGCCGATGCTCTATCCACTGAGCAAAACAGGCTAGGGCCCATGCCTGAACCTCCGCACAGGGAAAGATGGTGTGGGAATAGGAGGCTAATTTGTTGGGGCGGGAAGAGACCTGGGGAGGCCCACCACGGGCGGGCGGACGAAGCTGGATTTTGAAGGATGGGTTGGACTTTAAAAGATGAACTGAAGCGCTCAAGTTCAGGAAACACAAACAGTCCCAATCAAGATGAACCCAAAAAGACCTACACCTGGGTACATCATAATTAAAATGGCAAATGTAAAAGACAAAGAATCTTAAAGGCACCAAGAGAGAGACAGAAAGTAACCTACAAGGGAGCTCCCATTAGACGGTCAGCTGATTTCTCAATAGAAACACTTCAGGCCAGAAGGGATTGGCATGAAGAATACAGAATAATGAAAAGCAAGGGACTGAATCCAAGACTACTCTAACAAGCAAGGTTATCATTCCAAATTGAAAGTGAAATAAAGAGCTTCGCCAACAAAAAATGGCTAAAACAGTTTATTGCCACCAAACCAAAACTGCAAGAAATGCTAAAGGGACTGTTGTAAGAAGAAGAATTGTGAGGGGGCGTGGGGGGGGGGGACACAGGCATAAAGAATAAAAATGGGAACAAATAGGTACCTATCCTACCTAATAATAGACAAATATGCAAATTAACTGTACCTTCACTAGGCCCGTGATTGGCCAGGAGGCATGGGGGGGCAGGACTCGGGGTGGCCGGGGTGGCTGATTGGGCTGGCGGGACGCTGAGCTCGCATCGCCAGCGGCGGCTGGAGCTCAGCGTCTGCGCCATGGCTGTGCTGCGGCACAGAAGGGGCCTCTCGGGCAGCGAGCTCACGTCCCACCGTGGACCATCAAAAGCGGGGGAGCTGGGTGCCTGTCCGCTCAGGCACCAGGCCTTTCAGAAGCCTTCACCACGCCGGAGGCTTCTGAAAGGCCTGGTGCACCAGCGGACAGATACCCAGCTCCCCTGCGATCGAAAGCAAAAGCGTAGGAGCTGGGTGCCTGTCCGCTCAGGCACCAGGCCTTTCAGAAGCCTCTGCCACGCTGGAGGCTTCTGAAAGGCCTGGTGCACCAGCAGACAGGCACCCAGCTCCCCCGTGATCGAAAAGCGAAAGCATGTAGGGGACCCTACACATGCATGATTCAATCATGCACTGGGCCTCTAGTCCATAATAACCTTAAATGTAAATGGCTCAAATGCTCCAATCAAAACCCATAGGTGAATGGGTAGAAAATGTAACCCATATATAAGCTGTCTACAAAGTCCCACCTCAGAACAAAAGACTCACACAGGATGGAAATGAAGGGATGGAAAAAATTTCCCATGCAAATGGAAATGAAAGAAAAAAAAAACAAACTACCTGGGGTAGCAATACTCATATCTGACAAAATAGACTTCAAAATGCATCACCTAGGGCAGTGATCGGCAAACTCATTAGTCAACAGAGCCAAATATCAACAGTACAACAATTGAAATTTCTTTTGAGAGCCAAATTTTTTAAACTTGAACTATATAGGTAGGTACATTGTTATTAACTTAATTAGGGTACTCCTAAGCTGGCCTTTGCTAAAAACTCAAGGGGCCAAAGAGCCGCATGTGGCTTCCTGAGCCTCAGTTTGCCAACCATTGACCTAGGGCAAGAGAACAAAGGAAAAACTAAACAAGAGGGAGTATACCAAAATAAAAGCTTGTGCACAGCCAAAGACACCAGCATCAAAATGAAAAGGGAGCCCACTGCACGGGAAGACACAGTTGCCACTGATACATCTGCTAAGGGGTTTTCCAAAAATGTATAAAATACTCATCTAACTCAGCAAATGGTAGACAAACAATCCAATTAAAGAATGGGTAGAAGACCTGAATAGACACTTCTCCAAAGAGGACATACAAATGGCCAAGAGACACGTGAAAAAATGCCCAATGTCACTAATAATCAAAAAAATGCAAATCCAAATGATAATGAGGTATCACCTCACACCTGCTAGAATGGCAACCATCAACAAATCAACAAACGACAAGCGCTGGTGAGGATGCGGAGAAAAGGGAACCCTCGTGCACTGCTGGTGGGAATGCAGGCTGGTGCAGCCACTGTGGAAAACAGTGTGGAGTTTCCTCAAAAAATTAAAAATGGAACTCCCATTTGATCCAGTGATCCCACTTGTAGGAATATACCCTAAGAAGCCAGAAACACCAATCAGAAAGAATGTATGCACCCCTATGTTCATAGCAGCATTACTCACACCAGCTAAGATTTGGGAACAGCCCAAGTGCCCATCAGCAGATAAGTCATAAAAAAAGCTGTGGAATATTTATATCATGGAATACTATGCAGCAGTAAAGAATAAGGATCTCATACCCTTTGAGACAGCATAGAGGTATTACGCTAAGTGAAATAAGCCAGTCAGAGAAAGACAAGTTTCACATGATCTCACTCATATGTGGAATCTAATGAATGAGATAAACTGAACGGATGAACAAAAAGATCTAGACATCGAAGCAGGCAACAGACTGACGTATTTAGAGGGAAGGGGGAGAGATTAACTAATCCATTTATGTGCATGTATGTATAGCCCATGGACAGACAAAAGTGCGGGGAGGACCTGGGGAGGACACGGGAGCAGGGTGGAGGGCGTCACTGGGGGAAAAAGGGGACATCTGTAATACTTTCAACAATAAAGATAAATTTAAATAATAAAATCTATAATAATAAAAGGGTAATATGCTAATTAGACCAGATGTCCTTCCAGACGAAGCCGGGGCCGGAGCGAAGCCTGGGTCCCGGGTGCCAGAGGGAAGCCGGTGCTGGCAGCCGGGGGAAGGAAGGCCTACTCTTGCACAAATATTCGTGCATCGTGCCTCTAGTAAAATGTAAGATGGACACCCTAGATTAACTCACTAAAAAGAAGGTAAACACCCAAGTCAGCTGGAAGAAAGCTGAGTGAAATCAATGCCCAGGACTCTGGGTGCACACCTGTTCGCCTCAAGTCCTTCCTTACCCGGAATACAATCCCCAAATAAAAAGGCGGAGCTACAGGAAGTGACAAGCCTGCAGCAGCAACGACAAAGGAAGTGACAGCCCTGACAGGTAGATCAGTTGGCTGAGAGCGTCATCGGGATGGGACAAGGTTGTAAGTTCAATCACTAAAAGGACCCATAAAGGGCACATACAGGACTCAACCAAAGAATGCATAAATGGGGTGGAACAGCAAATTGACCTCTCTCTCTCTCTCTCTCTCTCTCTCTCTCTCTCTCTCTCTCTCCCCTTCCCCTTCCTCTCTCTAAAATCAATCAATAAAAAGTGAATAAAAAGAAAGGAGGTGGGTTGGGCCAGGCCTCAGCATGAGGCACCTCTCAGGGACAGACCCTATAGACTGTGACCCCCACTGCACTGCACAGGAGCCAGGCCCAGGGCAGTTAGGGGTGCCCAGGCCAGCAGGGGAGGACAGTTGGGGGCAACCAGGCCTGCAGGGGAGGGCAGTTAGGGGTCTTACGTGAACTCTCCCTTAATCCTCACTCAACCGCCGAGACACAACACCGCCCACAGCGCTCACCTCTGGACCACCGCGACCGCGGACTCCACGGGCAGCGTACACGGCAGCATCACGTAAGACATGACCTTCACCGGCAGGAAGCTGCAAATCTTGCTCAGGCAGCCACCTCGGGGTTTAAGTGCCTCACTCAGTCCTGAAAGATACCATTGGGGGAGGGTGTTCCCACCAGTGTGACCTCCCCCAGAGGCTGCCTGGCATGTCGGTGAAACGCACATCCTTGCTGCCAAAGAAGCAGGAGTGTGGCGCCTGCCATCCAGCAGGGAGTGCGGCCAGAACAGCCCTGGGACAGCCCAGGCCCCGGGACAACTCTGTTCCTCGGGCGGCTCTCCCTGGAGGAGACACGGACCGCAACCCCGCCCGCCTCACGGACTTTCCCAACATTCCCTCTTCTGCCTGGAGCCCTGGCTTCTGATTCCCCTTCGTCAAGGCCTCAGGACGCCTCAAATCGTAGCCACCTGGGCAATAGCATCTTGTTTATCTTGGAATTCTCCCAACGCCCGAACGGGTCTGGTTTGTGACTCCTGGGCCCATCTGGTGTCTGACCACAGGATCGGATGCACTACCATCGTTCAACGACAAGTTCAAAGCTGTGGTGGGGGAGGGGAGGCAGACAGACTCCTCCAGAAAGAAGGCTTGGAGCCGGGTGCACAGGCAGAGAACGGTGTTCTGAAGGAAGGGCCCACCCTCGGGGCCCCCCAAATCCGGTGTGCCCGGACCCTAGGCACTGGCAGCATGCCCGCTTAACTCAGAACGGGCTCAGCGGAGTGTGGTGTTTCCTGGCCATGCACACGGGGGAAGGGAGGCTGAGCAAGGCGCCTGGGTGGGGAGATGGTGCCAGGAGGGGGCCTCACCTCCTCCCCGCCACTCCCCCCCCCCCCCCCCCCCCCCCCCCCCCCCCGTGGCAGCATCACCCTCCTCCCCACCCCAACCTGGAGAGAAGCCCTCTCCGTCTCAGCAGCAGAAAGCAGCGCCCCCTCCCGCCCAGAGGCGTCACCTGCAATGAGCTTGGGCGACAGTGTCTCCAGGATGCTCTCGTCCCAGGGCAGGAGGTTGACACGCAGGTGGTCCAGCAGCTCGGCCACCTCAGGCCTCCTCTGCCAGGCAGTCCCCCCGGGGGAAGCCTCGGGGCGCGTGGTTTCCCAGGAGAACGGAAGGAACTCGGGTGCTCCGGAGGGCACACTCGGGCTCGGAGGGGGCCTGTCACAGATGCCTATGCAGGGCACGGAGACACACCATCGGGCTACTATGGGCAGCAGGGGTCAGTACTCACCCACTCACCCGATGACATGGAGGCCAGCAGCTACCGGACACCCAGAGGGGCCTTCCGACGCTCCCTCTGCCCTCCCTCCCTCCTGCTTCAGCAGCCCTCCGTGGCTCCCTACTGCTGCCGTGCAAACTTCACCATGTCATGGGGCCCAGCTTGCGCCTCTCCTCTGTCCATGTCTCAGCCACTGCAGTTACACAGGCCTTCTTCCCATCCTCCTACCCTCTCCAAAGTGGAGCCACCTCCTCCTGGAAGCCCTCCTTGCCCCCATGCGTTGCAGCTCCCTCCGGTGTGACCCTGTAGCACCCACATCCTGTCACGCCCTCTGCATGTCATCCCTCCACACGTCTTCCCTCCACTACTGATCTGCGCTCTCGGCCACAGACTGTGAGCTATGGGCGGGCGGCGTTCCCCCTGCAACGGCCACGTGCGTGGACACTTCCTGCGTGGATAACACGTGCAGGTCCTGCGGACCAGACAGTCTCCTTGGTCTCGGCCACAGACTAATGGACGGGCTCGATACAGGAGCCAGCTTTCAGCAGCTCCGAACACATCTCACGGTGGGTTCCACGCTAGTGTTTCAGGACCCGACTCCTCGCCGAAGGATGTCACATACTCTGGGGCTCACCAAGGCTGCTAACAAACAGCCAGTGTGGCTCAGTGGATGAGCGTGAACCCATGAACCAGGAGGACACGGTTCTGTTCCCAGTCAGCGCACTGCCCAGATTGCGGATTCTCCCTCCCTCTCCCTTCCTCTCTCTGAAACCAATAAAACCATATATATTTATTTTTTTATTTATTTTTTATAGAAAAGGCCTCATCTGCTCCCCAGCTCATACATACCTTTTTCTTCTAAGAACCTGACCGCATCCAAGTACCCTCGCAGGAATCTCTCTCCAAGCACCTGTAAGCAAAGCAAGTAACGGAACTGCCGGGCCGAATTGCTAAGCCTCGTTATTTAACCTGAAGACTCCTTCACACTCTGAGCTGCCTCCATGGGCTGGACATGGCTGGACAAGGGACTGGGCAGGAATGACACCCCTCCATGGAGCCTTTGCTGTCACCCAGCATGACAGGGCCTGTCCTGGTCCTTGGGGGACAGTTACAGCTACCTCCCCGGCTCTGTTCACAAACCACCCACGCCAACCAGCCGGTGACGGCCTTCCCTCCAGGGGGAGCCCCTGCGGGGTGCTCACTGTCCTGCCCACTTCCCTGCAGCCTCCTGGGTCCCCAACCCCTGTTAGGGCCCATGTCCATACACACCCTTACTGTTGGGGTGGGAAGGCACACTGCAGCCACCACAGTGCAGTGTGGTTCGTGACCGTGGCCATGAATAAGATCATGTGGGTAACTCGACACATCCTACTGCCCAGGCTGCACCCACAGACAGTCTCCCCAGGATCCATGGGGGACTGGTCCAGGGCCCCTCTCAGGTACCGACATTCATGGATGCTCTAGTCCCTCACGTAAATGGTGTAGGGTTTGCACATAGGCTACAGCAGGCACCCTACACTCCACATCACTCCTGTGGATTCAGGGTAGGGCGCAGTGAGGGGCAAATTTAAGTTTTGCATTTTGGGACTTTCTGGAATTTTTATTTAGTATTCTACATAATAAGGAGGTAATATGCAAATTGACTGTCACTCCAACACACAAGATGGCCACCCCCATGTGGTCAAAGATGGCCACCCGCATGTGGACACAAGATGGCCGCCACAAGATGGCCAACAGGGGAGGGCAGTTGGGGGCAACCAGGCCAGCAGGGGAGGGCAGTTGGGGGTGACCAGGCCAGCAGGGGAGGGCAGTTAGGGGTGACCAGACCTGCAGGGGAGGGCAGTTGGGGGGACCAGGGCTGCAGGGGAGGGCAGTTGGGGGCAACCAGGCCAGCAGGCGAGGGCAGTTAGGGGTTACCAGGCCTACAGGGGAGGACAGTTAGGGGCGACCAGGCCAGCAGGGGAGGACAGTTAGGGGCGACCAGGCCAGCAGGGGAGGGCAGTTACAGGTGACCAGGCCAGCAGAGGAGGACAGTTAGGGGTGACCAGGCCTGCAGGGGAGGCCAGTTGGGGGCGACCAGGCCGGCAGGGGAGGGCACTTAGGGGCAACCAGGCTGGCAAGGGAGGGCAGTTACAGGTGACCAGGCCAGCAGGGGAGGGCAGTTGGGGCAACCAGGCCTGTAGGGGAGGCAGTTAGGGGCAACCAGGCCAGCAGGGGAGGGCAGTTAGGGGTGACCAGGCTGGCAGGGGAGGGCAGTTAGGGGCAATCGGGCTGGCAGTGGAGGGCAGTTAGGGGTGACTAGGCTGGCAAGGGAGGGAAGTTAGGGGTGACCAGGGCCAGCAGGGGAGGGCAGTTGGGGGCGACCAGGCCTACAGGGGAGGACAGTTAGGGGCAATCGGGTTGGCAGGGGAAAGCAGTTAGGGGTGACCAGGCTGGCAGGGGAGGACAGTTAGGGGCAATCGGGCCAGCAGGGGAGGGCGGTTAGGGACGACCAGGCTGGCAAGGGCGGGAAGTTAGGGGTGACCAGGCCAGCAGGGGAGGGCTGTTAGGGGTGACCAGGCTGGCAGGGGAGGGCAGTTAGGGGCAATCGGGCCGGCAGGGGAGCAGTTAGGTGTCGATCAGGTTGGCAGGGGAGTGGTTAGGGTGTGATCAGGAGAGCAGGCAGAAGTGGTTAGGGGCAATCAGGCAGGCAGACCTGTGAGCGGTTGGGAGCCAGCAGTCCTGGATTGTGAGAGGGGATGTCCGACTGCCGGGATCAGGCTTAAACAGGCAGTCAGACATCCCTCAAGGGGTCCCAGATTGGAGAGGGTGCAGGCTGGGCTGAGGGACACAACCCCCCATGCACGAATTTTGTGCACTGGGCCTCTAGTGTGTGTATATGTGTGTGTGTGTGTGTGTGTGTGTGTGTATATATATATATATATATATATATATATATATATATATATATATATATATACACACACATGTGTATATATATGTATATATGTATATATGTGTATATATATACATATATACATACATATATATATATACACTAGTACATGTATATACTACATATATCTATATACATATATATAAACACTTAAGCAACCGAACAACTGGTCGCTATGATGCGCACTGACCACCAAGGGGCAGATGCTCAACAAAGGAGCTGCTCCCTGGTGGTCATTGCACTCCCACAGTGGGAGCACCCTCAGCTGCCCAACCTGTCTCGGTGGCCCACCATACTCCCTCAGTAGTCCTGCAGGTCCAATCTCTGGAGAACAGGCCAGGCACCTACAGATCGTGCTGCTGGCACCATCCTGACAGCACCACCAGCCTCCTGGAAGTTGGCCTCAGGCACCTTGGCCGCTTCCCCTCCCTAGATGCTCCGCAAGAAGAAACGATATAAAAGCGGCCACCAGGTGGCTCCTGATAAATGGCACAAATGTCAGTGGGATGGATCTGGATGCCGGGCCGGCAAGGGTGACCCACCGCCTGCCCAGAGGGCTGATCACATGCTGCCCCTCCCCCCACCTCAGATGGGCGCCAGATGCAGGGCTCACAGTTGGTGAGCATCGCTGTGGTGGCACGAGCCTCTCCTGACTGGGTGCGAGCCCGTGGCAGGTGCAGTTGGGCCGGGATGAGTGGGCATGGCAGGCAGGAGTGGCAGGCGCTGTTGGACTGCCAGTTTCAGCCCGATCCCCGCAGGCCACCCTGAGGAATCCCATATAGTAAAACCCTAATATGCAAATCGACCGAATGGCAGAACGACCGGTTGCTATGTTGCGCACTGACCACCAGGGGGCAGATGCTCAATGCAGGAGCTGCCCCCTGGTGGTCAGTGCACTCCCACAGAGGGAGTGCTACTCAGCCAGAAGCCGGGCTCACGGCTACCAGCACAGTGGTCATGGCGGTAGCCTCTCCCACCTTCGCTGCTGCGCTAACGACCCCTCGGGGGATGGCCAACTGCTGACTTAGGCCCACTGAGCAGGCCTAAGCCAGCAGTCGGACATCCCCCAGGAATCCCAGAATGCAAGAGGGTGCAGACTTGACTGAGAGGACCCTCCCCCCACCCAGTGCACGAATGTCCTGCACTGGGCCTCACCCAAGGATATTTTTCCATTGAATTTCAGAGAGAGTGGGAGATAGATTGCAAGACAGAGAGAAACATCGATGTGAGAGAAACACATCTATTGGTTTCCGCCTGCACGAGCACGGCCAGATCCAGGGCTGGGGAGGAGCCTGCAACTGAGGTACGTGCCCTTGACCTGAATGGAACCCAGGACTCTTTGGTCTACAGGCCGACGCTCTAGCCACTGAGCCAAACCAACTAGGGCTAGAATATTTTTGATGTGTGGTTGGTTGAATCTACAGGTGGGAAACCTGTGGAGCAGGAGGGTCGACTGCACTAGAACCACAGCCCTGAGGGGCAGCACAGTTTAAATGTCCCCAGGTGATTCAGGGACACCTCCTCCTGGAAGCCCTCCTGGGGCACCACTGACCTTCGGGGACAAGTGACACTTCTCCGATCCCTATTCATTGAGGGGTCAACTTTGGTTTGTTGGCCTAGAGACACTGTTGGGTCCCCAGACAAACAAGAGCACAGAGCTGCACCCCCAGAACAAACAGCCCCACTCACCTTGATATCTGGTGGGAACAGGACTTTGTTGATCAGGTAGACGTTCTCCAAGCAGAAGCGGAGGCTGAGCTTGGACAAGTCCATATGCAGGAAGTTCGTGGACTTGACCTTAGGACAGATGTCATGCTCCCCAAGGAAGGGCGACACGGTGATGGTCGCTTTGTTATCAAAGAAGGGTGAAGAGTCACTAAACCCTCCATCCACGTACCGCTTGTAAGGGAGAGAGGAAACACGTCCTGTCAGAGGCTCTGGGCAGGGGTCTGTGATGCTCCGATTATGGGCAGAGGCTATGCGGGGAGGACCGGGCTTGGGGAGGCCTCTGTCAACACCTGCGGTTAGGTAGGCGGGTTCGGTACAATGTGGAGAGTCTGCACCTGTCAAACCGATGTCCCCTATTGTGACATCCTCACTGTCCGCAGACAGGACAGATGTCCCAGGGGCGGGAGCGGGGGCCATCATCTCAGTGGGGAACAGCTGCCCAGGAAGGAGCTGCCCCTGCCGCCGCACAGCCCAGCACGCAGCTCAGAGTACACACTCCACTCTGACTCTGCCCGCGCAGGGCTCACCAGCAGCCGCCTGTGTCTACAGAGAGGATCTGTTGATGGAACTCAACCACAGCTCTGTCAGCAGCTCTGCCCCAAGCCCCAGGCTAAAAGGACAGTCAGTCCCAGAGGACGGAGACTCTCCACCCTGAGAATGAAGCTGTACTTAGGGGAGTTGCTGAGTCTTAAGCGTCTTACTCTGTAGGCCCCGGGGCACCTGTCCTCGGTGCTCAGGGGAAGATTGAGTGAACCTGCCCTGGCCTGTGTGTTTCGGGGGTTAGAGTGTCAGCCCGAGCACCAAAGGTCTCGGGTTCCATTCCTGGTCATCGGCACCCACCTGGGTTTCAGGATAGGTCCCGGCTCCCCTCTCAGTGCATGCTGGATGCAACCAATTGATGTGTCTCTCTCACAACGATGTTTCTCTCTCTCTCTCTCTCTCTCTCTTTTTTCTCTCTCTCTCTCTCCCTTCCTTATCCCTTCCACTCTCTCTAAGAATCAATGGAAAAAATACCTTCTGCTGAGGATTAACAACAACAAAAATTAAGCGAACCAGCCTATCTAGCAAAAAACCAGATAATGGATTCTTGCTGAAGGTGGTTGGGCTGGGGGTGGGAATGGAGGGGGGCAGCTATGGAACCCCTGTTTCAAGGCTGAGAGACACAAGGCTCTGCTTTTGGGGACCTAGGATGCCTGAGCCCAGCACCCTGCAGGCAGGAGCTATGCAAACACAGTTTAAAAGCAGACTTACCTCGCCTCTGAAGGTCGGAGGGATTAAGCCAAAGAAGAAAGGGATGAAGGAGGAGCAGATCAAGGCCTGTGAAGACAAAAGGGAGTGAAACCACAGGCAAAGCAGTCAGCTCCTCCTTCCCCTCGGCCTCCCTGAGCCTTCTCTCTATGCGAGAAGAGCTAGTCTGAAAGTGCTCTTTGCGCACAGTAGGCGCTTTAATTAATGGGTTGAATGAACGATAAACCAACCTAAACAACAGCATTTCAGCCCCAAGTATAAGCGCCTTATCACCACAGTCTGTGGACACCAACTTCCTGTCCCGAGACTCTCAATGGCCATCGCAGACCTGACCTGGAGCTGTGCATGCGATGACTGACTGGGAAGGACTAGATCAGACTCAAGCTGGTTGACGCGCTGGCCCTGGACCCCAGCCCGGGATTCTGAGGCAGCAGCTTGGGGAGAGGGGCCTCAGACTGCAATTCTCCCGGGCTCCCAGGCGATGCCCACGCGGGTCGAGGGACCACAATGGCGTAGCACCGGCTGGAGAGCATTAAGCAGCACCCAACACTGACTTACAGAGGAACACCTGTGGGAGGTGACAGGTGCTGGCTGTCTAGAAGAAACTTCCAGAAACAAGGTTCAAAGATGGTTCTGGCTGCTGAGATGCTGCTGGCTCTATGTGCCAGGCTGCTGTGCTAGGCAGATGTGTGTGAAGGGAAGTGTCTATAATCTCCCCCTGAAAGGCATCAGGCAAAGGAACTGCTATTGTGACCTTGTAAACAAACTCCTCGGGGCTGGGCCCTGAGGACAGAGGCCCCGCCTCTTGCTGCTTCCCTCAAGCTGTTCTCAGGCAACACGCATCCCGTGCAGGAGGGACACCAAGGGACAGGGCCCTGACAAGGTGGGCACAGCCAAGCCTGCAAGGATGGGGAGCCATCCTTTAACAGGGAACCTGTGCTGGAACACACAGGGTGTCCCATGCTGTGGCCCAGACCACGGAGGCACAGCGTATGCGTCCCGGCCAGCCAGGTGCTTGTGCCGGTAAGAAACGGGGCAGCAGGTGGCCTGCACCAGCCTCTCCGTGTGACGCCCAAAATGAAACAGCCTCTCACTTGCCAGCACCCAGACAGGCCCCTGCTTACGTCCACAACTTCGTCTTTGGACTGGAAGTCGGACACCAGGACGTTTTCCCAGTCGGACACTCGGGTGAGCGAGATGCACATTCTGCCTGAGATGATCTTGTGGACGTTGGCCGGGAGGTGTCTGTGGAGGGCCTCGCGGAGGAACCTGACCATGCTGAAGGACGGGTGGAGGACGCCCAGGGTCCGGCTCCTGGCGGACTGGACAAGGTCTGTGAGCACCTGCAGAGTCCGGTCTGTGGGGGAGACAAGCACACAAAAGGGTGGAGGTGCCACCGTGGAGAGGGACCGGTGTGTGGCAAGACCAGGAACTGGGCGGAGAGAGCTGTGTTCTTGCGTGGCTGTAGAGCCCTTTAAATGGGGTCGTCAGATTGAGATGTATGTAGAGGATCTCAGACTTAATGAAAAAGAGAGCCAGAGCCAGGGAGGCCTCAGCATCAGGCGTTAGCAGGAAGGCCTGACACTCCAGGGGGCAGAGAACACCAGGCCGGCACCAGGGCAAGAAGCCTGCCTTCCGCTCCCACCAGCCTCCCCCTCCCACCTGCCTCCCCCTCCCACCAGCCTCCACCTCCCACCTGCCTCCACCTCCCACCAGCCTCCACCTCCCCCCTGCCTCCACCTCCCCCCTGCCTCCACCTCGCACCTGCCTCCTCCTCCCCCCTGCCTCCACCTCCCACCAGCCTCCACCTCCCCCCTGCCTCCACCTCCCCCCTGCCTCCACCTCCCCCCTGCCTCCACCTCGCACCTGCCTCCACCTCCCCCCTGCCTCCCCTCCCACCAGCCTCCACCTCCCACCTGCCTCCAGCTCTCACCTGCCTCCACCTCTCACCTGCCTCCACCTCTCACCTGCCTCCACCTCTCACCTGCCTCCACCTCCCCCTACTTCCACCTCTTACCTGCCTCCAGCTCTCACCTGCCTCCACTTCCCACCTGCCTCCACCTCCCCCCTGCCTCCACCTCTCACCTGCCTCCACCTCTCACCTGCCTCTACCTCCCACCTGCCTCCAGCTCTCACCTGCCTCCACCTCTCACCTGCCTCCACCTCTCACCTGCCTCCAGCTCTCACCTGCCTCCACTTCTCACCTGCCTCCACCTCCCCCTGCCTACACCTCTCACCTGCCTACACCTCCCCTTGCCTCCACCTCTCACCTGCCTCCACCTCTCACCTGCCTCCACCTCTCACCTGCAAGGTGCTCAACTCAGAGGAGGCACCTGATAACTAACTTAACCTTTAACCTCTACCACCAGAAAACTAGACCATCTAGTGGGCACGGGGCACATTCATGCTCCAACTGGCCTGGGCTGCCCTGGCCTGCAGCACTACCTGTCCCAGCCCACGGCCTAGCCAGTCATAACTCCTGGAATGCAGAAGGCCAGACACGTGCCATCCTGTCCTGACCCACCCACGACCTCCACTCAACTCCCCCTACTTGCGTGGCCCCCTGAGCCCAGGCGGAAGGGGCCCATGTGCACCCAGCGGGCAGGGCGGCCAGGCTCTCCTGCCAGGTCGGCCTGGGTAGGATGTGCTCTCAGAAGCTCTGCCCAAGTCGCAGCCCCTGGGAAAGGCTCCCTGGAGTTCCGCCCATGAGGCAGGAGGTCAAAGCAAGAACCTGGGGAACAGCTCCTGCCCAAACCTCCAGACCCATGTTCCAGGGACGTGGTGGTCCCCCCCCCCTCCCCTGTGCTGCGGGGGCACAGCCCCAGGCTCGGCCTGTCCTGCCTCTCCCGAACCCCAGCACTGCTCCGAGCTTCATCCAGGTCCTGGGGTCACTGCCCCAGTTAAACGTTCAACCACGTGGGTGGCTACAGGTCACCTTGGGGTACAAGGACTGGCTTTAGCAGGGCTATAGCCCGGGGGTGGGGGACTGGCCATCCTGGAGGTCACATCCCTGCCCTTTGCTCCTCTCCCCCTGCAAGGAGAAGGCAGCCAGGGCGGCTCCTAACCCGCCTCCCACTCAGCCCAGGGTCCCTCCAACGGCAGGGCTGCCTCCTGGCAGGGCTTCCTGGTCCCCAGGCACAGGCAGCCCTGCGGGCTGTGTCCCACCCGGCAGCCCCTGGATGCAGCGAAGAGTGAGTCCCTAAGGAACCCAGGTGAACGGGCTGATAAGGCGCATGATCTTCCTTCTGGGGACTTTGGGTGCCAGCAGCTCCACACTACCCCTTGCTCCCAGCTCTTCCCCCTGACTGGGAACCCCGAGCCGAGGAGGCTGCACCCCAGTCCTTTAGGCACAAGCCCACATCCCTCCCTCCCACTGGCTTCCACAAGCACAGATGTTAGTTCGAGCAAAACTCGAAGGGCACTGAGTGTGGTGCGGAGGGTGAGCATGGTGCGGGGAGGGTCCAGGGCCCACGCCAGCCCCCAGGAAGGGCCTGAATCACTGGAAAGGAGAGGAGATAACTTTCAAACCCTCCTTCACCTCCCCCCCACCCCACCCCGCCCCAACCTCCTCAAGGCCAAATCAGCTGGTCTCAGGAGCCCTGGCCCTCTCTCTGCCTGGGATGTCTCCACCCAGCAGGGCTGGGCTGCACCAGTGGTGCCAGGAGCAGGGGGAGAAATTGTGGCGCAGTCTCCAGCCTCTTAAGTCCCCAAAGGGAAGACGGTGCCCACCCCGGGACACAGGCCAGAGCACCCATCCGGGTCGGTTGGACCCAGGGCAAATCAACTCTTCCTGTTGGCAGCTCAGCTCGCCCAGAGCCTCCCGGGGGGGATGGCGGGACCTCAAGAATCAGCTCCACCCCCCGCCTCCTTGGACAAGCGCCCTTCTGCCTGCAGCTCAAGGAATTCCCAGCTCAAGCCCCGGCTCAAGAAGGGGGTGAGGAGCGGAGGCGCTCGGGATTTCCTAGCCCAGAGGAGCGGCTCCCGACGCGCGCCCCCCTCCCAGACGGGGCGACAGAGCCCACCCGCGAGGCGAGAGGACGCAGTGGAGGGGGCGTCTGTCTGCAGTCCCCCCCCCCCCCCGCCCCGTATATACCTGCAGTGTCCGTGTCCAGACTCGGATCCACCGGACACCCCGCAACCTTAGGAGTCGCTCACAGCCCAGGCCTGGGGCGCCCCCTCCTGACAAGGAGCCCGGCGGCGGCCCTGAACGTACCAAGCGGGACACCTGCGAGCAAGGTGACGCCGTGCAGCGCCCCAGCAGAGGCACCAAAGAACATGCGCGCGTCGCGGAGGAGGTGCGGGGCGCGCTCGCTCAGGCAGCGGGTCGCCCCGAGGTGATAGAAGACGAGGAAGCCGCAGCCCGCGAAGGACAGGCTCCAGCCACGCTCGGAATCGCACATAGCGGCGGCGGGTCGGGGTCCGGGGTGCGGGGTCTGAGGTTCACGGTCTGCAGTCCCTGGCATCTTAACCCAGTGCCCACCTGTGCGCTCTGCGCGGCCTGGCAGCCGCTCCCCAGGTGTTTCCTGCGTGAAGTCAGCCCCTCTGGGCCCGCCCCTTCGGCCATGCAAATGATCTGCGGGCGGGTGGGCCAATCAGGGGCTCGTCGCCCACCCCTCGCTCCTTCACCTGGCGGGAGACGGGCTGAGAGGCGGGGCCTGGGAGGGGCAGACGGGCTGGGGGGCGGGGCCTGGGAGGGGCAGACGGGCTGGGGGGCGGGGCCTAGGAGGGGCAGACGGGCTGGGGGCGGGGCCTAGGAGGGGCAGACGGGCTGGGGGGCGGGGCCTAGGAGGGGCAGACGGGCTGTGGGGCGGGGCCTAGGAGAGCCAGATGGGCTGAGGGCGGGGCCTAGGAGAGGCAGACGGGCTGGGGGGCGGGGGCCTAGGAGGGGCAGATGGGCTGAGGGGCGGGGCCTGGGAGTGGCAGACGGGCTGGGGGGCGGGACCTAGGAGGGGCAGACGGGCTGGGGGGCGGGGTCTAGGAGGGACAGACGGGCTGTGGGGTGGGGCCTAGGAGAGGCAGACGGGCTAAGGGGCGGGGCCTAGGAGAGGGAGACGGGCTGAGGGGCGGGGCCTAGGAGAGGCAGACGGGCTGAGGGGCGGGGCCTAGGAGGGGCAGACGGGCTGTGGGGTGGGGCCTAGGAGAGACAGATAGGCTGAGGGGCGGGGCCTAGGAGGGACAGACGGTCTGAGGGGCGGGGCCTAGGAGAGACAGACGGGCTGAGGGGCGGGGTCTGGGAGGGGCAGACGGGCTGAGGGGCGGGGCCCTGAGGGAGGGGCAGAGGCTGGGGGCGGGGCCTAGGAGAGGCAGACGGGCTGAGGGGCGGGGCCTAGGAGGGACAGACGGGCTGAGGGGCGGGGCCTGGGAGGGGCAGACGGGCTGAGGGGCGGGGCCTGGGAGGGCCAGAAGGGCTGAGGGGCGGGGCCTAGGAGGGGCAGACGGGCTGAGGGGCGGGGCCCTGAGGGTGCGTGGAGCGTTTTCCCTACTCCAAATGACAGGGTGGCCTGGAAAGAGACAGCGCCCCTGCAGTTCCTCTTCATCCCCGAGGCCAGGGAGGAAGCAGCAGTTGCCCACTGAGGTCTTGAGTATCCTCCGGCCCGTGGTCATTCATTCCCCTTTCCCAGGCCTTCAGCAGGCCCGGCCTCTGGTTTCCTGCGGTTCTGCGTGATGTCTCAACGCATGGCGAGTGGTGGAGAGTCTCATTTAAGGACAGTGAGCGAAGCTTCCATTTCAAAGTTTCGCTTCTAAGTGAAAAGGGTGAGTGACAGGTGTTGGGAGCAGCGGAGAAACGTGGGCTTTCTGGAGACTCGGGCCTAGAAGATTCCCGCTGCCCCTGGGAAGTGGCTAAGCTGCCCCTGGAGATACGTGTCCGGCTGCACGGAGCACCTCCAGGTGCAGGGAGGGAGGCGTGGGCCCCGAGTGGCAATCAGTGTCCTGGGCCACCCGCCCCCAGGTTTCCAGGCGGAGAAGGCCCTCCCTTCGCCACCAAGCCAGCGCGGAGGGCAGAATACCGGCTGTGGAGTCAGGCCTCCCCCGCTCTGTGCCGGTGTGTCCTCACCTGCAAAATAAGCCGTGGAGTTGCTGCCAGGACTCAGCGAGCCGCCTGGGCAGCACCTGGGCACGTGGCTGTGCGTCATCGCCGCAGGCAGTGGGGTCAGTGTCCCCTCACCCGCTTCTGGTACCAGTCACGTCCGCAGCTCCCACATCACCTGCCTTCTCCTTTAACTCTCTTCCTGTGCCTCCTGTGCCTTTGGCTCACATTTTGTGCCCTAATGGTTGACTTGGCTGTTCGAAATGGCCCCCAAGTGTAAGGCGCAGGGCTGTCTGCAGTTCCCAAGTGCACGGGCTGCAGCGTGCCTCACGGGGAAGTACACGTGTTGGATGAGCTTCATTCAGACACAGCTTACAGTGCTGGGGCTGCACGTTCCCTGCGAGTGATCATCAATATCTGCCGCATCAGCTGTCTTTAAACGGAAAACACACGCACGTTCATGCAGGGACGGGTTGACCGAACTGTGGCATCCCGATGCCTGCAGGACCCGACGCTGGTTTTCCCCAAGGGGTGCCCACTCACAACCATAATGGAGTGGGAGTGATGACTTGATAGAACAACCAGTGGCTCCGGACCTCCTCAGAGGGCAGCAGGCGGGTGCGCAGACTGGGCTCGGGTCCCTGGATGGGACGGTGCATGCAGACAGGCGCCCGCTCAGGCTGTGCTGGCTCAGCGGGGACCCACCCACTTCCTCCCTGCAGTCCCGCAAAATGAGGGCAGGCACCCTCCACCCAGTAACCAAGCCCCACACCTGTGGGAGGCCTCGGCTTCTCTGGCCCCCTGCCGGGTGTCTTGTTCTGTCACTGTCCCCCCTCAGTGCCCCAGGCCGGCTTCTGGCGCTTCCACAGCCACACACCTTGTCCAGCCTTCCCCGCCCCAGGGGCAGCCCTGTGCCAGCCTCACCTCACCCCTGCAGGCCCCTCCTCAGCCCAGCTTCCCAGCCCTGGCTGTAACTCACACAAAGTGTACCATGGTGGCCTTTTTTACAGGCACAGTCCAGGGCCTTAAGTGCATTCACAAGGTTGTGCACACATCACCATTGCGAATTTGCGAATTTGTTTCATCTTGCAGAACAGAAACTCTGCCCCATGATTCACTAAGTCCCCTCCCGCCTGCCCAGCATTTACTTTCTGTCTCTGAATTCCTCGCCTGCAGGGGCCACAGAGAAGTGGAATCCCACGGGATGTGTCCTCCTGGGACGGGCTGGGTCCAGAATCGGGTCAGCGCCCAGCTGTGTGAAGGGAGAACAAAGGTGCACCTGACGGGAAGTGGTGAGCGGAGCCGGGTGGGGGCGGGCGTGGGGGTGGGGGCCAAGCTCTGAGTCATCGTGCTCAGAAGTCCTCCCCACATCAGAGCTGTCACATGCAGATCTGCCTGGATGGCTCCCAGGTCCCGGGGCACCTGTCACACCAGGCTGCACAGTGTTAACAGGGTCACCCCCAGGGCTGTCTTGGTGACACAGGAAGAGTTGGTCCCCTCTGTCCTTGCGAGACTGAGCCAGTGTTTGGGGCTCAGCATGATTCTGGGGGCCCAGAACCCTGCCCTGGCTTGGCCCTCACCAGCGAGGCGACTCAGGCAAGACACTTGGCATCTCTGGGCTCCAGTCCCTTCCGCTGGGACATGGGCATAAGGTCCTGCTTCCCAGGACTGGGATGGTGGCCGGGGAAGGCCTGTGCTCACTGCCCGGCCCTGGAAAGGCCCCTGACACGCACTTGCCACCCTTGTCTCCTCCCTGGGACCATAAGGAGTTGGGTGCTGAGGGAGCCCTGGGGGCACCCCCACCCCCTCCTGGCCTCTCTGTCGGGGTCTGGGCCTCTCTCTGCCCTGAACATACCAGCAGCTCTGCTGGCCCCGCGTCCGTGTGTCCAGAGCAGCTCCGGGCCCAGGGGTCTCGTGGCAAAGCCTCTGAGCCGGTGGCCTGAGCACTTTGGATCAGTGTCTGTGGGCGGTCTCTCCTCGGCTCCTCAGAGTGGGACCTGGGTCTGCTCTGCCCCCTGCCCGCCTCCAGGGAGCGGGGCCCACAGGCGGCCTCCCCCGCCCCAGGTGGCCTCTGTCTGTCAACCTCCTGGACAGCGTGTTCCTTGCACAAGCACCTCCTGGCCCGGCTCCATGCTGGGCCCCGCCAGCCTGTGCTGAGGTGCACCCACAGGACACACGCTTCCCAGGGCATGTTGTGACCCACACACTCCTCCCCCTGTTCCACTGTGACTGACACCACAGCAGCTCACGGCACTCAGCCTCTTCTCAGTCGATGGACGACAACCATCGCCACAGGACACCCCAGGGCCGAGTATGTGTATCAGTCGGACCTCATGCTTACAGAGGTTGCAGATCAATTTCCCGACTTGCAGGTGGGGGCCTGAGCCGGGGGGCAGTGACTTCTCTCAAGCAGAGGCCTCTGTGGGCCCCAGGGAGGTGCGAGTCCACTCTCCAATCTGAGTCTCGGGTTCTGGGGGGATCGCTCTGGGGAGATGCTAACCCATTCGGAGCTCATGAGGCAGCCAGGATGGGGCAGGAGCTGGGGACAGGGAGGGGCAGGTTCTGTCTGCTGCCGGGTCTGGGGGCCACCAGCCGCCTCCTTCTCCTCCTGTTTCCCAGGGGCCTGTGCCTGTGGCTCACTGACCACATGTTTAAACCGAAGTGCTTAAAGAGGTTGTCACAGCTCGGAAATCACTTGCTACTGTGTCTTCTTCTTTGTGGGGTTCCCTGTCCCCACCTCCACGTTCGTCCATACTCTCCAGGGCAGTTCTGGGCTTCTCGTCCTTCTTGCTCAATCAGGGGCCCTGGAGAGGTGGCCTCAGGTTCCTCGCTCGTGTCTGCTCTGCTCCCAGGACCGCCTCCCCTGTGGACTGCCTGACAGAGGGAACTGGCAACTGTCCAAGTCTCTGACCTGCTCTCCACAGAGGCCCTGCTGCCCCCTCGGTTAATCCGTGATGCCTGACAACTCTAACCACCATGGAAACACCAACAGGGGGCAGAACTCCCCACTTACGGCCACAGACCGACTCCCTCGCATGTGCCCTGAGCCAGACCAGGAAGGCATAACTGCCCGCTGTCTTTCTTCTTGTTATATTGATCTGACCTCCCATTTGTAGAGAGGTTGCAAGAATTATGCAAAAATGGAACTGTCATGTCCCCTTCACCTAGAATCTCCCACCAGTGACATTTGCCGCATACACGTTCCTTCTAGATAGATAGATAGATGATAGATAGATAGATAGATAGATAGATAGATAGATAGATAGAGACAGAGGCAGAGAAAGAGACTTTACTTGGGGACTACTGGAGACTAGGTTACAATACCACGCCTCTGCACTCCTACGGGGATAGCGTCTTTCATAAGAACAAGGACTTTTATGATGTAATCACAATACAGTTTTCAAAATGGGTCAATGCCTTATCAACACAGGGCTATTGCTTAATTCACAGCTCACATTCACATTCTGCCCATCGTCCCTTCAGGCCAGGTTCAAGTCCAGGGCCACACACATTCTTAGTTGTCATATCTCTTTAGTCTCCTTCAAACTGCCTTTGTCTTTCATGATCTTTTTTTCAAGAGTACAGGCAAATTATTAATTAGGATGTCCCTTAGTCTAATTTAGTCCCTTAAATCATGTTTCCTCATAATTTCGCTCAAGTTATGCATCTTTGTCAAGAATTCTACCAAAGTGACGTGCATTGGTTTCCTGCTGCCGATAACGAACGGTCACAGATTTCCTAGGTCACAGGGTGGGAGGTCAGAAGTCTGCAGTGGGTTTCACTGGGTTAAAGCCACAGTGTCAGCAGGGCTGCCCTCCGCTGGAGCCCTTAGAGAGAACCCACCTCCCTGCCTCTTAGAGGCGCCCACATTCCTTGGCTTGTGGCCCCTTCCTCACCTTCAAAGTCAGCTCTGCGGTATTTTTAAATCTTTTCTCTCTGCTTCTTCTGCCTTCCTCTCTCCTTGTACCGTAGAAGTACAATTACATGGGGCCCATCCAGATAAGCCAGAACAACCTCCCTATTTTAAGATCTTTTACACAAACAACAGTGTGGTGATTGCCAGGGCAGGGGTGACTTGGAGGAGAGTACTGGGGAGATACATGGTGATGGAGGGAGACTTGACTTGAGGTGGTGAACACACAGTGCAGTGTACAGATGATGTGTTGTAGAATTGTGCACCTGAACCTGTATAATTTTGTTGACCAGTGTCATCCCAATAAATTCATTTAAAAAAAGATCCTTAATTTAATCACATCTGCAAAGATCTTTGACATGTAAGGTAACACGTTCCCAGATTCTGAGTGTTAGGATGGGGCATCTTTGGAGGGTCATTCAGTCTTTCACATGCTTGTCCCCCTTAGGGGATCCTGTCTGGAGGCAGGTGACGCCAGTCTGTCCCATTATTGTGGACAATGTGACTCGGATACTTGGTTATGGTTGTCTTTGCAAGGGTAACTCACTGTAACCTATTTTTTTTTACTTTTGTGATTAATAGTCAATGTGAGGGTGATACTCTGAAACTCTGAACTGTTCCTGATCCCCACCAGATTTGGCCTCTATTGATGATGATTGGCTAAATCAGTTATTACTGAGAATCTTGCAAAGGGATTGTCCATTCTCTCTGGTGATCACTTAGCATTTAACATAAGGGAGAGCTTTGACTTCTCCTCCATTTACTTATGCCTTTATCTCATTTATGTCCTCATCGACTCTTATCTTATCCCATGAACATTCTGTTCTTAAAATGATTTGTCTGTGTGTTCACACTGTCCCAGATTCAACCAAGCTGGCTCCTGTATCCTTTGGACAAGTCCCCATCATTTCTTCCACACCTGCTTTCTGCCGTCAGATGTCCCAGGCTTGCCTAGTGCTTGTCCTGGGCGGCCCTGCAATCAGTCATTTCCCCAGAGTTTTCTCCTGTTTGCTGTTTGCGTGGAATGGCGTTTAGAAACCAAGGCCTTGGTGCTGGGTGTGCTCATTCCTTTTGGGCTTCTAGGCCCTGTCAGAGGACAGAGCTTCCAAATAAAACCATGTAAGTATAATCAACACACAGCTACAGCTGTTTCTCTCTTTATCTATCTACCGTATTTTCTGGCGTATAAGACGACTGGGCGTATAGAAGATTTTCCTGGGTTAAAACGTCGTCTTATACGCCAGAAAATATGGTATACCCATAAGTTCAGGCTGATCTCTTCCATTCCAGTTCAGGGTTCATTCTAGCCTTCTGTCTTTCCATATTCACAACGCATTTCTCCAATGGTAAGACTCTAACTTCAGTTATCGGTGTATTTCCTTTGGCTCATTCCTACAAATCACAGAAAAGATGGTCGGGGCTGCTATCCTATGCCACTGCAAAAAGTAGAGGTTAATATTTGCAGTCCTTTTGTTTATAGACTGAGGATGTACAGGGCGGGCTGAGTAGGTTTTTAGTTGTGAGTATGCCGAACAGAGTTTATTCTTGCCTTGTTATTTATGAACTAGAGGCCAGGTGCATGACATTCGTTCACTGGTGAGGTGGGGGGGGGGGGGGGGGGGGGGGGGGGGGGGGGGCGTCCCTCAGCCCGGCCTGTGCCCTCTCGCAGTCCGGGATCCCTCTCGCCATCCGGAACCCCTCGCTCCTTACCACCCACCTGCTCACTGCTCTGTACCACTTGGCTTGCTGCTCCTTAGCGCTGCCGCAGAGGCGGGAGAGGCTCCCGCCACCACCACTGCGCTCGCCAGCGGTGAGCCCGGCTTCTGGCCGAGCGGCGCTCCCCCTGTGGGAGCACACAGAACACCAGGGAGCAGCTCCTGCATTGAGCATCTGCCTCCTGGTGGTCAGTGGGCATCATAGCGACCGGTCATTTCACCGGTTGTTCTGCTGTTTGGTTGATTTGCAAATTAGGGTGTTATTATATAGGATTATTGTATTATTTTCCAGCTGAACAACTGTAAACCTACTTTGACCCCACCCTGAATAGCCTAAGTCCTGTGTTCAAAAGCCCCTATTTGGTGTGCTTCCATGATTCATTGGAAATACGGTTCATTTGTTTCTGCTTGTATTTCATTTTCAGTTTTTTCCCCTCTAATATATGATGAAATTTTTTTAGTGTACAAAAGACTAGAATGGCTCCAAAATCAAATTTATATAAAAAGATAAACTCAAAGCGGTATTGCTCTCCACTCTTCCCTGCCCACCCCTTGTAAATACCAATATGTAAGCCGTGTTCCTCTCTCTTTCTCAAAAAGAAAAGGGAATAAAAGGAGATGTGTCAATATTTTCTTTTTTCCTCTTATTTCTTCTGCAAAAGGCAGAATCCTACATACACTGTTGTGCACTTGGCATTTGTCACTTAACTGTAAATCTGGCAGACACACCAGAACAGTTCATGGAGTTCCACCCCATTCTAGGACCTTTTTTTTTCTATCCTCACCTGATGCTACCCTTTCCACTGCTTTTCAGAGAGAGAGAGGGAGGGAGGGAGGGAGAAAGAGAAACATCGATGTGAGAGAGACAGACACATCGACTGGCTACCTCCAGCACGCACCCTGACCGCACCCCGACCAGGGGCAGGGAGCCAACCGCAACCCAGGTATGTGCCCCTGACCTGGAATTGAACCAGAGACCCTTCGGTGCATGGGCTGGCGTCCTGACCGCTGAGCCTACGTCCGGATGGAGGACTTTCTGTTTTTAAAGCACACACTCTCCAGGGGAGTCTGTGACCCAGAATGCCAACTCATCTGCCCAGCGCCACCTGCAGCTCCCTGTCTTCCCACAGCTCACCTTCCTCTCCACCTGGCAGCCCCAGGGGGCACCCACACCCCATGTGCCCCACCTCCCTCCAGCCTGGGCCGCTATCTGACCCACTCACTGTGTCCTGGGGCCCCGTTACTGCGTCTGCGGAGTCCCTACCTCCAGCCCCGCACACTCAGGCCCTAGGAGAAGCCCTGTCCGTCCTGACTCCTGCAGAGAGACCTCCCTCCCTAAGTCAGGAGCCCCATGGCCTTCAGCCCGGTCCCTGCGGACGCCTCTGGCCTGAAACTTGGGCTCCCCCATCTCCACGTCCTGCCCCCACCCTGCTCAGCCTTTTCCTGGCAGAGCTCTCTAGGGTTCCCGGGTTTTGTCTCAGTTTCTTCATCTGCAAAGTGGGTTGGCAATACGGTTTACGGCACAGGACTGCTGCAAAGATAAAACAAAATGCCCCGGGAGACGTGCTTAACCAGTGCCAGGGAGCTGATACCTGCAGACAGGTTGCAGACCTTCAGAGCTCCCCTCCCCGACAGAGCCGCTCCTGAGCCTCCGGGCCTGCCTGCCAGGAGAGGCCTCCCGGCGCCGTGCACCCTGCAGGGAACCGTGGGGGTCCGGGAGGGTCTGCCCTCTGGCCGGCCTCCACTCAGTCTGGGATGGGTACAGGGCAGCCTGAGCACGGGTTCGAGCCCGGCTGGCCAGGGCTGGGGTTCAGCTCTGCTCCCCGCTTCCCAGCCGTGTCCCCTCCCCTTCCCTTGAGCTCCTGGGGTGCATGTCCTCGGTTTTGCTTTGCTATTTCACTCCTTCTCCTTTCCTCCCACCTCCGTTCCCCTGGCCTCCCACTCCCCACAGACAGACCCTAGTACATGGACTGTGTGCCTTCCACGCCCTCTTCCAGGCGGTTAACATGTTACTTAGAGAAACACAGCCCTGCTCCGCGTGTCCACAGGAGGGGCATCACGCACTGAGCCTCCCTGGTCTTTGGCCCATCAGCACCGAGGCTGACCAGCGCCGACTGCCCATGTGGGTACTCACCCCCGGGGGCGGGCAGTGAGGGAGACTGGGAGGCCCAGCGCCGGGCCCCCCAACACTGGGGGATTTCTCTGGGGTGCTTCACGCCACCGGCTGCCCCAGTTACAGGATGCGGGCAAGCGTTCTTGGAGGCATTTCCTGGCTGTGCCAACCAACGGGACGTGGGCACAGAGGTCCCTACGCACGCGGCGTTGCGAAGGCGACTCCGAGGAGAGCGCCTGGCACGGGGCGGAGCCTGCTGGCCGCCCTCAGCCGCCCGCGGCCGGCCGGGCAGTGTTTGCGGGGCAGAGGTCAGGCTGGCCCCATTTCCGCGGAGACCTGGGGCCGCGATCCCCGTGACCCCGACGCGGGCAGTCTGCGGGGGCGGCGCCAGGGCTCCCAGGGCGCGCGGGCGCTTCTGGGACACACCTGGGGCTCACCTGGAGGAGAGGGGGTGGTCCAGCCCGGGACCTCATTGGCTGGGGCGATGGGTGACACAGCCCAGGGGCCAGCGGTCACCAGGGGCGGGGCGGGCTCTCCGGCTGAGCTCCACCTCCGGACGGCCCTGCCCGCGCCGCACTAGACCCGCGCGCCGCCTCCTGCGCCCCATCCCGCAGCGCCCGCCACCAGTCCCCCTGCCCCCCGCTCGGACCTGCGCTGGTCCCCCACCGCCATGAGCTGCTTCGAGGAGGAAGGCGGCTGGAGCCTGTCCTTCAGCGGCGCGGCCTTCCTGGGCCTCTACCACGTGGGCGCGACCCACTGCCTGCGGGAGCGCGCCCCGCGCCTCCTCCAGGGCGCCCGCCGCATCTACGGCTCCTCGGTGGGCGCGCTCAACGCCGTCTGCATCCTTATGGGAGAGTCCGTCGGTGCGTCGGGCACAGGCGGGCGGGGGCCGGGATCTCCCAGCCTCCGAGGAAGCTGACTCGGATGGAGGGGAGGGGGCGGGAGGGAAGGAGGGGAGTCCCAGGGCCCGTGCGTCCTGCCCAGCGGTCCGTGCGCCCAGCACGCTCCTGTGTAATCCCTCTGAGAACCCTGAGCACTGGGACTAGGGCTCCCCCTTTTCACAGAGGAGGGATGCCAGGCTCAGAGCCGGGAAGATGCTCTCAGGGTCACTCGGGGGCAAAAGGTGGGACTGAGCGTTTGAACGCGGGGGCTGGGGGGGGGCACAGACATTCTGAGAAGGGGGGCACTCCCTGGCACCCAGGAGGGAAGGCCAGCCTCCCAGCCGGCGTGGCAGGCGCGCCTGGTGGCTCAAGACCTGTCCCCGCCCGCAGAGTTCTGCTGCGACCAGCTGCTGGGCCTGGCCAAGCAGGTGGAGCAGCTGAGCCTGGGCGTGTTCCACCCCGCCTTCTCGCCCATCGAGCACATCCAGCGGCAGCTGCGGACCTTCCTGCCCGGCGACATCCACGTCCGGGCCTCCCGGCAGCTGGGCGTCTCCCTGACCCGCTGGTCCGACGGCCACAATGTCATCGTCACGGACTTCGCCACCCGGGACGAGGTCATCCAGGTGAGCGGGCTGGGGCCTCGGGCCTGGTGGCAGGTGGGGGGACGCCGGCTCCTATCGGAGTGGCTTCATTGAAATCACTGTCCAAGGGACGCATGTGGGGTGACATCCCTAGCTTCTCGGGCGTTCGCCGGAGCGGAGAAGGAGGGGTGCTTCGCCTGTCTGTCCTTGGGACGAGCTCCCAGCAGCAGCCCCACGCTGCACCGGTCCACTCAGCAGCAAAAGGACGGACTCTGAGACGGGCCTGCGTTCAAGTCCCTTAACTCTGAGGATGTGGCTGGGACAATGCCCCTGGGCTTCCGTTCTCTCCCCGGGACCCAGGACCGATGACACCCACCCAGTGGGCTGTCCTGGGGTGAGACGGCGCCCGGAGCTGTTCTGAGCACAAGGAGTGTGATCACTGTTCCCACGGGCTCTTGTCTTCCCAGGCCTTGATCTGCACCCTGTACATCCCTTTCTACTGTGGGGTGATCCCCCCCGAATTCAGAGGGGAGGTAAGTGGCCGCAGGCCTGCCCTGTGCTCTCAGCCCCAGGCACCTGCTGGGGAGAGGTGCGGGTGGAGGACACCAGCACTCCTTGAGCACCTCCTGTGTGCCAGCCTCGCCCCTGCTCCTGGGGTGCTCAGAGAGGGTCCTCCAGAGCACCCTGAGCTAATGGACCTGGTGACGCGGGCAGCCACAGGGTCACCGGCTGCGGCGGGTGCTCCTGGCGGTGTGGCCGGAGGGGGCATCCTGAGGGCAGCACTGCCTGCTCCAATTGCAGCGCTACTTCGACGGGGCTCTGAGCAACAACCTGCCCTTCGCGGACTGTCCCCGCACCATCACCGTGTCGCCCTTCACCGGGACCGTGGACATCTGCCCCCCGAGCACCTCGACAAACATGCTTGAGCTGAACACCTTCAACGCCAGCTTCCAGATCTCCGCCAGGAACTTATTCCTGGGGTTCATCTGCCTCGTCACGCCCAGCCCCGAGGTAGGCCTGGCCCGGCGGCCAGCCTCGAAGCGGTTAGAGCCTCGGCCCTGATCAAGGCCCCTGTGTCTGCCCCTGAACCCTCCCCGCAGCCTCAGGGCTGTTGAGACACATGTCCCGAGTCTTACAGTCAAGGTCTCGAACGAAGCGCCCCCTGAACGGGTGTGGCTTTAGACTGGCCTCCACCGGGATTAGCGCCAACCCTGCCGGGCCCGCTGATGCTCCCCTGGGTCAGGCTCGGTGAGAAGGTACCGGTATCATCTCCGTTTCTCAGGAAAGGACACCGCAGCTCAGAGAGGTTAAGTGACTTGTTTGAAATCACACAGCCCAGAAGCTGCAAAACCAGGTTTCAAATCCTCAGCCAGCCATCCCATGCTTCTTCCTGCTGCCCTAGACTGTGGCCAGATTGGCCAGCTGTGTGGAGGCGCGGCGTACGCTCAGGAAAAGACAGACAACAGACCCACTTTTCCTGTTTTTGCCCCTCAGTATTTCTGGAAAATAGGTAGTTTGACAACCAACCGTTTTTCATCATAAGGCGCTCCTCCACCCCAACCAGCCGGGCCTCCGCTGTTCTTCACACTCTCCCGGTGTGTGGGGTTTCATCATATAAGAACCAGGCCGTGGGACACAGGGCCGTTTTCTCTGACCCTCCAGAGGGTGCGGGGACAGACATCTCAGCCCGGTTCACAGACAAGGCCATGAGGCGCTCAGGAAGGTCGTGTGGCCGTCCTGAGGTCACATAGCAAGGGGAGGCGGAGTCACTTCCTGGCCTGCGGGGCCTCTTCCCCACGGCGGGGCTCTGACCGAGCAGCTGGGCATGGCCCCAGGGTTCCTCGGCCATCTCAGGCCGGTCCTGGCAGTAAAGACCAAAGAGATCCATCCTCTGCTGACCGATGGGCACCAGGCACCGGCCCTGGCATCCTGGGCCCCAGGCGGGAACTGAGGCCAGAGAGGAGAGGGGCTGGAGCAGGAGCCACAGCGGAGGGAGTGGAGTGAGGTCCCAGGTTCCTCCCTGCCCAGCGCTGGGCCCAGGGCCTTGAGTCCCGCCGAGCGGTCCCCTGGGGAGCGGCTGGAATCACTCCAGTTGAAGACAAGTCTCCGGCCTGTGACCATCAGCTGGAGGGGCGTCTGGGCCTCCCCCATCCCACCCTGACCTGTGTGTTGGCAGGTGTTGGCCCACTACTGCAGACAAGGCTACCTGGACACCCTGAGGTTCCTGGAGAGACGTGGTAGGTGACAGCCTGTGCCGCGCCAGCTCGGCCAAGGGTGACCCTGAGTGGGGGCGGCTGAAAGGCTTAGAAAAGACAGACAAGAGAATGAAGGCTGGGTCTCGGGGGGACGCTGCTTCCTGAGAGACAGCGCCGACGCCCACGAGCCGTGTCTTTATTTTATAGCCGATGCCACGAGGCAAATGAGGGCGTGGTCAAGATGTTTACAACATTCTGGAGGGTTTCAATCCTACTCAACTACACGCACCTGAATTCTATCAGCCCACAGCACTCAGGCACGGGGGCCACGTGTTCGGACCATAGGTTCAAGCTGACAACTCCAGCTGTTGGCTATAACTGTGCTGGGAGGGCTCTGCCCGCCACGCTGGGACTTGCACGTGGCCACGAGAGGACTGTGCCCTCTCATCAGTCCGAGGCTTGAACCTGTCCAAACTCTGTAGCCGCACCCCACAACAGCCACCACAGGAACTGGGACCATGCCCTCCGTGACCCCAGGTGGATGCTGCCTCTGGGCATTGGAGGTTTTCTGGATCTTGGCTCACTCACTCTCTTCCTCAGCATCTGCTCTGTGTTTGGCTGAGCCGGGTGCTGGGGGCCCAGAGAGGAATTCCATGTGTGTCCCGCTCTTGAGCTGCCCACGGCCTGTTTCAGGGGGACAGATCCAGAGGGAGACGTCTCCCCAGGGAGACAGAGGGATGCTCAGCACTGAGGGAGCCGAGAGGAGGCACCTGACCCAGCCTGGGGGCTGGAGTGGGCAAGGAGGGCTTCCTGGAGGCAGTGACAGATAAGCTGGGTTTTGTCTAGCTGGGGAGACTATGGGAAGGTTGAAGACAGAAAGGAGGAGGACATTCTACTCAGATTCTACTCAGGGAGAAGGTGAGCAAGAGCAAAGAAATAGAGGCCAACACCTTGCGGGACCATCACTTAGTGTGGCTTCAGGAGTGTGTGTGTATATGTGTGTGTGTGTTCATGGGGCAGTGTGTGTGTGTGTGTATGTGTGTGTTCATGGGGCAGTGTGTGTGTGTGTGTATTTGTGTGTGTGTGTATGTGTGTGTTCATGGGGCAGTGTGTGTGTGTGTGTGTATGTGTGTGTTCATGGGGCAGTGTGTGTGTGTGTGTGTGTGTGTGTGCGTGCACGCGCTTATGGGGCAGCACGCGTGTGTGTGTGTTCATGAGGCAGTGTGTGTGTGTGTGTGTGTGTGTGTGTGTGTGTGTGTTCATGGGGCAGTGTGTGGGCCAGAGGGGCCTTGGATGTCGTCCCACAGGGCAATGCTCCTCAAAGTGCTAGAGCGGAGGTTGGAACCCAGGTTGTCTGGCCCCAAAAGCCATGTCCTCGCTCCCCCACACGACGGCCCCCAACGCACAGCCGCGAGGAAGGGTTTGCTGAGCACTTACCTCCCCCTGGACCTGGGCTGGAGCTTAAGGTGCTCCCCCAGTTCTCAGGAAACCTCACAGAGCAGGCCTTCATTCCCCATCCCCAGAGAGGGAAGCCGAGGCCGGAGCTGTCAGGTCACAGAGCTGACGGTGGTAAGGCAGGATTTGAACCCCGGACCGGGCCTCCAGGGTCTGGGCTCCGATGAACCACCGGAAAGTGGATGAGAAAAAGTCAAAAAGGAAAAGAGAGAAACAGGGAGCAGCGCAGAGCTGGGGGGCGGCGTCTCGGTGAGCCGCGTCCCTCCTGCGGTCCCTCCGGTGGCAGGCGCGTCCTCACAGCGGAGTTTGGCCCTGAGAGGTGCCGACAGGTGGCAGCGTGGCGAGCGGGGGAGTCCCTGTCATGGGGAGGCTCTGTGCTGACCGCCACATCCCGCCTCTCGCCCGCCAGGACTCACCCAGGAGCCGGTGCTGTGGACGCTGGTGTCAAAGGAGCCCCCGGCCCCAGCCCACGGGACCCGGGACACTGGCCAAGGCCAAGGCCAGAAGGCGGGCCTGTCGCTCAACTGGGCAGTGCCCAACGTGCTGGTCAAGGACGTTCCCAACTTTGAGCAGCTGTCGCCAGAGCTGGAGGCCGGTACTGCCCGTTCCTCCCGACTTGCTCCCCCGCAGGCGCCAGCACTCGGGGTCACTCTGCATCGGGGGCCTGGGCCCTGGGGGAGCTCTGGTCTGGAAGAGGGCGGGACTCTCTGGGTTCCTGCTAAGTGCCAGGGGTGCCCGGGGCTCTGCCATGTGGTGTCACTCGCTTCTCACCACCCCTGCAGGCCTGCGTGGGGTTTCCTCACCCCGTCTCAGGGATGAGGAAACAAGCTCAGGGTGGGGAAGGGACTCACAGGCCTCAGAGCCTGCAGCTGGGGGATTCGAACCCAAGTCTGTGCCTGAGAAAGCCAGGCTTTTGCCCACTGCCCTGGGAGGGGGGGGCAGGAGGTAATGAGGGGCACGGGGGAGGGGGCACATACAGAGGGTCTGACTCATTTCATCATCTCAACAATCCTCTGAGGACGGCACTGAGTTGTCCCCATTGTACAGACGTGGAAACCAGAACACGGAGCAGTTAAGTGACTTACCCAAGGTCACACAGCCAGCAAATGGCAGAACCAGGAGTTCTGCTTGGTGACCTTGATGTCACAGTTGCAATCACAGGTGTCCTGCAGACAGCTGTAATGGTGCTGGCGGGGTGGGTTAGCATCTAAGTGAAACATGGAAGGAGCTAGCCAGGCAAAGAGAGGGAAAGACAAGAGTCCAGGCCGAGGGAACAGCATGTGCAAATGTCCTGGGGTTGTGTGGCGGGGAGAAGAGCTGGAGGCCCCCGTGGCTGTAACAGTGGTTGAGGGGCTAGGAAGCAGAGATGAGCTTCGAGAGGCTGGGAAGGTTGGGTATGTGGCCTAGAGGGGAGAGATGGGGCCACCGAGGGGTTTACTAAGTGGCAGCCCCCTCCCCCCTCTCAGAGTTCATTGCTATTCTGAACTCTAGTGATTACTGCCCAGCGAACCAGAACCGTAGGCCCAGGGGTCCATGACTGACTAATGGATCACTCTGCATTGCTCCTTTATGGTTAGCGTCGGGGGACAGGCTGAGAGGCAGGAGGCTGGGAGGAAAGATGACGGTGGTGAGGCCAGAGCAGGGTCAGTGAGGTGGGCGAGGGGATGGAGGGATGAGGGACCACACAGGGCAAGCAGAAATGGGCTCTAATGTGTGCTGAGCCCTGGGTACGAGCTTGGCGTTCTGCAACCCTGGCCCCATCCCTGCGGCCATACGGGGGCACCAGAGAGCCGCCTCTTTTAGGGGGCACGGCAGCCAGCAGCTGGGGTTGGTGAGGGGCACCCCTTTCCGGGAACGGAATTGTCATCTGGCCTGGCCCTCACAGGCACCCCTTAATCCTCACCTACCTGCCAGGAAGGTGGGTCCTGCCATTACGGGGAGGCAACCAGGGCTCGGGGGGGGGGGGGGGGGGGGGGGGGGAAGGCATGTGTCCGGGCCACGGCAGGTCATCTGGGGGCTGTTTGGGACTTGGTGTACGTGACCCCTCCCAGCGTCTGTGTCTAAAAGCACCGGCCAGAGTCAGGTTGGGGGCAGGTGGTGGTGCCATGGTCTGGCACAGGGGTTTGGGCTCTGGTTCTGCCCCAGCAGGTGCAGGCCCCTTCCACCCGGTCAGTTAAGGGGTTGGAGGGCTGGGAAAGCGTCGTCCCGGCCCAGCTGCGTCACCGCTGTGGTTAGTAACACTGCTGGCTCCTGTTATGGAGGGAGGTGAGGTGTGAGCACCTGTTCCCTCTTGGACGGCCACCGCAGACTTTCCAGGGAGACGGGCGGGGAAGCGGTCCACCCTGGCCCTGCCACTTCCCAGCGACGGTCTTTGGCAAGTCCCTTCTCCACTCTGAACCTCTGTCTCCTCTTCTGTGACAGGGGCGCACCCTGCCCGTTTCTCGGACGGTGATGAGCACCAGCTGAGGGCCTGGCCCCTGCTGGCTCCCAGCGGGGGCTGATCTGTTTCTTGCTCTGCCAGTGGGGGTGGGCGCCCTCTGTGGGCTGCAGGGTGGAGAGGAGCTGGTGGGCACGCTCCCGCTTCTCTTGCAGCCCTGAAGAAAGCGAGCAGGAAGGACCCCAGGCCCTGGGCCCGCTTCCGCCAGTCGAGGCCCGGGAAGGTGCTGACCTACCTGCTGCTGCCCTGCACGCTGCCCTTCGAGTTCGTCTACTTCCGGGGCAGAAGGTGAGGCCAGGCGGGGCTGTGGTGGGGACCAGTGCCCAGGGCAGGAAGGGCGGCCGGCACACCAGTGGGCAGAGCCTGGCTGGGCTCTCCACGCCGCCAGGTGTTGGCTGAATGACCCAGAGGCTGTCAGGGGCTGGTTCGGAGGCTGTAGCTGCTGTGGACCAGCCGGGGCCTGCTGGTCGGTGCCCTGGCCTCTCCCGTCTGTAGGACCTTGGTCCCCTCTGTCAGAGTCTCCGAGACCATGTGCTATTTTTGAAAACAACTCTAGGGGCTGGTCTGGCTCAGCTTTGCTGTGTGGCCTGGGCCAGGTCTCTTAACCGCTCTGGGCCTCAGATTCCTTGCATGGCAGGCTGGCTGTGGCTAAGCCCTCTCTACTCATTCTAACTCTGCTGACTGACGGAGCACTCTTAGCAAGAGTCATCAAGGGCTTCCCAGGGGCCCCGCCCTGGCTGGGGGCTAGGAGGCAGCACTGACCCAGACCCTGGCCTTGTGGAGCCTGGCGGGCACAGGTCATCACACATTCACTTGTGTCATCACCGCTCTGGCCGGAGGTGCCTAGGGGTCTACACTGGCTGTGAGCCGGGATGGCTTACACTAGGGACACCTGGTCATGGAAGGCTGCCTAGAAGAAATAACTTAAAAAAAATTTATTATTGACGTCGAGAGGAAGGGAGAGGGAGAGAGGGATGGAAACATCGGTGAGGGGAGAGAAACGTTGGCTGCCTTCTGCACGCCCCACACTGGGGATCGAGCCCGAAACCCAGGCATGTGCCCTGACCAGGAATCGAACTGTGACCTCCTGGCTCATAGGTCGATGCTCAACCACTGAACCACGCCAGCCGGGCTAGAGGAGATAACTTTTGAGCTATAATCTGAAAGATGAATAAGAATCCACTCCAGTCGTCGGCAAACTCATTAGTCAACAGAGCCAAATATCAACAGGACAACGATTGAAATTTCTTTTGAGAGCCTAATTTTTTGTTTTTATTTAAAAAATATATATTTTATTGATTTTTTACAGAGAGGAAGGGAGAGGGACAGAGAGATAGAAACATTGATGAGAGAGAAACTTTGACCAACTGCCTCCTACACACCCCCTACCAGGGATGTGCCCACAACCAAGGTACATGCCCTTGACCGGAATCAAACTTGGGACCCTCCAGTCCGCAGGCTGACACTCCATCCACTGAGCCAAACCAGTTTCGGCGAGAGCCAAATTTTTTAAACTTAAACTTCTTCTAATGCCACTTCTTCAAAATAGACTTGCCCAGGCCGTGGTATTTTGTGGAAGAGCCACACTCAAGGGGCCAAAGAGCCGCATGTGGCTCGTGAGCCGCAGTTTGCCGACCACAGCACTAAGCAAAGAAGGAAGGGAAAAGCATTTCAGATGGATGGAACAGCATGTGCAAAGGTCGGGGGCAGAAATGGGTAAGGCTCATTTGAGGAGCAGAAAGGGGTGGAGAGCTTTCCCAGATGGGGCTGGGGAGGCCGGCAGGGGCCGGACACACAGGGCTCCGTAGCCGTTCGAAGAGGGTGCTCTTTACCCGACGGTGGTCGAAGGCAGCAAAGGGACCCTGGTGTCCTGGGAGATCTGCATTTCCAAGTCTCTCTATTCCCCGGAAGAAGGTCTGTGACAGCGGGTCAAGGTCTCCATCCTGCTCCACATCGTGGTAATGACGGGGCCAGTCCCGCCGTTTAAACGGCTGGTGACCCAGAGCTGGGAGAGAGCCTTCCGCTGACCGTGCTGCCTCATGCTGAGCTGTGAGACTCAAACCACAGGTTGAAACAAAACAGGATAAAGGCAAATTCTCGCCTTTTCAGTTAAAAAGAAAATCCAGCTACGAGCACTGCTGGGGAGGCCTGCCCAGACCATGGGGACAGTCCTGCTGGCATTTCTGTCACCTGCACGAGGTGTAATCATAAAGGCAGGAGGGCCGGAGCAGGGGAGGTGACCGTCCGGCGTACGTGCTGCTGGTCGCACGGCACTGGGACTGTCTGCCCCGTCGGAGGCCTGGTTTGGAGGCCCCTCTAAGGGCCACGTGGGGGGAGGGCAGTCCAGTGAAGGTGCCGGCCACGCATTTTCTCCGCCACAGCTGTGTGGCCAGCTCTCTGCCTGGCTGCTGGGCGGAGAGCGCATGCAGGGGTGCGGAGTGGGGAGCTGGGGAGAGGCGAGAGGAAGGGACGGAGGGGGAGGGGGGAGGCTAGGAACTGCAGGTGAGGGGACTGTCCGTATTTGGCAGGTGAGAAAGCTGAGGCCCAGAGCGGTTCCCAGCCCCACCCAGGGCACAGCTGAGAAGCAGTGGGGCTGGGCTACACCCCAAGCCAGCCTGACCCCCAAACCCTGCCCTGTCCTCCCCTGCACTTTCTATTCGTGCCATGGATCCACTCTCAGGGCCTGGCCACCCACCGAGCTCAGAGGCCGTTCCGTGTCAGTCCGGGCCCCTCACTCCCTGCAGGTGCCTGCGAGGCTGAGCTGCGCCCGGTGGAACCCGTGCCTCTGGCTGCTCCTCACCCCCAGCCCTTCCCTGCAGGCCTGGCGCCTCGGGTGCAGGGATCCTGACTCCGCTCCGGCCCGTGGGGAGGGGGAGGGTGGGCTCAGCTGGGCCGACACTCGGTGAGGCTGTTGCTGCCCCCTCCTCCAGGCTGGCCCTGTGGCTGCCCGACATGCCGGCCGACCTGTGGTGGATGCAGGGCGAGCTGAGGCGCGTGGCCCTCTGGGTGTGCTCCAGGATGAAGGACCAGCTCCTCGAAAGGCTCAGGTGAGGCGCAGGTGGGTGGGCAGAGCCAAGCGGATGTCCTGGGGGGGGAGGCACCAGCTGCTCCCCTGACCCTGGGCAGGCAGCCCACACCGCCCTGCGCCTGGCCAGCCTGCAGGACCCTGGGGGCTCGCCATGCCCCCTGGAACCTTCCCATCACTCCCAGCTCAGCCAGACTGGGGCTCGGTCCTTCCTTCCTCATCGCGGGACTTGGGGGAGGAGTGGCTGGGCTCACTGGGGCCAGGCTGCCCCTCATGGCGTCCCCCTGCCCTTCCCCCACACCCGGCTCTGACCACTGCTCTCACTGGTTTCTGCTTCCTCTGCAGCCCACCTGTCGCCAGCCCGCTCCCACCGGAGGCAGCTCCTCCCACGGACCCGGCCCAGAAGCCCATGCCCCCTGCCCATCGGGCCTGAGGGGCACCAGGCTGGGCCAGCCTGGTCTGTCATGGCCCTTGTCCTGGGTGCCCACGTCCAGTCCTTGAGTGAGACCTGGTTCTGACTCAACCTCCAGAGCTCAGAGCCTTGCCCTGGCCCCAGAGGACCGAGGGACGGCCTCCCTTCTTCCTCTCAGGCTCCTGTCCCGGGTGGTGTGGGTGGGTGGCCCTCAGGAGCCAGAGGGGACCCGCCAGCCCCCTGGAGCCCCTGCTCCTCGGAGCCGGCTCCCTGGGGCCCAGTACGTCTTCCTGGGGAGAGGCCTGGCCTGTCGGTGTGTCCTGGTCACCGTGCGCCCAGGCCACCTGCCCTGTCTCATCGGAGGGAGAAAGGAAGCAGAAGCGACGCACACCTGGGTTCCGGCCTTTCCCTCTGGGGCTGGCGGTGGCCCTGCTGCAGAGAAGTGTTGGTCGGCGCCTGGCAGGGCTGCTGGCAGAGTGTGCTGAGCGCTTTACAAGGCGCAGAAGATGCTCACCCCTGAGATCGGGAGCAGATGGAGTGATGGGGCGCTGTGCTGCCCTTGGATCCTTTCTCTGAGTTCTCTGTCCTGCACCAGCCCTTGGGCGTGACCCCCATGGTTGGCTCACTCCTCAGCCTCGATCTCTCACTTCCTCCTGGGCCCACCCAGCGAAAGCCCAGAGATGGGAGGGGAGAGGAGAGAGGTTAAAGGGATTAAAATCTTTTCGGAATCCCAGCTGTGCGTGCCTCTTTGGGGTGCCCACCGGCGGCCCTATGACACCAGGCAAGTTCTTTCCTTATTTCCTGTCTTTAAAACCAAGGGTTGGACTCACTGGTTTCCACGGGGCCTCCAGCTCTCCTCTGAGCCCCTCACATAGACAGAACCACGTGGTCAGATGCAGGAGAGGTGCTTCCAGGGGAACGGGTTTCTGACGGTGTCTCTGTGGAAGCCTAGAATTTGGGTTGGCAAAAAGTCATTCCAGGAGAGGGGCCTGCAGGTGCCAAAGCAGGCTGGGGTGACCCACGGTAAGTTACACTGACAAAGAATCCGAGGCTCAGAGGGGTGAAGTGCCTTGACCCAGGCTCCACAGCCAGTCGGTGGTGGGGATGCCACTCAAGCTCAGGTCTGGGACACATAGTGATTCCGCTCAGGACTCTTCTGCAGAGATTCCCGATGTAACTGATCTTGACCTGGACCTGTCGGAGCAGAAGTGTGGTTGGAGCCTGTCGTTCGTGGGCACTGGTGTCCTCAGGGACCACCCTGTGGGTGTGACCATCTGCCTGGGTCAGCACCCTGTGCCTCAGACTTGCTTGATGCTATCTGTGGCAAGCAGGCTGGTATGTGCCCATCTGTGGCCGCGGTCACATGATGCTAGTGGGGCAGGCTGTGACCCAGCACTAAGTCCTGGTGACCTTAGGCGTCCCCAGGTAGATACTCCAACCCTGCTGAGCTTTGCATCTCACCCATACATCTGGTTGTGTACACTGACCACATTGTGGTGATGTTAAGGGGTAGCCATTACTTTTTAGTTGTGTTAATGTATTGGGCATATGTTTCCACGTGGTTCTTATCCTTTATAGATCATCCTATATAATAAAGACGTAATATGCAAATTGACCATTACTCCAACACAAAGATGGCCCTCCCATGTGGACACAAGATGGCTGGCAGGGGAGGGCAGTTAGGGGGGGACCAGGCCTGCAGGGGAGGGTAGTGGGAGGGACCAGGCTGGCAAGGGAGGGCAGTTAGGGGTGACCAGGCCTGCGGGGCAGGGGGGAGGGCATTAGGGGCAATCGGGCCAGCAGGGGAGCAATTAGGCATCTATCAGGCTGGCAGGGGAGTGGTTAGGGGGTGATCAGGCTGGCAGGCGAGCGGTTGGGAGCCAGCAGTCCTGGATTGTGAGAGGGATTCCAGATTGGAGAGGGTGCAGGCTGGGCTGAGGGACAACTTCCCCCTCAACCCCGTGCACTAATTTTGTGCACTGGGCCTCTCTCTAGTCCTGAAATAGTTATAAATGAAATGACACAATGCATGAGATTTTCTTCAAAATAATCCTGTGCGGGGAGGTGAGTGAGAGTTGATGAAACATGAATTGCTAGCACTTGGCACTGGGTGACGAGTACATAGAAGTTCATTACACTATTCTCTCTAATTTTATGTGTTTGGCGTGTCTATAATAAATGAGTACTTACCTTAAAACTTGGGTGATACATACAAACAGGAAACTGTGCATCAAGATAGCACTTAAAACAAAGCAAAAGCAGGGCGACCAGCCGTCGTCTGGCTTCCGGGAGTCACACATGGGGAAGGGCGGTAGGACCTGGGGAGCTGTCCAGTTCAGCACCGCGGACAGCGACCCGCGGCCGGCTTCCCGCCCAGCCTTCCCGCCGCCTCCGCTGCCGAAGGGATGTCAGAGGGCAGGGGACTTCCGGTCCACCTTATTGAGGAAAAGGCTTTTCAGGACAGAGGCTCTCCAGCCTCCTCCACAGCCCAGAGGTGGAGCGTGCACACCAGCGGCAGACCAGGCCTTGGTGGGCAGCTGTGTTTCATAAGAAGCTTCTGTTCCCTGCCCTTAAGGGCATCAGTCAAAAAACAAGCCATCGTATATGTGTGTGCCTATTTCGGGGGTCTCTATTCTGTTCCACGTAAATATATGTCTTTGCTTATGCCCATCCCACACTCTTGATTTATAGCTTTCCTATGTAGCTTTTAGAAGCAGCTTGTTAATTTTTAAAAGTAAATTTTTTTTTATCGATTTCAGAGATGAAGAGAGAGAGAAACATCAGTGATGAGAGAGAATCATTGGTCGGCGGCCTCCTGCACATCCCACACTGGGGTTCCAGCCTGCAACCCGGGCCTGTGCCCTGACCAGGAATTGAGCAGTGACCTCCGGGTTCAGAGGTGGATGCTTGACCACTGAGCAACACTGGCCGGGCACAGCTTGTTAATTTGTACAAAAGAGCCCATTGGGGTGTTGCTTGGGATTGCAGACTCTACAGAGGAATCTGAGGAGACTCCTAACACTGGGTCCTGGTGTAAGATTAAAATGCAGGCCTTCTTGTTCAAAAAGCAGGGAAAATGCTGTTCAAGGTACTAAAATAACTTCCACAATCTCCCAACCCGTCAATGTGTTTGTTTGTTCTAGGTAGTTCATGTCACTCCCTCCAACATTGCATCACTCGTAGGGCACCTGCAGACCCTCACAAGAGCCTGGGGAACAAGCCCCATGACTCCGAGAGCTGCCCATTGGCTGCCCATTTCCTCCTGTCGGCGGTGGGACCCACACATCACGTCCTGGCTGGGAGCGGGGAACTCAAGTCAGGGATCTCCCCTTCTGACAGGCCTGCCGCCCCAAGGGTATTGCAACCTCCACACTAGAAAAATGGGCACCTGAATTGGGGGTGGGAGAGCGGCTCACTTTGGCTGATTCACCCACCAAATGCCCTGGTGCTGCCAGTCTAGGACAGCGATGACAACGACGGCCGTAATCATGCCCCACTCTGAGATGCCATGGGGGTGCGCATTCTTCTCAGGCCCCCTGGTCCGTGGGGAGGGGCGAGGAGACAGGCTGGGCAGGGCTGGGGCGCTGGAGGACAGAGGAGCGGGCAATCAGGAACTTGTCCTGAGAAGATGGCAGTGGGTGGACCCGCTCCTACTCCAAGGCTCCAGATCCTCAGCAAGTGCTCCATTACCCCGTCAGACTGCACGTATAGAGCACAGTTCAAATAAAGCGATTACGAATTTCAAGATGGTGACCACAGAGCATTAAACCCCACGTGCAGGGCCCTCGGGGCACAGGGCCCTGCATGGCTTCTCTCGTGGCACAGCCATGAAGCAGGCTCTATCTGTCCATCTATGTACCCGTTTCTATCTCTGCCCATAGCTGCATGTATACCTATCTGGACATCTACTCTATGTCTACCATGTCTAAGTCATCACATAACCATCGCAGAGCAAGATAATGTCCCCAACACGCTGGAGGGCACTCCCGTGTCTTTTCCCATTCAGCCCTCTCCCTTGGACCCGCATTAAGCCCTTTTCTGGCCTTTATCACCATAGATTAGTTTTGCTTGTCTTTGAACTGTATGTGAATGGGATCATATGGCATATGGCCTTCTGTATTTGGCTTCTTTTACTCATCATTTTAAAAAATACATATATTTTTATTGATTTCAGACAGGAAGGGAGAGGGAGAGAGAGATAGAAATATCAGTGACGTGAGAGAATCATTGATCAGCTGCCTCCTGCACGCCCCACACTAGGGGATGTAGCCAGCAGCTGGACATGTGCCCTGATGGGGAATAGAACCCTGACCTCCAGGTTCACAGGTGGACGCTCACCACTGAGCCCTGCTGACCGGGCTTCTTCATCATTGTGATTGCAAAGCTCACCTGTGTTGTTGCATGTACCAGTAATTCTTCCTATTTTAAAACACTGTGTGGTAAGTATCCCATTGTATGAATACGTCACAGTTTAGCCATTCTACTGCTGATGGATGTTTGAGTTGTTTCCAATTTTTGTCCAACATGTGCAAATTGTTCCTAACTTGGCCTTGCAAGCTACTCCTGTGTCCTTTTGACAGATCCTTATCACCTTTAAGAACACTTTCTTTCTTTTTGGCCCAACAAGATGTTTTAGGCTCATCTCGTACTTTCTTTGCCCAGCCCTGGAACTGACCTTTTCTTCAAGAACCCCTGCTTCCTTCTGGGGGGGGGGGGGCGGGAAGTATTAGAAACCAAGAAGGTCTGGGCTCTGGGTGTGCTTGGTATGACTGGAACCCCAGTGCCAAGGGCCTTGTCAGCAAAGATAAGAAATAGTTTTAAAAATAATAAACTCATATCAATACCTTAGGTTCCAGTTCAACACCACACGGGTCTTCCTTGCCTTCTTCCGCAGCGAGAACCCCCACCTGGAGCATCAGCATTCATTCACGCAAGAAGATAGATATAGATATAGATATAGATATAGATATAGATATAGATATAGATTAGATGTAGATGTAGATGTAGATGTAGATGTAGATGTAGATGTAGATATAGATATAGATATAGATATAGGTATAGATGTAGATATAGATATAGATGTAGATGTAGATGTAGATGTAGATGTAGATGTAGATGTAGATGTAGATGTAGATGTAGATGTAGATGTAGATGTAGATGTAGATGTAGATGTAGATGTAGATGTAGATGTAGATGTAGATGTAGATGTAGATATAGATATAGATGTAGATGTAGATGTAGATGTAGATATAGATATAGATATAGATATAGATGTAGATATAGATATAGATGTAGATGTAGATGTAGATGTAGATGTAGATATAGATGTAGATGTAGATGTAGATGTAGATATAGATGTAGATATAGGTATAGGTATAGATGTAGATGTAGATATAGATGTAGATGTAGATGTAGATGTAGATGTAGATGTAGATATAGATATAGATATAGATGTAGATGTAGATGTAGATGTAGATGTAGATATAGATGTAGATGTAGATGTAGATGTAGATGTAGATGTAGATGTAGATATAGATATAGATATAGGTATAGATATAGATATAGATATAGATATAGATATAGATGTAGATGTAGATGTAGATGTAGATGTAGATGTAGATATAGATGTAGATGTAGATGTAGATGTAGATGTAGATATAGGTATAGCTATAGATGTAGATGTAGATGTAGATATAGATATAGGTATAGATGTAGATATAGATATAGCTATAGATATAGATATAGGTATAGGTATAGATATAGATATAGATGTAGATGTAGATATAGATATAGATATAGATGTAGATGTAGATATAGATGTAGATATAGATGTAGATGTAGATGTAGATATAGATATAGATATAGGTATAGATATAGCTATAGATATAGATATAGGTATAGGTATAGATATAGATATAGATGTAGATATAGATATAGAGAGAGTCAATGATTGGATGAGGGTTTGTACTCAAACCTCTTTAGAATTGTTCTCAAGTTGTTGCCTTATTACAAGAGATTTGGGGGTGCTCTCCGGAGAGTGTCCTGTTAGGTCTGCCATTGGTCCTGGAAAGCTGCAATTACCCTCTCCCTCCCCACTCTCCCCCCCCCCCCCCCCGCCCCAGGAGATTAGGGAGCCTGTCTTTCACAGCACAAGTCTACCTGGGATTTTCCTGGTCACCCACAAATGTCAGCCCGGAGGGCCGGGAGCGGGAGCCGCGCCGGCACCGGTCAGACGCTGCCCGAGTGCGCGCGGAAGGGTGGAGGCCTGAGGCCGCCTCTGGCCGCAGCCCCGCGGGCGGCAGGCGGGGTGGGCGGGTCGCCGCGGTCCTCCCCGCGGGTGGGGCGGGGCGGGCCCTGAGGCCTCGGACGTCACGTCTGCGGAGGGCAGGGCGCGGCGGGCGGCCGTGACGTCATGCAGGCGGGCGCAGCCTCCGCGCCGGTGGGGTGAGGCGGCGCCGTGACGTCACGCCTGCGGAGCGCGGGGCGGCGGCGCGGGGCGGCGGCGCGGGCGGCGGCGGCATGGCGGAGAGCGAGGCCGAGACCCCCAGCACCCCGGGCGAGTTCGAGAGCAAGTACTTCGAGTTCCACGGCGTGCGGCTGCCGCCCTTCTGCCGCGGGAAGATGGAGGAGATCGCCAACTTCCCGGTGCGGCCGAGCGACGTGTGGATCGTCACCTACCCCAAGTCCGGTGAGCCCCGCCCGGCCGCGGCGCCCGGACCCCACAGGGCGGGGGCGGGTGGTCGGCCCGCGTCGGGGAGCTGAGGCCGGAGGCCTCCGGAGGTGCAGCCCGGCGCCCGTGGGGAGGGAGCGCCGGTGGGGAGGGAGCCCCCCTGAGGAGGGAGCCCCCCGTGGGGAGGGAGCCCCCGTGGGGAGGGAGCCCCCCTGGGGAGGGAGCCCCCCTGAGGAGGGAGCCCCCCGTGGGGAGGGAGCCCCCGTGGGGAGGGAGCCCCCCTGGGGAGGGAGCCCCCCGTGGGGAGGGAGCGCCGGTGGGGAGGGAGCCCCCCGTGGGGAGGGAGCGCCCGTGGGGCGGGAGCGCCGGTGGGGAGGGAGCCCCTGTGAGGATGGAGCGCCCCTGAGGAGGGAGCCCCCCTGAGGAGGGAGCCCCCCGTGGGGCCGGAGCCCCCCTGGGGAGGGAGCCCCCCTGGGGAGGGAGCCCCCCTGAGGAGGGAGCCCCCGTGGGGAGGGAGCCCCCCGTGGGGAGGGAGCCCCCGTGAGGATGGAGCGCCCCTGGGGAGGGAGCCCCCCTGAGGAGGGAGCCCCCCGTGGGGCCGGAGCCCCCCTGGGGAGGGAGCCCCCCTGGGGAGGGAGCCCCCCTGAGGAGGGAGCCCCCGTGGGGAGGGAGCCCCCCGTGGGGAGGGAGCCCCCGTGAGGATGGAGCGCCCCTGAGGAGGGAGCCCCCCTGAGGAGGGAGCCCCCCGTGGGGAGGGAGCCCCCGTGGGGAGGGAGCCCCGGTGGGGAGGGAGCCCCATGGGGAGGGAGCCCCGTGGGGAGGGAGCCCCCCAGGGGAGGGAGCCCCGTGGGGAGGGAGCCCCGTGGGGAGGGAGCCCCGTGGGGCCGGAGCCGCCCTCCGCCCCGGGCGCCCCCGGCCCGGCCCCTGCCGGCTTGTGACCTTGGGCGTCACCCAGCCCCTCCGCCTGGACCAGCTCAGCCGGGGCGGAGCCCTGCGTCACCTGGGAAGGCGCGTGAGGCGGGCGGCGGGCCTGCGACCCTGCTCCTCTCCCGCGTGGGCTCCCGGCGGATGGGACCCGCCTGGCCGCGTGGGCGCCCCGTTCCTCGCCTCAGGGCCTCCTCCGTCACCGGGTGTCCGGCGGGCCCGGGGCACCCGTTTCCCAGCCTGGCTGACGTCATTTCCCCCAGCCCCGCACAGCCGAGGCGCCCAGGCGGGAGCAGCGGCTTGCCAAGGTCGCATCCGTGAGTGCTGCGTGGCGGGGCGGCAGTTGAAGCCGCAGGTCTGCGTGCAGGGCCGAGCCAGGGCTGTGGGCTGGGGAGGGCTGGGCAGGGGCGGCCTTCCTTCCGGGCCTGTAAGCATCCCTCCAGCTTCCCTCTGCCCGAGTGGGAGCCGGAGGCAGGGCTGCATCCAGACTGCCTGGCTGGTCTGCAGCTCGGGAGGAGGGCTGGAGGTCCTGTGGGACCCACCGGGAGGGAGGGAGGGAGGGAGGGAGGCAGGCAGGCAGGCAGGCGGCTGGGAGGCAGGCAGGCAGGCGGCTGGGAGGCCGGGGGTGGTGGTGGGGGGGGAGCTGTGGCTTGGCTGTCATAGCTGTGCAGGGTCCCCGCCACCCAAGAGCTGGGCCCAGTTCCTCTGAGGAAGGTTGGGGAGGGGCTGTCAGGGGAGGGCTGGGAGCTGTGTTGGTGGGGGGAGCTTGGGGAGAGGCGGGGGAAGGAGGTGTGCACCCCCATTGCTGTGGCCCCCAGCCCGCCCCGTGGGGGAGGGGTTGGAAAGGTCCAGGTTTTAGAACTATGGGGGACAGACGTGCCGGAGAACCCCGCATTCAGTGGGTCCATGGAGACTGAAGATCCCCTCGTGTCAGTTCAGGGCCGGGTTTACATGACCGTGAGGTACATGGTGTGGGGAGTTCTTAGGGTTTGGAGTTGCCCAGGAGGGACCTGGGTTCTGTGCTGCTGCCTCCATTTGCACCAGGAGATGGAGGGGAGAGGAGATGGAGAGGAGAGGAGATGGAGGGGAGAGGAGATGGAGGGGAGAGGAGATGGAGAGGAGAGGAGATGGAGGGGAGAGGAGATGGAGGGGAGAGAGGAGATGGAGGGGAGAGGAGATGGAGGGGAGAGGAGATGGAGGGGAGAGGAGAGGAGGAGAGATGGAGGGGAGAGGAGATGGAGGGGAAAGGAGAGGAGAGGAGAGATGGAGAGAGAGATGGAGGGGAAAGGAGAGGAGGAGATGGAGGGGAGAGGAGAGGGGAGAGGAGAGGGGGGAGAGGAGAGGAGGGGAGAGGAGATGGAGGGGAGAGGGATGGGAGAAGAGGAGAGGAGATGGAGGGGAGAGGAGAGATGGAGGGGAGAGAGGGAGAGAGGAGAGGAGAGGAGAGGGAGGGGAGAGGGAGATGGAGAGGAGGGAGAGGAGAGGAGAGGAGATGGAGGGAGAGGAGAGATGGAGGGGAGAGGAGAGGAGATGGAGGGGAGAGGAGAGGAGGGGAGATGGAGGGGGGAGAGGAGGGGGAGAGGAGATGGAGGGGAGAGGATAGGAGATGGAGGGGAAAGGAGAGGAGATGGAGAGGAGGGGGAGATGGAGGGGAAAGGAGAGGAGATGGAGGGGAGAGGAGATGGAGGGGAGAGGAGAGGAGATGGAGGGGGAGGAGAGGAGGAGGGGATGGAGGGGAGAGGAGATGGAGGGGAGAGGAGATGGAGGGATGGAGACGGAGAGAGAGAGAGGAGGATGGAGGGGAGAGGAGATGGAGGGGAGAGGAGATGGAGGGGAGAGATGGAGATGGAGGGAGGGAGATGGAGGGGAGAGGAGAGAGGAGATGGAGGGGAGAGGAGATGGAGGGGAGAGGAGATGGAGATGGAGAGAGGAGATGAGAGGAGAGAGGAGATGGAGGGGAGAGGAGGAGAGGAGATGGAGGGGAGAGGAGATGGAGGGGAGGGGAGAGGAGATGGAGGGGAGAGGAGATGGAGGGGAGAGGAGATGGAGGGGAGAGGAGAGGAGATGGAGGGGAGGGGAGAGGAGATGGAGGGGAGGGGAGAGGAGATGGAGGGGAGAGGAGATGGACGGGAGAGGAGATGGAAGGGAGAGGAGATGGAGGGGAGAGGAGATGGAGGGGAGAGGAGATGGAGGGGAGAGGAGATGGAGGGGAGAGGAGATGGAGCGGAGAGATGGAGGGGAGAGGAGATGAAGGGAGAGGAGATGGAAGGCGTGGAGGAGCAGCCCCAGAGGTCACTGAGGTCACCGGGAAAGCGCTGTCAGGGAGCTTGTGGGGGATGCTTTGAGGGGCCCTGCTGGAGTGGTGGGGTGGGCCTGGGGGAGCCTGGCAGCAGAGACCTTTCTGGGCACATGGATGGGGAAGGAGGTGTTAGTTTACGGAAGTTTTCTAGATACAAAACTCACATCCTGTTTGTAATTGAATCTTTCAAAGCAGACAGGAGCACACCGTGTGCAGGAGAGGAAACTCCCTTGGTGACGGGCCGTCCAGCCGAGGCCTCAGCCTGTGCGAGGCCCCTTCACACGAACCCAGGGGGCTTCGCTCTCGAGGTGCAGAGCTTCCCTCAGCCCTGTGGCCTCGAAGCCTCTCCCTGATCTCCGTCTGCCCCGTCTGTCTGTGTCTCCCCTTCCATGCCTGAGGTTGGGCATCTGGGGACCGCCTGCGAGAGCTGGTGTGAGCCGGCGGACGCAGCGTCAGGCCACTGCCATGCTCGGAGCCCTGTGGCTCAGCAGCCCCGCGTGCCTCTGTCCAGCACCTTCTCCCGGAGCTCTGCCAGGCAGGACGGAGCTGGCTCCTGCTTCCCAGCGGGGAAACTGGGGGTCCAGGAGGCGGGGCGCCTTGCCCAAGCTCATGTGGCTGGACCGAGGCTGCGTGGAGGGGACTGAGGTCCCGGGAGTGAAGGAGGAGCAGTCATGGGTACTGTGGAGGCGGGGGAAGGGAAGCATCGATCGGCTGCCTCCTGCACACCCCTCTAGGGATCGAGCCAGCAACCCGGGCACGTGGCCTGACCGGGAATGGAACTGTCAACCTTCTAGTACACGGGACGATGCTCAACCCACTGAGCAACACCAGCCAGAGCTTCTGTTTCTTTTTTGCTTTCTTTAACCTCGTCGCAGCCGTCCTTCTCACCCACCCCAGGGGACGGTGGCAGGCAGGAGGGAGCGTTTCTCGGGAATGATGGCGGCACTGGCCCTAATGTGGTGCCACTGAGGGCTCCCCCCCCAGCCCCTGTTCATTACATGAAGCGATCAAGGGGACTGAAGAGTCGGTCCCCCCAAAATCAGCCCTGAAGATTTTCTCTCAGATGGAGAGGGGCCTGAGGTGGTCTCCAGTGGTATAGCAGGGAGAGCTGGTCTGGGGTCAGGACCCGGGTTCTCGCCCATGGTTGCCTTTGGGTGGGTGTGAGCTTCTGTTACCCCTGCTGAGAAACCACAGCCTGAACTGCAGCCGCTGTGGCCGCTCCCACTCCCTGATCCTTCAAAAAACGTATTCTTATTGATTTCAGAGAGGAAGGGGGAGAGAGAGACATCAATGATGAGGGGACATCATCAATTGGTTGCCCGCCCCCTACCCGCCCTGGGGACGGAGCCTGCAACCCAGGCATGCACCCCGACTGGGAATCGACAGCGACCTCCTGGTTCATAGGTCGAAGCTCAAGCACTGAGCCACGCCGGCCGGGCTGGCACTTTGAGCACAGGCCGGCTACAGCTTGCAATGGGACCTGGGTCGCCTTCGGAATGGTAATCGGCCACTTATGAGTTCTGTGTGCCAGGTCCCTGCCATGTTTATTCACGAGGAACTCTCCTGCCCCTTTGTAGAGGCTCAGAGGCCCCCTGCCCCCCGCCGCCCCCCATCTCTCAGGTGCAATGTCATCTTTGGAAAGGCACAAGGGCAGCCAGACTCAGACCCCAGGCAGGAGGGAGGAGCATGCCTTCTCTCCTTGGCTTTGTAACTCGTGAGTCCAAGGCCACAGGGGATCAAGGCTTTGCCACTGCTCTGAGGCCTCTACGAGGGGCCCAGTTCCCTTCCTTCCCCTGCTTCCCTCCTCCCACCATGGATGGGTCTGTAGGAGGCGCCGGTGCGTAGAGATGAAGAGCCTGGCTTTGGAGCTGGAAGTCCTGGGTTTGAATGTAGCTTTGCTGCTTGGTGACCTCGGTAGATGACACCCCCATGAGCTGTGGTTTCTGCAGGGGGAGGGGAGACCGCCTCCTGCCTTGATGGCATGAGGCTCCACGCAGTGAGGGCCCCTCCTGTCAGCGGGGTGGTAAGCGCGTGGTGTCATGAAAAGTTGCTGTCATTCTTTGGTCCTCTGTAGAATGGGTCTTTTTCCCCTCTGGCTGCGTTCAAGATTTTCTCTTTATCTTTGATTTTCGGCACGTAGTGTAAGTCTAGGTGTGTTTTTTTCAGGGTGGGGATAGTTATCTTGATTTGGGGGGGTGGTTCTGAACTTCTTAGATCTGTGGTTTGATACCTTTCACTATTTTGAAAAAGCTCTCAGCCATGCTCTCTCCACATGTTTCTTCGGTCCTGCTCTTTCTCTTCTTTTGGGATTCCAGTGATCATTACCGTTTCTGCTGAGCAGTCTCCAGGTGGACTGATTCCTTCTCCCGCTGTGTCAGGCCCCGAGGTCCGGTCTGTCAGCCCGTCAGAAGCATCCTGCATTTCTGTTAGTTTTTGTTTTTCCTCTGGCATTTTGACGTCTAGTTTCCGCCTCTCTGCTGAAATACCCCATGTGTTCCTGCGTGCTGTTCACCTTTTCCATGAAATCCTTAAACGTTACTCTGATTTTAAATGGAGTCTGGTTCAGGTGATTGTTTTGTCCTCTGACAGCGGGCTGTTTTCCCCTCGCCTGTTAAGATGAGCAGTGCTCTTTGCTTGTTCGCTGGACGTGGTGTGCGGGCACTGGAGCGGGAGGTCAGGGGCATGTGTGCTGGATGCGGGCCTGTCCGCCCTGGCCAGGCCTTCATGTGGGCGGTGGGCTGTGTGTGGGTTGCTCTGGTCACTTGCTTGACCCCCAGTGTTAATTCCGTGGCTTCACCTTGTGCCTCGCTCAGGGCTGACTCCAGGGCGTCTTTCCTTGGGGTCCCTGCCCACCGCCAGCTTTTGGTCTGAGCCTTAAAGGGTCCCTCCCCACACCCGCGCTCCGTCCCCAATCTGGTGGGCTGAGGGTTAGTGCTTTAGCGCTTCTGGCCTTGGTTTTGCTACCCACTGTTATGAGCCGTGTGTGTGTGTGTGTGTGTGTGTGTGTGTGTGTGTGTGTATGTGTATAAGTGTGTGGTGTGTGTGTGTGTGCTGTGTGTATGTGTATAAGTGTGTGGTGTGTGTATATGTGTATGTGTGTGTGGTGTGTATGTGTATAAGTGTGTGGTGCGTGTGTATGTGTATAAGTGTGTGGTGTGTGTGTGTAGTGTGTATGTGTATAAGTGTGTGGTGTGTGTGTGTGGTATGTGTGTGTGTATGTGTATAAGTGTGGTGTGTGTGGTGTGTGTGTATGTGTATAAGTGTGTGGTGTGTGTATATGTGTATGTGTGTGTGGTGTGTATGTGTATAAGTGTGGTGTGTGTTTGTATGCGTGTGTGTGGTATGTGTATATGCATGTGGTGTGTGTGTATGTGTATGTGTGTGTAGTGTGTATGTGTATAAGTGTGTGGTGTGTGTATGGTGGTATATGTGTGTGTGCTGAGTGTATGTGTATAAGTGTGTGGTGTGTGTATATGTGTATGTGTGTGTGGTGTGTGTATGTGTATAAGTGTGTGGTGTGTGTGTGTGTGGTGTGTGTGTGTGTATGTGTATAAGTGTGTATGTGTATAAGTGTGGTGTGTGTGTGTGTGTGTGTGTGTGTGTGAAAACATCCTAGTTCTGGAGTCAAGGTGGTGGGTGCGGCTCCCTGGCCAGCAGACCCTTGGCCTTGGGCAGCGCACCGCTGAGCCGCTGCTGAGCCCGCTTCTCCGTGCGTGAGATGCAGTGGAAGCAGCCGCCTGGGGCTGTGAGAACCTGTGAGGAAGTGGCTGCGAGTCCCTGGGACAGAGTCTGGGACACGGCGCGCTGCACTTGGCTGTCAGTGGGTGACAGCTGGGCACCCGTGTGCGCGCCGTTCAGGGCTTCTTGCCTTGGCTCACCATCCGTTCTCAGCCGTGTGCCTGCGCTACGCCTGTCCTCTGAGGCCCGTGTCCCCGTGCGTGCCAGGGGGATTATTCTCAGAGACAATCAGAGACGATCTGGAGAGATGTCTGGTAGCCCGTGTGGGACCTCCTAGGACGGGACGGCTGCCGAACGAGAGGCAGGTCGCCTTGCTGCTTCCGGGCCCGGAGCCTCCTCAGTGTCGGGGAGAGCAAGTCCCACCCCCCCCCCCCGCCCGTGCGGGGCTGCGGGGGCCCGGGCCAGCTCCGCGGTGCAGCTTCCAACGCTCTGCGGCCCCCGAGGGAGCGGGCCAGGCTGGCGGTGACAGGGTGTCCTGTCACTCTGGAAGGCCATGGGCTCACGATTGGGTGGGGCAGGGTGAGCGCATGTGCGTCTCTGCTGCCTCTGGAAACCTCTGTACACGCCAGCCACGGAGTGGAGCGCTCCGAACCCTGTGGAGAGGAGAGGGGTGACGGTCAGCCGTGCCAGCAGGTTCTGGAAGGTCAGACGTGGTGGCTGAGTGTTCACTGGCTGAGCGGCAGAGCGGCTAAGTGCCAGCAGGGGGGCGGTGGGGCGCAGGGACCAGTTCCAGCTGCAGGGCTCGGGCTGGGAGCACCTGGCAGCGGGGGCGGCAGCGTGCTGGGGCGGATTAGCGACGAGAGGCTGCTGCAAAGGCAGGTTTCTCTGGGGAGGCTGATGTGGAGGCTGTGGATTTGGGGAAGGCGAGCACAGCGACAGGCTGGGACACGGTGCCATATAGGACATGGGGACCCGGGAAAGCGACACCCTTGAGAGCGAGGCTCCCAGCCCCTCCCGTACTTGGCTCCGGGGATGCTTGTGGTCCTACAGGGCGAAGAGAGGGGGCGTCTTCCCCGGAAGAAAGAAGAGCGTGGGAGTATGTGCACATGGCCCTCCCATCCCAGCCGTGCGAGCCCCGGGCTGGGCTGCGGTCCCAGACACACAGCCGCGTCAGCAAGCCTGGCCGCGCAGACGGCTGCTCCAGCGTGGCTCTGCCTGTGGGTGGACTCAAGGTCACCAGGTCTTAAAGCGCCAACATCAAGGACAGATACCTGCAAAAACAAGACACCAGTCAGGAAAGAGAGCCTGGAAGAATGAAAGACACTGTGCAGAGCAGAAGAAAAACTGAAAAACAAGACAAAACCAAAACTCAGAAAACACCCCCGAAACCCTAGCTCTGTGAAGCGTCCCTGGAGGGGGAGGGCAGCCGCTGAGAAAGGCGCGTGCGGGGTCGTTGGCTGCGGCGTCGCCCGTGCACCGGGAGGCAGCAGGCTCGGTTCCCAGGCAGGGCAGAGCCCTAGGTTGCGGGTGGAACCCTGTGGGAGCGTGTCCGGGAGGTGGCTGATGAGTGTGTCTCTGTCACATCGATGTTTCTCTCCTTCTCTCTCTCCTTCATCAACTAAACATAGTTAAAGGCACGGCAGCTGGAATTTTAAAATCGGACTTGTGAGGTTTGGATGGCCAAGTGGAGGAAATATCTCAGTTAAGTAGAACAAAAATTTTTACAAAATGATAGCAAATAGGAGCCAAAACTAAGAAAATGAGAAGATCTCAGCATTTCAGAAAGAAGAGCGAGTGTGGGAGAGAGAACATGATTGAAACCAGGTTTTCAGAACTCACGGACACGCGTTGAAGAACCCGCGTGTCTGGCACAGCCACGGGGTAGAAGACCACACGGACGCATCCGAAATTACTGGGAAATTTAAAATCGGAGCTAGCAAGAAGATCTCGAAGCTTCCAGAGAAAGACGGGCCACACTCCAAGGCCAGAACCAGGACCTTAGCGGCTCAGCCCGGCCTTGGCCGCCGGCGGACGGGAACCGCGCCCTCAGAGTTCTGAGGGAAAAGGCTCCCCAGCCAGGAAGTCCATACCCAGCCCAACTGCCAGGCCCCGCGAGGCCGAGAGGGATGCGTGTCGTCAGGAGGGTCTCAGCTTCATGCTCAGGAAGCAGCTGGAGGGCGGGTCCTGCCACAAAGAGGGGCACCTGGATAACAGATGTGGCGCCTCCGCCCGCGGGAGGTCCCAGGTCGGTCGGTCGGTCGTGGAGCCCGGAGGGGCACGTCCCTGGGGAACAGAGCTGAGCGAACCTGTGTGCATGGCCGTGTGGAGGGGGTTTGTCACGGAGCGGGGAAGGGTTACTCACAGCTGCACAGAAAGCTGAGCCGGCAAGCGAAGGCAGCCCAGCAGCCCTGCTCTGCGGCATTGAGCTGGGGTGGGGGTGGGGGGGGGTGGGTTAGGGTTTGGGGGGGGTGGGGGGGCAGGGAAGGGGAAGGGGACTCCGCGGCGAGGTCCACATCTCCCCGAGTGGAATGGGCACCGTGGAAAGTAGCTCGCACAGTGACCAGCCACCTGAGCACCTGCGGAAGCGAGGAGAGAGGAGAGCCAGCAGGCGCTTGCTCTGGGGGTGGGGGTGGGGGTGGGGGTGGTGGGGGAGGGGAGGGGAGGGACTGGGTGTTCTGTTCTAGGTCTTCAGTCCTCTGGCTTTTTAAACCTGGTGCATGCGTGACTTCGGTTAATAAAATGAAGAGAACTCTAATTCCAGGGTCAGGATTCTGGGGGTTGGGAGCGAAGTTCCGTTGGTTCTGACCCGAGAGTGCTGGTCCCTCTCTCCCCAGAGGCGGGTGGAGACGGCGATGGGTCCCTCCAGCCTGTGACCCGTTCCCGAGGAGTCCCCCAGCATGCCCGTGGGCCTCAGCACGAGATCCAGGGTCAGAGTTCATTCCCGCCACATGCACGGGGGTGATTTCCGGGGTCCGCGGAAGCTCTTCCGCAGGAGGTCACCTTCAGTCCACGGACGTAAAAGCCTGTGGCGTGTTCCTTCCCGTGAGGTGGCCCTGCGGCCTCCCCAGTTTCAGGATTAGAGCCGGACCCCTCCCCGTCTCGTCCCCTCAGACTTGCTGGGATGCAGCCTTCCTGCTGCCCTGCTCCCTCCTCTGCTCACCTCCCCCAGGGAGTGGTTGGGGTGCTGGTCCACGCTCTGCCCCCACCTTCTTTTGTACCCCTGGCCGGGGGGGCTGCCGGAGTGGAGGGGCTCCCAGCACAGCTGTGGCCCTGTGCCCCCCACCCACCTGCCCGCAGACGACCCTCAGGGCCTCACACAGCTTCTCTGCCCTTCACACCCTCCTGCTCCCCTCGCGTGCTGGGAGGCGGTGCACGAGTGGGGCCTTGCCTCCTTGGGGTCCCACTCCAGCTCCCCCTTCCAGTGACCTTGGACTAGTAATCTAAATTATGAGTTTCCCGATTTGCACAGGAGACGCTCATAAGCCCTCCCTCCGCCCAGCCCCAGGCGTCAATGTTACCGGGTGTGGCTGCCATGAGGGCACGTGTTCCGAGTGGGGAGGAGGCTGCCTGGTTGGCTGGAGGCTGTGGCGTGTCCTTGCGGGTGTGGTCCCGTCAGCAGTCGTCAGGTGTCTGGAGCTCAGAGTGGTTGAGCCCCTGTGGCCCGAGCAGGTCACCTTGGCCTTGACCCCGCCAGCCTGTGAAGGAGGATGGGCATCGCCTCCATCATCCAGGAGGGGAGGCAGGGCTCCAGGGCCAGCCCTGGTTGATGGGCAGAGGGCTGGGAGGTGGCCAGACCGCCAGGTCCTGAGAGGACGGTGGCCTAACCCAGCCCGCACAGGCAGGAGGGCGAGGCTCTGCAGAAGGAACACGGGCGTGACTGGGGCCGTGTTCAGGTCCCGCCTTCCCTCTCGGCGCCTGTGGGACAGGGTGGCGGCCCTGCCTCACAGGAGACGCTGGAAGTCCAGGCGGGCTCTGCTAAGACGCGCTCCCTGCCCTCACGAGCTGCCCGCGAGGTTGCCCATCGGGTCCTCTGCCTGCACGGTGCGCTGGGGGCTGGAACAGAAGCTCTGGTCCCGCGGGGCCAGGACAGGCCCCCGATGAGACTTCTGGCGGTGGCCCAACGGTCAGGGCCAAGTGGGCCAGGTGGGCGGCAGCCTGTGGACAGCTTCGGCCCTGGGCTGCTGAGTTTGGGCATAACAGCCCCACCCCAGCCCATCGAACGTGGGAGCGGGTGGGGAGAGGGGACGAGGCCGAGCACGCGAGAGCCACTGGGGCCCACCGGGGGGGAGTTTGGTGGCCGCGGCAGACAGGAGAGTGGGTGGGGGCTGAGTGGGCTCCAGCTAACCTCCAGGGGTGCCTGGTGCTGGGACTTGGAGGAGGGCAGTGGCATGGAGAAGAGCGGTGAGTCCGGAGGACTGATGCCCCTGGTGCCTGGCGGAGAGCCTGCAGAGCGGGCGGTGCCGGCGGTGACGGTGCTGAGAGAGTGGCAGGAACCTCGCAGTGACCGGTCGGTGCCGTTGTCCTTGTCTCCTCTGGCCGGGCTTTTTCTGCGGCCATTTCGTCCCATCTTGCCCGTGGCCTGGGCTGCTCCCTGCACTGTCCCGTGTGCCCCTTCCCCGCCCTCCTTGGTGCCGGGCTCGGGCAGTGCCCGACTGTTGAGGCCCTGACGGCTGGAGGGGGGAAGCGAACGTGGCTCAGCCAGGAAGTGGGCCTGGAGGGGCCGCTGGGGACAGGCCGCCCTCTGGCTCCCACGAGGCTGGCCTTCCGGCTCGGAGAGCTAATGGGGCCTTGGAGTTGAGTAGATATTGACAGAAATCGATGTTAATGTGCAGAGAACATCGGTTTGGGTCCCTGCTGGTGGGGGGCTGCAGGGGTGGGGGTGGGGGTGGGGGTCGGAGCACTAAAAATAGGCCCTGAGGACGGCCCTGGGAGAGCCATTTCGGGAACTCTGCCCTCAGTCATTTCGGAGGGCACAGACGCCCCGTGCAGCTGCCCTGAGCTGCCGATGGCTCTGTGACCTTGGGCCCAGTTAGGCCTCAGGAGCCTCATCTGTGAGGGAGTGATGGCCCCGTCTCAGGCTGGTGGGAAGCTCCCAGGGTTAGAAGTTTTTCTGTCTGACTTGCAGAGCTGCTGCACCACTTTTCCTCTTTAGGGCCTTTGCTCCAAAGCTGCCTCCTCCAGGAAGTCTTCCTTGATCAACATACCTCTTTCTGTGCTCAGCACCCAGGGTTTGCTTGTGCCTTCAGAATAAAGGATGTGCAAGTCATGCCTGGGCCGTTGGTGCAGCAGGGGACGGGGGACAGGGTGAAGGGCGGGAGTGTCAGTGATGTGGCTGGTCAGGGAGCCCTCCCCTCTGAAGGGTATGAGGGAGGGAGGCAAGGGCTTCAGGCAGGGGACCAGCCCTTGCACACAGCAGGCTCCGGGCCAGCAGGGGGGCTGTAGGAGCTCAGTGGATGAGGTGTGGGGACCGTGGGGCGAGGCTGCCGGGCGTGGGGGCCGTGGGGCGAGGCTGCCGGGCGTGGGGGCCCTTGCTTTACTCAGGAGAAGCAGGCCCTGGGCGGGTCTCAGTGGTAGAGTGCCATGTGGTGTCCCTGTCAGCACCGTAGCTTGCCTCACCCATTGCTGAGCCGCTGTGGGTGGGGTCACAAAGAACCGGACAGGAGGTGGCCTGAGGGTCGGCGCCTCCTGCCCAGCACTGTGTGTGGCACGCAGCCTCGCAGAGCGCCGCGGCAGTTCAGGGCCACGCGTCTCGTTGCCGCTGGCGGAGGCTCAGCCACACTCCCTCTCACTCTGGCGTAGCCCACGTCCCCGTGGTTTCCCGGGCTCGGCTGCCCCGGGCGTGTCTGCAGGCGTGGTCTCCGGTAACCTGGGAGGTTCTCGGACCACAGGGCGCGCCTGTGGTCAGCTGTCGCGGTGCTGGGCACACGGCTCCTCGGGGTGAGACACTGGTTGGCGAGTCCGCCCGCCGGGCCCTCGTGGCTGCTGCGCGAACGGAAAGTTGAGCCGGAAGCCGGACTGAGCACCATCCGCTGTTACAGCGCTCGCCCGGGCGGGCGGGCACGGTGCGTCCTGTTCATCCCTCTGACAACCCGAGACACGTCCGCGGTGTGAGCGCCGAGAGAGGGGAGCGCAGAAGGCAGCTCCCCGTCAGCGCAGGGGGGACGCAGGCCGCAGGGCTGGCCCGGGCCGTGTTCGCCACTAGACTCAGGCGCTCCTGGGCCCCCACCGCATGGCCCTGCAGCCCCTCCTTGGCGAGGCGCTGAGCTGAGAGGGCCTGCCCTGGCCTCTGAGCGCCTCCCGGCCCCCTCAGGCACCAGCTTGCTGCAGGAGGTGGTCTACCTGGTGAGCCAGGGCGCCGACCCCGACGAGATCGGCCTGATGAACATCGATGAGCAGCTCCCGGTCCTGGAGTACCCGCAGCCCGGCCTGGACATCATCAAGGTGACAGCTCCTCTGGGGGCGGGGCCTGTGGGGGAGGAAGAGCAGGGCGCTGCCGGCACCCCAGGTAGCCGGGGAGACAGGCCTGAACCTGTGACAGTGACCCCGGAACCGATGGGTGGGTGACGTGGGTAACTTCAAGGTAGAAAGGAGTCAGGTGCCGGGAGTGGGGGGCAGGAGGAAGTAGGGGTGGGGGCCTTGCCCTGTGGGTTACCCCATCTGTTCAGGGAGGTGGGTAGGATGCATTTGCATCAAATTTTTGGTGTCCGGAATGAAATAAACATCCCCATTTCCTGTCCGTCCATCCCTCTGCTGCCTCTGGAATGTTCTCTCCACCCTCCCCTCTGCCACCTTAGTTCAGGTCACATTTCCAGCGTGGACCGCTGTCCCTTGTCCCCCTAGTTGAGTATTCTGTGTTGACTCATCCGCTGAGCCTGTCCGTAGAGCTGCGCTGGGCACCGTGGCCGGCCGGCACTGCCCGTGGCATCGGGGTACAGCGCTCACAGAGCTGACGTGCTAGTGAGGGAGACGGACCGGGAAAGAAAACAAGGAGGGGTGGCGGTTAAGGGGTGACCAGTGTGCCCAATGGGGAGCCAGCGGGACTAGATGGCCGAGTCGGGGCAGAGGGACGGGGTGCAGACCCCCGCACCCTGGCCACGTGGCCTGGCACATTCCCGGAGCCGCCGGGAGGCTGCTGCGGAGATGGTTGAGGACCCAGCAGCCCCTCTGTGCCTCGTGCCTCCTCCTCTGCTACCCTTCCAGGCCCGTCCTGGTCCTCCGGGCAGAGCCTGGTGACTGACAGGCTGACTCAGGCTGTGGTGCCTGAGGACGGGCCGCATCTTGCTCACATCTGGCCCGAGGTTCAGCCCGGAGGGTGGTCCTGTCTCGGGTGGGAAGTTTGTCAGGCGGAGCGCTGGTCCTGACTGTCCGAGACCTCTCCACACGCCCCCATTGGGAAGACCCTGAGGACCGTGTGACTGACCGCCTCTCCCCGGACCCCCTCTTCCCTCAGCCCCTCTCCCCTGACCCCCTCTCCCCTGACCGCCTCTCCCTGGACCCCCTCTCCCCTGACCGCCTCTCCCCGGACCCCCTCTCCCCTGACCGCCTCTCCGCTGACCCCCTCTCCCCTGACCGCCTCTTCCTGGACCCCCTCTCCCCTGACCCCTCTCTGCTGACCCCCTGACCCTGCCTCTTCCCCGGACCCCCTCTCCCCTGACCGCCTCTCCGCTGACCCCCTCTCCCCTGACCGCCTCTTCCCGGACCCCCTCTCCCCTGACCGCCTCTTCCGCTGACCCCGGACCCTCTCCCCCTGACCCCCTCTCCCCCTGACCGCTTCTTCCCCGGACCCCCTCTCCCCTGACCGCCTCTCCGCTGACCCCCTCCCCCCGACCGACCGCCCCCTGACCCCCTCTCCCCTGACCGCCTCTCCCCGGACCCCCTCTCCCCTGACCGCCTCTCCCCTGACCCCCTCTCCCCTGACCGCCTCTCCCCGGACCCCCTCTCCCCTGACCGCCTCTCCGCTGACCCCCTCTCCCCTGACCCCCTCTCCCCTGACCCCCCCTCTCCCCTGACCCCTCTCTCCCCCCCCTCTCCCCGCCTCTTCCCGGACTCCCTCTCCCCTCCCCTGACCGCCTCTCCGCTGACCCCCTCTCCCCTGACCGCCTCTTCCCGGACCCCCTCTCCCCTGACCGCCCTCTCCCCCATCCCCCTGACCTTTCCCCTGACCCCCTCTCCCCTGACCGCCTCTTCCCTGACCTCTCCCCTGACCCCTCTCCCCCCTGGACCCCCTCTCCCCTGACCGCCTCTTCCCGGACCCCCTCTCCCCTGACCGCCTCTCCGCTGACCCCCTCTCCCCTGACCGCCTCTCCCCTGACCGCCTCTCCCCTGACCGCCTCTCCCCGGACCCCCTCTCCCCTGACCGCCTCTTCCCGGACTCCCTCTCCCCTGACCGCCTCTCCGCTGACCCCCTCTCCCCTGACCGCCTCTTCCCGGACCCTCTCTCCCCTGACCCCCTCTCCCCTGACCGCCTCTCTCGCTGACCCCCTCTCCCCTGACCGCCTCTTCCCCTGACCCTCTCCCTGACCCCCTGACAGCCCCTCCCCTGACCCCCTCTCCCCGGACCCCCTCCTCCTTGACCCTCTCTCCCCTGACCGCCTCTCCCCTGACCCCCTCTCCCCTGACCGCCTCTTCCCTGACCCCCTCTCCCCTGACAGCCTCTCCCCGGACCCCCTCTCCCCGGACCCCCTCTCCTTGGACCCTCTCTCCCCTGACCGCCTCTCCCCTGACCCCTGCAGGAACTGACGTCACCCCGCCTCATCAAAAGCCACCTCCCCTACCGCTTCCTGCCCTCCGATCTCCACAACGGCGACTCCAAGGTAATGCCCTGCCCCTCCCGGCTGGCCTCTGTCCTCATGGCTCCCCAAGGACCCGGGGAGTGAGACCCTCGTACCAGCGTCCACCCTGGCAAAGCCAGTGTCTCTAGCGTTTTGTTCACATTTTTAACCTGGGTTTCTCCTCAGAGCTGACCTGGTCCAGCCTCTGCTTGTAGGAGGCTGAACGTCTCACGGCTGATTTTTCCTGTTTTCTCAACAGCGTGACGTTTACGAGCCCATAGTTCCCATCACCTGTGTCAGGACCATAGTTTTCCTGACTTCCTTCCGCTGGTTCTAGTAGAGCTGGGGACAGAGACATAACCAGCCGCTCCGCTCAAGGCCCTGTCCTAGCAGGCAATGCTGCGTGGGCGAGACGGCACCCCTGCTGAAAGGGCACGCGGGGGGGGGGGGGGGGGGGGGGCGGTGTGCGCAGGAGGGGTGTGGCCCGTGAATCTGCGGGCGGGGGAGCGGCGTCTGACCCCCCTCCCCCCGCAGGTCGTATACATGGCCCGGAATCCCAAGGACCTGGTGGTGTCCTACTACCAGTTCCACCGCTCCCTGCGCACCATGAGCTACCGCGGCACCTTCCAGGAGTTCTGCCGGCGGTTCATGAACGACAAGCGTAAGTGTCAGCCCGGGACATCACCACAGGGCGCTCACTGTTCACACAGCACTGGCGCGTGCTGGTGCCCCGCCCGCATCCCCCAGGCCTGGCCGTCGCTGCGACGTCGGGCCTGCTTTGCCGCTGATGGGTGAGCAAGCCGGGCTGTAGGGCGACAGGACGCCTGTCCGAGGCCATAGCTCATGCGCAGCAGAGCGGGCGTCCCCCTCAGAAGCCCTTCTCTTGCCACGGTGTTGGGTTCTGAGAAGCTCCCCAGTTAAAAGCATCTCCCTGCCGGCCTGGATTCGGAAGTGAAAACGGAGGCCCAGCCGTCTCCGTTACTGGTGACAGAGGCCCAGTGCAGGCCGTGACTTCGTGTGCAAACCCCCGGGAACGCAGCGGGATGAGGAGCAGGCAGGCGTAGCCCCGCCCAGGCCAGTGTGGCCAGGGAGGGGCGCGGAAGGCTGTGCTCCGTGCAGGAGTGGGCGGTCACACCTGCCGGGGACCAGGGGGAAGCCGCCCCTGGACAGAGGGTCAGCAGGTCCTCACTGCAGTTCTGTCCTTCACCCGAGGGGGCACGCCATTGCCAGCCAGGGCTTCTCCAGGGGCCCTCCCTGGACCGCAAGTGGGCAGTTTAGAGTTTGCACCCAGAGAGTTGTGAAAGGGGTCACGTCCGTACTTTAACTAAACCAGCACGGAGGCTGTTTCACACCCAGGCCTGAAAATGCACTTCCTGTGTTATTTCCCAGCTCCAGTGGCTGCTGCTGGAGAGAGTGCTGAGATTAGGGTCCAGTGCATCGCGGATACTCAGCAAGTTCCAATTGCCAGTGGTGCAGGGCAGAGCATTTGAAAGTTATCCCAAGGCAGGCCTGCCCGCGCCTGCAGGTCACAGCACTGTCAGGCACTGAAGTCCAAGGCCATGGGCACTCCCTGGTCCTGCAGGTCATTCCCTTTACTCTCTTCCCAGACAGTGCCCGCCTCTGGGCTAGAAGGGCCCCCTGCCTGGCTCTCCTCTGTCCAAGGTCCTGAAAATTCAAATAAGAAATGACGAGAGCAAGGCCAGGGGACCTACTGACAGCACTGGCTTTGGGGCTGTAACCCATGCACTCTGGGGGCGTGCCCGGGGCCATGTGCCCAGGCGTCAGGAGCGTGTGTGGAGCCGCTCTGAGGGCAGCTCCCTGCTGGAGGGGCCGGTGAGCTGTTAATCCCATAATTCGCTGGGATAAGCACGTGACTTCTCAGGGCAGTGGGACCTGGAGAGAAGCGGGAGCTGCTTGGAGCCCCTTTCCAGGATGGTCCCCCCATGAGGCGCACGCCCCTCTGCAGCTGCAGCCAGGGCTCAGGTGCAGTGGCCCCGCCCTCCGTGCTCAGGGGCCCGGGTCCCCTCCTGTCCAGCTCGGCACCCCAGTGGTGGTCTGTTTTGTGAATTTTCTCTTGGGTGAGAGGGATTTGCTCAGGCTCCCTGTGCACCCAGGACCCAGACTTGGGCTCTCCGTCGGGTCGGCGGTCATTAGCCTGCGGTGAGGTGGCTGCGCTCCCCTCTCTGGCCTCTCCCTGCTCCCCAAGTAGCAGATGTTTGGGCGTGTCTGAGGCCCTGTTTCCTGTGGTGTGAGGGCGCAGGGACAGCAGGCTGGCGTGGCTCCAGGGCCCAGCAGCTAGAACCCCTGCGGTGAGGGGACCAGCAGGGGGGCCAGCATTTACTGGGCCGTGGGCCTCAAACAAGACCTTTGGACGAATCCCTGTTCTTTTCTGTCCATTCACTTCTGCCCTCCCCTGTAGAGCCCCTTCCTCATTCCTCATGCCCCCCGGGCTGGGGAGGGCCTTTCTGCTGTGATCTGCTCCTTAAGGCCCAGCCCTTGGGTCAGTGACCCCTGACCCCGATCCCTGCTGCTGCTGCTGCTGCTGCGCTGCCACCTGCTGGCGAGATGGCAGTCGAGCGCAGGCCCACCAGAGGGTAGCAGTTGTCACTCCTGGCAGGGCCCTGTCTTCTGCAGCCCCTCCCCCACCAGCAAACCGACTGGCCCTGTGCCCTTTTCCTGGGCATCGTTCTCTTCCCGGTGGCCATTTGTTAAACACAAACCCATGTGCCAGGGACCATCATGCCCAGGCGAGCAGAGGCCTTCCCCCAATGTTGGGTCTTTAGGGCATCCAGAGGTCGGGGGCGGGGCTGAGGGCTGTTTCCTGGAGAGACCTGTGCAGAGAGCAGGTGACATGGGACTTCAGAAGACCTTGTCTGTGGAGCTCTCCCCACCCTGCCCAATACTCCCCCCCCCCGACCCACCCAGTCCCTGGGACTCCCTCCCCTCCAGCCAAGAGCTTGCTTTTCCATCCTGAATCACAGCCATCGGGAAGGCAGGGCGCAAAGCCACCCGCGCGCACGCCTCCCCCGGTGAGGAGTGACTCACCTGTCCTTGTCTCTGTAGTGGGCTACGGCTCCTGGTTCGAGCACGTGCAGGAGTTCTGGGAGCACCGCACGGACTCCAACGTGCTCTTCCTCAAGTATGAAGACATGCACCGGGTGAGTGTGCGGGCGCCTGGGAGCCAGCGGGAGAGCATGGGGTGGTGTGGGCTCTGCCCACCGTGGTGGGACTAACTGGAGCTTCTGAGAGCCACCACCCCCCCAAGGCCTCAGGTGTGCCCAAACTTGTCCCCCTTTGCCCACTGGAAGCCTCGTTTACAAAAGTCCCCACTTAACATTGTGGATAGGCTCTGTGGCCAAGAACGACTTATAATGAAACCCATTATAATTACCATAGGCCTGTGGTCGGCAAACTCATTAGTCCACAGAGCCAAATATCAATAGTACAACGACTGAAATTTCTTTTGAGAGCCAAATTTTTTAAACTTAAACTTCTCCTAACGCCACTTCTTCAAAATAGACTCGCCCAGGCCGTGGTATTTTGTGGAAGAGCCACACTCAAGGGGCCGAAGAGCCGCATGTGGCTCGCGAGCCGCGGTTTGCCGACCACGGCCCTAGGCTGATGGATATTAATAAGAGCTAAGTTCCTGCGTCTCATCAGTGCTACAGTGGAACAAGATGGAGCGCAGGGATGTTGTTGTTCAAGGACCGGCTGTATCCCTGGGAGCGAGTGGCGGCGTGGGAGCCGGGAGGGCTGCGTGGGGAGCAGGTGTGCACGCAGCTCCGGGACCCATAGCTGGGTCAGTCACACTCCTCAGTCAGGAGCAGGCGCTGGGCCAGCTGTGAGTGGGTCTGGCTTCAGACCCAGCCAGCTCCTTCCTGCTGAGGGCGGGCAGCCAGGGCCTGTCGGGGCCCCAGGGCCTCCTTGCCTCCAAGGTGCTGGCCTCGACTCCAGCTGGTGGGGGGAAGGACAGGGAAGGAGAGAATGAGCCGGTGTTGCTGCTGTCTTACAATGGCCACGGCCACATCAAGCTCCTGTCTGCTTCCAATTCCTGAGGACCTGGGTTTGAATCCCAGAGCTGCCGCTTGAGAGCAGCCCTCGGGCCACTCCCTAACCCGGAGTCTTATTTCCAGTTGAGGCCCATCTCACACTGGGTGCAGGACCAAGCACAGCCCCTCGCGGGGTCCAGCTAGAGGCCAGTAACGGCACCACCTCTCTGCTCTTCTCTTCCAGGACCTGGTGACGATGGTGGAGCAGCTGGCCAGATTCCTGGGGGTGTCCTGTGACAAGGCCCAGCTGGAGTCGCTGATCGAGCACTGCCACCAGCTGGTGGACCAGTGCTGCAACGCTGAGGCCCTGCCGGTGGGCCGGGGTACGCGCCCCTGCCGCCCCTGCCTCTGCCCGGGCCCGCTGCCCCGCCCCCGCCCCACTTCTGTGTCCCGCTGCCCAGGTCTTGCTTCTCCAGAGCCTTCTGCTGTGCGTGGGGTGAGGTCCCCTGGAGGCTGTTTGCGTTGTGACGGAGCAAACGGTGTTTTGGTTCACAGGAGGCCCCAGGCATGTGCCAGGCTCTGTGGGCAAGATGTTCCCAAGCAGGTGTCTCCCCAGATGGCCCCGCACAGCAGAGCCGGGATGGTCCGGGTGGTGAAACCTCAGAGCCCGCAGCGTGCAGATGGATGCCCTGCCTCTGTGGGCGGTGGGCGGGTGGGAGGGCGTGAGTTCCCATGTGAGGAAGTGCCCGTTCCTGCTCGCACCACAAGTGCTGGTGGCACGGTCAAGGGCAAGCCCTGCCGGGCAGGGGGTGAGAGCAGTGTGTGCAGCCCCGGGCTGGCCGCTCCCGGAGCTGCTCTGGGCATGAAGCAGTTTGAGATGGAGGAGCTGCTCCGGGCGGGAGTCCTCTCCAGGCCCCCGGTGCTCTCCGGTCCTCAGAGGCTGCTGCGGTTTGACGGGAGAGCTGGGGCAGGGGAGCCCTGTGGTCCCCAACGGGTTGCTGTGGCCGTGGGAGCGCAGGGGGAGGGGCACAGCCTGGTGGTGTAGACCTGACGCTGGTTCCCGGGGTTGTGAATCTGGAGCTTTCTCAGGAGACGAGTGTGCTTGAGGGAAGGGAGGAGGTGCCAGCAGATCCACAGGAGACACCTGGGTGGTGGCGGAAGGGCGGGCTCCATCACAGCTGCCGTGCCCTGGGGAGGGGCCCTAGGTCAGGCTCTGAGCTTGGACAGCCTTGTTCTTTGTCTGCAGAGGGCTGCCAGGGGCTGCCAGGGGCTGCCGGGGCTGCTCTGAAGGTCAGGGGCACAGTGCCTTCCTGTAGAGCAGTGGTTCTCAACCTTCCTAATGCCACGACCCTTTAATACAGGTCCTCATGTGGTGGTGACCCCCAACCATAAAATTATTTTCGTTGCTACTTCATAACTGTGATTTTGCTACTGTTATGAATCGTAATGTAAATATCTGTGTTTTCCGATGGTCTCAGGCGACCCTGCTAGCGGTTCTCAACCTGAGTCGAGACCCACAGGTTGAGAACTGTGCTGTAGAGCCTAAGATAAGGTGACCAGATCGCCCCGCTTTTGGCGGGACAGTCCCAATTTTTAACAATTTGTCCCGCGTCCCACGGCGTTTTAAAAAAGTCCCTATAGGGGACGCGGGACAAATTGTTAAAAATCGGTTTTGTCCCGCCAAAAGCGGGACGATCTGGTCACCTTAGCCTAAGACCATCGGAAAACACAGATAGTATTTACATTACAATTCATAACAGTAGCAAAATCACAGTTATGAAGTAGCAACGAAAATCATTTTATGGTTGGGGGTCACCACCACATGAGGAGCTGTATTAAAGGGCCGCAGCATTAGGAAGGTTGAGAACCGCTGCTGTAGAGGCAGAGCTGCCTGATTTCCCAGGAAGAAACAACCACAGGGCCTGGTGTTTGTGTCCTGGCTGCATCCTCACAGTGTTTATGAGTTACATTTTTTTGCTCCTTTTCAGTTATGTGTTTGCTGTTTTGTGACGTGTGGGTGTGCCCACCCCTGTGTCCCCGTGGTTCATGTGTACGTGTCCCAGGGGCTCCTGCCATGGATTTGCTTTGTCCTGTCTGCCTTGGTTTTGCTTTATTTCAGTTCTTTGATTTTGTTTTCTTTTAGCACATTGCCTCTGTGCTCGGAAGACCTCCTTGCGCTGGTGAGCATGCAGGGCCTTGAGTAGCCAGCTGCATTGCTTAGATTTGGTTCATATCCCAGCATAAATTCACTGTCTTGATTCCAAATCCTAAACCAGGTGGGTGACTCCTCCGATGCGCTCTCAGCGGCCTCAGCTGAGAAAAACAATCACGGGAAAGTTATTTATAGTACGCTTGTTGTACAGGCTCCTAATCTTCTCCCTGGGGTACCGTTAACGGAGCAGGAACAGTTTCTCTTGTTTTTTCCTCCCCACACTGATGTAATTTTCATGACCAAAGAGAAACCCTTGTCCTGTTGGGTGTGTGAGCTCCGCTTTGCAGGGGTGGTTTGGTACCTGAGGTCCTGCCGTGGGGCGAAGGAGGGGTGTTTGCTCCGACCCTCCGAGCTCTGGTCTCGGAGATGCTGAAAGGGTTCTGAGCAAACATTTCACTCCCCGAGGCCGTTCCTGAAACGCATAGCGGCAGCTGGCGGGTCACACTCCCGAGCTGGGAGGTCTGCACCCCACTCCTGGCATCTTCCCGGTCACCGTTAACATTTGATTTTTATTTGTTAATCCTCACCCAAGGATATTTTTCCATTGATTTTTTTTTAGGAAGAGTGGAAGGGAGGGAGGGACGGGGAGAGATAGAGATAGAAACATCAAAGTGAGAGAGACACATCGATTGGTTGCCTCCCGCTGGTGCCCAGACTGGGACTGGGTGTCGAACCTACAACCCAGGTATGTGCCCTTGACCAGGAATCCAACCTGAGACCCTTCAGTGCCTGTGTCGACACTCTAACCACTTAGCCACACCAGCCAGGGCACCATTAATATTTGTCCTACCAACTGCAGCTTTTGTAGTTAACAGGAAAGTGGGTGGGCTCTGTCTCCCAAGCCTGCTCGTCAGTCTGGGGCTCCGTGCTCCTGCCTGGCGCCAGGGTCACAGTTTTTGACTGCCTGCCTGCGCTGCAGCCCAAGGGCCAGGGGTGGCCCTGACTGGCTTGGTGTTGAGTCGGGAGTCTTGCTGCTGCACACACTCTGCATCCAGGCAGGAGAGCTGGCGGGCACCATGACTGCCATTCCTTCCCGGGCTGCACACCCAGGCTTCTCAAAATCTCCCTCCTTGACCTGGAGGCCGCCTGCTTGCCTCAAGGGACTGCCTTCGGGTGGTGTTCCCTTCTCACCTTCTGAAGAAGCAGGGGCCCCTTGGTGGGGCTGTTGAGCCGTGAGTGGGGACATCTGGAGACCCCACTTCCCCACGGCCCACAGACCTGGCCACACTCCCTGCGCTGAGAATCGCACTCGGAGCCTGGGTGCGGGGTTGTTCCCCCAACCCCCCCCCCCCCCCACAGTGGCCGGGGCAGCCTGCAGCCTCAGCTCCATGCATTCGTGGCGCTGGGCCACCCCGTGGGGACAGGACACCAGGATGTCAGACTTGGGGAAGCGGGTCCAGCCTGCCTGGTTCAGAGGGCCCGGCCCCCAGGCAGGTTCGGGGGTGCAGGCTTCCTCTGCGTGGGTAGCTGCCCGTGCAGCACGCTCTCTCGTTTGCTTTCAGGGCGCGTGGGGCTGTGGAAGGACATCTTCACCGTGTCCATGAACGAGAAGTTCGACCTGGTGTACAAGCAGAAGATGGGGAAGTGCGACCTCACGTTTGACTTTTATTTATAAGCGCAGCCCCGGCAACAGCCCTGCATGCTCGCGGTCCCCAGACGCCACTAGCTACGGTCCCGTATACGCATTCGTGACTCGCTGGACAAGCCCCGGCCGCCGTGTGGCCAGGCGGGGAGGGGGGCCCGCAGGAGTGGGAGGGGGCTGCCGCCCCGAGCAGCTGTCCCGCCTTCGGATCTGAAGTCTGTCCATGTCCGATGCAAACATTGTCAGGATCGCCGTTCGTTCCGACGGCGGCACCGTGAATACAAAGCCTGTAACATACGCAGCCCGACGCCTGCCTCTCGCAGCCCGGCTCTCCTGCTGTATTTTAGCGCTTTCCGCCGGAAACCAGAACGCGTCGGTGTCAACCAAACGAAGGTCATTTCCGAGGGCCCCCGGGAGCGCCACACCAAGCGAGCGGCAGGCGGAGCTCAGGCTGCAGCTTATTTTTGCAGTTTTCTCCGGCGCCGCGGCCGTTCGTTCCGTTCTCACCGGGGTCAGGAAGGTGAGGGCTCCAGAGGGGGGCTGAGGGGACCCGGTCCCGATGGCGCGCAGTTCTGTCACCTGGGAACGAGGCAGGAGCTGCCCACCGGGCGTTCTCCGAGCGGATGCCCCTCGGCCAGAGACTCGCTGGGCGGAGCCAGCGGGACACGGAGGAAACCTGCCCCCAGGCCAGTGATGGGGGTCCATCGGCGGCCGGGGGACGGTCTGCCCGGAGACACTGGGCGTCTTTCTTTCGGTCCCTAAGCAGGAGCCCGCTGTGGGGCAGCTGCTCACAGGGACTCCGGGGCTCCTGGTCTTCAGCCTGCAGGCGGCTCCGTCTCCACGGGGCGCTCAGCCCTGGGGTGCCATGTTGCAGGGTCACTGCCCTGCTCTCAGCCCCGGGGGGCAGTCTCGCCCTGTCCCTGTCCCCGCACCTCAGTGTCCCTGGGGGAAGAGAGGTGGGGTCTTTATCCCCATTCCTCCCCTGTCTCCCCCCCACCTCCATCATCTGGCCCACCTCTGGCTGGAGGAGCGGAGAGTGGGGGGCCGGGGGCTGGGAAGGGCCCTGAGCCGAGGGGGGCCGCTGCCGGAGGAGCTGTCTGTGCGGCGGCTCTGAAAGGGGTTTACGGGGAAGGCGCCGCTGGGACCGGCAGGCGGCACGTGGGCTCAGCGGCCCCTGGTCTGCGCATCCGTGCGGGAGGCTGCTTTCTGTGAAGTTTCTTTTCTATTTTTCTATTTCAGTGCTGAATGGACATGAGGCTTCTGTGCTTGCTTGCATCTTTAATAAACACACGTCCCAGGCCCGGTGTCGAGTGTGTGCTGCTGGGGGAGGGGCCCCACGCCGTCCCCTCAGCACTCAGGGCAGCACGAGTGTCAGCCCCACAGACACCCCGTCCCTGGGGCTGACCGCACAGCGTCACGGGCCGGGCCCGGTTTGCTGTTCCTCTCGGACTCAGCATTCCAAGGGGGGACTTCACCTCGCTCTTTGTCTGCCACCTTTGATAGCTTCTGTGAGCGGAGATGAGAGGCAGGGTGGGGGGAGAGGGGAGCCTGGGAGAGATCTGGGGGACGCAGGTGTCACCCTCTGCCTCGGGGGTCCCGTTGTCAAGGTGGCGGTCCCGGGGGCAGCAAGGTCGCACTGCACTGCGGAGCCCGCAGCCCGTCTCCCTCATCCCCGTGGAAGGAAGTCGGAGCCGTGGTTTATCCCGTAAAGCTGGGCTTTCGGGAACCGTAAGCCTGTGAGTCTCACGTGGGACCCCAGACTGACTGCTGCTTAGAATTACCCTAGGCCCCGAGTTAGCTTTTGGGGTATGCAGTCTGCTGTGTCCCGAACCACCTGCAACCACCTAAAGTCAAAGTCAAGGTACACCGGTGAATGGGGAGGCAGGGAGGCGGTGCTGGTTTGTGGCACACCTCCGCTGGCCCTGATTGGCGGATACCTCACCTGTGGGCGCCCAGCACCTCTGCCTTGATTGCTCCATCTCAGCTTCAAGTGCGCCAGGCAGGGCGCACCGGAGGCAGCCCACACGCACAGCCCGCACCTGCTCAGCACCAGGCTCTTCGGTCAGAGGGAGCTTGTCCACTCAGCAGACACCTGGGCGCCTGCAGCGGGTGAGGCAGGCCAGTCGTCATCACAAACCCACAGGAGGGGGTGCAGGCCCAAGAAGACGGGGGGGGGGGGGGGGGGGGGGGGGGGGGGGGGGGACCCAGCAGACAACATGCTGGCGGGGGAGAGAAGGAAGTGAGGGCCCAGCTTGGAGCTGGGGGAGAGGCCAGCGTGGGCGGGCGGGCAGGGCATGGAGGCTGGTGGGCCGGCACCAGCCCTGGGAGGGGGCTTGCAGGTCAGGCGAGTTTGGGTTTCTGGCAACAAAAAGGAAGCCTCGGAGGGTTTCACCAGGGAAGGCGACCTGGTGTGCATGTCGCTGTGCGTCCTGCCTGGCACACGTTGCTGAGACAAAGCAATCAAGGCAGAAGGTGCTGGGCGCCCCCCGGTGAAGCCAGTTTGGAGACTGGAGTGAGGGGGTGGGGTGCAGATGGGGTGTGAGTCGGGCCAGGAGGGCGAGAGGCCCTGGCAGATTGAATTCCACTGAACAGCCTCCCTGGGATTCTCATGGGTGGGCCACGGCAGGAGCCAGCGCGACGGGTCTGACTTCACAGACCAGCGAGATCCCCAGAGGACCCTGGGGCCCAGCACGGGATTTACTCCCCCACCCCCAACCCCCCAACCCCCTGCCAGGCGGGAGGTCTCGGGCTCTCCTGGCCCTGACCCGTGCCGCTTGGAACCTGTCATTTGTTTTCTTCCAAGCGCCCAGTTCCCTCCTCAGGTTCCTAATGAGCAGGGGAGTCGCTCCATGTCTCAGACGCGGGGCCCTGATTTACACAGCGGAGGTGACCTCCATCCTGCTCACTTCATCGCATGGTCACAACCAGGGCCAAGTGGCTTTGAAAACAAATGAAATCCACAGCTGTAGCCTCTGCCCAGCACTGCTGGCGAGCGCCCCCTGGTGGCTGCGCCAGAGCTGACAGCGGCTTCACGGTTCACAGCCGAGAGGTCCTGGCCAGGTGATGCTAGGCATGCAGTTTCTGTCCTGCGGCGGGGGTCCCCTTCTGGGCGGGGTGACCGCTGTTTGTAGTGCTGGGGGCAGACCTCAGTGTCCACCACTCCACTACGGGGCCTGTTCTGTAGGAATGGCCCAGTCCTGCCTGTGTGACATTATCTTTCATTCATAGAAGCAGCCTTTCCAGACTGGATGGCATGTTGGGCAGCTGGTCCCGCCTTACCCAGCAAGGAATGCCCTCTGACATCCTGGCAGCTGGACATCCAGCTCCTGACAAGCCTGCCCCCTCGGGGACAGCCATCCGTTGCTGGCAGTCCTCTGGCCACCCCTGCAGGGCACCCTGCTCCCCAGCCCACAGCTGCCCTCGTCTCTGGGCTCTCCGGCCTGGGCCCACCCTCACCTAGTGAACCTCCCCCTCTGCTCCCCAAGTTCCTCTCAGGTCCCTCACACCTCCCTGCTCCGCCTCCCGCCCTGGACACTGACATCCTGGGAGCAGGGCTATGCTCTGCCAGGCGGCAGGTGGGCACATGATCAATGCCTGATTGTTGAGTGGCATCTTTTTTGTTGTTGTTAATCCTCACCCGAGGATATTTTTCCATTGATTTTTAGAGAGAGTGGAAGGGAGGGCAGAGAGAGAGAGATTGGTTGTCTCCCCCACCCATCCCGACTGGAGCAGGGGTCGAACCTGCAACCCTGATAGGTGCCCTTTACCAGGAATCAAACCCACTCAATGTCAGGAATAGGGCACAGCTGAGATGAGCCAAGTGGGAAAAAAGAGGACATGCTAGAGGCCTGGTTCACATTCCAGCCTGCTACTTGGTGGGACCATGGGGGACACCCCTTTTCATCTCCTAATGACCAGGTGTCCTATAATCCCACCCAGCTCCTGTGACTCTTAAGTGGTCAAATTGCCTATTGGCTGAACCCAAGAGGAGTTGATGAATGGGGGGGGGGGGGGGGGGGGGAGAGACTGTGTAATGTTAGCCAGTGACTTAGCCGGTGACGGCCTTTAGCACCAAGAGCAAAGAATTAGTCCCAGAAGCACCTGCCACACAGTGTGGGCCCGCAAAGCCATCCCCAAGGCGTGCTGAGCCTTTGCCAAATCTGCACGTCAGATGACAATTTCATCCTCACGCTTGGATCCCTGTAAGCTTGTTGGCGCCAGATGCCTGAGCTGCTTTCCTAAACCTGTCTCATCACCACGGACGGAAGGAAGTCTGTGCTCTATTAAAAGCATTCTTTAAAACTGGGGAATGCGACATGTGTCTGAAACATAAAAATCAACCACAAAATGCATGCCTGGCCACACTGCTCATTGCGGCCTGACCTAACGCCTAACCTCTCTTCCTCAACTCGGGGGACCATTTTCCTCTTCCCTGCTATTTAAAAACATTTTTTTTGGTCAATTAAAATCGACCTTCAATATTATTTTACATTAGTTTCAGGAGTACAGCCCAGTGGTTACACATTTATATAATTTACAGAGTGGTCCCCTCAGTGAGTCTAGGACCCACCTCGCACCATACATACTTATGACAATACTAGAGGCCTGGTGCATGAAAATTCATGCACTGGAGGGGGTGTCCCTCAGCCCAGCCTGCCCCCTCTCACAGTCCGGGAGCCCTCAGGGGCAGAAGGCAACCCGGTGATCAGGGGAAGGCAACGCCCCATCACACCTCTGCTGCTGCCACTGCTGGCAGCGCAAGCCTTGGCCAGCCCTGGGCAGCTGGGCAGCTGCCATCTAAGGCTTGCCTGCACCTCAGGTCGGCCCTGGGCAGTTGGGGGGCTGAGGGGACTGAGGGACTCCAGAGGCAGGTGCGGAGCAGCTGGGCCTGCCTGGGAGCAGGCCCGGCCTTGCCGCATGCCTGCTGCCCCGGCGGGGCTGAGGGGACTGGGTGCCGCCATCTTGTGGCTGTGGGTGCCACCATCTTTGAGGGCGGAGCAGTCAATTAGCATATTCCCTCCTTATTGGCTGTGGGTGCTGCCATCTTTGCGACGGTGTGAGGTTCAATTAGCATATTCCCTCTTTATTAGATAGGATTATTGACTATAAACCCTATGGTGGACTTTATATCCCTGTGACTATTTTGTGACCACCAATTTGTACTTCTCAATACCTTCACCTTTTCTACTCAGTCCCCCCAACCCCTTCCCTCTGGCAACCATCAGTCTGTTCTCTGTACCTATGAGTCTATTTCTATTTTGTCGTTTATTTTGTTCTTTAGATTCCACATATAAGTGAAATCCTATGGTATCTGCCTTTCTCTGACTGGCTTATTTCACTCATCATATTATCCTCTAGGTTCATCCATGTCGTTGGCAAATGGTAAGAGTTCCTTCTCTTTTTTTATGGCTGAGTAGTATTCCATTGTGTAAACGTGCCACAACTTTTTTTATCCAGTCATCTACTGATGGACACTCAGGCTGCTTCCCAATCTTGGCTACTGTAAATAATGTTGCAACGAACGTAGAGGTGCGTATGTCTTTCCAAATTAGTGTTCTAGATTTCTTCAGATAAATACCCAGAAGTGGAATCCTGGGTCATAAGTAGTTCCGTTTTTTAATTTTTTGAGATAACTTCATACTGTTTTCCACAGTGGCCGTGCCAATTTCTATTCCCATTAACAATGTAAGAGGGTTCCTTTTCTCCACATCCTTTCCAGCACTTGTTTGTTGAGGGTAGTCATTCTGACAGGTGTGAGGTGAGAGCTCACTGTGGCTTTGATTTGCATCCCTGATGATGACTGCTGCTGAGCATTTTTCATGTCTCCTGGCCATTTGTATGTCCTCTTTGGAGAACATCGACTCAGGCTCACTGCCCATCAATAATTGCCTGTTTTGGTGTTAAGTGGTATGAGTTCTTTGCAAATTTTGGATTTGAACCCTTTTCAGATGTATCATTGGTAAATATCTCAATCAGCAAGCTGTCTTTTTGTTTTGCTGATCGTTTCCTTTCCTGTGCAAAAACTTTATAGTTTGATGTAGTCCCATTTGTTTCTCTTTTGTTTCCCTTGCCTGAGGAGATATCTCAGAAAAAAACATTGCCACAAGAGACGTCAGTTTATTGCCCATGTTTTCTTCTAGGAGTTTTATGGTTTAGAATGTTACATTTAAGTCTTTCATCCATTTAGAGTTTATTCTTGTATGTGGTGTAAGAAGGACTTTATTTCAGTTTTTTTGCATGTAGCTGTCCATTTCCCCACCTGCTCCATTGACCTATGTGTCTGTTTTATTTATATATATTTTATTGATTTTTTACAGAGAGGAAGGGAGAGGGATAGAGAGTTAGAAACATTGATGAGAGAGAAACATCGATCAGCTGCCTCCTGCACGCCCCCTACTGGGGATGTGCCCGCAGCCAAGGTACATGCCCTTGACCGGAATCGAACCTGGGACCCTTCAGTCCGCAGGCCGAGGCTCTATCCACTGAGCCAAACCAGTTAGGCTATGTGTCTGTTTTATGCCAGTACCATACTGTTTTGATTACTATAGCCTTGTAGTGTACCGTAGTTTGCTATCAGGTAGCGTGATACCTCCAACCTTGTTCTTCTTTCTCAAGATTGCTGGGGATCCCTGTTATTTCTAAGAGCTGCCAATTCATGTCCACCACCTGCCTCAAGCTGGCCTTAAAACTCAACCTCCAAGAGGCCACCGTGAATGAACCTTAGCTCACAGACACTGCCTGCCTGTAGGTACCTAGAACTCCATTTTTACCAAAGACATTAGGGGGGGTTGCCATTTGTGGCCAACAGACCAACTTTCAGTGGCTGGTGGCTACCTCCGCCCTGGGTCCCTTACCACAATGGGGCTCTCCCTAGGAGAAGGCGGAAATCTTCCTTGGCCAGAGGATGAGTGATTGGTGTGTCCCCACTCCTAGCATGAGACAGATGCAGCAAGTACCTTTCTCCTTAGAATGGTGTGTGCCAGGAGAGCCCCGAATTCCAAAAGAGGAATAATTTCCTGTGGCAGTACAGTTAAGAAAACATTTTGTAGCTGTTTTTCAAGCTTCTTTTCCAAAGTACACATTTTCAGCCCCGAGGAGACTATAAGTAGGGGCTGTGCCTCATCCATCACTGTCCCCACACTGTGCTCAGCACAGCGCTGCATTCCTATCAAGTAATCAATACATGCTTGTTACCTAACTAAAGGCAAATTAAATGCTAAACAGCACTAATTGCAAGCTGCTGCAGATCCTGGCGCCCAGCACAGAGAATTCCGGGTGATTGTCGGGGATTTGCTCGTTGCCCAGGTGTATGCAACCGAAGTTGTTGTTTCCTAGCTGCTCCTTTGTTCCGGGGAGGAGGCCGTTCTCCTAAGATTGCTGCAGCATAATGTTCGGAGGGCAGGACTCATTAAAATTCTAAATTCCAGCATTCTGCACGATGCAGTCTTGTTCAGGAGCCAGATAAGTGGATTTTGATTCCTGTTTCCATGGAAGGAGACAACCGGTAACTATTAAGGGAAATTAAGAGCTTAATAGCATCTTAGCACATAAATGGGAGTGGAAGCCTGGGGGCTGCTCTGCTGAGCCAGTGTGTAGTCTCTCTCAAGGCAAGATCCTAAAATAGCAGAACGGCCCCCCGTTTACAAATGATGATCAATGATTTGCAGCGACAGTGTTAAAATGTGCGATTCCTGTCTGGCTGACTGAACAGAGACGAGCAGCTGGGTCACTGGTCAGGGTCACTGCCAGGGAGAGAAAGCACCTATTCCAGTAAATGAAAACCACCACAGTAGCTCTTCCAAGAGAGCGACTTACACCTCACTTACTAAAAAACTTCCCGCTAAGTACGGCTCAGAGCCTGGTCTCCATTTCTGAGGCCACCGACAGGACAACGCTCAGAGACCTGTCTCCTGGCCCAGGTCCCGGGGGGGCGGGGGGGGGGGGAGGTCTTGCTTCCACTCAGATGCACGTGGGTCCGAGTCACACGTGCTCTTCCTTCTGTCCTTATTAACAGACAAGGTGCAAACAGAACTTGACTCCCCAGGGCTTAAGCTCCTGCTGTTTCTTCCCGCGAAGGCTGATAACATCGCTATTGATTCCTGTGCACTAGTTACACGCTTGTGTGCAGCCCCGTCTCCTGGGTGTACAGAGGGGGCAGGTCTTGGAGCTCTGAGTGCTCTGAACCTGCAGGGAGGGACACAGCTCCCCCGGTCCCCGAGATTCCCCCTGACCACCGAGGGGATGAGCTGCCGCTGGATGTCGTAAGGGGAGCGCTATTCCCCCAGCTCCCCAGGTTGGCGTCTCCAGAGGTTTCAGCAGCTGATCCTTGCACTGGGTGTGAGCAGCACAGACTGTTCGAGTTTCTCGGGGGGTTGAGTTTTCCTGGTTGCAGAGGTGCCGTGGTGCCGAGTGGTACCTCGGGCACGGTAGTAGGTTCGGCTCTGTTGAAAGCAGACTCAGGACAGAGCACCCAAGGGCACGGCCAGTGCTCTTTGGAAGGTAAGGCCTCTTCCTCCAAACTCCTCTCCGGAGGCCGACCACTGGGATAGGGGCTTAATCACAAGGAACAGCAACAGCCTGTAATTATTGGAATTGAGAGTCTAGGTCAGTGGTCGGCAAACTCATTAGTCAACAGAGCGGCAAACCGCGGCTCTCTCGAGCCGCAGTTTGCTGACCACTGACCTAACCTAAGAGACTTTATGGGCTGATCAGAACAATACATGGCAAGGCGAATTCAGGTTCTTGTAAAAAAAAAAAAAAAATCTAAGTTAACTCTTCACACGGAAGTGGGAAATTCCAGGGTCAGGGAAAACACTTTAGAGTGAAGATGCTCTTAGGGAAAAAAGAATTTCATTTCAAACTCTAATGACAGACTGACCTAATCAGTCACCTAAGTACATGGAAAAATCCTTGTGTGCAAGGAAGTAAGCGCAGATTTTTAGCTTCCCAGTTCTGGACTCTGTGGACCCGAGCACACATCACCCAAGTTTCACCATCGAGTTCAGGTTGGCTCAAAAGACGTTTATTAAGTCCCATATTTGCTCACACAGCCAACTATTAGGGCTTCTCACCTACAATGTTCCCTCAGAGAGAAGTGTTGCCAAAAGCAAGAATCCTTGCAAAGATTCTCACGTAGCAGCTTGTTATCTCACTTGGAACAACAATTACCCCAAATATTGATGATTCTGAACAAGAGGACGCCTGATGGAACTGGAGACTGAGAAATTTAAACACAGATTTAGAAATCCCTAGTGCCATGTCATTAAATGTTTTGGTGTTGGATGTGTCAGGTGTTATTTGAAATAGGTCTTCCAAAAATCCAACCCAATGAGATAATCCTGGAGAGTACAAATAGCCTCAGAATGTGTTTTTTAAAACAACTGCCCTAGTGTTATGTGAACAAGTACTTGTGGCTCATAGTCACAGAAGGAGAAGAGAAAATGGGCATCGCAATATCTGAGAAGATCCTGGCTGAGAATTTTCCAAAACTGATGAAAGATATTAAGCCACAGATTCAAGATAGCCTACAAACCCAAGCAGGATAAAGACAAAACCACAGCCCAGCCGGTGTGGCTCAGTGGTTGAGTGTTGACCCATCAACCAGGAAGTCGTGGTTCTATTCCCTGTCAGGGCACATGCCTGGGTTGTGGGCTCAATCCCCAGTAGGGGTGTGCAGGAGGCAGCTGATCAATGATTCTCTTTCACATTGAAGTTTCCATCTCTCTCTCCCTCTCCCTTCCTTTTGAAATCAATAAAAAAATATTTTTTAAAAAAAGACAAAACCACAGCTAGGCACATCTTAAAATTTTCCAGAGAAAAGAAAGACACATTACTTAAAAAAGAATAACAATTACACAGACAGCAGATTTTGCAATAGAAATGATGGGAGCCAGGACATAGCATTGTTAAGAGGCTGAACAAAAATAACTGCAGACCTGGAGCTCTATACTCAGGAAAATATCCTAAAGGTGAAGGTTTTCAGATAAATAAAGATGGAATCAATTTATTGCCAGGAGGCCCACACTAAATACAATTTATAGTGTCACCTCTCTTGGAAACTCAAAGAACAAACAGCAACAACAAAAATTAGTAGAGAAATGGAAAGTTCCGACAACACAATGGACAAATTTGACCTAATTAAAAGCCTCTTTAATGCCAGCTTAGCAGAAGACTGCTGAATTCTCCTCTCTCTCCTGCGTTCAGTCTGCTGCAACATCACACATCACGTAGCTTCTGGAAAACCCTACTGCACACTCCTTAAGCAGAAGTGCAACGTCTTAGTATTACTATGACAATAGCTTTGATGATTGCACACCAGGGGTTCCCAGATCACACTTTAGGAACTGCTGACCTAGGTGAGGGAAGCCCAGGAAGAGGCCAATGGGGATGGGATTCAGGACCCCAGTGGGGGAACCGGCCTCTGTGAAAAGTGCAAGTTCATCTTTTGGAACAAGAGCAAAAGCAGAAATGTCGCCAAAGCCGTTGCCTGTTCTATTCTTATGGATTCCTTTTCTTTTTTCCCAGTGAGAACTGAGGGGAGGCCATTCCCCGAAGCGTGCCGACCCCAGGAGAAAAAGCATCTGGAATGACTCTTGGCTGAGCAGGAAAACTAGCCACCAGCCATGCAGTCACAGTGCTGCGCAGGCCGCCAAAGCACTCAGCAGGGCACCCTGTCATTTGCCGGCTGACAGCCCCGTGGGGAGGGAATTCCTCCGCCGGCTGAACCCGTCAGGGCCTCGCTGCGCAAGGGCGCTGTGCAGGGTGCCCCAGGGCACGCCTGCGGCCCTAAGCTGCCGGGGTTCTGATTCTGCTTCCGCCATGGAGTAGCTGCGGGTCCTTGGGCAGAAGACCCCCTCGGTGCCTCAGTTTCCTAAACGTGAAATGGGGATAATCATAGCACCTACCTCGTAGGGCTGCTGTGCAGATCAATGCAGATTAAATGACAAGTAACGTGCTGGGATGGGGATCCGGCAAAGGGCAGTGCTCCCTCAGGGCCAGCGACAACGGTGGTCGTTGCTGTCAGGGTTACCAACATGACTTGCTGAGCTTGCACTCTGCCCGCGAGTGGGGTAAGCCCCCGTTCACCTGGCGCCCAGCACTGAGCAGCCCTGGTGCAGGCCGGGGGCCGAGGATGCGCCGTGGGCCAAGCAAGCCGGGCCCCCTCGCAGGGCTCCCATCTGCGGGAGGCCGGCGGGACACAGCAGACACGCCCGTCCGTGTCACAGTCGCGGTCGTCTAAGTGCTAACGTTTGGGAAGGTGTGGCATGGGGTCGGGCTGTGAAAACATCCCTCCCTTCACCGAGGCAGCAGCAGACCCCGAGGGTCCGGTCCGCTCGGTGTTTACAGGTGCGGAGGACTCCCCAGGAGGGGGCCGGCCTCCACCAGACCACGCGGCTCACGGCGGTTCCGCGCGACAGGCCCAACCGCCAGCGCCCCGCGCGAAGCCCTCTTAACAGAAACCCGCTTTCCAGCGGCAAGTCGTCAAGCGCGTTCCCGCGTCGCGGGGACAACGACTTCCGGCGGAAGTCCCTTCCGTCGGGGGCGGAGCCAGTGCGCGGGCCCGGCTTCGTCCCTGCACGCTCCGTAGTCCTCTTGGCCAATCGGAGCACGGCTTATTCCCGAGTGCGGAGAAACACTCTCCAATCAGCGAGCGTCGTCGTCGCTCCGGCAACAGCGTCCTAGAGTGGGCTGGGCCTCCGCGGCCCGGCGGCTCGCTGCGCGCTCTAGTGGCCCCGCGAGGAGGAGAACTGGACGCGGGCGCGGGTAAGGCGGCGTGGCCTCGGCACCGGGAGTCCCCGCGCGAGCCGCAGGGCGGCGGAGGGCCGAGCAGGGGGCCGGCGGGCAGACCTGAAGGCCCCACAGCCCCGAGAGGGCCGCTGCCCACTGCGGGGATACGGAGTTTCCCCTCCGGGTCCGCGGGAAAGGGGTGGTGCCGTTTTCCCACGTGGGTGTGGCGCGCCTGCAGGTGCTGAGCGCGGGGCGGGCTGCGTGGCTTCAGCGGTGAACGGGACGGCCCGGGTCCCGCGGAGCTGACGTGATAATTGGGGAAGGCAGGTTAACAACAACGTGGAAGGGGCCACCCCTTCCTCCCTGGATCTGTGAGGGCCACGTGGAAAAGGTGTGGTAATGCCTTCAGGCGCTCCCGCTTACAGAGTGTTCCATGCCCCTTCTTCCTCCGGTTCCCACCACGATCTTGAACATACATCGTTGTTAACGCCACCTCCTGGATGAGGCCTGAGCCCTGTGCGGCGAAGGCGGTTGTCCAAACACCCTACAGCTAGGAGGTTGCAAAGCCAGAATTCAAACCCAGCACTCTGTGTCGTGTCACAAATCTCTGGTCTTTCTAGAACATCCTTTCTCCCCAAACCCGCCCCCCCCCCCATACACACACACACACACACACACACACACACACACACACACAGTTATTCCTCAGAAATTTGGTTCGGAGGCACTTGGTGAAATAATTTGCTTTTACAAAACTCAAGACCATCGAGAAATCACTTTCCAGAGGAGTATTTTAATGTTTCTGAAGCACGTGCCGCTACCTGGGTAGATTTACAGAAATGCTGTAAAAATAAATTCGACTTTCACACTGCAGTTCCTTCATCTCTTTCATTCACTGTTTTCCATCCAACATACATGTAGTCGGTCATGTCCCGGGAACTGGGGAGTGAGTCAGCCCCTGCCCCGCGTTTTATCTGGGAACAGATTCGCCTCCCACTCCACCTGGCCACAGCTTTCGGAGGACCAGGGTTGTATTTGCGTGATCTGCGCTTCCCTTGCCTCCCGCCTTCACTTCAGTGTTGGCTCACAGCAGGCGCTCGTAGGTATTTGTCAAATAATGCTTATCCGAGTGGGTGGGAGCTGAGTGGAGGGGCAGAGCGTGGGGGGAAACGGGAACATCTGCAATAGTGTCAACGATAAAAAGAAAAGAGAAAAAAAGAAATGCTTGCCTGACTTTAAACTGCCCTCCAATTGTGTCTGCCCCTTTCCAGCCGTCCACTGCTTCCCCATGCTGGCTCCCTCAGCTGACTGGCACGTGGAGACAGAGCCAGTGCCGGGAGGATGGTCCGCAGTCCGGTGCCCGCCCCCAGCAGGACTCTCCTGGGAGGCCTCTGGCTGTTAACAAGCCAATGGCTTTACTAAAGCTGCTTTGCAGGTGTGTATTAAAAGGGACTGTTTCGGCCCGGCCGGCGTGGCTCAGTGGTGGGGCGTGGACCGATGCACTAGCCCAGTGGTCGGCAAACTCATTAGTCAACAGAGCCAAATATCAACAGTACAACGATTGAAATTTCTTTTGAGAGCCAAATTTTTTAAACTTCTTCTAACGCCACTTCTTCAAAATGAGACTCGCCCAGGCCGTGGTATTTTGTGGAAGAGCCACACTCAAGGGGCCAAAGAGCCGCATGTGGCTCGCAAGCCGCAGTTTGCCGACCACGGCACTAGGAGGTCACAATTTGATTCCCAGTCAGGGCATGTGCCCGGGTTGTGGGCTCGATCCCCGGTGTGGGGCGTGCAGAAGGCAGTCGATCAATGATTCTGTCTCATCATTGATGTTTCTGTCTCTCCCTTCCTCTCTCTGAAATCAGTAATAAATATATATGTAAAAGAATGAATGTTTCTGGTTAGTGGGTGGTGAGAGTCCCTGGAGGTTTTCTGGGCTGCCTCCTGCCTCTGCCAGGATGGGGACATACGTTGGGTGATACACATGAGAAACTGCGGGTGAGACAGGAAGGTAACGGTTGCTTCCCTTTTGTAAAGTATGTTTATCTAAAAGTGCCCCAAATTTAGGCGTGCAAAACCATATAGATTGGATTCTTCTGCTGTTTAAAGATTAATTCACTTTTAGTGCAGTGCTGTCCAGGATGTCCACACCGTTTAGAAGAGCAGATGAAAGGGGAGGGACATGTTTGAGGAATCCATGAGCAGAGGTAATATGGGCTTAGGATACCCTTCCAACACGAGAGAGGGTTAGTTCCCACGCTTCCTCCTGGTTTTGACCTTTGACTGCTGTTTGGTTTGTTTACTAGGCTCCAGGTGGCACCGTTACTTCTTTGCTCCATGTCCTGGCAGTTTTACTGCTGCTAGACCCGCAGCTATGACTGCTATTCCTGGCTCATGCTCAGTGAGCACGTACTCTGCTCCAGGCTCAAATACATGTAACACATTCAGTGCTCACCAGCTGCTTATGAAAAAGTAGTTGCTCTTTCCATTTCGCAGGGCAGGTATAAGGGGCTACAAAGCAGACAAATGGTAGAGTGCAGCTTCTACTCCAGCCTGCCTCCCCACAGAAACTGTTCTTTTAAGAAAACGTTTTACTGATTTTAGAGAGAGAGAGAGGGAAAGAGAGAGAGAGAGAGAGCGTGTGAGAGAGAGAGAGACAGAGAGAGACATTGATTTGTTGTTCCATTTATTTATTCATTCACTGGTTGATTCTTGTATGTGTCCTGACCGGGGATCAAACCTCAAAACCTTGGTGTATGGGCAAGAGCTCTAAACCACTGAGCTGCTAGGCCATGGCCTAGAACTGTGTTCGTGACTAGTGTTCCGGTACTCGGTACTAGTGTTCAGTATTCATGTAAATACTCTGCACATCCCACTGAAGCTCTGAGGTGACTGAGAATACATACGATACCGTCAAGTAGAAACACGGAAGTCAGGGTCATGCACAGTACAGGTCGGATGGAAAGTAGCGTCAGGAGAAATGAAAATACTCAGACCACCCATAATGGGTAATACACATTCAGCTCTCAGCTCCTTGAACTCAAGGAGAAAGAAAATTTAAAAAAAAGAAAAAAGTAGGAAGAAATTGAATTAATTTTGTCCAGGCAAATGAGGCATTTGAATTCCTCTGGGAAGCTTTTCTAACCGCTGGTCTGGAAGGCAGAATTCTTGGGTTTCATCGCAATGCCCGAGAGGGCTTGGGGACCACTGAGTGACGAAGGCGTAGGCCCGGGTCCTCACTCTTTGGGGAGAGTGTGGACCGTCACATTTGCATGGGAATTATAACGTGATTTGGAATATCAGCGCTTTTCAGTAACACCTTCGGAATTTTGTTCCTCCCCAAGGGATGGGGACACGTGTTAGCCTGTCCCTTGGGTTGGTCTCCCTCACTCGTCTGCTTATTTCCTTCACAATTATTCGCTGGGCACCGGCTGTGTGCCAAGCCCTGTCTAGGCATTGAGGACACCTCAGTGGTGGCCAGGCACTGACCTGGCGCAGCCTGAGCCTCCACCCTGCCACTCTCTCCTGCCGGGTTCTCTGCGCTGGTTTTGGTTTGCCCTCCTGTGTTGGCCTAAAAATCCCTGAGACGACACTCAACACCTTACCCTGTAATTGTCTGCCTGCCTTCTGGGATGTGTCTGACTTAGCTTTCTGTCCCTTCCCAGGACCTAACGTTAATAACAGCTGCCACATACCGAGCACAGCCTCCTGTGTGTCAGGCGCTTTAGAGATGGTGTCTGTGACCCCCCCCCCCCCCCCCGACAGCCTTTAGAGTGTTGGGGGGGGGGTCACTTGCCCCTGGAGAAGCTGGTGGAAGTAATGCATCCTCTTTTTAGAACAACCATGTCACACACGCTTGCTATTCAGTCTCTGAGGCTTGCCAGTTCCACGGAAGCACATGGACCCGCCCCCAGGTCCCAGCGTGGCATACTTGCTCTGAAGAGAAAGATGACTCCGTGTTGCAAGTGAGGAAACTGGGTCAGGTGGGGGTTAAGCCACTGGCAAGTTTGCACAGAAGGTGGTGGAGCCAATTTGACTCCATGTCTTTTTTACTCCAAATTCTTCATTCCCCCGGCTCCCCGCCCCCCCCCCCCCCCCCCCCCCGCCCCCCCCCCCCCCCCCCCCCCCCCCGCCGTAGATGCTCAGCAAATGACTGAGTGAGGGCATGGAAGGCCAAGGAGGGAACTTACCAGGGTGACGAGTCCCAAAACCTAACAGACCATCCATCTGATGGCAGAATGGACACAGGGAAGATTTTTCTCAAGGGTTTGGATTTAACTGCCAAAATCTTTTGTGTTGCTTGCAACTTTTCCCAATTTAGTCAAGTGACGATTTCCCCCGCGATACCAGTTCCAACAGTTTCTGCTGCTGCTGCCACTTCTGCTGGGCTGCGCACATTTCTCACTCCTGTGTGGAATGATGCTTTCCCTGGTGCCAAGGCAGATGGATGGCACTGTGGTTATGATTCTGGTATAAATAGCATCTGTTAGGAACTGGACATCGGTACGTGTGTGGCAAGTACATGTGCAGGTGAAGTCGCCTCCTGTCCGGGTCTCTGCCTATGTCTGTGATGCCCTGTGACTTGGTGCTTCTTGGGGGGCATTGGTCTTATAATCCTGGCTGACGTCCACTTTCCCATGCTGTGCGGTCACCCTGGGAGTGCTAGCGCCTGAGAATTCTCTCTGTTTAGGAAGCCTCAGCTGAGGGTGGTGGGAAGTCAGGCTTGACTCGCAGGACGTGTCACTGCCTTGCTCACGCTCAGGACACGGTTCAGCTTCCAAAATAAGGGTCAGATTAGCCCACGCTTCTTGCCCTCCCAGTCGTAGGCGTTGAGAGCGGTGGTCCGTCGAGAACAGAGATTAATGGAGTGCTGACTGCGCACCAGGCTGTGCGGCAGGTGCTGGTACAGGAGGCTGGGTGCTGCCGGTTCTCCGCCGGAGGGGCTGCGACACAGCCAGGGGAGAGCATGGGAGCAGAGAACCCAAGTGAAAATAGCGGCAGAACGGGGGGGTGGGGTGGGGGGACGGGCTGGGAGGTGCTGATACTGTACACACATGTCCCCCACCCCCACAGCGAAGTAATGGAGTGACGGGTGCAGAACAAAACTGCAAGACCAAGTTCTCTGGAAAGGCCTGGCTGGTTCGTTTCAGGAGGGCAAGGGAAGGAGGAACTCAGCAAGGGGGCTGCATTCTCGATCTCGGAAGGGGAATGGGAGTGTGCTAGCAGAGAAGGAGGCAGGGAGTCCCAGCAAAAGAGGGAACCGCAGTGCGGAGGCGAGGGGCCACCTGGCATGTTGGGAGACGGCAGAAGCGCAGGTGCCGGCATGCTGCCTGGGAGGCTCTCCCGGGGCCAGGTTGTTGACGATGTGATGACCTTCCGCCCAGGAGAGTGTTGAGTGTTTTTTTTTTTTTTTAACTTAAAAAAATGTAGACTCACAAAAATGTTGCCGAATTAGTGCGGGGAGGCCCAGCGTGTCCTCGCTTCCCCTCAGTGGTGCCGTCTCACCAAACAGCCAGCGTACAGCGAGCAAAACCGGGGTCTAAGCAGCAGGCTTCGGCAGCTTTCCCCTTGTGGAAGGCTCTCACTTTCCCTCTGTGCATAGTTCTCTGAAAATGTAACACATGTATGTTTTGCATTGCATGTCTTCAAGCCAAGGAGTAACATAACTGTATCTGTGCTTTAGAGAGATGAAGCCTGGCAACAGAGGAGGAGGGTGGGAGGGGGGGGGGGGGGTAGAGACCTGGAAGGAATTGAAGGGCTATTTCTTTCTTTTTTTTTTTAAATAAATATATTTCTTTATTGATTTCAGAAGGGAAGGGAGAGGGAGAAACATCAATGATGAGAATCATTGATCGGCTGCCTCTAGCACGTCCCCCATTGGGGACTGAGCCCGCAATCAGGCATGTGCTCTTGGCCGGAATTGAACCCGGGAACCTCCGGTCCGCAGGCCAATGCTCTATCCACTGAGCCAAACCAGCCAGGGCAAAGGGCTATTTCTTAATCCAGACCAGTGAGGATCAGCAGTGACATAGGGGTGGAGGGGCCAGGAGTCCGCTTATGAGGTGTTTTCCTAGTAAAATTGACGGTACGTGCTGATTGCTTAGAGGGCGGGAGGCCAGAGCAGAGACTTCTGCTCTAACCGAAGACCCAGGTGCAGGGGTGGAAGCAAATGCATTCCTTCACTCAGATGTGAGCACCTCTGAACGCCAGTCCCTGCCTAGGATCCGCGTGCCCAAGACAAGCATTAGTTGAATGCTCAAACAGGTAGATGCGTCATTGCAGCTGGCTAAGGGCTCCCAGGGACAGCGGCGGTCCTTGTGGGAGTGTGTCATGGGGCCCACCCTAGCGTGGGGGTGTCAAGGCTTCCTGAGGAAGTGACTGCACTGAGACATGTGGCCGGGTTCTCAGCACCAGCATCACCTGGGAACTGTCAGCGAGGCAATTCTCGGGGCCCACCCCCACCCAGGGCTTGGGGGGAGGGGGCAGCCGTGGGTGTCTAAGGAGCCCTCCAGGAGGTGTCGGAGGAGGAGTTCAGGGCAGAGTGGGGAGGAGGATGAGTGGTCTGGGCAGGGGCTGCTGCACATGGAAGAAAGGAGCCCTCCAGGAGGTATGGGAGGAGGAGTTCAGGGCAGAGTGGGGAGGAGGAGGAGTGGTCTGGGCAGGGGCTGCTGCACATGGGGGAAACAGTTCCTGTGGGAAGGTCACATCAGAGGGACTGCCCGGGGCCGGTGCGGTCGCCCATGGAGAGCCCAGGAGAGGGACAGAGCTGGAGAAGCGGCCCAACCCACCCATATGGGCTGTGACTGGTCTTTATTCTGAGGCCACAGGAAGCAATTGGAATTTGTAAAGCAAGGAAATAACAAGATCAGCATTTTTTTTCTTCTCTAAATTCTGTACCTTGCACAAGATGCACTGCTCATTGAACCAAGTTGTGTGTTTTTTAAAATATATGTTTCTATTGATTTCAGACAGGAAGGGAGAGAGAGAGAGAGATAGAAACATCAATGATGAGAGAGAATCATTGATCGGCTGCCTCCTGCATGCCCCACACTGGGGATTGAGCCCACAACCTGGGCATGTGCCCTGACCAGGAATTGAACTGTGACCTCCTGGTTCATAGGTGAATGCTCAACCACTGGTTTGTGTGTGGTTGTGCTGTGTGTGTATGCAGGGTTTGTGTATGTGGTGTGTGTGGTTGTGCTGTGTGTGTGTGTGTGTGTGTGTATAGTATGTGGCATGTGTGTGTGTGTGCGTGTGTGTGTGAGATGGAGATATGGGAAGAGGAGCCCTGACATCAACCCCCCCGCCGGGGAAAGCTGACATCTGGAGTGAGGTTCACGTGGAGGACCTGCCTGGGGGCTCGACCCCGTTTAGTAGGCGGCGGTATCACTGGTTTCCTTGCAGACCCGTGGCTCGAGAAGCTAAAGAAGGACACCTATCTGCCAGTCTGTGCTAACCCCATTCCTCTCTTATTTTTCAGAATACACAAATTCAGAAATAGTTTATCCTGAAGGAAATGAAACGAAATGGCATGAAAACAAATGTCAACAGCACCAAGTCAGGCAGTACCAAGGCCAGGTGAGACCCGGCTTCTTCCCCGCACCTGTGTCCGCTGGCGGCTCGGGGTCGCGTAGCTCCGCCGATGTGTGTGCTGTGCCGGGTGGCAGGCCTCGGGTTGATCAGGATGCTGTTGTCACTCCCGGCTCGTGTCCGTCACGCAGCCGTGCACGCTAAATGCTGGCTTTGAGCCAGGGTTGTCTAGGGACTGACATACTAGTATTTATCGTATCAGGAAGTAACGGCTGATAGGCTTGAAGATTGAATTCCTTAATTTGGTGCCCAACAGGACAGCAGACATTAGCCACGGGGCATTCAGAAAGCGATGCCGTGGCCATGCTGCGGACCTCGGGCAGCTGTGGTTCCTCTGCGGGACGTCCGGGCTGCTCTAGGGGGCAGCAGCCTCCCGCACGGCGGGCTGCAACCCCCAGCCTCCTCCCCAGCCTGGGCGCCTGCCGCCTGGCGAGCTATAAATAGGATGTGCTGCTGGCTCCTGTCGGCTCCGGAGCTGGCAGAACGGAATGGTTTCCAGCCCTGCCATCGCAGAAGGCTGCCAGTCAAACCGTTTCTGCGACGGGCATGGATTGACAGCCGCCAAGCACGGTCAGTTTGCTGACATGACTTGTTTTCCCGTGGCCCGTTGCCGAATCTGTCATCACAGGAGGGGGAGTGACTTTCTGATGAGAGGGAGCACATTACAAACAAAGCAGCGGAAGCTTTGCTTTAGGATCCGCACTCTGGGCCGGAGGGCATTCAGGCTGAGAAAATGAGCACCACACTCACCCCTCCGAATCCCACGTCCATTACTGTCTGGACCACCATCCTCAGGTGCGGTCCCTGCTCTCCAGCATCAGTGGTCTAATACGGAAGGCCGCCAGTAAACAACCCTGAGGTCATGCATGCTAAGAAGCCCTTTCTGTCGCCGGCCACGTGTGCTCAGTGTAGGGACAAGAGAGAATCATGGGTGACGCTGAAACTTTGCCTTGGATGGCGAGAGTGATGGCCATGAACAATATCTAGGGTGTGTGTGTGTGTGTGTGTGTGTGTGTGTGTGTGTGTATGCGTGTTGGGAGAGGAGCGCTGTTTGAATGACAGGGCTGCGAAAATCCTTCACTCATTAGTTTGATGAATGCGTTTGGAGCACCACTTATGAGCTGGGTACTCCGGCTGGGGGCCCAGGGGTGTAAAAACACCATTTTATTTCACGGAGCCTATGATCCAGCCTCTCATTTCCCAGATGAGAGTATAGTTTCCAGTGGTGGCACGTGCAGGGCAGGGGAGGACAGGCTGTGCTAGCTCCACAGGGGGGTGGGGACAAGGGGACCAGGGAGGCCTCTCTAAGGAGGCGAGCTCACACCTGGAGAGAAGGGGAGAGGAGTCGGGGGCGGGGGGAGGGGGGAGGGGCCCAGGCGGAGGGCGGGGGGGGGCTGTGGGAGAGTGACAGGTGGGGAGGGAGAGGAGCCAGGAGCCCTTCGGTCAGGTGCTGCCTGTGAGCATATTGCAGCGAACACGCTGAGATACACTCATTAAAGAGCATTTAAAATAAAAAAGACTGCCCTGGCCAGTGTGGCTCAGTGGATAGAGCGTCGGCCTGTGGACCAAAGGGTCCTGGGTTCAATTCCAGTCAAGGGCATGTATCTCAGTTGCAGGCTCCTCCCTGGTCTGGGCCCTGGTCAGGGCGTGTGCAGGAGGCAACCAATAATGTGTTTCTCTCACATCGATATTTCTCTCTGTCTTTCCCTCTCTTCCACTCTCCCTAAAAATCATTGGAAAAATATCCTTGGGTGAGGATTAACAAAAAATACCGATGCCCCACCATCCCAACATGGCTGCTTTTATCACATCTTCTAGACCCTGTCCATCTGTGAAAAGTCATTCTTACATCATTGTATTCATAGTGTTTCCTGTCCTCTTCCTCTCACCATTGTCCTAAACACGTTTTTGTGTTTCAACATAGCCTGTGTGGTTACCACTTACAACATGGAGATGTTGCTCCATGCAAGCGTATTGACTTTGAGGTCCGCGTTGTATTCTGAGTTTCTGAGTCTGTGTCTTGCAGTTTGTGTGTGTCTTGCAGTGTGTGAGTGTCTTGCAGTGTGTGTGTGTCTTGCAGTGTGTGTGTGTCTTGCAGTGTGTGTGTGTCTTGCAGTGTGTGTGTGTCTTGCAGTGTGTGTGTCTTGCAGTGTGTGTGTGTTGCAGTGTGTGTGTGTCTTGCAGTGTGTGTGTGTCTTGCAGTGTGTGTGTCTTGCAGTGTGTGTGTCTTGCAGTGTGTGTGTGTCTTGCAGTGTGTGTGTCTTGCAGTGTGTGTGTCTTGCAGTGTGTGTGTGTCTTGCAGTGTGTGTGTCTTGCAGTGTGTGTGTCTTGCAGTGTGTGTGTGTCTTGCAGTGTGTGTGTGTCTTGCAGTGTGTGTGTGTCTTGCAGTGTGTGTGTCTTGCAGTGTGTGTGTCTTGCAGTGTGTGTGTGTCTTGCAGTGTGTGTGTCTTGCAGTGTGTGTCTTGCAGTGTGTGTGTGTCTTGCAGTGTGTGTGTCTTGCAGTGTGTGTGTGTCTTGCAGTGTGTGTGTGTCTTGCAGTGTGTGTGTGTCTTGCAGTGTGTGTGTGTCTTGCAGTGTGTGTGTGTCTTGCAGTTTGTGTGTGTCTTGCAGTGTGTATGCATAGACTTGAAATTTACGCTGCGAGAGAAAGTAAGTGTTTGTTAAGATGACCGTTGAGAGCAAGATGACAGCTGGGTGGGGAGTTGAGGAGCCCTGATGCAGGGGAGACCCTCGGTGAGGACGGCTGGGGGGCAGACTAGTTTTTTGCTAGGCTTTTAAAAAAAAAAAAGTTTTTTATTGATTTTAGAGAGAGAGAGGAAGGGAGAGGGAAAGAGAGATAGAAACATTGATGAGAAACAGTGATTAGCTGCCTCCTGCATGACCCCCACCAGGCATGGAGCTCACAACCGGTGCATGTGCCCTGACCAGGAATCGAACTTGCGACCTCTTGGTGCATGAGTTGATGCTCAGCCACGGAGCCGCACCAGCTGAGCTTGCTGGGCTTTCTATGTCACTTTGATAGTAAGCAGGGAAGTTTACACAGGAGCCTCCATAAAAAACGATGGGCTGGTACTTAGAAATCGGCTTCCGGCTCTTTGGCAGTGGGCTCAGCTGTTAAACACGGAGGGCTGGGCCCCATCCAGGGCCTCTGGTTGGTCTGGATGGGCCTGAGGATTTGCATTTCTGTTGCTGCTGGTTCAGGGGCCACATTAGAGAGCCACTGTTTTAAAGCTCTTTGTCTGCCTCAACAGCCTTTTAAAACTAATTTTTACAAATGGAAAATAATGCATTTGAAAATAACGGTAGTAAGAGCAATAAAAACAAATTATTTCTGCGTGAGGAATCTACAAGTGGATAGCTCTGTCCCCTGGAGAGGCGCTGGTGATGGCATCCCTTGCAAAGGTCCTTAGTCTGACCCCCAGGTGGGGGATTCAGTTCACTCTCCTCAGCTTGGGGAGGCGGGGTCACTGAGCTGCTGCACCTGCACCCTTGGAACTGCGAGTGTGCAGATCCCTTCTCCCTGGTTTTGAAAACACGCTGCCATTTCTTCAAATCCCGAGGCAGATGATGAGCTGTGGAGGGCCGGGAGGGCGGGCCCTGCCTCTCTTCCGGCACCTCCACCCTCGCCGGGGCGGCCTGCAGGGTTTGCTGGAGAGTGAACCCTGAGAGCGTGGTTGCTTGGGAAATGCTTGCGCCCAGGATGTTGGGGTCGGACACAGACAGGCTCCATTCAGAGCTGCGCAGACTTGGCTCCTGGGGTGCCCGCGTTGTAATGGGAGCCGCACCAGCTTTCCTGGTCCTGCCCTTGGTGGGAATTCTCATGGAGCGGACCTGACAGGTCACCCGGCCGTCCTCCCACAGGAAGGGGACTCCTCCCCGCAGTGCGCTCAGCAGCCCCGGGGGAACGACTTCTCACATGATTATTATTTTTTTCACGCTGTCTTCCGCTAAGTGTTTCTTGGATTGAATCACTTTGTATTCAAGTAATAAAGTGCACAACAGGCAGTACATTTCTGGGTGATTATCTCGCTCCTCAGGTGGTGTAATAAGGCAGGAGGCCAAAGCCCTGGCACGCCTGGTTGTTATTAGGCAGTGAATTTATGGGTAAAATAAAGCGGTTATTTGCATGAGCAGTAAGTGCAATAAGGAACGCAGTTACAGCAGGTCCTCCCCGCGAGCCTGACGAGTGGGGCGAGGCGGGAGGTGAGCGCTCCCGGCCGGCCCTGCCCGTGGGCAGCCAGACTTCTCGCCGCCTTCGAGGAGCTGCTCATTAATGTTGCAAAAGCAACAGGAGAGAAAGCCTTGGCCATTGCCGACCCCGCACCTGGGTGCCTGGAGAGCGCTCCTCTGGCCCAGCCCTGGGCGCAGCAGGCGTGTAATCCTGGGCGAATGGCGTGCTGCGCCGAGCATCAGCTTCCTCACCTGTGAAGTGGGAAGAGAAACGTGATGGGGCATGGGGAGGGTTAAATGACAGCTTTTCACAAACCGTAAGCACCTTTCCTGGCTCCAAGTCCCCAGTAAATGCTAACGGGATTCGAATAACTTGTTTTCCTTCTTAGGATTCTTCATAAGCTTGAGTTTCTTGTCTCTTCACCTCTTCAGTCTTGGCCAGTAGTTGCAGTTACGCCCATTATTCCCAGCATTCCCGGTGTTCCTTCCTGAGCAGCATCTGCCCGCTGTCACACCCTCACCTTGCAGTATCATACTTGCCTTTCAAAACCCGTCCCAAATTAAATCCGACTCTCCACCACTGGTCCGGCTGTGCGGTTCATGTCCCGGACCACAGGGGGGCTCTTCAAGCTCCTGGCAGGCATCTTCTCTCCCACTCTCCTGCTTGCCTGCTCCTGCAGACAGCCATTTCATCCTCCTCTTTCCTTAATCCTGAGCCACATCTCCCATCCTTTCTGCTGCTGACCCAGCTTCCTGCCTCAAATGGAATTGTATTCCTAATTTTATTTTCAGATTGTTTATTGCAGGTATATAGAAAAGCAATAGAGTTTTGTATATTGATCTTATATCCTATAACCTTACTGAAGTTGTTTATTCTAATAGTATTTTTTGGCATGTGTGTCTTCTGTAGGGTTTTCTATTATACAAAATTAGAGGCCCAGTGCATGAATTCATGCACCAGTGGGGTCCCTCAGCCTGGCCAGTGGGATCAGGCCAAAACTGGCTCTCCAACATCCCCTGAGGGATCCCGGATTGTGAAAGGGTGCAGGCCAGGCGGAGGGACCCCACAGTGCACGATCAGGGCCGGGGAGGGACACTGGAGGTTGGCCAGCTGGGAGGGATCACAGGAGGGCTCCAGGGCATGTCTGGCCCATCTTGCTCAGTCCCGTCTCGCTCAGTCCCGATTGGCTGGACCCCAGCAGCAAGCTAACCTACCAGTCAGAGTGTCTGCCCCCTGGTGGTCAGTGCACATCATAGCAACTGGTCAACTGGTCGACTGTCTGCCCCCTAGTGGTCAGTGCACATCATAGCGAGCGGTTGAGTGCCTTAGCACATTATTAGCATATTATACTTTGATTGGTTGAACGACCGACCAGTTGACTGGACACTTAACATATTAGGCTTTTATTATATAGGATTATGTCATTGGCAAATAGAGATAGTTTTTATTAGTCTCCAACCTGGTACCTTTGTATTTCATTTTCTTGCCTAATTGTTCTGGCTAGAACCTTCAGCACAATCTATATATATAAAAGGCTAAGTGACCTTCCAACCAGCCGGTAGGTATGATGCACACTGACCACCAGGGAGCAGACGCTCAACGCAGGAGCTGCTGAGCTGCGGTGACTTGGCAGCGGCAGTTCTCGGGTGATGCACCCCAGAACCAGAGAGGAGGGAGCCGTGTGATTCCACCTTTGGCTGGGGTTATGTTGTTGCTGGGGCACTGTTGGCCCCAAATCTGGTGTACTGCACACTTGCATTTGTGTTCCACACCCTGTATGACAGCAACTTTGCAGAGTGCTGTCTTGTACTCCAGGACCCCTCAGGGGATGTTGGAGAGCCAGTTTCGGCCTGATCCTTGCAGGCCAGGCCGAGGGATCCCAACTGCCGGAAGGACCCTGCTCACTTCACAGATACCCTTCAAGCCGCAGCACTGCCCCAGGTGCGGCCAGCTGGGGAGGGTCAACAGGAGGTTGGCTCCAGGGCGTGTCCAGCCTGTCTCGCCCAGTCCTGCCCCGCCAGCCACCTTCTAATTAATTTCCTTTCAATGTGCATGAATCCGTGCACCGGGCCACTAGTGTTAAATAAAAGTGGTGAGAGCAGACATCCTCATCTTGTTTCTGATCTTAGGGTAAAATTTTTTTTTTTATCATTAAGTACGATGTTACCTGTTTTTTTTTTTATTAGTGCCTTTTGTCAGGTCAAAGAAGTTCCCTTCTGTTTCTAGTTTGTTCCTAGTGTTTTTATAATGAAAGGATGTAGGATTTTGTGAAATGCCTTTTCTGTACCCATTGAGATGATTTCCCCCTTGATTCTATTAATGTTGCATTGAGTAATTTTTATAACAAATGGAGCAAACATCCTTGCATTCCTGGAATGCAAACCATCCTTGCATTCCTTTGATAAATCCCACTTAGTCATGCTGTTTGATTCTTTTTGTATATTGCTGGATTTAGTTTGTTAGTATGTTGGTGAGGATTTTTCCTATATTCCTAAGGAAAATTGGTCCTTAGTTTTTTTCTTCCCCTTTTAATGTCTTTGTCTGGTTTGGTATCAGGGTAATACTGACCTCATACAGTGTGTTGGGAAGTGTTCCCTCCTCTTTTGTTTTTTGGAAGAGTTTGTGAAGGATTGTTTTTAATTATTCTTTAAGTGTTTGGGAGAATTTATCAGTGAACCTATTTGGTCCTAGGATTTTCACAGTAAGTTTTTTGATTACTAATTCAGGCTCTTTGCTTGTTATAGATCTATTCAGATATTTTATTTCTTTAGTCAGTTCAGTAGTTTGTGTCTTTCTAAGAATTTTTCCATTTCATGTAAATTATCTAATTTGTTAGCATACAATTTACATTTACTTATAATCTTTTTTGTTTTTGGAAGGTCAGTAGTAATGCCCTCTCTTTCATTCATGATTTAAATAATTTGAGTTTTGCCAATCTTTTCAAAGAACCAGCTTTTCATTTTGTTGGTTTTTTTTATTTTCTATTCTCAATTTTATTTATTTCTGCTCTAATCTTTATTAGTCCCTTCAATCTTCTTGGGTTTAATTTAATCTTATTTTTCTAGCTTTTAAAGGAAGATGTTTAGGTTACCAATTGAGATTTTCTTTTCTTTAATATAGACATTAATATCTATAAATTTACCCGTAAGCACCGCTTTATCTGCATCCAATAAGTATTGGTATGTTGTGCCTTCATTATCATTCATGTAAAAGTATTTGTTAATTTATCTTGTTATTATTTTTTGACCTATTGATTAATTAGGAGTATATTCTTCAACTTCTACATATTTATTAATTATCTAATTTCTTTCTGTTATTGATTTCTATTTTCATTTCAGTGTAGTTGGAGAACATCTATTGATTATTCAATCCTTTCAAATTTATTGAGCCTTGTTTTATGTCTTAACATATGGCCTATCCTGGAGGGTGCCCATGTGTGCTTGAGAAGAAGGTGTTCTACTGTTGTTAGGTGGACTGTTCTTTAGATGGCTCTTAGTCGAACTGGTTTACACATTGTCAGAGTCTCCTGTCCCCTGTTCTTCTCTCTAGTTGGCCTATCCATTATCAACAGTGGGTACTGCAGCCTCCAGCTATTAGTGTGAAAGTGTATTTCCTCCTTTCTCTGTTCTCAGCTTCACGTGCAGTGGGGCTCCGTTATTAGGTGCATGCGTGTTTATTTTACTTCATTTATCCTTTCTCTAATGTTCTTCCTTCTTTCTGTAGATCTGAGTTTCTGACCCTTTGGACTTTTTCTTCTTTTTGAAGACTTTATTTTAACAAGATTTCTTGCAAGTAGGTCTGCTGGTGACAAATTCCCTCAATTTTTGTTTGAACGTAAAGTCTTTCTTTCAAATGCCTGGACACAGTAGTCTTCCGATCGTTGCAAGGGGTTCTCGTGTGTGCTGGGGCGTTCCTTCAGCCGTCAGCCAGGAAGTTTAGTTCTTCCTGAGCCTTCACTCCTGCTCGTGACCTTGGCTACAGCTTCAAGGTCAGCCAGAGGTGAGAGTTTGGGCCAGGCCTTCCCTGAGTAAACACGTTGCCCTGACCGGCTCACAGCCCCCACACAAGAGAGTGCCATCAGATTCCCAGGAGTACGGGCCCAGGCCTTCCCTGAGTAAACACATTGCCCTGACCGGCTCACAGCCCCCACACAAGAGAGTGCCATCAGATTCCCAGGAGTACGGGCCAGGCCTTCCCTGAGTAAACACGTTGCCCTGACCGGCTCACAGCCCCCACACAAGAGAGTGCCATCAGATTCCCAGGAGTACGGGCCAGGCCTTCCCTGAGTAAACACATTGCCCTGACCGGCTCACAGCCCCCACACAAGAGAGTGCCATCAGATTCCCAGGAGTACGGGACACCTTTCCAAGCCCCTACAGACACCCCATTGCCTAGCTCTTTCCTTTAAGCTCTTAGTTAGTCTATTGTTTACCCCACCTGCTCTTCACCCATGCAGGCAGCTAAGATTTTAAACACAATTATCTTTATTTTTTTCAACAAACCTTCTCACAATAGCCTGTTCTCCCTGGGTGAACTCTGAATTAGTAAACATAGAGCGGCCTGTGAGTGGGGTCTTCCCGGGAACCACGGTGTGTCAGGTAAAGAGAATGTTCTGGTAATGGGGCCTTGACGGGGCTCCAGCTCTCTGCTCCTGCCAGTGGCTGCCGGCTGCCGGGTTTCACTGAGATCAGGCGGTTGATTTCAAGGGAGCGGGAGATGGGAACAGAGAACGTTAAAACGCCCCAAAACGTGGTGTTCATACAGAGATTCTGCCGTATTTCATGAATCTATGCTCCCTAGATTGCTGCAAACCTCCGGTGAACTGCAGAGTTTTGAAATGGTTCGCTGTGGCCGTTTGGCCGGCTTCTCGCTGTTTCACGGAGAGGAAGGCTTTCAGAGGCCAGCTCTGCCTCACTGTGTGCTGGGTACACAGTGAGGAGCTTAGGAAGCTCAGTCCATGGGCGGTGGCACACAGGGCAAGATGCAGATCTTGTAACATAGGAACCCACACCCGAAACCTATGTGATCGTATCAACCAATACATTTGGGAAAAAAGAAGGTCAGAGTCCAGGCTTTCCATCCTGATGGCCACCAAAGGAGTTGTGGACGGAAAAGGAGCCACACGCTAACCTGGCAAGTTCAGGGAAGGCGGTCTTGCAAACTCAAAGGCCTAAAGGAGCCACAAAGGATGGTCTGAAATGAAAACTTGAATTAAAAGCAGTTATGGTGGGTAGTCACGTCCTAGGCCGGTATCTTTCCTGACAGATGCCCTGGGCGCCAGGACGGAGATTGTTATTGTGTTAATTGGTGACTGTTGACTATCCTGCACCCACCTACGGAAAGAAGCCTGTGTCTAACATTTTACTCTTTTTCCAATCTCAGAGGTTTCCCCGCTCTGCTTTCCCCCGCCTCCCTAATCCATCACCAGTGGAGTTCATGTCACCCCCCTACGTCTCCTCCTTTGACTGCCGTGTGTAAAACAGTGAGAAACTGCCGTTCTCTGGGGCATTATCCCAATCATTGAGATTCTGCTTCCTGGCAATTGTCGACAGTTTGGCTCAAATAAACTCACAAAAATTCTTTCAGGTTTGAATGCTTTTTTATGTGAACAAAGTGGTGCACACTAGTCAGGATGCAGGTGGGGGTTCGTGTCCAAACAGCTTCACTTTTCCATTTTTGAAGATGATTGGATCTGCTAAAAACAGGGAGTGTAACCCCGAAATTTTGTGTTCACTTTAAGAATAGTCTTTGCGACGTTGGCGAGAAGGTCATAGCCAGCTGTGTTTTACAGCCTCCGCTGCCTGCCAGAAGAGGACGAGGTGGGAGGCTGGCCACATCTGTAGTGTGTGCTGGAAGGTAACGTACTCTGTTTTCTCTTCTGTCACAGGGATTTAATGTGCAAAATGGCTACCATACCAGTTTGGCATACTCCGTGTCCTCACTTTCAAAAATTCACAAATCTAAGACCCTATTCTTCACCATTTAGAGTCTGTTCAAGAAATGGTTTCCAAAATACATCCAGATCTTCCTCAAGTGAGTATTCACGAGCAAATGCTACTAACAGTGGAGTCACTGTGTGTGTGGTGCGTGCCAGACTCTGTCCGAGGGCTTCCTGGCCCTGGATCCCCACCACAGAGCGAGGGAGTGGGTTCTGTTATTGTCCCTCTTTCCTTTATGGGGACCCGAGACACTGCCCCACAGTTACACAGTTTCTAAGTGGCAGGTTGGTGATATGAACCCTCCCTTCCTGCCTTCTCAAACACTTTATGAGCCCTACTATGTGACAAGAACTGTCACAGGTTCTGAGGAGAAGGAGGTGGGGAGGACCCTCCTGGAGGGGAGTCCAGAGAGGAAAATGGGGTGTTCCAGTAGTGAGAGACACGTGCCGGGACAGACGCACGGACGCAGCAGTGAGTGCACGGCCCAGGAGCAGGACTCGGAGGGGACACGACGAAAGGGGGAATTGATTTTGCCTTGTGAGTGGGAGAAAGGCGGTCCGAAGTCACAGTGGACACCTGTGTGCGCTCACCCTTAGCGAGACTTCAATCACATGGTCACATGCATGCACTAGGGAGCTTGGGAAATACAGACTTTATGCCAGACAGCCACGTGTACCCACATCTCAGGGTTCCTGTTTCTAGGGGAAAAGGGAGAGTGGGAAGCGAGGGTTGACTAGCAATTTCCAGCACAGAAATGTATCATCAGGAGTGAATCTGTTCCAGTCCAATAGCGGCAGGCCTGCAATGCCCTTTGGGTGTGACTTGGTTTCCCTAATGCTCTGATGGTACAGGAAGGCTGCGGTGAGCGGGTCACTGGGTCAGAGGGCACTCGCACTCTAAGGATCTTGGATTGCCCTTAGGAAGCTTGTACCCATACGCCCCACAGGTAATGTTTAAAGGTGCTTATTCTAAGCATCCTGACCGAGTACCACCCTTTACATCTGTCCTTTCAAGTCCAAAAGCAGCACTCTGCTGGGAATTGAGTTCGCGTTTCTCTAACAGTAGGGTTAGCTTTGACCTCAGGTTTGTCCGGCTTGTGTTGTTTCCTTTGGCCAACTGCCTTGTCGTCCCTTTGCTCACTTCCCCACTTTGAGGAAGTGGTTTTAGATTTTTATGAGCTGTCTTCGTAGTGAGGATATTAATCCTTCATCCACCCGATGTGCCAGCAGTTTCTTTTTTCATTGATCATTTGCCTTTTATTTTTATTGATGGCATTTAAAAATTATTTTTTCCTTAAATAAAAAATTATATATATATATATATATATATATATATATATATATATATTCATATAGATATTTATATGGTGTATCCTAACAGCATTTTCCTCTCCAAAAGTGGTCACCATTACTTGTTTGGCTAGCTTCGCTTTCATGCGTGCACATATATATGTCGATGTTTCCTTGTTATATTAAATAAGCAGAATTCATGGGGTAAACGTGAATCTGGCAGCCACAGATACTTGACACCCTGGTTCTTTTATGAATGTTTTTTGCCTTTTGTTTGTTTCAATTTGAACAATTTCTACTGACCTGATTCTATATTCACTAGTCCTTTCTTCTACTACGTACAGTTTGCTATTAGGCAAATCAAATGAGTTATGAACTTCTGATGTTGTATTTTTATTTTCTAGCTTTTTCACGTACTTTTTAAAAAGTTTCCATTTCTCTGCTGAAAACTCCTTGTGTTCAACATGGTGTCAATTTTCTGTTATCCTATATAATCCTATATAATAAAAGGCTAATGTGCAAATCGACTGAACGGTGGAACAACTGGTTGCTGCGATGCGCACTGACCACCAGGGAGCAGACACTCAATGCAGGAGCTGCCCCCTGGTGGTCAGTGTGTTCCCACAGGGGCAGCGCCACTCAGCCAGAAGCCGGGCTCATGGCTGGCAGGCGCAGTGGCTGTGGCAGGGGCCTCTCCGACCTCCGTGGCAGCGCTAAGGATGTCCGACTGCCGGCTTAGGCCTGCTAAGCCAACATTCAGACATCCCCTGAGGGCTCCTGGACTGCAAGAAGGCACAGGCCAGGCTGAGGGACCATCCCCACCCCCACCCCGAGTGCACAAATATCGTGCACTGGGCCTCTAGTCTCTAACACATTTACCATTCTTAGTTTAAACACCTGATCATTGCTATATCTGTTCACTCTGTGGGTCTTCTCATGACTCTTTTTGCTCTTCATTAGGACCCCTTCCTTATTTCACTTGTCTTGCAATTTAAAAAAGACTTAAGACCAGACATTTGTGTGAAAAACGGCAGAGATGGAAGTAACTAATATTCACCACCAGCTAAAGGAATGCGCCTCCTCTCCCGGCTTTTGGTGAGGCGGCTGCTCTGTGGAATCTCGTAGTCGGGCTGGACTGGTTGCAGTTTCAGTTAGATTTGGGGGCCCCTGGTTTCAGATGTCTCCCTTCAACAGCTCTTGACATCTGAACTCTAGGGAGACTCCAGAGATCGGTCCCACAGCCCAGCTGCCAGCTTGGCCCACTGGAGAGCTCTGTGCTTTCAGCCCACCTGCCAGTTTTAGAAGTGTCCTGGGTGTTCTCTGCCCCCAGCCCAGCCCCCGGCCACCCTGCCCGAGGTCCGCAATGGGCCGCGGGGTACACTCAGCGAAGGGTACACACGTTGGCTCTGGAGGGAGTGCCTCAGCCCTCTGCCCTGTCCTCCGCGGGGCCAGCCGCTGCCCTGCACCAGCAGAAGGCCCTGTGTGCCTTGGGCACCACACAGCTCAGAGCAGCGCAGCTTTTCTTCCTGGGGCTCGACGGGGGCGGGCGTCCTGGGTCTTCTGTCTCTGCGAGTGCCCATCCTTTCTGGAATTTAACCTCTTTCCATCCTTAGTTCTCTGATGGGCTTTTAAAGCCATCTTTTTTAGCTTATCTCATTTTTTCCTCATTGTTAGAAGGAAGAGGGACAGTCTGTTGTGACTTTATTCTGGATGGGTGTAAAAAATTCTGTCAAATTGCCATGCAGAAAGATGAAATTAATTTGCATTCTCACTAGCAGGTCATGCAAAGTTTGGTTAGTGCTTTCATTTTAAATCTCAGAAGTTGCAGGGGCACACGAAATGAAAGGTTTTCCTTTAAGTAATTTCACCTGGTTTCAAATTAATATTTCCTGATAATTATAATAATTATTTTTTCCTAATAATTTTAAATTAGAATTATTGATTGACAAGATGGGTTTCCACAAACACCAATTAGAAAGAATGTATGCACCCCTATGTTCATAGCAGCACAATTTACAATAGCTAAGCTCTGGAAAGAGCCTAAATGCCCATCAGAACACAAGTGGATAAAAAAGCTGTGGTACATTTACACCAGGGAATACTATGCAGCAGTAAAAAAGAAGGATCTCTTACCCTTTGAACAGCATGGAGGGACCTGGAGGGTATCATGATAAGTGAAATAAGCCAGTCCAAGAAAGACAAGTATCACATGATCTCACTCATATGTGGAATCTAATGAACAAAATAAGCTGATGAACGGAGTGGACCCAGAGACATGGAAGCATGGAACAGAGTGTGGAATATTGGCGGGAAGGTGGGTGGGTGGGAAGTGATCAACCAAAGAACTTGAATGCATAACCCATGAACACAGACAATAGGGTGGTGAAGGCCTGGGGTCGGGGGTGGGGCTCAGGTGGAGGGGGTCAATAGGAGAAAAAAAGGGGCATATGTGGTACTTTCAATAATAAAGATTTTAAAAAACAATAAATTAAAAAGAAAGAAAGAAAAGATGGGTTTCTCAGAAAGCAACTAAAAATGTCCATGGAAGTCTGTAAAAAAGATTTCATGACGGAGATGTAAATGGCCAGGAGGGTCCCTCTGTGACATTGAACAAACTGGCACTCCAGGCTGGGCGGGCTGAGGGAGAGCAGTGTGTGTGGGCCCAAAGGGAATTGTGAGCTGTGCCACAGGAGTCCGTGGCATCTGGGAGTGCACATGTGGCGTCGCTGCACCATGAGCATCTCTGTGGGAGAGTTAAGCCCTTCCCCTCCCTCAGGCTCTCAGCCAGTCCTCTCCTCCCGGGGAGCAAACGCCCGGAGCCCCCACCGGCGGCCTCTCCCTGTGGCTTTGTGACTCCACACAGCGTGGCGGCTGGTGTGGCATCTTACGAGGGTGACCAGGCGATGCTACAAACATTTAACACACGCAAGACAGAGCTACTAACTGTGGTCACCAAGCCTGTGCAACCTCGTAAATAGAGGTTTTCCAAACTGCAGCGATTCTTAGCTTCCTCTTCCTAGCCGGTCATAAACTAGAAAACAGAATAGTCACATCTTCTGGCTCCGATGCTGGTGGTACCGCGAGTTGATTTGTAGTTACTGTGTTTACTTCAACCAGTTCCCACGGCAGTTTCATCATAGACAGGAAAGGCAGGCCCATGTTGTATCTTCTCTCCTTGTCACTCTGCACCCAGGACCTGACCGCTGCAGCCAGGACGCCCCTCCTTCTCTGCCCGGGCGGGGCAGGCCAGGCCCCAAAGCGCATTCGAGCTCAGCACCCTCCCCCCTCAGCATGCCTGTTTTCAGTTCCTCCTTGTCTTTGACAGGGACGTGGTCTAGATGTAAGAATTACACATTTTTCCCTCGAAAATGAGCAAGGGGTTGAAAACTCAATGTAGTTTAACGATAGATGTAAAAGGAATTGATTCCTAAGTTTTATTCCAACGCCCCTGTTTCCCACCTGTCGTGACCTACGCCCTTTGCAGGGGAGGTCATCTCTGCCTTGTGTTCCTCTGTCCTTATTACTGTCATTCCACAGAGATCAGGTCTCACAGGCGGCTTGGTCCCAGGCCACAGGCCACAGGGGGAGGGTTTTGGTTGCTTAGCTCTAAGCATGTTTAATAAATAGTCATTTCTCTCTTACAGCCACAACCATTGCAAATCCGATACTGTCCTTCTTAGATGTTAAGCGGATTTTATTTCAAAAAATTACCGACAAAGGAGACGAGTTGATAAAAGCCTTCCAGCTGCTCGATCCCGGCCGCAGCATGACGGTGTCCAAGAGCGAGCTGCGGAGGGTCGTCAGCACCTTCCTGCTGCCTCTCACGAGGGAGCAGTTCCAGGACGTGCTGGCCCAGGTAGGGTCGCGTCACCCCGGCCGGCGGCAGATGGCGGGCAGCGGCGGCCCGGGGGAGCAGTGCACGCTTTCTTCACGTCACTTCCTCACGTTGGGGCAGAGTTGGGATGAACTTTGGTCATAATTTGCACGTGGCACCGTTACAGTCTACTTCTTTTCGTTTTTTGTTTGTTTTGTTTTGTTTTGTAAAGCTTCCAATGTATAAAGCATTTGGTCAACTTGCATTTTTTAAAATATATTTTTATTGATTTCAGAGAGGAAGGGAGAGGGAGAGAGAAACATCAATGGTGAGAGAGAATCATTGATCGGCTGCCTCCTGCATGCCCCCCACTGGGGATCGAGGCCACACCGTGGGTATGTGCCCTGACCGGGAATGGAACCACCATCTCCTGGTTCATAGGTCGATGCTCATCCACTGAGCCACGCTGGCTGGGCTCAACTTGCATTTTGCAAGTTGACTTACGAGGGATGTGCCTCCTGGTAAACCCGTGATCAGTGGAAAATGTCCTGAGAGAATGCATTTAATACACCCGGCCGGACCATCCCCGCTTAGCCAGCCCACGCAGCCGACAGGTGAGCAGACCCTCCAACACAGTGAGTACACTGGACGGTATTGATTGTTGACCCTGGTGAGCGCGTGGCTGCTTGGGAGCTGCGGCCACCGCCCAGTGTCACCAGAGTGTCACTGGCCCCGGAAAAGAACAAAATTCAAAGTACAGTTTCTACTGATTATGTATTGCTTTCGCACCATCATCCAGTTGTAAAGTATAAGTCACACCATCGTAAGTCAGGGCTGTTGGACTTCGGCATTTGTTCTTGCATCCCAGGGTTACTGAGTATCTCCTATATGGTCGACCCAGTGCAGAGCAGCCAGACAGGGGCCGCCCTTGAGGGGATCCCTGTCCAGTGAGGGAGCTATGAAAGGGCTGATAGTTGCCCCAGACAGAGGCAGTTACCGGGCGATGTGGGAGTTAGAGGAGGGAACACTACCTAACGATGAGGTGTGGCATTCCAGGAGGGCTTTCAGGAGGAGGGGGTATTTAACTCGAGGGGAAACACTCAGAATACCTAAATTCTTAGGGAAAATACCGAAGAATAAACTTAACCAAGGGTGTAAAAGACCTGTACTCGGAAACTTACGAGACACAGAGGAAAGAAATGGAAGAAGATACAAATAAGTGGAAGCATATGCCGTGTTCATGAACGGGAAGAATTAACATCTTTAAATAGTCATACTACCCAAAGCAATCTATTGATACAATGCAATTCCTAGCAAGATACCACTGGCATATTTCACAGAACTAGGGAAATATGACAAAAATTTATATGGAGCCACAGAAGACCCTGAATAGCCACAGCAGTCTTGAGAAAGAACAACAAAGTTGGAGGAATTATGCTACCTGACATCAAACTATACTACCAGGGCATGATAATCAAAACATCACAGCACGGGCATAAACACAGGCATAGAGATCAATGGAGCAGAAGAGAGAGCTCAGAGATGAACCCACACCTTTATGGTCAATTAATACGTACCTACATTTTAAATAAAAGCTTTATTAGATAACATTTACATATTATCCAATTCACCATTTAAAAATATACAAGTTAGTGGTTTTTAATGTAACCGCAGAGTTGCGCAACTACTCCCTAATTCCTGAACATTCCACCACCCCAGGGAGAAACTCCGTATTTCTTAGCAGCCTCTCCTCACCCGCTCTTCCCCACCCGCTCCCTGACAACCATTAATCTACTCTGTCACAACAGATTTGCTTATTCTGGACATTTCCTATAAATGGAATGGCACATTGTATGATATTTTGTGTCTGGCTTCCTTCATTTAGCATGTTTTCAGGGTTCCTCCGTGTTGTAGCATGAGTCAGTATTTCCCTCTTTTTATGGCTGAATAATATTCCACTGTATGGACAGGCCACCTTCTATCATCAGGTGAGGGACCTTGGAGTTGTTTCCACTCGTTGGCCTTTGTGAACAGTGCTGCTGTGACCATTCATGTACAGATGTCTGTGTAGACATGGGTCTTCCCTCCTCTTGGGTACACACCTGGGAGTGGAATTGCTGTGTCATACGCTAATAATGTTCTTTTACTTTTAAAGAGCATTTGTCCTTGCAGAGAAAATCTGTTTTCTCATAAGCTTGATTGAACTGACACTTTATACCAAATGGAAAATAAAAACATTATTTCCTGTTAATGTTTCCTATATTCATGATCTGATGTTAATTTAAAAATTTGACAACCTTCCCATGCTAATCAGCTATGCAAGAAGAGGAAAAGCACAGAAGATGTGAAATGCGTATCTGTTTTTAAAAGCTACATCTATCTTTAAAAGAAGTTACTGAGAAATGTTGAACTTCAAAGATTAAACACACACACACACAGGTCCTAGTAGTCTAAACGAAAGGCATGTTTTTCTCAACCGCGAGCTCCTGTGACGTGTGTGAATCAGGGAGGCTGGAGCCTGGTGTCTGAGCAGGAGGCCACGGTCACCGGAGTGAATGGCGTGGCTTCTCTTCCCAGCCCCCTGGACTGCGGGGCTGGGAAGAGAAGCCACACCCCTGAGGCTTTCCTAGATCTTTTAGTGACGAATCCGTGTGGTGGTACAACCATTCTTCTCCTACACTTAACGCCAGCCTAATGGGAAACGCATACAATGGTAAAACATTTCATGGGAACGTCCCCCTTCAAATGAAGAAAGAACTCCCCAGTTAGAGTGAATTTACTTGAGCTTCAATTTAAAAAGAAAAAATATATACATATATATATATATATATATATATATATATATATATATATATATTGATTTCAGAGAGGAAGGGAGAGGGATAGAGAGATAGAACCATCAACGATGATAGAAAACCATTGATTGGCTGCCTCCTGCGCGCCCCCTCCTGGGGATCGAGCCCACAACCCAGGCATGTGCCCTTGACCGGAATCGAACTGGGACCTGTCAGTCCGCAGGCCGATGCTCTATCCACTGAGCCACACCAGCCAGGGCTTGCGCTTCAGTTTTTAATGTTAAGAACCACGTTGGGCATGTTTGACTTCGGGTGTTGTGATCAGGCCCGCACCTGAGTTTCTGCTGACAGGAAGACGAGGGTAAGAATACGGCCTCGGTCTCTGAGTGTTCATGTAGCAGTTTTGGCAGAAGTTGGCTTGGGAAATGGATTCCAGAGAACGGAAGGGCTCGCCTGGCCCGTGCCTGCGCCAGGTGGGAGCGGCGTCTCTGCAGACCTTGGCAGCAGGGATACTGATTTTCCAGCCGCCGACCCGGCTCGTCCGAGACTCTGCCCTCAGCCCCTCGCCGGAGGACGGTTTTCATGCATGAACCTTTTTGCCGGAATCACGAGTGTTGGAAGCGAGTTCCCAGCGGAGCCTCTCCTGTGGACAGTGCCCGTGGGGTCTGAGGTCTCGGCGCGGGGCTGGCCATCACAGACGTCTCTGCCTTAGGCTGCCAGGACACCCCAAGGAGCAGCGCAGGGACCCTGTCCTCACCTTCTGTATGACAGGGACTGCGGTGTCCACCCCAAGTTAGGTCAACTCACAGGCCCGTCAGGTCAGAAGCCACGGGTCCTCCCGGGAAGAGCTGCACAAAGGACCCTCCCTCGGGTGCCCTCTGGCGGGGGGCACGTGCTGAATGGAGGGGAGGTGTCTGCTGGGGAGCCCAGCAGGCCGCGCTGGGCTCCAGGGGGACCTGAGGGCTGAGGGAATGCGCAGCCGGCGGGGCAGACTCGGAGCCATCGCCACTGGGCAAGTGTGCTCCCTCCGTGTGCTGCGTGAACGTGAATAAACACATTTGTAATGACCATATGTTTCCCTGTATTTTGGTTGTATAGTTCTTTTGGGGGCCGGGAGAAAAGTTACTTTCACTTTTTAAAAAATTTGCCTTTTTACTTAGAAGTAATTTCAAACTCCAGAGCATTTGTCAGAAGAGGAAGGGTGTGGGTGGGGCCCCTGTGGCACTAACAGCGCCCATCCCCTCTCCCCCCATGTGCCAGGGTGAACACGTGACCTCATCTGCTTCTCCTGTGACCTTTCCGTGTGTGTGTGTGTGTGTGTGTGTGTGTGTGTGTGTGTGTGTGTAAACAGTACTGTACATGATGCACACGACAATAGACATAATGTTTGTCTGAGCCATTTGAGAAGTTGCTTATGTTGCTGGTTCTTTCCTTCTAAGTACTTCAGTGTGTAGACTAAGAACTGTCCTCTTACATAATCACAGTACAGTTGTCAACAGCAGTAAATCAAACATCGAGGGGTAAGTTAACATACAGTCTTGACACACTTGACCCAGTGATGTCTGCTAGAATTTTGAATTTAAGAATGACCTTTTCTCCCTTAAGAGAGTCTGATGTACACGTTTCCCTGGCACTCAGAGGGTAACTGTGCTGTTCTTTACCTCTCGGGAACCAAATCCATCACATTTATATTTATACATAGATAATGTGTATTAGCAAAGATGTCTATAAACATATTAGAAAATATTTTTGCTTTATTTTTTAGGTATATCTAGATTTAGATGATTTTGTAGAGAACATGTTGATGTTTAATTAAGCGCAGCCTGGCATTCTTGTTTGCACCTGGTTTGCTGAGCATGCGTGTCACTCAGCCCCTGGTCTGAGCAGCGGTGTCCCACCCACATCACCTCCGCCTGCACTGCCCCCGGGTTGGGTCCGAGTCCTCTAACAGGCTGTCCTTCTTCTTGTTTGAATGCAGATCTCCCTCACCAGCGCTGGTGCTGTTCCGTACCTCCAATTCCTGTCCAGGTTTGGTGGGGTGGACCTAAATGCAAATCTTTTAAAGCGGTAAGTGGTTTTTTTTATTTTTATTGTTGTTCATATGAAAATGTGAAATTTGTAATGATAAGAGATAAGACATAGGGTCATTAGAACTGATCATGTCTACAGATATATATGGAAGACGTGTTGGTAGAACTTGTCCCTATAGAAGTTAATGCCCAACCGGCGTGGCTCAGTGGTTGCGCTGGGACCTAGGAACCAGAAGGTCACAGTTCGATTCCAGTCAGGGCACAGGCCCGGGCTGTGGGCTTGATCCCCAGTGTGGGGCGTGCAGGAGGCAGCTGATGGATGATGCTCTCCCATCAGTGATGCTTCTCTCTCTCTCCCCCTCTCACTTCCTCTCTGAAATCAATAAAAAAGCACACCTATAGTTGGCAAGTTGAATGAATCTCATGGACATAAGTATGAGCAAAGGAGCAAGAAACAAAAGAATCTCCTATTCACGTGACATACAAGAAAGTTGGACTGTATTTTTGAGGGATGCATACCTAGGGGGTGCAGTTACAACCAAGTAGAAGGAAACGACATGTTAAGTACTAGGATGGCGGTTACTACCAGGAGTAGAGGAAACGTTAGGATTGGAGAAGGCACACAGGGGCCTTTTGTGTTTGGCTTTAGTTCTTAACTTGGGTAATTGCTAAACAGGCTTTGCCTTAATTGTAACGAAACTATGCATTGTTGTATGTATTTTCTGCAAATGGGTTCTATTTCATAGTAACAATTTAAAGCTCAGTGAGTTTGACAAGCAGATTAGACACAGCCCAAGAGGTAAGCGGCCTGGCAGACCGGGCAGGAGAAACGAGCCAGAATGCAGCTCCACACCAGAGGCCCCTCAGGTCGCGTGAGGGGCATGAGAGAGGGGCTGGGAGTGACGCCCACAGCGCGGCCGAGGACTTTCCGGAACTGGTGAAAGGTGCTGATCCAAGAAGCCAGATCTCAAGCAGGATGAACAACAGGAGTAGAGACAGACCCCAAAGACAAAGCCAGGTGTCAGCACTGAGACAGAAGTGACTTCTGAAGGGTCACAGAGGAAACCAGGAGGGAATGGGTTAATCACCACCGCACTGAAAGAAGCCGCTGCCTCCCTCGAGCTGTGTGTCTAAGGGAAATAGCTTCAGAACTTTCAGGATAGAAGTGAGGATGTTCTCCAACAAAAGTGGGTTTGGTCCCAACAGACCCAGCAAAGCAGTTCTGAGGTCCCCCTCTGGCAGACCGTGGTGCATGAGCACTATCCGGCATTTAGAAGTGCACAGGGAAGCCCTGGCTGGTGTGGCTTAGTGGATAGAGTGTCGGCCTGTGGACTGAAAGAGTCCTAGGTTTTATTCCAGCCAAGGGCACATGCCTGGGTTGCGGGCTCGATCCTCAGTGTGGGGCATGCAGGAGGCAGCCGATCAATGATTCTCTCTCTCTTCCTCTCCCTTCCTCTCTGAAATCAATCCCATATAATAAAGAGCTAATATGCAAATGGGCATCACACTGTCACATTATCATGCCAGGGCCAGGGGACCTGAGGCCACGGCCCCCGCCCAGCAGGCCTTGACAGAGGACCTGAGGCTGTGCCCCCCTGCCTAGCGGGGCTTGACGGGGGACCTAAGGCTGCGCCCCCCGCCCTGCAGGGCTTGATAGGGGTGGGGCTGGCTGGGTCTGGGTCTCACGCGATTTCGAGGTGTGCACGGGTGGGCGGGAACTTGACTCTGGGTCCTGCGGCGCGCCCCAGACTCTGACAGGAGGGAGATTTTCATATACATTTTACTAATTTTTTTTCATCTCTGACACTTCTATTATAGAGAAAGGGCAAATAGCAATATTAAAATATTTCCTCTAATTCCCTTTTAATGTGCACAAATTTCGTGCACTGGGCCACTAGTAAAAATATAAACAATTAAAATGCATAGTTTAGCAACCCTTCTCATTTTGATCTCTGCATGCCCTATGTCAACATTGACTTGCTACATTTTAACAAGTTTTTCTTTTTGTCCCTAAGGGGCAATGGAGGCGAAGTGAAAGGTGGCCGGACACTGAAAGAACTGGAAACCCTCATAGGAGACAAGGTAACGGAGGGCTTGTCAAATGCTTCCCCACCCTTAAGAGCAGTCACTGTGAGCAGTGGGAGACATGCAGCCTGAGTCACGGGCTTGTCGTCTGTGTTCCCAGGTCAAAGCTTTCGGCTAAACAGAACTTACAGCGGCCCGGCCCGCGAGAAGCCCTGTGCAGTGGCAGGCGCCTGCTGAGCGCCCCGCAGAGGTCTGGGAATGTTAATGACCTTCCCATTAACTTGCGATCGTGGTTAGTGGGGCTGCCCTTTCTGTTTTTGTCTCAGACTGAAGCAGGGTTTTCTTTAAAAAGAGAGAACTGCCGCTTCTCAGCAGTAAGGGCCAATCATGTGCAGCACCGTACAAGCAACCAGAGGACTCGGGGATCCACGGGAGGGTTCGCAGAAGCGGCCTTGCGCTTAGAGAAGGAGCCTGTAGCTTTGCCCCGTTTGCTGATTGCGGCGTGTCACAGCACCCAGCTTGTGGGGGGCAGGGCTGGGGGGCATGTTCATGGCATTTGGGGCTTGGAATCAGACCCCTTTTTAAAATGCATTTGAACCTGTCAGTTGCACAAGCAGTTTGCGAATCGTGGCTTAATTTATTTGATTCAATATGTTGGTTTGAAATGTGACAAATTTTCTTTCTTTTTTGAAGTCTTTTGAGATTTTCATACATTTGAATATCAAAAATAGCCAGAAATCCACAAAATGTGTGTCTGAATGTTCCTGGCGATGCCATGAGCACCAGCCGCGCATCTGCGTGTGATCGTGTGGGACATGGTCTGCTCCTCACACCCAGCTCCCTGGGCTCCAGGGAGGCGGGCACCTGCTAGACGCATTGGCTTCCTCCGTTGCGGTCCATTTGTTCTTCTGTAAGAAACACGTCACATGATCGGTATTATTGGGGTACATCTTTAATTTGTGTCTTCATAAACAGTGTTAATCGTGCAATTCTCCCAGGAAAGTTGACTGTTTATGACACTTGTATCAACATAAACACGTCGTGGATCAGGAACGCCGCTGTGTTAGCGTGGAGGGTGTGGACGTGAGGGGCGTAAATTACTGAGAATGATGGGAAGCTGAGGGGGAACTCTCCACTGACCATCCTTTTGCCCACATCCTTTTCTAATCCCGGCCCTGCCCTGTACCAGCGGTGGGAGAGGCCCATCCATGGGCTAAGAGTTGGTTAACCCATGCAGCTTTCATCAACTTCCGGTGAGAACAGAAAGGTGACAGGCAGAGGCGGAGGAGCGGGGTGGAGCTGAGCCCGCATCCTGGCAGCTCCGGGGCCTGTCATGCCTCTGCGGCTTGAACTGCTGGCCCAGATTCTTCCTTGACCCCAGCCCAGGGCAGGCAGGGGCGTGGGACCAGGCAGGTTTCTGCCGCTTCAGCCGTGACCTTGGGCAAGTCCTCGTCATCGTTTCTTCATCTGTCAGCGGGGACAGTCACACCCCCCTGAGGTGCTGCCGTGTGGCGTGGCGTGAGTACCGCAGCCAGCACCCGGCGGCCTGGGCCGCGCAGCTGCCATCGGTAGGGTAGCACTGCGGCTTCCTGTGAGTGCGGAGCCTCCTTCCCCACCCCAAGGGCAGAGCAGACCTGCTCCTCGCCCTTAGCTGGGAGCAGCGCCCTGGAGCTGAGCCCGGTCCCGCGAGTGGGCCACACCCTGGGTGGGCTTTTGCTCCCAGCTCAGAGTCATCGTTCATCACGTGGGCGTTCGGGAGTCTTCCTTCCTTTTCTCTCTCGGGCACCGGGCACCAAGCCCTCACATTCTTGCCAGCTCCTCAGTCTCCCGGGTGAACCACCTTTTGGTCAAGTCCGTGTGTTGCCAGGCGAACCATCTTTTTGCCAACCCCCCACTTGAGGGGAAGGTGGAAGCGAGGAGAGGCTGGCGAAGAAAGAGCAGCTCGTCTGGCGGCTCCTTGGATGCGTGCTCGTGGTAACCACGTCCAGGGCTGCAGAGACGGCGCTCCCAGCCTGCACAGGAGCCCGGCGCTGCTCCCCCCTCCCCCCGAAAAAACAACAATACACTGTTCTGGAGCAAGGCCCAGAGTTCAAGAACATGGAACTCAGTTAACATAGGAGAGAAAGGATAAACAAACACACCCTGAGCCCAGGCTGTGTGCTCGGTACCATGTAACCCCCTAATCAGAGAGCTGGTCCCAGCCCCAGTGCCATGGTGTCCGAACATCTGGTCTGCTGGCCGCTGTGACCGGCGTGTCTGTCGGGCACCCACCCAGCGGTCTAGCCTGTGTTCGTGGGGCACCCTGGCTGCCTCGGGCATCTCAGAAGCAACCAGGAAGTGAGGAGAGGCGGCCTGCTTGCTTGGTCTGTGATAACACAGGAGGAAAAGACAGTGATGGGTAGGTTCACTCCTTAAAAAGGTGGATTTTCCTAAAAACAAGGCATTTAAATATTACAGCTTGAGGAGTAAAGAAACAACGAGTCACAGCCACTCTGTAAACATGCCTCGCCATGATCACAGCGCGTCGCCGAGCGGACGCACCGCCTGCCGCGTGCAGAGCCTCAGGCCCCGAGCGAGGCCCTTTGCCCGGCGCAGGCGTTCGGTGATTCCCGCATCTCCCGATCCCGCGCCCGCCCCGCCCTGCGCTCCAGGTGTGGATTGCTCTGCGGCAGATATTTGATCACATCTCCTCGCTCACCTGAAGGGAATTAGCATATCGCAGAGCTGTTGGGACAGATTGCTGGGAGGCGCTGTCCTCCCGCAGAGACGCCTGTCAATCACAAGTGTCACAGCTCCGCCTGCGCGCTCACGTGTGATCTGGAGGATGTCACCTAACAGGCACGCGCCACTTTATGAAAATTAAGCTGCAAACACTCCTCCTCCAGGACCTATGTGGCTGCTCTAGTACTGACTTACCAAAGGCTTCCTCGGGAGGCGAAAGCAAGGATTCTGTTACATCAGGATTATTTCAGACTAAGTTTATCTTTTCATTTATTTTTTAAATAACGTTTCCTGTGTGTGGCAAATCCATGCACAAATAAACTTACAGGGTGAGTGTTTAAAGCAGTGCGGGGCCGGGGAACGGGTGGGAACCCTCGGACCTGCCTCGCTGGGTGTGCGGCTGAGCGGCTCTCACCGGAGTGGCCGCGCACCGAGTCTCAGCCGCTGTCTCCTGGGCTGTGAGACGGGGGACAGCGTCGCGAGGTCTTGCTGAGCTTCTGTGTGAGAGTCAATATGAAATGAACTCACCACAATGTGGGAAGTGACTCAAAAACCAGCAGTTTGCGTTTGGAGGAGACGAGACGCGAGTTCTCATGCGGACATTTAAATGGTGGCCATTTATGGTTTGAAGCCACAGAGTGGGAGGGTAAGAGTTCGGATGCCGATGGCACCCACATTCAGTCTCTTTCTGGGGCTCTGAGTGGGTCCTGGGGAAGACGCCCACGCGGTTGGGTGTGGGCTCACAGCGGCGCCAAGAGAGCTCCCTGGGAGGTGTTTTCTGACTCCACTGTCTATAATTGTGTGTTACTTTATATATATGTATTGATTTCCGAGAGGAAGGGCGAGGGAGAGAGAGAGAAACATCAGTGATGAGAGAGAATCACTGATCAGCTGCCTTCTGCACGCCCACACTGGGGATGGAGCCCACCGCCCGGGTATGTGCCCCGACCGGGAATCGAACCGTGACTTCTTGGTTCATAGGTCGACACTTAACCACTGAGCCACACTGGCTGAGCTAAATGGTGCATTTCTTTAACACCCAGGCCACGCTGAGATTTCCTGGGAGGGGCACCTTCTCTGTCCTCTGCAAGTTGAGCTTCGGTGCCGTGGGCGGGTCCTGGCGCCTGCTGTGAGCTCAGGCTCTTGTCTGGTGAAAAGCGCAGCGCTGCAGGGCCGCTCGCCGGGCCTGGCAGCGGGAAACTCCGGGAGAGCGGAAGTGGGAGCTGCAGGTGGGCCAGGGGGGCGTTTCAGTGTGGAGGACGGTGAGGGGCCTGCGGGGTAGCTTTCCGGACTGAGTCTGGGGAGAGAGGGGCCCTGGCAGTGGGCTGTGGCCGTGGTGGGACAGTGAGGAAACCGGCCCTGTGACTGCCCTGTGGGGAGCTCTGACTCCCTAGGCAGGATGGGCTGATCCGCTGTGAAAGGCAGGCTGGGGAGGAGGATGGAAGGACTGAGGCCGGGCATTGACCCTGACGCCGGGGCAGGGTGTGGGGTGGGGATGGTTCATTGAAGGTTTCGGGTGGGGGTGGCATGGGCAAGGAGGTGTTAGGAGGTGGTGCCAGCAGTGCCGCGGGTACATCCAATGGGAAGGCAGCGGAGGCAGGGCGCCTGCGACCAGACCCGGATGCACCCGTCACTCGTCACCATCAGCCACATCTGCTGAGCACTGCTGGGGTGTGGGGACAAGGTTCCTGGGAGGGGAGTGGCTTGCCCTTCCCTGCGTGCAGCTCTGCCCTGGGGTGAGCTGGAGGCAGGGTGACGGGCCCCAGGGCCGGGGTGGCCGCCCTGTGGGTGTGGGCTGGGTTAGAAAGATAGAAAGGCCTTAAGCTGCACGTGGCAGGGACGCATTTTAACAATGAAACATGCGGAAGGTTTGCGTGGCCTGTGCTCATAGAACAGCAAGTTGATCTTTTCACTGTGGCCTCAAGGAAGCCCCATGCCAGAGTTCTGGGTTTTTGCTCCGTGATAGCAGCTCTGATGTTTAGGTCGCCTTGACCTTGTAGTCGGCCCCCTTTTCCCAGTGTTCACGGGTCTCGTGTGAGGGCTCTGTGTGAGCGTGTGCCAGCCTCGGTCGAGGCAGTGGTGCTCGCGTGCAGGGAGCATGTGCAGTCCTGGGCGTGTGCGTGGGAGCCCCGGGGTGGCGAGAGCAGTGTCACCGAGGTGGAGGTGGTGCCGCCGGCCGCTCCGCCCACCGGCCCCAAAGGGAGAGTTTGTGTTTATGCGGTTCTGAATGCGCTCTAATTTTTTCCTATCTGGTTTGGCTCATCGCTACCAGCTGGTAAATAGGAAATGTTCACGGTAGGAAGCCAATACTCTGCAGAGTGTAAACAGATGGAACTGATATAAAGTGACAGGTTAGACGGCGCTGGGAGAATACCGAGCCAGACTCAGAGCGAAGCAGGCAGGCCGTTCGCCCCGTTCCGGTCCATTTAGTCCCGAATGGGCTTCCTGTCTGCACAGCTGTGCTTTCTTCGTCCCCCGTCCTTTCTTCTGGTTGATAATGACAATTTCAAAGAAAAACTTTAATTAAAGATTTTATACGAAATAGCCAAAAGTAGAATAATAAGGGAAATGAGCATTGATGTGTTTATTGTAAAAGAACTCCTTTTTCATGGTTTCATTTAAAAAATGTACTCCTTAAGTTTAAAATGAATGTAGCCGTGGTGACAGGTGTGCGGTGAGCAGGGGACGCCGAGACGGTGCTCGGCTGGGAGGCCCTTGGCTCAGGCCAGGCGGCGTGGGCTGCCTCCCACTCCCACTGCCAGAAACCAGGGCAGACGGACAGAAGCCAGCGGAGCAGGAGCAGGGAGGACACGGCTGTGAAGGTTGAAGTTATGCACAGGGTCCCGTCTGGCATGAAGAACCACTCCTCCCGGGGAAGGGCCGGCCAGAGAGCCTGCCGGCCGGGTCGGGATTCAGGCCGCAGGGAGGACACAACAGTTAGGTCTTCTCTCACCTCCTTTAACATCGGGGTGCTCGTATTAATTTGGGTTCACAGCTTTCCTTCTTGGAGGTCTAAGCACTATAAAATGAAGTTAGACAAAGAACTATGGAGTAATAACCACATCCACCGTGAGCAGTTTGTCGAGCCATCCGCACTGAGTGGGTGCACATGTGAGGCCGTGTGCGTGGGCTCCTGCTGTGCACTGTTTCCCGCAGGCGCTGCGAACCTGCCTGCCCTGTCTGCAGCCTCTGGTCCATCAGCAGTTCCATCAGCACCGGTTACTGAGCATGTTCCCTGGGGCACTGCACCCAGGCTCACTGCTCCCCCCACGTCGATGCAGCGCCCAGGGCATCCCCTCTTCACAGACGAGGAAACGGAAGGCGAGGCCACTGTCCCATGGTCACCCGAGTAACAGCGCGGAGCATTCAAGTCTCATTTCAGGGCCTGCTCTGCCCGGGAGTGGGAAGCAGCTCCTGGCTGGTCCCAGTTGCCGGATGGGCTGGGACAGGTCTGGCTCAGGGCAGGAAGGTGGTTGGCAGAGAAATCGCTGGGCAGTTGGGCGGCTTCTGCAGAGCCTCGTGCCCATTTCCTGAGTCTTTGAAGTCCTCCCTAACTGTTGTTTGGTTTTCTTTTTAAATCCTCAGCGCTTCCCTTGTGTTTGTGCGCAGAAAGCCCTGACACTAACCTCTCAGATATGAGCAGGGTGCAGGGGAGACTGTGGGACCGTCGTGAGCATTGTTTGGAAATACACTAAATATTTTTATTTTCACAGACCAGACGGTCTGATCCATCCACTTACTCAACTGCCCGTGCAGGGGAAGCAGCCAGAGGCAATCCTTCCTATATAATAAAAGGCTAATATGCAAATAGACCGAGTGGTGGAACAACCAGAACAACTGAACAACCAGTCGCTATGACGTGCACTGACCACCAGGGGGGCGTGTGCAGAACATGGTGGGTGTTGGCTGCGGCGGGATGGTGGTGCAGGTGAACGGGGGAGTCAGACCAAGGCGGGGTGCTGGTCGCTGTCATTGAGGCGAGCCTCTGGTGGTTACTGAAAATTCTTTGCTCATGTGTGCCACAGTCCCGCCCAATGCTTGCACACACAGCTGAGGCCAGCCCCGCTTGCACCTGCTGCTGGTGCCCGGCGCCGGTCCCAATCACTTGGGACCATCAGTGGGTGCAAGCGGCGGCTGCCAGCCCTATCGCCCCTGAGGGCTTCTCCACCTCCCCCTGCTCCTGAGGAGTGATCGGGGCAGCAGCCGCTGCTCACACCTGCTGATGGCGCCGGCCCCACTCTCACCCGCTCGGCTCCGGCCCTAATCGCTCTGCGCTATCAGCAGTAAGAGTGGGGCTGGTGCCATCAGCACATGGGGCTGCCAGGGGACCGGGGGCCATGGCGGGAGGGGCCAGGCAGGGGCGCGGAGGATGGGCCGAGACCCGCCCCTGTGCCTACTGCAGCCTCATGGCCCACAGTTCCCTTCAAGGTCACGAATTTGTGCACTGGGCCCCTAGTATGTAAATAAAGGGGCATGGTGCCGCCAATAACATTTACTTAGGAGCCTGGAGGGTGGAATCCACATAGTTCACATGTCACAAAATACCACTCTTGTTTTCCCCCAACCATTTAGAAGTGGAAAACCATCCTTTGCTTGGAGGCACACAAAACAAGTGGCCAATAGCTTGCCGCACCTGGAACTCAGGAGAGGGACCGGGCCCTTAGGCAATGAGGCCAGGCGGCAGGGCGCCCTCTCCTGGCCTGTCTGTGCAGTCACAGGGCACGACCACATTCTCTTCTAGAAGTGCACTGGATGGGGGGTGGGGGCGTGGGAAGCAGGAGACAGCACCCTGTCCTTCCATTAACCATGCCCCAGTTCCCCCCCAGAAGGCGGTGGGGGTTTGAAGGGTGGGAATGGAGCACCCGGAGAGCAGAGGCCAGAAGGGAGTGGGGAGGGAGACGAGATGTTAAGACGGAAGTCACAGAGCAGCGACTGATGGAAGTGGGATCGGGAAAGCCACGGAGCGGGCATCCAAGGGACATGGCAGGGCCAGGCAGGGCGGCGGGCAGCAGACGCGGCATGTGACCGCTCAGCTGATAGTGTGAGCGGCCGCTCTGTGAGGACACGGCAAACAACCAAGTCCCCTTCCTCGGAGCTTCCGTTTCCGCGGAGGAGGAGACACAACGAACAGATACTGAGAGAAGGATGAGTGTGGAGAAGAGAAACGAGGCGAGTGGTCACAGGGGTGAGGGTGCGCTTCAGTGCAGGACGGGAGGGGCGGCCTCTCGGAGCAGGTGGCGGGTGACAGACCTCAGGGAGGGCTGGGAGGAGCTGTCCGGCAGAGGAGACAGCGTGCACAGTCCTGGGGTGAGCCACTTTGTGTGCATGAGAGAGAACACGGAGCCCAGCAGCCCGACAGGTCGTATGTGTGTGTGTGGGGGGGGGGCTGTCAGATCATCTAGGGCGTGGCAGGCAGGTGAGGCCTTTCCTTAGGGGGAGGGACCCTGCGGGCTTGTGATGGGAAGTGGTTCAGTACGCAGCCCGGGACTGGGGCGGGGGTGTGGGGGGGCGGCATGACTGAGAGTCGGAGCCGGGGTGGGCATACATGCAGGAGGCTCCAAGACAGTTGGCTCTCCGTGCAGACTTGTCCCGGTTACACCGAGCGCCGATGTCCAGCTGCCCTGGAAAGGAGTGCTGCCCACACCACCCTCATTTCCTCCTCCCTGTCCGCCGCCGCCTCCCACGCCAGGGCACTGGGGAAGTGGGGCGGGCCTGGGCATGGCCACTGTGGCCCCCCCACCCTTTGCTTCCCTCCCATCCTCTGCGGGGCCGATCTTGACAGCGTGGCCCTCACCGGCGCCTTTGCTAAGCCTCGCCATCTGCAGCTCGGTGCAGATCCTGCCAAACTCCCGTCTGACAAATGATAAGAGACTTGGAGACGTCGCCGGGCGGGTGGGGCTCCGTGCCAGCCTGGCTGCTCCCCGAGCTCCACGCTGCACAGCCATATGGGCTGCTTTGGGTGTTTTAAAAAGCACATCGCCTCGTGCCCTCCGTTCCGCCGGGGAGGTGAGTGGGATCTGGCCGCAGACCAGGTGCGGAGGGTTTATGTGGCCGTGGGAGCATGTGGTCTCTGTGGCCGGGCCTGTGCTTTCAGACCAGGTGCTGGAGCCGAGGGGACACCCCCAGCCATGGGCCCCTCCTCCTCGCTTGGCGTCCCTAGTGTCGGGTGTTTGATCGTTTCTGCCAGTCTCTCTGGCGGTTCGAAGTGGGAGGTGTGTGTGGAACCTAGCATGGGACTTGCCACGTAACCACCACTCAGGTGACGGTGGTGCAGTGACCCTCTGCAGGCAGGTGACCAGGCTCCCAGGGAGGCCTTCGCCAAGCAGGTGAGGGAGCCGTGAGGGGGGCCGTGAGCGGAGCCTGCTCTCGGAGCGGACACTCCAGGGGAGACACAGTAACGACAAGCATTGTGTTCGTTGGTGAGCAGTACTTTGAGGAAGCTGGTGGGGTCCTTCCCATCTTCTGCACGTGCCCAGGGGAGGCCATTGTGATAAGACGTTTGGGCCGAGACCCAAGTGAAGTGGAGAGCAGCCAGAGGCTTCCTGGGTAGAAGGTTCCAGACCCAGGAACAGAACATGCAAACGCCGGAGGCAGGTTCTTGTCCCCATGGCAGCTTATGTGCCTTCTCTCCTCTGCGGGGCGGGGTGGTTAAGGATTGACTTGGGTTCAAATCCCAGCATCGTCAGCGACTAGCCAGGGATGTTGGGTGGCTCACATGGCCTCCCTGAACCTCAGTGTTACCTGACAGTGGGGAACCGGTCCTCCTGCCTCCCCTGAGTCAGCCACGTGGCTCTGCGCTGGGCACACGGGGCCCAAGCGTGTCTCTTTCCTCTAAATACACGTGGCTGAAGGGCAGGTGCTCAGCTCGGCTCTCTGCGTCTCCACGGGCCTGCGATGCCCTTCATGTGTGTGACATAAGCACGCACTTGCTGTGATGAATTTTAAAAATCAGACGAGTGGAAGTTCAGTCACGGTTCCATTCAGATCCTAGTAGGAGCCTTTGCACGTGGCTGTGACAAGTAGAAGCTGTAATGTTGAGGCGGCGGAACTGGGCACCAGTGCCGGGCACCAAAGCGGCTGCTTCCTGTGGCCTACAAGGGGTGGACTGTGCATGAGACCGACCGCTTTACAGCAGAAAGAGGGTTTAAAAACTTACCGAGACCGGTTACAGAGAACATTGCCTTGACAACGTTCCATAAACGCAGTGTCTTCCTCCCCTTCACAGGCCGTTCTGCAACAGCGAAGACTGCGAGCTCTGAAATGTGTTCTTTTGCAAGAAACGTTCAAAAGCGTTCATGTTTCTCGTTGCCATTTTGGTTTGCAGCCCCGAATCTTCTGACCTTTCCTCCATGGCTTTTCCATGCAGATCTCTAAGAACATCAAAGCCGTGGTGCGTGCCCTCAACCTCATCGACGTGAACAGGACGGGCCGGATGCAGCCGAACGAGCTGCGGCGGGTGCTGGAGACCTTCTGCCTGAGGATGACGGAGGAGGAGTACAGGAAGTGAGTGAGGGGCATGAGGGATGGAGACCATTTCCAAAAGGGGGCCTGTCGGTTCCTCGGATCCCCACATTGCCCTTCCTCCCTCCCTCCGTCTCCAGTCTTCCTGAAAGGGGCCCCGCTCGCCATCCTTCCCACGTTCCCACGGCTCTCCGTGGAGTCTCCACAGCGAGAGCTGCTGGCTCTGAGCCCTTCAGCACCAGGGTGGGAGTCACCGGCCTGGGCCCTGCATCTCCAGGAAAGTGACCCAGCACCCGCTGTCTCGCTCCTCCCGCCAGCTGGCACCATGCCCTCCAGCCCCAGTGCCTGCCTCGCAGCCGCTCACAGCTTGGGGTTAGGAGAAGGAAGCTGTCCACATTTATTCCCCAGCTGACATGCTCCCCCCTGGCTCTCCACCCTGATACAGTTCATTGTCTCGGAGGACTGTTCCTGCTGGGGTTGGGGCGTTCCGCAGGGGACAGCGAGGGACAGAACCTTCAGCTGCTCCTGGCATTCGGAAGCCCTGCCACGTGCTCTCAGGGCAGCGTGTAGAAGGTGCACGGGCGGGCATTGAGCGGAGCCTCCAGTGAACTCCGGGGCATGTAGAAGCAGCCCGGTGCTGGCTGCAGTGCCACCTGAGTTTTGAATGGAAGCCGCTAGGAGGACCAATGTTTAACTTTATTATAGAGGGCTCAGCCCGAGGCTCTCCGGCTCCTCCCCTTCCCACTTCTGTCAGCACCCTCCAGGCCGCCAGTGGCGTGCCGAGCCTCAGGTTCACCCCGTCACTGCTGTGGCTGTGGAAGTGGCTCCCTGTGATTCTTCGCACAGTAGTTTGAATTTTTTAAAATCAATATGAGAGAGAGAGAGAGACATCGATTTGTTGTTCTGCTTATTTATGCATTCATTGCTTGATTCTTGTATGTGCCCTGACTGGGGATCGAACCCCAAACCTTGGTGTATGGGGACGATGCTCTAACCAACTGAGCTACCTGGCCAGGGCGTCCTTGCAGTAGTAACGAGACATTGTTGCCTCTGTTGGGGGCAGAGGCCTGAGCTCCTGTGGCCGGGAAGTCAAGCGGGTGTGTGGCTGTCGCAGGCACTGCAGGGTCTGAAAAGCAAGGAGACATTTAAAAAATGGATATCTCCTAGTCTTTTGAATAATTCCTTTTTTCCTCTTTATCACCCACCTCAGAATATAAAAGCCATAATAGATGTTTTAATTTTTACATCTTCCCGGCTGGGAAAGTGTCCAGAATAAGATCCAAACAAAACAAATTAAATAATTTTGTGCACGCAATTATAGAACACAAGCAACACTTTAAAGCCGGCAATCAAAAAGCAGAACTGTTTTATTTGACAATAAACCTTGCGTTTGGCACTGCCGTCTCCAACCTAGTAAATCTATAAAAAATGCTGCTGTCTGCTTCCCCATCGCACAGTACTGAATAATAAAGGGCTCCACACGTTTTTATTTGAGATTTCTTAAGCCTCAGAAACAATGCTGTGTTTGTGATAAGGCTGAAAGGCGAGTGGATTGCCTTCCGTGAGGATGGAGACGCGGACCATCAAAGCAGCCATTTCCTCAATTGCTTTAATGCTTTTCTGCGGAAGCTCAAGCACACTCTTTCCCCGAGAAGCTGCTTCAGGATTAACGTTGCCTTTTCCGTTTTTGAGCAGGAAACACAGTGCATTTTTAAATCCTCCTTGTTTGTTCAATCTAACGGCGTTCTGTTTAATTTCAGTCTGCAGTGCGTGGTGTGGTGGGCATGGCCTGGGCTTGGGGTCAGCCTCCCTTGGGGTCCAGTTTGTGCTCTGCCCTCCCTCATGCTTGGGCCTCGGGAGGCTCTGGGCCTCTCTGAGACTCAGTTTCCTCTTAAAGAAAAGGAGGCTGGGGAGCCTGCCTGGCAGGGATGGTGTGAGGATTCCACGGATGCACAGAGTGTGCCTGCAGCGCCAGGCATGGGTTCTGTGCACAGCGTGCCCGCGATGTCGTGACCGCAGTGGTGCCCTTAGCGCCCCTCTCGGTACAGAGCTCCCTGCTCTCTGCAGGCTGCAGGATGCCGTGCAGCGATGCGAAGCAGCGGCGGGAAACACTCACCAGGTTTTATACCTCATCACCGATCCCGAGACTCATCCTTGTCTCCTTCCCATCTTGCACCCCCTGTCCTCCACTGCCTTACAGGCCACAGTGCTGGGATGCAGGTGAAATACTGGGTGAGCAGCCTGGAGACAGACAAACGCCCTCGCTCCTTCCCTCCTCACCAGGGGCCCGTGGCTGCCCAGGCCGAGGAGCCCCCAGCTCAGGTCCAGCCAGTGGCCCTGAGAGGCTGCGGGGTCAGCTGGTGTCTTTCCCTTTGCCCTTGCATTCGGCCTTCCTGCGCCACCGACCTGCCTGAGGTCCGTGTGGACGTGTGAGAGCAGGGCCCTGGGAACGTGGCCTGAGTTGTGGCATCTTAGGAGTGATTCTGTCTCCCAGGCCTTGATTCTTATAAAATAAAATAAAATAAAAATAAAATACCCCGCACAAAAAATCTCTGAGCTACTGCGCGCTCGGGCGGGTGGGCAGGCGGGCTTCGCTGGGGGCATGTTACCTGGAGGAGCCTCGCCGAGGCCTCACGCGGGTTCTGTCTGTCTGTGCGCAGTGTCTGTGCAGCGGGCATTGGGAGCAAATACCAGTCTGCAGGGTTGCTGGTTTTCACAGCAGATGGTAGGCTGGTGAGGAGATTTCCACCAGCGCCCCGTTTCCCTGGGGCAGCCGAGCAGCCCACACCGTCTGGAGTTCGGCAACTGAAAAAGGGAGCGTTCGGGCCGCCTCCTGGGTTCCCGAGCTACAGCCTCTTCGCAGGAGGCACCCTGTGGGTGAGGGGGGAGCCTCAGGGGCTTCGGCGCTGCATCTGGCAGCTGTCAGATCTCAGGATAATTTTCTGAGTAGAACAACAGGCAGGATTCATCACGGCGGGAACAAAGGTGTGCACTGGGATGAGTACAGGACATCTTTGTTAAATTTGGAAAACAGAAAAATAAAAACTTCAAGTGATAATTACTAAATTTGTAGAAAGCAGCATGAGATTAGATAATTATAGAAACGATCACATATGGAGATAATGTAACCAAACCTTTAAAAACTGTCATCCTATCTAATAAAGAGGGAATGTGCTAATTGACCATCACTCTGTCACAACAATGGCTGCACCCACAGCTGAGGCCAAGTTCCCATAAGGAGCCTTAACGAGCAAACAGCAGGGACCTGAGGCTACGCCCTCCCCCGCCCCTCATGGAGCTTGACAGGGGACCTCAGGCTGTGCCCCCCACCCGGCAGGGCTTGACAGGGGACCTCAGGCCATGCCCCCTGCCCTGGCGTCAGGCTGGGGGATCTCAGGCCAAGCCCCCCGCCCCAGTGCCAGGCCAGAGGACCTGAGGCCATGCCCCCCCGCCTGGCAGGGCTTGACCGGGGACCTCAAGGTGCGCTTCCCGTCCTGATGCTTGGCTAGGGGACAGCAAGCTGCTCCCCCTGCCCCAGCGCCAGGCTGGGGGACCTCAGGCCGCGCCTCCCCATCAGGTGGGGCTTGACAGGGGACTTCAGGCCGCGCCCCCCCCCACCCTGACACCAGGCTGGGGGACCTCAGACCCCAACCCCTGCCCAGCGGGGCTTGACGGGGGACCTCAGGCTGCACCCCCTGCCCCAGCATCAGGCCAGGGGACCTGAGGCTGTGCCCCCCTGCCTGGTTGGGCTTGACAGGGGACCTCAGGTTGTGCCCCCTACCCAGCGGGGCTTGACAGAGGACCTCAAGGTGCACCCCCAGTGCTGGGTCGGTGGAACTCAGGCCGCGCCCCCCACCCCAGCACCAGGCCAGGGAACCTCAGACCACACCCCCTGCCCGGCAGGCCTTGACGGGGGACCTCAGGCCATGCCCCCCACCCCAGCAGCAGGCCAGGGGACCTGAGGCTGTGCCCCCTGCCTGGCTGGGCTTGACAGGGGACCTCAGGCCGCACCCCTCACCCAGCGGAGTTTGACAGGGGACCTCAGGCCGTGCCTCCCTCCTTGGCACCAGGCTGGGGGACCTGAGGCCACGCCCCCCGCCTGGTGGGGCTTGATGGGGGACCTCAAGGTGCGCTTTCCATCTTGGTGCTGGGCTGGGGGACCTCAGGCCATGCCCCCGGTCCTGGCACCGGGCCAGGGGACCTGAGGCAGGGCTTGACAAGGGTGGGACTGGCCAGGTCTGGATCTAGCCAAATGGGGGCAGGGGCCAGCTGGGTCTGGGTCTCATGCGGTTTTGAGGCACGTGTGGGTGGACGAGGACTTGACTCTGGGTCCCGTGGTATGCCCCAGACTCTGACAGGAGGAAGGTTTTCATATACATTTTACTAATTTTCTTTCATCTCTGACACTTCTATTATAGAAAAAGGGCAAATAGCAATATTAAATTATTTCCTCTAATTAATCCCCTTTTAATGTGCACAAATTTTGTGCACCGGGCCACTAGTTCTTAAATAAATGTTACAACATAGAAATTATCTAGAAAACCATGTATCAGGTGACAGACTGGAATAACTGGAAGAAAATTGCAAACATACTGTTTATCTAAACTTAAAAAATAGCGTATCTCCGGATAGTTCAGGGAGAAGCATTGGTTGTGCTTAAAATTTTATATATAGAAATCATAGCATGCTCCAAGAAAAGTACTCCCCCCAGCCCCCACACCCCTGCTGCAATTAACGGCTTGAAGCAGTATGTCATGCTGGCCTCAGTTTCTCTGGTGAAAGGACACGCTTGGTCAAGGTGATGGGCTATGTTGTCCCTGCACCCAGCTCTAGGTTCTCTGATGACTGGCATTTTAACCAGAGAAACTGTCTCCTGGCCCAGCTCCATTCCCCCCAATTATGACAGGAAAGTGGAGCCTACCTTTGCTCTGAGGCCGGCATGGCTCCCAGGCAGCACACGCCCTGGCTTCCCCTCCTCCTGCCACAGAAAGACGGCCCCATAGGCGTCCCAGGCAGAGCCTTCCCCCTGGGCGGGTCCCGAGGCGATCCTGCCCCGTTGGCCTCCACGTGCGCCTGTCCCGTTGAACTCCGCGTGCATCTGTCCCATTAGACTCCATGCGCATCTACCTGTAGACAGAGGGAAGGGCTCTCCTCAGAAGTATCTGTTTTTATTAAAGGGTAACATTTCCTGGGGTGCACGTGTAACTCCAGCTCTAGCTAGAAACACTGTTACAGTGAACACCACCCCTCGTGTGAACGATGCCTTAGCAACAAACGTGCTTCATTTGTAGTCTGTCTCACAATTGCTGGTCACTAAGGAGTATTTCTGTTTTAGGTTTGCAGAATACTACAGCATTAATAAGGACGCCTCAGTGGATTATAATGCCTTTTTGAAGAACCTCAGTATAAATAATAACTTACACCTCAAGTATTTGGGAGATCAAGGTATGTATTGTTAAGTATAGGGCTAAGATGTCAGTAGCCTTGGCATGCAAGTCCTCTTCTGTGGACCTGTCCTGAGGAAATGGTGTTGAATATGGAAATTATCCCCAGAGGAGTCCTGGGATCATGCAACATCAGAGTAACACGGATATCTAACAAGAGGAAGGATAAGTGAGCCACAGCGCACCGCACAGTGCGGCGCTGCCATGGGCCATGCTCTCCACGAAGGCCACGGGAACATGGAAAGTGTCTGTGGAATATCAGCAAATTGTTGGAAAGAAATTCCAAAATACAGACTGTCCTTAAGTGATCTGTCTCCAGGTGCTGTTCAGTTCTTCTTTCTGCTGCTTCCTTATTTTCAAAAGTTTTTGATAATGAAGATGTTATTCATTTAATGGTGAGGAGAATCCTATCTAATAAAGACGGAATATGCAAATTGACCATCACACAGTAGCAAAGATGGCTGTGCCCACAGCAGAGGCAGGGATTCCATAACACAAGATGGCTGTGCCCGCAGCAGAGGCCGAGTTCCCTTAATGAGCCTTAATGAGCAATCAGCAGGGACCTGAGGCTGTGTGGCACTGGGCCAGGGCAGGGGACCTGAGGCTGCGCCCCCTGCCTGGTGGAGCTTGACAGCAGACCTCAGGCCATTCCCCCCGCCCCGGAGCCAGGCTGGGGGACCTTAGGCTGTGCCCCTCACCCAGCAGGGCTTGATGAGGAACCTCAGGCTGCGCCCCCCACCCAGCAGGGCTTGATAGGGGACCTGAGGCCGCACCCCACGCCCTGGAGCCAGGCCAGGGGACCTCAGGCCGCACCCCCCGCCCAGCGGGGCTTGAAGGGGGTGGGGCCGGCCGGGTCTGGATCTAGCCCAATGGGGATGGGGCCAGCCGGGTCTGGGTCTCGTGCAATTTCAAGGTGCACGTGGGTGGGTGGGGATTTGACTCTGGTTCCCGTGGCGCGCCCCAGACTCTGACAGGAGGAAGATTTTCATATACAGTTTACTAATTTCCCTTCACCTCTGACATTTCTATTATAGAGAAAAGGCAAATTGCAATATTAAAATATTTCCTCTAATTAATCCCCTTTTAATGTGCACGAATTTTGTGCACTAGGTCACTAGTCTCACTATAAAAGAGCAAAGAGTTGAGTCATTTATGTTGGTCATGCACAGCCAGGCTTATGCAGGCTGATAACCTGGAGAAGGAAAAGTGTGGTTTTTTAAAATATATTTTATTGATTTCATAGATAAAGGGGGGGGGGAAGAGATAGAAACATCAGTGATGAGAGAGAATCATTGATCAGCTGCCTCTTGCACGCCCCCCAATAGGAATCTAGCCCACAACCCCGGCATGTGCCCTAACTGGAAATCGAACCATGATCTCCTGGCTCATAGGTCGATGCTCAAACACTGAGCAACGCGGGCCGGGCAACTTTTCCTTCCTTTATCCCAGCCACACCAGCAGCGGCCAGAGCTGTCCCCTGCTGGCTGGCTCTGCAGGGGCAGGGCCCGGGCCCCTCCCTGAGAGCACGTGCTTGAGGGATGCCAGCGGAGATGCCCCCTTGTGGGCCCTGTGCTCCCCTGAGGCCAGTGATGTCTTGCCTCAGAGTTTACCGCCTGTGATTGACTCACTCAAGAGGGCTTGTTGCTGTCTGGTTTCAACTTAACTCTGCACAGCATGTATTCCCCGGGCACCTTCTGCTTAGCTCTGCCCCGCTGGCAAGCTTCACCTGACAGTTCTGAGTTCACCGTTCTCTAACCGTGAGAGCTTATGTTGACTCCAGGGCTCTGCTTTCAAAGGCCGCTGGCTTGGGAAGTACTAGACAAGGAAATCTTCCAAGGACCCTCTTGTCCCTTACATTCAGTTACGGTGCAGGTCCTGTTCTAGGCCCTTCCTGGGCGCAACACCAAGTAACACACTCTGTGTTTAAGAAGTGTGTGTGTGGCCTGGCCGGCGTGGCTCAGTGGTTGAGCATCGACCCATGAACCAGGAGGTCACGGTTCAATTCCCAGTCAGGGCACATGCCCAGGTTGTGGGCTTGACCCCTGGTGAGGGGCATGCAGGAGGCAGCTGAGCAATGACTCTCTCATCATTGATGTTTCTGTCTCTCTCCCTTTCTGTTCCTCTCTGAAATCAACAAAAAGTATTTTTTTTAAAAGTGTGCATGTGTGTGCATTCAAATAGGGCAGGTATATTGTGTGTATATTAAATAGGGCAGGTGAGGTAAAATAAGTCACATAAAGAAGAAGTAATACTAAAAAGCAACTACTGGGTGTCCCAGAAGAGTACACACCCTTGAACAGCTGACAGCTCAACTGGTGCTTCTTTCTTTTCAGATTTAACCCATTGGAATTAATTCCGCAGTGTGTGGGCACATTTTGGGACACCCTGTATTTATTGTGCTCTGCGTAGGTACTTTATAACTATTAATTTAAACTTTCATTTTCTCAGTGGCTTTGTGAGGCGGTTTTATGATCCATTTCCAGGTGAGAAAACTTGGACTTGCAGTGCTAGTTTGTGGTGGAGTCGAGATTTAAACTTTTCAGCTCCAAAGCAAACTATTTACGCTATATGCCCCGAGAAATGAGCAAGTCATGGTGTTCACAGCGGGAGGAGAGAGGACCCAGCTACGAGCGCCTCTGCAGGACCAGGGTTCACGGAGGGGTAGGGGAGGCGCGGGGGGAACGAGGGGGACAGAGACCAGAGACTGAACCTTCCTGCTCAGGCCCTTGGTGGGCAGGTTTGTGTGAAGCATGGGCTGTGCAGGTAGCTCGAGTGGGATGTGAGGTGGGGTCTAGCCTGACCGGGGCGGGTTTACATCACAAATAAGTTAGTATGCCAGTTTGTTTTTTGTTTATTTTAAATATATTTTATTGATTTTTTACAGAGAAGAAGGGAGAGGGATAGAGAGCTAGAAACATTGATGAGAGAGAAACATCGATGAGCTACTTCTTGCACACCTTCTATTGGGGATGTGCCCGCAACCAAGGTACATGCCCTTGACCGGAATCGACGCTCTATCCACTGAGCCAAACCAATTAGGGCATGTGCCAGTTTTGTAACCATAATAGTTGACCCTGTTAATGAGCATTTGTTCCACACAGGGCACTAGTCTTTTTTTTTTTTTTTATCATATTCACCACAGTCATGTGAGGCAGGCACAGATGCAGAGAAATAAAAAGACAAAATGATCAAACCAGTCCTACCACCCATGAAAATATAACTACTGTCAGCGTTAATCCTGGCATCTTTCCGTGCAAATCTGTGCAAAGGAGGGGCAGATAGAAAGAAATGCATTTGTAAAAATGGGCTCGGATATGTGCTATTTCATGTAAGTTTTTTTTTTTTTTTACTTGAGTGTGTCAGAAGAATAGAGTTGAAATGGAACTGAAGAAAAGGAATATACCTGTTTATTGGCTGCATGTCATGTTCGGGTCACACTTTCCCCTCCATTGTTTTCTGGCACCAAGTCTGCTTAACTTGCTAGCTGGTTGTAATGGTTGCCCCAAATGCCACTGTATGGCTAGAGTATGTCTTGGTGTTGAGCTTTTTGTACCAGAACAGAGTTTATTTTCAATCTGTAAATTTAATTATTTCTTTATGTCGAGGGTTGTTTGTTGTTGGTTTTTTGGTTTTTTTTGCAGTAATATTATGTACCTTTGAATGTGTTCTGATCCATTTTTCAGATTTTTAACTTCAGTGACACATATTTTCCTTATGTTGGATTGTCTTATCTTCTGTATTGATTAAATTCTCCCAGTTCACTTTATTCTCTGCCTTTTCCCTCTGTATTCACAATGATCACCTTCGCTCTTTTCTCCATACCTGTAATTTGACTCTCTCCAAGGAGTATCTCTTCCTCGCTGTGTCTGCTTTATTACTTCTATAGTGGAGTTTTCTTTGCTCTGTTATATTATTTTTCATCTCATTTTGTTGTTTTGTTATCTTTTACTGAATTCATGTTATTATTAAGATGCTAAAATTATAATTTTGTACCGTGAGTTACATTTTTAACCAAAATGGGAGCTTTGCCTTTGTGCATTATGCTCCCTTCTTTCTTCTCTGTCCACCTACCTCTCCCCCTGATATTTTTCCTGTAGAATTTGCATAATTTCAAGAAATATGAATAAATTGAGCATTTTTATTTCATTATCCATTTTTAGTTAATTAGAATCTACCTTTAAATAATGCTATACTAATTCACATAAAATGTAAGGACTTTGCAACAGTGTTTTCCCAATTCTTCTCTCCTGTTCTTTGCTATATTTCTGTCATACATCATATTTTGATATACACTAAAAACACAATACATTGCCATAGCTTCTAGTTTTCCACTGAGATTTTCTGTGTATTCGTTCATTATGAGTATATTTTCTTTTATATTCTCAAACACTGGTTTTAAAATGTAAAAGGCTTTGAAATTTTAACCTGCTAATTCCAGCGTTTAGATCATCTCAACTTTGGTCTTTATTGATCACCTTTTTTCTTGAATATGGATCCTGTTCCCCGGTCCCCTCCGCACCGCGCCCGCCCCTCCCCCCCCCCCCACCCAGTGTCTGGTAATTTGGGAATTTGTCCTGGATGGAGTAAACTTGGCGTTGTGGAGAGGGGTTCTGTTAGTTCCTCTGAAGAATTTTGTTTTTAGCAGCCAGTTTACTTGGCTACATTCAGCCTCTAGTCTCTGCCTTCCCGAGGGTGTTCACTAACACCTGAGCCCTTTGGTCTACTCCGGGCTGGGCTTTTGTGGTCTGCTCTGCGTAGCTGTTGTGGGGGTCAGCCAGAGATTTGGGCAGAGACATTCACAGCCTCCTCTTTGCCTTGCTTTGTGGGCTTTCCCTCCTTACTTTCCGATGCTGTGCTGGTCATTGACGCTGTTTTCTGGTTTAAAACCCAGCAAGACTGTGGGTTGATTTCAAATTCGAGCCACTCAGCTTGATTCTAGCGGCTGTTTGCTCTTGGGCTAAAGGCCAACAAGAAGCAGCTCAGTGAGTGTTACTGCGTATTTCCAAGTGCAGCTCCAGTTCTGTCAGCTGCTCTCCAGTGCCTTCAGATCATTCTTTGTGTATATTTTGGCCAGAGTTTATAATTGTTTTCTGCTGGAGGGTCCGTTCAATGTGAGCCAACCTACAATAATTGGAAGCAAAACTTTCTGGCTGCCCATATTAAGTTTCTTTTTGCTTCAGTTTCCTGCTGGTAATTTCCTCCTAGTTTTTACTATCTTTTTCTCTTAAGAAGGTAAGTTTTATAGTACAATTTCAATTCACCATGGAAACCTCATTTTTCATTTGACAATAATTAGCAGCAGGCGTTATTGGGGACACATACAATAACGACACGTCTCATAATGAAAGGCACCTTTGATCTGCTGAAATGTGAGATGTGTATGTAGTGATTCTTCTGCATATTCCTGCTCCTGCAGCATCAGCCCAGTTCTCGCTGCTGCCTGCTAACCGGGTCATCGTCTCCAGTGTGGCCTCTCCAGCCTTTCTTCTATACCCAGCCGTAGGGACCATCTCACAATCAAATCTTCCTCATGCCTGGTTTCCCCTTAAACTTCTTCTATGCCTTTCATGATTGAAATTCACGTCCTTCCTTTGAAGGCAGCCTCTTTGTGCGGGTGTTCTAAATGAAGGCGCAGTTTGAGTTCTTAGGAAGCCACTACCGCCTTCCTTACCGAAAGTACCGCCTATTTGGGCGCATGAAGAAATGACATTGGGGCGATTTCCTTTGCGCTCCGGGTTTCCTCTCTACCCCATTTCAAACCAGCACGAACCCTTCCCAGGAGACTTAGGGCCTGTGGGAGGTGGCAGAAATGACTGAGCTGCACTGGAGAGCAAGGCCGGAGTAGCTGCGGGTGGAGGGGCACTGGATGGGGCACAGAGGGCTCTGGAACCCGCCTGGTGGAGGGGCACTGGATGGGGCACAGGGGGCTCTGGAACCCGCCTGGTGGAGGGGCACTGGATGGGGCACAGGGGACTCTGGAACCCACCTGGTGGAGGGCACTGGATGGGGCACAGAGGGCTCTGGAACCGCCTGGTGGAGGGGCACTGGGTGGGGCACAGGGGGCTCTGGAACCCGCCTGGTGGAGGGGCACTGGATGGGGCACAGGGGACTCCGGAACCCCCCTGGTGGAGGGGCACTGGATGGGGCACAGGGGGCTCTGGAACCCCCCTGGTGGAGGGGCACTGGATGGGGAGCAGAGGGCTCTGGAACCCGCCTGGTGGAGAGGCACTGGATGGGGCACAGGGGGCTCTGGAACCCGCCTGGTGGAGGGGCACTGGATGGGGCACAGGGGACTCTGGAACCCACCTGGTGGAGGGCACTGGATGGGGCACAGGGGGCTCTGGAACCGCCTGGTGGAGGGGCACTGGGTGGGGCACAGGGGGCTCTGGAACCCGCCTGGTGGAGGGGCACTGGATGGGGCACAGGGGACTCCGGAACCCCCCTGGTGGAGGGGCACTGGATGGGGCACAGGGGGCTCTGGAACCCCCCTGGTGGAGGGGCACTGGATGGGGAGCAGGGGGCTCTGGAACCCGCCTGGTGGAGGGGCACTGGATGGGGCACAGGGGGCTCTGGAACCCGCCTGGTGGAGGGGCACTGGATGGGGCACAGGGGACTCTGGAACCCACCTGGTGGAGGGCACTGGATGGGGCACAGAGGGCTCTGGAACCGCCTGGTGGAGGGGCACTGGGTGGGGCACAGGGGGCTCTGGAACCCGCCTGGTGGAGGGGCACTGGATGGGGCACAGGGGACTCCGGAACCCCCCTGGTGGAGGGGCACTGGGTGGGGCACAGGGGGCTCTGGAACCCCCCTGGTGGAGGGGCACTGGATGGGGCACAGGGGACTCCGGAACCCCCCTGGTGGAGGGGCACTGGATGGGGCACAGGGGGCTCTGGAACCCCCCTGGTGGAGGGGCACTGGATGGGGAGCAGGGGGCTCTGGAACCCGCCTGGTGGAGGGGCACTGGATGGGGCACAGGGGGCTCTGGAACCCGCCTGGTGGAGGGGCACTGGATGGGGCACAGGGGACTCTGGAACCCACCTGGTGGAGGGCACTGGATGGGGCACAGAGGGCTCTGGAACCGCCTGGTGGAGGGGCACTGGGTGGGGCACAGGGGGCTCTGGAACCCGCCTGGTGGAGGGGCACTGGATGGGGCACAGGGGACTCCGGAACCCCCCTGGTGGAGGGGCACTGGATGGGGCACAGGGGGCTCTGGAACCCCCTGGTGGAGGGGCACTGGATGGGGAGCAGGGGCTCTGGAACCCGCCTGGTGGAGGGGCACTGGATGGGGCACAGGGGGCTCTGGAACCCGCCTGGTGGAGGGGCACTGGATGGGGCACAGGGGACTCTGGAACCCGCCTGGTGGAGGGCACTGGATGGGGCACAGAGGGCTCTGGAACCGCCTGGTGGAGGGGCACTGGGTGGGGCACAGGGGGCTCTGGAACCCGCCTGGTGGAGGGGCACTGGATGGGGCACAGGGGACTCCAGAACCCCCCTGGTGGAGGGGCACTGGATGGGGCACAGGGGGCTCTGGAACCCCCCTGGTGGAGGGGCACTGGATGGGGAGCAGGGGGCTCTGGAACCCGCCTGGTGGAGGGCACTGGATGGGGCACAGGGGGCTCTGGAACCCGCCTGGTGGAGGGCACTGAATGGGGCACAGAGGGCTCTGGAACCCGCCTGGTGGAAAGGCACTGAATGGGACACAGAGGGCTCTGGAACCCGCCTGGTAGAAGGCACTGGATGGGGCACAGGGGGCTCTGGAACCCGCCTGGTGGAGGGGCACTGGATGAGGCATAGAGGGCTCTGGAACCTGCCTGGTGGAGAGGCACTGGATGGGGCACAGGGGGCTCTGGAACCCGCCTGGTGGAAGGGCACAGGGGGCTCTGGAACCCCCCTGGTGGAGGGACTGCTGGATGGGGCACAGGGGGCTCTGGAACCCCCCTGGTGGAGGGGCTGCTGGATGGGGCACAGGGGGTTCTGGAACCCCCCTGGTGGAGGGGCTGCTGGATGGGGTGCAGAGGGCTCTGGAACCCGCCTGGTGGAGGGGCACTGGATGGGGCACAGAGGGTTCTGGAACCCGCCTGGTGGAGGGGCACTGGATGGGGCACAGAGGGCTCTGGAACCCGCCTGGTGGAGGGGCACTGGATGGGGCACAGAGGGCTCTGGAACCCGCCTGGTGGAGGGGCACAGGGGGCTCTGGAACCCCCCTGGTGGAGGGCACTGGATGGGGAGCAGGGGGCTCTGGAACCCGCCTGGTGGAAGGGCACTGGATGGGGAGCAGGGGGCTCTGGAACCCGCCTGCTGCAGCAGCTGTAGCTGCCCAGGGCCTGGAAAATGGGCTCCCGAGGGCAGGCCTCACTCGTGCCCGTGCCAGCCCTGCGCCTCCAGGGCCTGCCATGTGGTTTACGGAGCACCAGTGGGTTTCCTAGGATGTGCTGTGTGTCCCTATGAGCTGCCGTCAGAGCACACCAGTGTCCGGAGTGCAGGGGGCACAGGGCACAGTGCCCGCGGGTATGTGGTCAGGTCAGCGCCTGGTTCTGGGCCCGGCTTCCCCAGCTTTCCACGAGACTGTGCGCGTGCAGTCTGAGAGCCCGTGTTTCCCACGCTCAGCCACTGAGGCCCCGCATTCCAGAGCGTCCTGAAGGACCGGCTTGCGTTTTATTATGTAGCCGGGCCCGCTGGGGTAGCTGCTCCTTCCCTTCCTGTCTGTCTTCTCTGAGGCAGGAAGGAGCTGCAGGCGGGCGGTTGGGAGCTGCAGCTGGTGGTTAGGAGTGCGCTTCATTTGAGCGCAGCTTATTTGCAGACATTTTAGGAAGTAAATCTGGGAAACCATTTGTGACTCTGCAGTCAGCTTGGAGAAAGAAAACGGCTGCATTTTAGATTTATTTCATCATCTTTTATTATACAAGTAATACATGCTTGTTGAGAAAAATAAATAAATAAAACATAAAGCCAGAAAACGCATAAGCACAAAACAGCAGTCCCTGTTAGCCTCCACCTGAATCCTACCACTGTATTCTTTGTGGTGTCTTATCCTTCCAGATTTTGTTTCTGATGCATGCATGGATGGATGGATGGATGGATGGATGGATGGATGGATGGATGGATGATGGATGGATGGATGATGGATGGATGATGGATGGATGGACGGATGGATGGATGGATGGATGATGGATGGATGATGAATGGATGGATGATGGATGGATGATGGATGGATGGATGGATGGATGGATGGATGGATGGATGGATGATGGATGGATGGATGATGGGTGGATGGATGGATGGATGGATGGATGGATGGATGGATGGATGGATGATGGATGGATGGATGATGGGTGGATGGATGGATGGATGATGGATGGATGGATGGATGGATGGATGGATGGATGGATGGATGGATGGATGGATGGATGATGGATGGAAGATGGATGCGTGGATGGATGGATGGATGGATGATGGATGGATGGATGGATGGATGGATGGATGATGGATGGATGGATGATGGATGGATGGATGGATGGATGGAAGATGGATGCATGGATGGATGGATGATGGATGGATGGATGGATGGATGGATGGATGGATATATGCATGGATGGATGGATGGATGATGGATGGATGGATGATGGATGGATGATGGATGCATGGATGATGGATGCATGGATGGATGATGGATGGGTGGATGCATGGATGGATGGAAGATGGATGCATGGATGGATGGATGATGGATGTATATATGATGGATGGATGGATGGATGATGGATGGATGGATGGATGGATGGATGGATGGATGGATGATGGATGGATGATGGATGGGTGGATGGATAATGGATGGATGGGTGGATGGATGATGGATGGATGGATGGATGGATGGATGATGGATGGAAGATGGATGCATGGATGGATGGATGATGGATGGATGGATGGATGGATGGATGGATGGATGGATACATGCGTGGATGGATGGATGGATGGATGGATGATGGATGGATGGATAGATGATGGATGCATGGATGGATGGATGATGGATGCATGGATGGATGGATGGATGCATGGATGGATGGATGGATGATGGATGGATGGATGGTGGATGGGTGGATGAATGGATGGATGGAAGATGGATGGGTAGATGGATGGATGGGTGGATGGAAGATGGATGCATGGATGGATGGAAAATGAATGCATGGATGGATGGATGCATGATGGATGCATGGATGGATGGATGGATGCATGGATGGATGGATGGATGGATGGATGATGGATGATGGATGGATGGATGAATGGATACATGCATGGATGGATGGATGGATGGATGATGGATGGATGGATGATGGATGGATGATGGATGCATGGATGATGGATGCATGGATGGATGATGGATGGGTGGATGCGTGGATGGATCGATGGATGCATGATGGATGCATGGATGGATGGATGGGTGGATTCATGATGGATGCATGGATGGATGGATGCATGATGGATGGATGGATGGATGAGGAATGATGAATGCATGGATGGATGGATGGAAGATGGATGCATGGATGGATAGATGGATGCATGCATGATGGATGCATGGATGGATGGATGGATGGATGGATGATGGATGATGAATGCATGGATGGATGGAGATGCATAGGCAAATATAAAAGACAAGTGTTAAAATGAAAATTAAATGATGCTAGTCATCCTTTCTTTCTTTTTTTTTTTTTTTTTTTTTAAGTAAAAGAGCAAACCATGTGGACATTTGTTAAGGTATTATATGTGTACATATCTTACCATTGCCCCCCCCCACACCACTCCCATATATGCCCTCACCCCCCAGAGTTTTGCGTCCATTGGTTATGCTTATATGCATGCATACAAGTCCTTTGATTGATCTCTTATCTTCCCCACCTCTCCCTAACCTTCCTGCTGTAATTTGACAGACTGTTTGGTGCTTTACTGCCTCTGTATCTATCTTTTTGTTCAAGTTTTTAATGTCCTTTATTATCCATAAATGAGTGAGGTCATGTGGTATTTTTCTTTCATTGACTTGCTTATTTCACTTAACATAATGTTCTCCAATTCCATCCAGGTTGCTGCAAATGGTAAGAATTCCTTCTTTTTTATGGCAGCATAATATTCCATTGTGTAGATGTACCATAGTTTTCTGATCCAGTCATCTCTTGATGGGCACCTAGGCTGTTTCCAGATCTTAGCTATTGTAAATTGTGCTGCTATGAACATAGGGGTGCATATTTCCTTTCTTATTGGTGTTCCCAGTTTCTTAGGATATATTCCTAGGAGTGGGATTACTGGGTCAAATGGGAGTTCCATTTTCAGTTTTTTGAGGAAACTCCATACTGTTCTCCACAGTGGCTGCACCAGTCTGCATTCCCACCAGCAGTGCACGAGGGTTCCTTTTTCTCCGCATCCTCGCCAACACTTGTCGTTTGTTGATTTGTTGATGATAGCCATTCTGACAGGTGTGAGATGATAGCGCATTGTTGTTTTGATTTGCATCTCTCGGATAATTAGTGACCTTGAGCATGTTTTCATGTGTCTCTTGGCCTTCCTTCTGTCTTCTTTGGAAAAGATTCTATTTAGGTCCGTTGCCCATTTTTTTATTGGATCATTTATCTTCCTTTTATTAAGTTGTATAAGCTGCCTGTAGATGTTGGAGATTAAACCTTTATCAGTGATGCCATTTGCAAATATGTTCTCCCATGCAGTGGGCTTTCTTCTTGTTTTGTTGATAGTTTCTTTTGCTGTAAAAAAGCTTTTTATTTTGATGTAGTCCCATTTGTTTATTTTCTCTTTAGCTTCCATTGCCCTAGGGGCAGTATCGGTGAAGAAGTTCTTTTGACATATGTCTGAGATTTTGCTGCCTGTGGATTCCTCTAGTATTTTTATGGTTTCCCGTCTTATGTTTAAGTCCTGTATCCATTTTGAGTTTATTTTTGTGTATGGTGTAAGTTGGTGATCTAGCTTCATTTTTTTGCATGTGTCTGTCCAATTTTCCCAACACCATTTATTGAAGAGACTGTCTTTATTCCATTGTATGTTCATGCCTCCTTTGTCAAATATTAATTGAGCATAGTGGTTTGGATCAATATCTGGATTCTCTATTCTGTTCCATTGATCTATATGTCTGTTCTTGTGCCAGTACCAGGCTGTTTTGAGAATAGTGGCTTTGTAATACAGCTTGAAATCTGGTATTGAGATCCCTCCTACTTTATTCTTCTTTCTCAGGATTGCTGTGGCTATTCGGGGTCTTTTTTTATTCCAGATGAATTTTTGGAGAGTTCTTTCAAGGTCTGTGAAATATGCCATTGGTATTTTAATGGGGAGTGCATTGAATCTATAGATTGCTTTGGGTAGTATGGACATTTTAATTATGTTTATTCTACCAATCCATGAACATGGTATGTTCTTCCATCTGTTTACGTCTTCCTCTATCTCTTTTTTCAGTGTCCTGTAGTTTTCCGTGTATAGGTCTTTTACCTCCTTAGTTAAGTTTATTCCTAGGTATCTTAATTTTTTTGGTGCGATGGTAAATGGGATTGCCTTTTTAGTCTCTCTGTCTGTAAGTTCACTATTGGTGTATAGAAAGGCCATAGATTTCTTGGCGTTAATTTTGTATCCTGCTACATTGCCGAATTCATTTATTAAGTCTATTAGTTTTTTGATGGAGTCTTTCGGATTTTTTATGTACAATATCATGTCGTCTGCAAATAAAGACAGCTTTACTTGTTCTTTTCCAATTTGGATGCCTTTTATTTCTTCTTCTTGTCTAATTGCATTAGCTAATACTTCCAGTACTATGTCAAACAGGAGTGGTGAGAGTGGGCATCCCTGTCTTGTTCCTGTTCTTAGGGGAAATGTTTTTAGCTTTTGTCCATTGAGTATGATGTTTGCTGTGGGTTTATCATATATAGCTTTTATTATGTTGAGGTATGAGCCTTCCATTCCCACCTTGTTGAGAGTTTTTATCAAGAAAGGGTGTTGGATTTTGTCAAATGCTTTTTCTGCATCAATTGATATGACTATGTGATTTTTATCTCTCAATTTGTTTATGTGATGTATCACGTTTATTGATTTGCGGATATTGTACCATCCTTGCATTCCTGGGATAAATCCTACTTGGTCATGGTGTATGATCTTTCTGATGTGCTGCTGGAGCCGATTTGCTAGAATTTTGTTGAGGATTTTGGCATCTATGTTCATGAGGGATATTGGTCTGTAATTCTCTTTCATTGTGTTGTCTTTATCTGGTTTTGGTATTAGGGTGATGCTGGCTTCATAGAAGGAGCTTGGAAGTGTTCCTTCCTCTTGAATTTTTTGGAATAGTCTGAGGAGTATAGGTTTTAGTTCTTCCTTGAATGTTTGGTAGAACTCTCCTGTGAAGCCATCAGGCCCCGGGCTTTTGTTTGCCGGAAGCTTTTTGATGACTTCTTCAATTTCGTCCATAGTTATTGGCCTATTGAGCTGTTGAGATTCTTCTTGATTGATTTTTGGAAGGTTGTATTTTTCTAGGAATATGTCCATTTCCTCCAGGTTGTCCAGTTTGTTGGAATAGAGCTGTTCGTAGTATTTTGTAACAATCCTTTGTATCTCAGCAGGGTCTGTTGTTATTTCACCTCTTTCATTTCTGATTTTGTTTATTTGGGTCCTCTCTCTTTGCTTCTTGGTGAGCCTGGCTAGAGGTCCATCAATCTTGTTTATCTTTTCAAAGAACCAGCTCTTGGTTTTGTTGATCTTTTGTATTGTTTCTTTGGTCTCTATGTCATTTATCTCCGCTCTGATCTTTGTTATTTCCTTCCTTCTGGTTACACTGGGCTTTTCTTGCTGCTCTTTTTCTAGCTCTTTGAGTTGTAGGGTTAGGTAATTTATTACCATTGTTTCTTGTTTTTTGCAATAGGCTTGTAGAGCTATGAACTTCCCTCTCAAGACTGCTTTCGCTGTGTCCCATAGATTTTGGATTGTTGTGTTTTCATTGTCATTTGTTGCCATGATGTTTTTTATTTCTTCCTTGATCTCTCTGGTGACCCAGTCCTTGTTTAATAGCATGCTGTTTAGTCTCCATGTGTTTGATTTCTTTGGATTGTATTTATTGTAGTTGATGTCCAGTTTTATGCCACTGTGATCTGAGAAGATGCTTGATATAATTTCTATCTTCTTGAATTTGAAGAGACTTTGCCTGTGACCCAGCATATGGTCTATCTTTGAAAATGACCCATGTGCACTTGAGAAGAATGTATATTCTGTGGCTTTGGGGTGAAATGTTCTGAAGATGTCAATTAATTCCTTCTGGTCTAGTGAGTCATTTAGGATTGCTGTTTCTTTGCTGATTTTTTGTTTAGAGGATTTGTCCAATGGTGATAGTGGGGTATTAAAGTCTCCTACTATGATTGTATTGCTATTAATCTCTCCCTTGATATCTTCCAGGAGTTTTTTTATGTATTTGGGTGCTCCTATATTGGGAGCATATATGTTTACCAGAATTATTTCTTCTTGTTGGATTTCTCCCTTTAGTATTATGAAGTGGCCTTCCTTATCTCTTGTTATGGCATTTACTTTGAGGTCTAATTTGTCAGATATAAGTATTGCTACCCCAGCTTTTTTTTCATTTCCATTTGCCTGGAAGATATTTTTCCATCCCTTCACTTTCAATCTGTGTGAGTCTCTTGTTGTGAGGTGGGTCTCTTGTAGACAGCATATATATGGGTCATGCTTTTTTATCCATTCAGCCACTCGATGTCTTTTTATTGGAGCATTTAGTCCGTTTACATTTAAAGTTATTACTGAAAGGTATTTGTTTGTAGTCATATCTATTTTTGTGTCTGTATTCCTTCTTACCTGTTTATTTCTTCTTTTTACAGTATTCCCTTTAGCAATTCTTGCATTGCTGGTTTGGTGGTGATAAACTCCCTGAGTCTTTTTTTGTCTGCGAAGCTCCTGATTTCCCCTTCAATTTTGATTGATAGTCTTGCTGGATATAGTATTCTTGGATTCAGTCCTTTGCTTTGCAACACTTTGTATACCTCCTTCCATTCACTTCTAGCTTGTTGTGTTTCTGTTGAGTAATCATTTGACAATCTGATGGGTGTTCCTTTGTAGGTAACTCTCTGTCTCTCTCTTGCTGCCTTTAAGATTCTCTCTTTATCATTTATATTTGCCATTGAGATTATGACATGTCTTGGTGTGGGTCTTTTGGGGTTGATCCTGCTTGGGACTCTCTGTACTTGCGTAACTTTTATCTTTCCCATATCCGGGAAGTTTTCTGTCATTATTTCTTCAAATAGATTTTCTAATCCCTGCTGCTCTTCTTGTCCTTCTGGCAGCCCTATTATACGCATGTTACTTCGCTTCATGTTGTCCCGAAGCTCCCTTAGGCTTTCCTCCTGCTTTTTAATTTTTTTCTCCAATTGCTGTTCAGATTGAGCTTGTTTCTGTACCTGATCTTCTAACTCACTAATTCGGTCCTCTGCTTCTTGTAGTCTACTGTTGAAACTTTCCATGGTGTTTTTGATTGTAGCTATATCACTTTTCATTTCTTCCTGATTCTTGCATAAGTTGTTGATTTTCTCATCCATCCGATGTATAAATTCCACGACCATTGCTCTGAACTCCTTTTCGGTCATGTTGCAAGCTTCAGTTTCACTAATTTCCTTTCTTGGCGACTCCACATTTTCTTTCCTCTGTGAGTTATTTCGTTTCCCCATTCTGGCTATCACCAGAAAGCTCAAGCTTCCGTTTGTGTGGACCTCGGCCGTGCGCTGTGGGGACTTCGCTCCACCCGAGTTTCACTGAAGTGCTCTGACACTAGGACGTGTGGCTGCCTTTGATTGGTGGGAACCAGACTTGCCCAGGGTCAGTGTCCCCAGTGTTCCGTGTGGTCTCGTGTGCACACTTAGAATCAGGGGCCTTGTCAGCACCACACTGTTGGTATGTGCCGAAAATGAGATCCTTAGCATATGCCAGGAGTCAGAGTTTCCCTGTATCTGCACCAAGAATCGAGTGTCAGAGTCTCTGTTGCCTTGTGCAGTTTCTCGTTGAGAATCAGGGTCCCTGTGTGTGCATGCACCAACAATTGGGGTCGTTGGCTCTTAGTGTGAATGCGCTGTGAGTCAGGGATCCCAGGCAGCTGTGTCCGGCGTGCCAAATTCCCTGAAGTGGAGCTGCGTCCTGTGTGTGCTCTCTCTACTCCCATGTGGACATTTGGATGAAGATCATTGGTGTCACAGGCAGCACCCCAGGGAAGATGGCGCAGAGGTCAATTCCCTCAACCGCACGGCCTGGTGGTGGAACACGGGCACTTCCTATTGGCAGCTCCCCAAGGCAGAAAGGAAGGGGCGGGTCACACACGAACTCGTCATCCTTTCTTTCAATTGTGAAACAATATATATCAAAGAAAGCCTCCCCGTCCATTAATTTAGACAGGCACCTTGTTTTTAGTATCTGTGTAGTGTTTCATGCTGGATAAGCCATCATTTATAAAGCCAGTCCTCTGTTGATGAGCATCTGCATTGTGCCAAGTGTTCCTCTCTCAGCAGTGCAGAGAGCACCCGGCCCCTGGGCATTTGTGGGGGATCCTCTTGTTCCTTTACTACAGAGTTGTAACAGGGGCTTGGGAGGGTTCCAGTACCTGGTTTTCTGTACACAGGCTGGAACGCACTGATTTCTTTCCTCATCGTTCCCTTTAATCCTTGCCTACGTGACAAGTAGAAAAATGTTAAATTGTGTGTTTTTTTAAAGATACTTTTTATTGATTTCAGAGAGGATGGGAAAGGGAGAGAGAGATAGAAAAATCAAAGATGAGAGAGACTCATTGATCGGTGACCTCCTGCACGCCTCACACTGGGGATGGAGTCCACAACCCGGGGATGTGCCCTGACCAGGAATTGAACCGCGACTTCCTGGTTCATAGGTCAAACTTGTTTTAATTAGACTTTTAAAATTACCAATGAGTTTGAGCTATTTTATATATATGTTGGATTACCTGTTTATAATCTTAGTCTGTTGCTCTATTGAGTATATTTATCATATTGATTTGTAAAAGCTACTCATATATTATGAAAATTAACCTGTATTTTTCATGTATATTAGCAAAGAGTTTTTCCCACTCATTTTTCTTTCATTGTTATGTGTGTGTGTGTTGTTTTTTACCAAATAAAAATAAATATATTGTTGGACCTAGTCACTATTTAAGTGATTTCTGGCTTGAAAATGTTCCTTAGAAAGGACTTCTCACACCAATGTTATGTATTATGTAATATTCATCTTCATTTTCTTCTACTATTACAGTTTTATTATTCTACTCAGTGTACATTTGGCGCTATCTAAGGTTTATCTGAGGATAAGATAGCAAAGAGATTAATTTTTTTTAATGTTCATCCAGTTACTTCAATACCATTTATGACATAGTTCATCATGGTTTGGTGTATTCGAGCCTCAATTTCTACAGTCAGGTTATGATGAAAAGGAAACATTTAATATCTAATTGTACCTCTGACAATATTAATAACCAAAAGCTCTTTCATTCTAACAGGTGTCTCCTGGGAGAATCAACAATCAAAAGCTGCCACCAGGGACTTCCTCCTCCGCTGTTCCGAAGCGCCCGAAAACAGCTGGGAAGACCGCTCCTTGGATGAAATCGGGAGGACCTTTTGCCAGGAGGTGAGGATGTTCTCCAAGTGTGGGCAGAGAGGGGCCGCGTGCAACACCTTTTGGTGAGACGTCAGTTCTAACATTAGTTTTGCTCCTACCTCCACCCCCTAAACTCTACTTCCCCATCTCCTACTAACGGTAACACATTGATAATAGTAATGGTGATGAGACCTGGATTAAGTGCCTGCTTTGTGTTACTCACACACCAAATCTTATAAGAAATATTTAGGACATATAAAAACAGGATGCAGCTGCCCTGGCCTGGTGGCTCAGTTGCTGGGAGTGTTGTCCTGTGCACCACAAGCTGGTGGGTTTGACTCCCGGTCCAGAGGCAACTGACCCACCTCTCTCTCTCTCTCTCTCTCTCTCTCTCTCTCTCTCTCTCTCTTTCTCTCATTCAATAAAAACATATCCTCGGGTGAGGATGAAAACAACAACATGATACAGCTTTATTGAATAAAATATAGGAAACTTGCATAAGAAAAGAGGCCTTTTCTAGTTTTTGGATTGGAAGATTCGCTATTAATGCCTGCTCTCCCGATTAGAACCTTTTCTTTTGGAAAGTTATAATGGAGGACGCACCCTCCCACATATGTAGGAAAAGGTTATGGAGGTCGAATAGTGGAGACGGTATGGCACTGTTCCAGTAGTGGACATTCAGAGTGATTTGAAACAGTAGTTGGATAGTAGAGCAATCTTTACATGTGAATTCTGCTTATGATTTGAGGTGTGGAGGGATGGGAAGTGGAATATTCACTAATTATTGTTGGGATAATTCTAGCCATTTGAGGGAGAAAAGCTGTAAACTTCCACTCTTCACACCCAAATACATTCTATATGCATCCACTATTTAAATTTAAAAGTAAATAATGTGGGTGAAAACATTTTAAGATTGACATTTAGGCTTTTAAATGTGAAGTGAAGCCCAAAAACCATAAAGAAAAAGATTGGTTCATTAGTCTACATTGAAACGGAAAGGCTCTCTACGGCAACACTTCATGTAAACAAATGATAAGCTTGGCGAAAAGTGTGCCCATAAACAAGAGGTAAGCAGTAACTGCTCCTCACAGACGTGGCACCCTTACAAATTCTTGATAGAGAATTTTCAGCAGGAAATTGTCAGTGAGGAAAAAACTAAGAAAAGAAGTGAGCACTGAATAGACTCCTGGTCACTTGGTGAAACTTTAGTTGTTGTTAATGAATTTATTGGTTTCATCAAAACATATGAGTATTACAAATCATAAATGTGAGCAATTCTGAAAAGTATAAAGAAGAAAGTAATAAACTGTTCAGAATCTACCACCCAGCAATAATCAAAGGCAACATTTGGCGAACATAATTCTAGGCCTGTCTCGATTCACAAACATAGAAGGATGGCTGTGTCGGTGGGTGGGTGGGTGGATACATACATAGAAACAATTTTCTAAGGAGGGAACCATACATTCAAAAAAAAATACATTTTATTGTTTTTTTACAGAGAGGAAGGAAGAGGGATAGAAAGTTAGAAACATCGATGAGAGAGAAACATCGATCAGCTGCCTCCTGCACACCCCCTACCGGGGATGTGCCCGCAACCAAGGTACATGCCCTTGACCGGAATCGAACCTGAGACCTTTCAGTCTGCAGGCTGACGCTCTATCCACTGAGCCACACCGGTTAGGGCCATACATTTTCTTCTTTACGAGGAAGGCCCATTTGATTTAAATTTCTCTGGGCTGCCTTCCTGCCAGGCACCTCACAGGAGCCCTCCCATTCAGCCTTCCCAGCCACTCCGTGTTGTAGGCACTCTTATCATCCCTTTCAAGCTGGGGAAACTGAGGCACAAAGAGGTTTAATGACTTGCCCACGGTTAGTTACCCTGCCAGTAAGTTCTGGAGCTACGTTTAAGCCCCTGGTCCTTGCCTGGCCAGCGTGGCTCAGTGGTTGAGTGTCCACCTATGAATCAGGAGACCACGGTCCGATCCCAGTCAGGGCACATGCCCAGGTTGCAGGCTTGGTTCCCAGTGTGGGGCATGCAGGAGGCAGCCGATCCATGATTCTCTCTCATCATTGATGTTTCTATCTCTCTCCCTCTTCCTTCTTCTCTGATTCAATAAAAACAATAAACAAACAAACAAACAACCCCCAGTCCTTGCTCACAGTGCTGTCCTCAAGTGAAGCCAATGGCATTGCTGAACTGCGGATAGGTGTGTCATCACTCAGGAGTCGTAAGGCCCCCAGAGGGGCTTCGAGGCAAGAAAAGAGGTGCAGACAGTCATTAGGAACTGAAGCGATCGGGTGTTGGAAGGTTGTCTCACCATAGACAGGAGGGCTGGCTCTCTGCTCGGAAACCCAGCGTGACCGGCACTTCCTGGGTCTCCCTGGTCTCCCTCCCTCCTACCCACCGTACGGTTTTCGCAGTTTGTTTTATTCTCAGAGTCCCTGGTGTTGACGCTGTCCTGTCACCGTCGCTCCTCACGGGCTCTGCCCTGTTGTACTTGCACATGGACTCAGGGCCACGCTTGCTGGTGTGCGCCTTGCAGAACTCTTCATTCTGACCTATCAGCCGGCTGACCTCTTTGTCAAGTAATTCCCCCGGGAACGGCTCATGGGCTTCCCCTTCATTGTTTCATGTTGGAGCCCGTCCCCTGCTGCTTTTTCACGGGAACAACACCGTCACGCTCTGTTTCTCACGACGTGTGTCCATCGTCTGCGGGCACTGGGCGTCTGGAGAAGCCACAGGGGTCACCTAATCCCCCTGTAGGGGACTTGCCCTCCCTGGATGCCTAAGTACTTTTTCTTGATCCTTGAAATTAAAAAGCAAACTAAGCGGTCCTGGCGTGGGGCACGTCGAGTTTCCTGGGGCACAGAGTGTTCTGATGTGCGGACTTGTTCCTTCATTTCAGGAAAGTCTCCCCAGTCCATCACTAGAGAATCCCCACCCCGCTCTCCTCCCCTCTGCCTCTTCCTGCTCCCTCCGCCCGCAGCCCTCCTGTTGCCCCCGGACTGGACCACCGGGCCTGTCCTGATGGCCACCCCTCCCCGGCCTGCTCTAATCAATGGGCTTCTCGGAGTTCTCTCGAGCCATCCCTCCACCAGGGGTTCTAATCCCAGCCTCGGCGCTTGTTCTTGCTGATCCTAATTCGTTTATTAGTTCGCATAATGCTGTTATTTTTGTTTTTTATTTCCATAGTTCTGAAATATCCCTTCTCATCTCTTTTTATTGTTTTATCAACGTGTCTTCAAGCTTTTCTTTCAACGAATTCATGTTTTTATTTAGTTCCTTTTTATGGCATCAAACCTTTGCAGGTGATGTGTTTGTGTTTTTTTCATATTTCTTTTCTTAAAATATTTTTTTCTGTGAGTTTCCTTTGGAAAGCTTAGTGTTTCCTTTTCTTTTTATTTATTATTTTAAAAAATATATTTGTATTGATTTCAGAGAGGAAGGGACAGGGAGAGAAAGAGAGAAGCATCAATGATGAGAGAAAATCATGGATCAGCTGCCTCCAATACTCCCCACACTGGGGAGCGAGCCAGCAACCCGGGCATGTGCCCTGACCGGGAATGGAGCCGTGACCTCCTGGTTCATAAGTTGATGCTCAGCCACTGAGCTGTGCCAGCCAGGCTCGTATTATGTTCCTATGCAGTCTGGGTTCTTGGTCTTCTGCTTGACATTTGTCTGTGCCTTGTAGTCTGTGTGCAGAGCTGCGAGACCATCGCCTTCCATCCTGGTGGTGCTTAGGACACAGTCCTCTTACTACGGGGGGATCCCCAACGTCATCTTCTCGCCATGCAGTTTCCCATTATCCACACCTGCACAGCGCACATGCTCCCATTATCCACACCCGCACAGCGCACATGCTCCCATTATCCACACCCGCACAGCGCACATGCTCCCATCATCCACACCCGCACACGCACATGCTCCCATCATCCGCACCCGCACAGTGCACACTCCCATCATCCACACCCGCACAGCACACACTGCCATTATCCGCACCCGCACAGCGCACACACTCCCCTCGGCATCGACACCTGGACCGCCCCGTCTGTGCTGACCCATTCGCTGCTGCCCCACGTGGCCGTGCAGTCCCCGCTGCCCTGCGGAAGGCTCTCTGGGAATCAGGCCGGGAGTGCAGGCGCTGGCGAGGGTGTGGGGCGCAAACTGCTCTGCTCCGTGGCAGTGCCTACCTTTTCCCAGGTATCAGTGCCCGCGCCCGCAGACACTTGATGTGAGTTCACATTTTCCGTGTGAGGCAGGCGCGATGGCATCTCAGCCACGCTTTCTCGTTCCACTTTTTAAAAACAGATGTGCCAAATGGCTTTTGTGCAACATTGCTTTGGATGATTTTTGGTTAAAAAAAATCCATTTTTAACAAATATTTAATGAGTTTGCCTACTTCCTGCCAAATTGTGCCTCATTCTAGGTACTTATTAGTGAACAAAGCAGCCATAGTCTCTGCTTTCAGGAAGGTGGCATGATGGTACTCCAGGGAGAGAGGTGTCAAATACACACACACACACACACACACACACACACACATTCTCACACACACATTCACACACATTTACACTCATACACATTCTCACACATTCACACACTCACACATTACACTCACACACATTCACACACACAGTTATACTCACACACATTCTCACAACACATTTACACTCACATTCTCACACAATTCACACACACACTCACATTTACACTCACATTCTCACACACATTCACACACACATTTACACTCATACACATTCTCACACACATTCACACACATTTACACTCATTCTCACACACAATTCACACACACACATTTACACTCACATTCTCACACACAATTCACACACATTCACACTCACACATGTACACACATATATTCACATTCACACTCACACGTACACACATATATTCACACATTCACACAATTCACACACACATTCACACTCACACACACATTTACACTCACACATTCTCACACACACATTCCCACACTCACACAATTCACACACACCTTCATACTCACACACTCACACACACATTCACACACACATTCACACACATGTTCACACACACTCGCACTCACACACTCATAAATACAAAAAACATACAAACACATCACCTGCTCCTGAGGGAGTGACAGCCAAGGAGAGGCACTACAAGAGACTATCAAGGGGCCGCATCTGGATCGGGGACCAGGAAACATTTAAACAAAGCAAACGTGTAAGCAGAAATGGGCGCAGCTTTCGGTCGTCCACATGTGGCCGGCACCACGCATCGTGGAGAAGTGTGATGCCCACACGTGCCGGCTCTTAGGGAACCCGTTGCCAGTGGCTGCTCAGCGGAAAGCACCTCCCTGTGCCGGAGGACAGGGTCGCACTGGATGGAAGTGCTGCCCGTGCTCCCGTGATGCCGACGGCGTGGGGGTCACTGTACGACTGGGTGCTGAGACCCCCACGATCCACGTATCCTCTCTTGTGCCTTGCTGAATTGCTTGCTTTTTCATCTTGTGCTTCTTTATAAACAGTGCCGATGAAAATTCCTAAAAGCCTAGGCATGTCGCAGAGATCCCCTTTCTGTTTCCCTCCCTGCTCTTTCTCGAAAAACGCCGATGTCGGAACCGTTCCGGACACAAACCTCATCGGAGACCAAACGCCGGGAGGGTGTTGACAGTGGTTTCATGGCTCCGCCCAGCTCTGGCGTCTCTCCTGGGGCCTCCCCGGGCGCCCACCTCCCTGAAAGAGAGGCGCGCAGACTTAGCCACATTTTGGGTGAAATTTACACAACTTTCTAAGAAGCTTAGGCTCTGTGATTCTCTAAATATTTTCAGAGCTTTCCCCTGGTTGTCCAGTATTCCCGGAAGTTTTCATGAGCCGGCTTCTTACCTTGTGGACAGACTCTTGTTCATATGTCTCCATGTCCCGGCAGCTTTTCTGAAGTCACTTTTCATACCTCGTTGGTGGCTAGTTTGTCTACCTTCTTACCCCGGTTAGCAGGAAGAACTGAAATGGGACAGAGCGGAGAGGGTTGGCAATACTGGAGAATATTAATCCCTCAACAATAAACAGCAGGAAAGCCTTTGGCAGGAAAGCCAGTCTTTGTAGTACTTAACAGTCACAGACTAAATCGTTAGTTAACCTACTTCACTGCATTTGCAAAGTCCCGCAAGCAAAGCTCATTCACCCCGGTTCTCTCTAATTCTTATTAAAGAATAAAGGAAAGTCCAGTGTGTGCTGTTTCTGAGTCCTTAGCAGTGCTCCTCTCTATAAAGCCACTTGGTTTTTAATGAGAGGTGGCCGTTTTCCGTGTGATGGACCGTAGTCAGGAGGAGCAGGGGGGCGGGCGCAGCGGGAAGGATGGGGGTAAGATGCATCACCCTGGCAGGCCCGCCTGCCCTCAGCCTGAGCCTGCATGTGGGGGCGCTGCTTGTGGGGGCGCTGCTGGTCCTGGGAGCCTGTCTGCCTCCAGCAAGCAGCTGGGACCCGGACCCTGTTCTGCAGGAGCTCATCAGTTAAACATTTGAGCTTCAGTGCCTGCCGTGGCCCCTTTCTGATCAGTTTTCGGAGAGGGAAGTGGGAAGAGGTTTGGGGAAAAGAGGTTGCGTTGCCCTGTGAGGCGGGGTCTGCACGCATGCTACGCTCTCCGTTGCAGCTTGCCAAGTGCCGCGAGAAGGTGGAAAAGGCCCTGAGCGCCGGGGACCCCTCCAAGTGCGGGTACATCTCCCTGAACTACCTCAAGATCGTCCTCGACTCCTTCGTGTACCGGTTGCCGAGAAGGATCTTCATCCCGCTGATGAAAAGGTAAGAGTCCCTGCTTCCTGGATGTCTTTTCCCTCACACGCCAGCCGCCCGCGAGGGGAAGGAGGGCCTCCCTTAGTTCTTATTAAATGCTGTGGGCTTTTCGCTGCTGAAAAGCTCAACCGCGCGTGGGAGCAAAGAGAATGAGGGAATTATGCGCTCAGGTCCCCACGCCCTCAACCCCAGGTGTTTTTGAAACGAACACCAGACATCACATTTCGCTGGCAAGATCTCCAAAAGGTAAGAACTCTTAGAAACACGAAAACACGTTTTCACCCCTCGGAGAATTATTGATGGTGATAAACATCCAGTCAGGGTTTGGATGTGACATATTTTCTTTTATGACGTGTATTTGAGTCCGGATCCAAATCGGGCCGCACACGTCATCTGGTTGGTTTGCACAATTCTCTGCGGTCGCTAGGCCCCTCTCCGTCTGCTCATCATCCCCCGAGGCGCGTGTAGGAGCCGCGCTGTTTGCTACGAGGAGTTTCTTACGACACGAATCTGTCGGTGGTGCCCGCAGTGACAGTCAGTACGCTTTCCTGCCTCCCTCCCCCAGCCCGCCCGGAGCTGATAGATCTGTAGACCCACGTCCAGTTTGGGGGCAAGAATTCTTCATAACAGACTGTTTGTCTCTTCGGCGATGTGCGCGGCCACGTTGACCGGACTAATGTGCACGCACTCGGTCGCGAGTCTGCCGAGCGGTGATGTTCCCGCAGGTCCTCCTGCTCTTATTGGTGGGGCTGCTTCTGCAGTGAAAGCGTCCCCTCCCCAGTGACGGCGACAAGAGGCCCCATCAACCTAAGAAAGGCAGGAGACCCTGGGCTTCCTAGCACCTCCTAGAGCAATGAGCCATCTTCCTTGAAAAATAGTTCCAACCCATTTCTATTTGTTGCAGTTGTCATTCCATTGATACTCAGTCTGTTCTGTCGTGGTCGGGGCGGGGTGGGGGAGCCTCTTGCATCGGCCCTGAGTCGGCTGCTGTCACCCTCAGAGTCTGTGTCGCTCTCTTGCTTTCTGGCTGACACATGCTCCCGGCTCCTCGGGTCATCTCTTGGCCCCGACCTGGAATCAGCCATTCTCCAGGATCCGTTTCCTTCCCGTTGGGAGTGGAGTGTGGAGCCCAAACTCTGGGTGAGGAGCTCAGAGGACCTTTCTCAGGGGAGCTCGGGTGGAGGCTCATGGGAAGATTGTCTTACAAAGCTCTGGGCACTGCTGGGCACTCGGGTGACCTAGAAAGGAAAGGCCCAGGGCAAGGAAGAGGAAGAAGGGGTGCTAAGCTTGGCCAGCGCGTCATTTCCCACCACACCCCTTTCCTTCTCCGCGCCCTGTGTATGCAGAGTCGCCACATGCGGCCACTGGCTCCCCCAGAGCGAGGACGCCATGGGCCAGCACGCATCTGTGTGGTCCCACCTGTGCCCGGTGGCATTCCGTAGGGTTGCCTCCTTGGACAACTGAACGTCATACAGACATTTCTTTTTCATTCATTTTCAATTTTACAAGTAGCAGTTTAGTAGCAGCAGGGAAGATCAAAACCAGCGTCCTGTCCACCTCACGTAGCAAATTTACTGCTTTCATTTCCCACGCTCTCTTCTGCTTTGTGTCCGCATGCATCTATAACTTCCACGTATTTGTAATCCGAGAGTGTCTCCAGTTTTATATTGTGCTTTTTAAAATAGGAACGCATATTACAGACATCCTTCATACTGCCGTTGTGGCCTTCCGCGTTGTAAGTGTAATGGATACATACTGAGTGCTTCTCTCTGCCAGACATTGTGGGGGGTGCGAAGAAGGCGGAAATCAGCGTGGCCAACCAGGGTGGTGGTGGCGGTGGAGACGGGGACGGGTGCAGGGAGTGAGTGTGGTAGGAGGCCACTGCAGCCAGCGCCGTGCTTCCGGGACAGCCTGTTCTAGCCAGCGACCCAGGGTTTCCTGAGTCGTGCCCTTTCCCGCATTCACCCAGAGTTCCCGGTGGAACAGGGCACAAGCGACAATGGCAAGGTGAATGCCCAGCGGCTTAATGCTATGAGCTGTAAATTAGGTGTGTCCCCTGGTGCATGTATGTGGAAGTAAAGACTTGTCAATGATCCCTTAAGAAGTATATAGATACCTTTTAATCCCTCTGACTTTTATAATCTCCCTTATCTGATTTAAAAATAATATATTCTTACTAGAGGCCCAGTGCATGAAAATCGTGCACTCAGGGGGTTCCCTCAGCCTGGCCTGCACCCTCTCGCAGTCCGGAAGCCCTTGGGGGATGTCCGACTGCTGGGCCTAAGCAGAACGCGTGTTTGAGAGTTATTCCTCGCAGGACCTAGAAGGTGTTGTTCCTGGTCCTCTGGTGGGGTTCCCCACTTGCTGTTTCCCTCAATTGCATGGTAAGCTCTTCGGGTCGAAGTTCTCATCCTATCTAATAAAAGTAATATGCAAATTGACTGTCACTCCAACACATAAATGACCGCCCCCATGTGGTCAAAGATGGCTGCCCCCATGTGGACACAAGATGGCCACCACAAGATGGCCTGCAGGGGAGGGCAGTTGTGGGCAATCAGGCCAGCAGGGGAGGGCAGTTGGGGGAGACCAGGCCTGCAGGGGAGGGCAGTTGGGGCAGACCAGGCCTGCAGGGATGGCAGTTGGGGAGGACCAGGCCTGCAGGGAGGACAGTTGGGGGGACCCAGGCCGGCAGGGGAGGGCAGTTAGGGGCAACCAGGCCAGCAGGGGAGGGCAGTTAGGGGCTATTGGGCCAGAAGGGGAGCAGTTAGGCATCAATCAGGCTGGCAGGGGAGTGGTTAGGGGGTGATTAGGCTGGCAGGCAGAAGCGGTTAGGGGCAATCAGGCAGGCAGGCAGGTGAGCGGTTGGGAGCCAGCAGTCCTGGATTGTGAGAGAGGTGTCCGACTGCCCTGGTGGGATCAGGCCTAAACAGGCAGTCAGACATCCCCCAAGGGGGCCCAGATTGAAGAGGGTGCAGGCTGGGCTGAGGGACACCCCCCCCCCCCCGTGCACAAATTTCGTGAACCAGGCCTCTAGTCCTATATAATAAAAGCCTAATATGCTAAGTGTCTAGTCGTCTGTTCAACCAATCTAAGTATAATATGCTAATGATATGCTAAGGTCGTTCAACCGCTCGCTATGACATACATTGACCACCAGGGGGCAGACAGTCAACTGGTCGACCAGTCGCTATGACATGCACTGACCATCGGGGCAGATACTCTGACCAGTAGGTTAGCTTGCTACTGGGATCCAGCCAATTAGGACTGAGCGAGACAGGCCAACATGCCCTGGAGCCCTCCCCCAGTCCTTCTCGGGCTGGCCAACCTCCCACGTTCCTTTCCGGCCCTGATCATGCACCAGTGGGGTCCCTCGGCCTGGCCTGTGCCCTCTCACAATCCGGACTGAGAGACCTCCCCCTCAGTGAATGATTTAGTGCACTGGGCCTCTAGTTTTAATATAATCACAGACACGAATCTTCTTTTGCAATGTCTTCTGTGGCTTAAAAATATGTAAATTCACCATTCTTACCCAGGCTTGAAAAAAACATTTTCTACACTGCTTGTTTTTTGTTGTTGTCTTTATTCTTTGAAAACAAACAAAACATTTTATAATCCATTCTGACATAAGGTGGTATCCAAATTAAGTTATTTTTCCAAATAGGTAATCTACCATCACCACTTTTTAGCACTAACCAGGTGGTCTCCTAAGAGAGAATCTGCCGGGTTCTGCACTAAAGAATTGGCCCAGGAGAACGAGCTCGAGGTGAGACTAGTGTCAGCAGTGAGCGGCCCAGGTGGTCCTGCCCCGGGTGCTCCTCTTTGCTTTGGTCCATAGGGATGGAGGAGAGATGGGAGGGAAGTAGGGGCTGTGCGGGTGCGACCTCAGGGGGCACGTGAGGGAGGCTGTGGTCAGGGGAACCCCTCTGCACCCTGAGTGCAGGGGTTCTATGCATCTGCGCGGACACACCTAGGAGATAGGGTGGGTCCCGTGCCTGACCACCGCAATAAAGTGAGCATTGCAATAAAGCAGGTCAGGATCTTCTTGCTTTCAATTAGTAAAAACACAATATTTTGAAGCTCAGTAAAGTGAGGTATCTCTGTAGATAAGCTACGTGGAGAGCCAACGTCCATTTTATTGCACTTTCATTTAAGAAGTGAAATTTAAAAACTCATGCTTTTAAGGCCAGTAATACAGGAAACAATAAAGAAGGAAGCAAAATAAAATCTAATCTCTCATGCCTAACAAAACGATGTGAGAAATTATTCTGATATCCAATTTAAGAATGGGCAATATAGGAAAAAATAGGCGTCTTTTTAAGTGTGTTGTTTTTTTAACTACTCGGGGTCTAGAGCTAAATTTAAAACACTAACAGCTTGGTAATGAGGCATAAAATCTTATCCAAATCATGGTTCAGAGACTCGAAAAGCTGTTTCCCCGTGTATTTTTAATGGAGCAGTAGACGGTGCTCGAACAGCGAACGCAGCCTTTGTGACCATCACACTTTGCTCTCGGAGCCCCCTGCCTTCACACCAGGTGACCTTTAATGGCCAGTGGAGGCAGGAGAGCGGGTTCAGGAGGAGCGGGAGGACAGGATAAATGCTGCGGGACTCGGTTCACAGGAGACGGAGCTCTCCGTCCATCCACGTGAGAGCGGGCCTCCCCCAGAACCTCTCCTGCTGAGAACGTCCCGCTCGTGCTGCTCCCACGTGTGGCTGCGGAGCTGCCAGCAGAGAGCAAGCCCTTTCGCCTGCTTGTCTGAAGCGGAACAGCAGAACTGGGGACATAGCTCCAGTCACTGCCCAAAGCGTCTCTCGGTGTCTAAAACCTCTTCTACTTGCACGCCTTTCAGGAAAAGGCGAAGCCAGGCATGAGGCGAGATCAGGGGTCCTGGGACCGGGGCTGGGCAGGGTGTGACTCCAGGGGCGCAGAGGGAGCGTGGGGTGAGGGAGCTGGTCCCTGTCCTGCCGTGATACTGATCCGGGCTCACATGGGCCAGGTCTAGGCAGCCAGCAGATGCTGTGAGCTGATTGAGGGTCTTTCCCCCAAGAAGGGGGGATTCAGTGGAGTCATTGGTGGGGTAGACATGATCCCTGTGGCCTGAAGGGGCCAGAGAAAGGGGGTCACTGAGCGAGAACCAAGGCTGACCGAAAGCTTTGGAAGCCTTTGGGAGGAGAATGAACAGAGGGCGTCAAACTACTGTCATAACCCACCTATTGGGTATTGCCACCTATGCCTAGCAATCCGCTGGCCAGTCCATCTCTCTCTCTCTTGACCATGTACATGGTGCTGGCAGCAGCAGCAGTGATCATAACCATCATCCAGTATTGCCTGCCGTAATCATAGCCACAGTGCGGTGCCGCTGTTAGCTACTATCGATCCCCAGGTCACAGTGGCCATGCCATAGGAAGGTGACATCGCGCTAAGAGACACAGGGCAGATCGCCCTGGTTACGGAAGTCGGGGAAGGCTCCTTGCGAGAGTCATGGTTAAACTAAGACTCGACAGAGGGACAGAGTCAAGGAGCTGAAGTGTGGGAAGTGGGTAACGATGGGGAAGGAGCGTGGCGTCCGGCAAAGGACGCGGCAGGTGTGGGAGCCAGGACAGGAGGAGCAGAGCCCCGTAAAGGACGGGACGGCCGTGTGGCTGGCGCCGGGGAGCAGGGGCGGCCGATGAGGATGAGGCCAGAGATGCTGGTAGGGCCCAGCTGCGGGCTGAGGGACAGGAGGGCTTTGGTTTTATCCAGAGCATGGAGCGTCGTGGAGAGACTGGAAGAAGAGAGGAATCCGCTCACAGGTGCGTTTCCGAGAGAGCAGGCCGGTCCAAGTACAGAGACTTCCCGGGGAAGGCGAGCGGGACACAGACCTATCGGGCTTGCGGCAATAATTCGAGTGAAAGAGAGGGACGCTCGGCTTCTCGTGCGGACACTTGGACGGATGGACAGCTGGGTGCGTGGTGCACGGGTGACCTGAGCTGAGCTGGCGAGACTCGGGGACTGTGATCTTAAAGAAACTAGCCTTGTCCCCCGCCGTCCCTTCATCTCACGCCCTTGGCCTTGCTCTCTCGTCCCTGGCTGAACACGGAGAGACCTCGCCTTGTCTGTTTGTCTGGATTGGCAGTTGCAGGAGCCATCTTCACAGAGCAGTCAGTTGTGGGTTTGATTACACGTGGACTGTGCCTCACCCCGTCAGGGCCTGGTGCAGGCAAGAACCAGGGGCTCGGGGCCGCTACTCCCTCTCCCCGCTTTTCATTTGCTTCCTTCCTCATTGTGCAAACTTGTTCTCTGGCTCCTCCAGGGATTGGAGAGCCCCGAGGAGGGAGAGAAAGAAGGGGGGCAGGAGAGTTCTCGTGGCTGGTGCTGCCCTGAGCGGGAAGCCGCACCCCGGCCACCCAGGGTCGGACGGTGTCCCTTGCCTGGGAGCCTGGGCTGGGTGTGTGGGTGGCACCACCGGCCACACATCCTCCTCCTTTGATGAGGGCGATTGCACCTCCATCTCGGCCCACCGCGCCCCCTCCTCCGCTCCCGGCCCTGGAAGCAGAAGGAAACCCGCTGTGCAGGGCTCCAGGTGACACCCTGGGAGGGGTCGGGGGGACCCGTGTGGTTGTGGGCACACACGCGCACTTGCTCTCTCACGGCGCCCACAGCTCATCCACACAGAGCGGTCAGTGCGGGCAGTTCGCCTCCCGCGCAGGTGGCACCTCACGCCTTGCTCAAGGGCCTCACCCCTGGTGTGGAGGCACAAAGGGCGCTTCGTGGGGTAACAGGGCAGCGGGGGCGGGAGTGACTGAGCGGTGATGCCACCCTGCAGGCGGGCAGGGCTCTCTGACCTGTTAGCTCTGCTCCTTCCAACAACCGCCCCCCCCCCCCACACACACACACAGGAGAGGGTTAGCCTGGCCCACCTGGCACCCCAGGATGCTCTCACGGCCACAGCCCCAGTCACCTGCACCCCTTCTGCCACGTGAAGTTCCACAGCCAGAGCCGGGCGGTGGCACGGGGGCCTTCCCTCTGCCCGCACCAGGCCGGGCCCTCAGATGGCGCGTTTGAAAGGCTCGTTTCCAGCTGTAGAATTTTAACAAACCCTTCGTTTCTTTCTTCAGCGCCAGCTCCTGCTAATGGGATACAGGGACACGGAGATATGGAAGCAGTTTGATTTTTCTTTGCTGTTAAAAAATCTCTTTGTAGTACTGTTTGACCAATTATTGAGAAATGCATTGCTGCCCTTTAAAATTCAGTATTGAGCATCTAATCTGTACAGTGCTATAGGAATAATGTTTAAAACGTTTTTCTAATGCCCAGATTTGGACTCAGAACCACCAACAGAATCTACTGGAAGCAGTTTCTGACGTTGCTACATGACCCTCAGTGGTCGGAGGCTCAGAGTTCAGATCCCCCAGCCAAAAAGGACAGGTATGTAAAAGCCCCTACCTTTTAGTTATACGTGTCATAGCATGTCAAAGGTTAGAGGGTATCTGCTCCTCATTTACTAATGGAAAATTAGTCTGCGTGAATAATTATGAACTTTACGGAGTGATTTCCAGTTGTCAGTTATGTTCTACACATGCTGACTTAGAATCGCCTTATACATAGAGGTAGGTGTAGCTGTTATTCCAATTTCTAGATGGAAAGAGCAGGCTACGGGGTGGCTGGCCAGGTCATGTGCTTAGAGAGCAACGGAGGCCGACGCCACATGCACCCACGCTCGCCGCCAGCGCTGCCCTGCGCTCTGAGTGTCCTTGTAAAATGGGGCACAAACACGCATCTGTTAGGTATTACAGGGAAAGGGGTGCCACTGGTAACTGAGTCTCTGCCCACTCTGCGCGGTACAGACGTGCAGGGCGCAGGGGACCGGGCCCTTGACCCCTTATTTCTGCCTCGCTCCCATGTCTGTCATCACGTGGGATTTGCGTTGTCACATCAATGGTGGTGGGGCCCCACAATGTGGGAAAGCACTCCACAGTGAGATGCGTTAGAATCCAGGCTTCGCTCTCAGGAGGCTGTTCACACTGATGGGCGCCTGTCCACGGCCCGTGTGAGTCTCAGAGGGAGAGCCGGCCTCTGCGCTCAGCGCGCCCCAGAGCACCGCCTCCCCTGAAGCCAGCGCCCAGGTCATTCCCGCTGCGGGGTCATGAATACCTGATGAACAGCCCATACCAGCCTTCAGTGCTCAGGGCCCCTCCCCCCACCCCCCCACCCCCGTTCCTGGGGTGCACCTCTATGAGTTCATTTCTTTTCTTTTTTGTTTGTTAATCCTCATCTGAGGATATTTTTTCATTGACTTTTAAAGAGAGTGGAAGGGAGGGGGAGAGGCAGAGAGAGAGAGAGAGAGAGAGAGAGAGAGAAACATCGATGTGAGAGAGACACATCAATTGGTTGCTTCCCGCACACGCCCCAGTGATTGTGGTATCTTTCCATCCTTGTCTGAGGATATGTTCATTGATTTTTAGAGAGAGGGGAAGAGAGAGAAAGAAAGAAATATCAATGTGAGAACAGATTGGTTGCCTCCCATACACCCGACCTGGGATTGAACCCACAACCTAGGCACATGCCCTGACCAGGATTCAAACCCGCAGCCCTACAGTGTGCGGGCTGATGGTCCAGCCAACTGAGCCGCTCTGGCCAGGGCACAGACTGGCTAGAAGGCTGGGCACAGGCAGAGGGCAGAGGGCAAGGGGGCAGAGGAGCATGGGGAGGGAAGCGCTGGCTCAGCAGAGCAAACCCTGGCAGCTGCATGCGCCCACAGCCCTTGTAGGAGTCACACCGACCGAGGCTGCTGGGCCAGCCACGCGCCTGTGCTTTCGGGAGAAGAGCTGTCCACAGGGAGACGGTTATTATAGCTGCTGTGAGCGTGATTTTTAGAATTTTGTTTTGCATTATGTAAGAACAAATCTTAGTCAAGAACATGATTCTATTTCTGATTTTTCCTCTTAATCTTCTTGTAGCACCAACTCTAGAAATCAGTGTTGCAGGGAAAATATTATCACCAAGTTATTCAGACGAGAAGACCACTACACACTGCTGAGGAAGACACTGCTGATGGTCAACACGGTAAGGGTTCGAGGCCCTTCTCTGTGAAGAACTCACTGTTTCTGAGGCTGCCAGGGTGCTGGTCGGAGCAAGTCCAGCAGCAGCTGGGTGTGCACCCACTTATCCGGCCAACAGACGGTGCTTTCTGTGTTGTTAATCCTCACCTGAGGGTATTTCTCATTGATTTTAGAGAGAGTGGAAAGGAGAGGGAGAGACAGAGAGAGAGAGACACATCGATTGGTTGCCTCCTGCATGTTCCCCGACCAGGACTGGGCATCGAGCCTGCAATCGAGGTACGTGCCCTTGACTGGAATCAAACCCGGGACCCTTCAGTCCGTGAGCCAAACTGGCTAGGCCAGCACGTGTTTTTGAAGCCCCTGTTTATGCTGGGAATTGCTTAGAGTGCTTAGGAATCCATGGCTTGGCCTCCGGAGTCCGTCTAGTTGTGGGGACCGATGACATAACATTTATTACGATACAGGGAGACGCACAGGGGCGAGAACACTGCGTGGCCAGGTCGCTAAGAGTGGAGGGGCTGCTGGATCGATGAGTAACCCAGACCCACGAATGCCCCCCTCAGCCTAGAGTTTAGGGCTCACGCCCAGCTTGTGGCCCAGCAGGAACATTCTCCGAGCTGCAGAGCTGCCTGCTTAGCCGTGTGGCTGTCCTGCAGAGGGAGCTGATTCAGGAGCGTGCACCTCGCGCCTAGACATTAGCCCGTCCCGCTGGGATGCATTTGAGAGGCGCGGCATTGAGGTAGTTTTGATACTTGGGTGACATTTCTCAAGTTTGTTCTTTACTAAGCACATTCAGAAACCGAGTCTCTACCAGACGCCAGCACCGCCGTGCATTCCTTCCCTCAGAGGCGCCACTTGGGCACCGCGTCAGCCTTCCCGAGCCCAGAGACCACAGGGCAGGCTAGGCGGGTGCCCTCTGTCCTGGCAACTGCGCCCCTCTGCTCGGTCCGTCCTCCAGGCCGTGCGGGGTTTCCGGGCAGAGTGTTGAGTCAGAGATTGGGGTTCTGTTTTCTGAGGGGACATCTTCGCTGGCGATCCTGTGACTGACCTCGAGGCCGCATTGACCTGGCATCTGACTGAGCAGCAATGTGGGGCGCTTAGCGCATGCCGGGCGCCCCGTGCAGCCTCCCAGCTCCGTGAGGGGCACTGTTCTTGTCTCCCGTGTCCTTCGGCTGAGGAGGACGCGATGGCCTGAGGCTCCCTGGTGAGTGCGGGCCGGGATTCAAACCTCCAAACTGGCTGCTCCAGAGCCCCATCCAGAGCCCCACCCACAGCCCCACCCAGAGCAGCACCCAGAGCTGCCTGGAGTTGCCAACTGGCCGCCCCTTAAAGATAAATGAAGGCTTTGTGAGCGCTGCTTCTATTATAAATTGAAGAAGCAATTTTAATTAAAAATAGTTCATCTGCTTCTCTACTGATGGAGGGCTGTGATAATGCGAACTGGCGGCCGCAAGTCCGAGGCTGTCGGACCCTCCTTGGCGTGCTGTTCACGTGGAGAGCCACGGGGCACGGTGGAGGTGAGGATGTGCCCGCCCACGTGGGGCTGCTCTGGGTGCTCAGGATGAGGGCAGGGCAGACGATGCAGGGTTCCTGCCCACGACCAGCTCACACGCTGAGTGTCAGACCAGCAGTGACCACCGGATGCCCCAGAGGAGCAGAGAGCAGGGTTTCTGAGAGGGATACCCCACCCCCACCCCTACCCCCACCCCCACCCCCATTCCCCACTTGCCTTGGTCCTGACCCCATCCTGGGACCTGGAGGGAGAGACGAGGAGGAGCGGGCTGGGGACCTCGCCTGCTGCAGGGACAGCCCTGGGAAGTGGTCCCCTCCTGCTGTAGAGAGGGTGCGGGGTCATCAGAGGGCTGCTTGCATCTGCTCCAGGTCCTGCCCCGGCAGCTGCGTGTGCTGCTCCGCTCGCTGCGCAGTCGCTGGGAGTGCGCCCGGGCACCCGATCCCTTACGTTCCCTCAGGCGTGGCTGTCCTTCTGTCACCCAGAAACAACTGTGCCCTGCCTCCTCACCGCCTCATGCCTTCTGTGTCATTATTTGCAGTTCACATGCTTTTGTAAATAGAAAGTCTAAAAGAATCTTAAAAACTCATGAGAATTAATAACAGAGCTTAGAAAGTCATTAGATATAAGGTCAATATGCAAAGAGAAACAATATTCCTATATACAGCAATAAGCAATTAGAAAAAAAGTTTAAAAATACCATTTCTAATCATATTTTAAAAAAATTGAATACCTAGAAATATATGTAACAAACAATGTGCGGATTCTCTATGTTGCAGACTACAAAGATTGGTCATAGAAATAATACCAACACTTCACAAACATTCAGGATATATAGGAGGAAGCCAGATAAAAAACACCGCAAGAAAAGAAAACCATAGACCAATATCCTTCATGAATTAGCAAAGCAAATCCAGAAATATATAAAAAGGATTAAATGCTATGACCATGTGGGATTTATTCCAGGATTGCAAGGTTTGTTTAACTTCCAAAAAATCAATTAATGTAATACACAATGTTAGTAGAATTAAGGACAAAGCCGCATGATCATCTCAATAGATGAAGAAAAAGTATCTGAAAAACCCAGCGCTCATTCATGATAACAGCTCTTGAAAAGTTAGGAATAGGAGGGACATACCCAATCTGCTCAAGGGCATTTATGAGGAACTGATAGTCAGTGGTACAAGACCAAAGGCTTTTCCCTAAAGATCAGGAAAAGCACAAGAATGAAAGCTCTTGCTACTTCTGTTCAACATTGTACAGAAGTTCTAGACAAGCAATCAGAAAGGAAGAGAAGTAAGAGCGTTCAGACTGGAAAGGAAGAAGTGAAACTGTCTTTATTCACACACCATAGGGTCTTGTAATAGAAAGTTCTAAGGAATGCACACACACACTGCAAGAACTAATGTGTGAGTTCAGGTTGCAGGATATAAGATCAGTACACAAAGTTCAGTTATATTTGTATAAACCAGCGATGTGCAATCTGGAAATGAGTGTCAGAAAGCCATTCCTCTCACAGTAGCATCGAAAAGAATAAAATGCCTGGGGATAAATTCAACAAAAGTAGTACCAGACTTGTACACTGAAAATTATGAAACGTTATTAAAAGAAAAAAGATAAATGAAGAGATAGTCCGTATACATGGATTGGAACACTCATTAAGATTGCAAATCTTGCCCTAGCTGGTTTGGCTCAGTGGATAGAGCGTCGGCCTGCGGACTGAAGGGTTCTAGGTTTGATTCCAGCCAAGGGCACATGCCTGGATTGCGGGCTCGATCCCCAGTAGGGGGCGTGCAGGAGGCAGCCGATCAATGATTCTCTCTCATCATTGATGTTTCTATCTCTCTCCCTCTCCCTTCCTCTCTGAAATCAATAAAGAAATATATATTTTAAAAAACTTTTTAAAAAGATTGCAAATCTTTCCAAACTGATCTATAAATTCAGTGCAAACTACATCAAGATCCAAGCTGGCTTTTTTTTTTTTTTTTTTTGGCAGAAATTGAAAAACTAATCTTAAAAATTCATATGGAAATGAAAGTTGGCAGAAAAGCCAAAGCAATCTTGGAAAAGAAGAATGAAGTGAGAGTACATCACTTCCAGGTTAGGAATCTTCTTCGTGTAAAGCCACAGTAATATAGACAGCCTGGAACTGGCAGGAGGAGAGGCATACTGGCCAACGGAGCAGAACTGAGAGTAGAGAAATAAACCTTCACACTGTGGTCACCCAGTTTGACAAATTCAGGGGGTGTTGGGGGAAAGAATAATCTTCTCAACAAATGGTGTTGAGACAGTTGGATATCCATATGCAAAGAGGCAAATTAACTTAACATCACATGCAAAAATTAACTTAAAATGGTCCCTAGACCTAAATATAAGAGCTAAAACGATAAAACTCTTAGAAGACATGCGTAAATCTTTGTGACCCTGTGTTAGGCAAAGAGTTTTTAGATATGACACTAAAAGCATGATCCATTAAAAAAAACACACCAATAAATTGTATTTATCAAAATTCAAACCTTTTGTGCGCCAGAAGATACCATTAAGAAAATGAAAAGAAGGCCACAGACTAGGAGACAACATATGTAAACGAAATATCTGGCCAAGGACCTGTATGTAGATAGAATATGTAAGAACACTTAGACCTTAATAAGAAGACAACCCAATTTTAAAAATGGGCCAAAGAATTTAATAGACAATTCACCAAAGAAGGTATATGAATAGTCAGGGAGCACATAGAAAGATGCTCAAGCCCTAGCTGGTTTCTCAATGGTTAGAGGGTCAGCACACAGACTGAAGGGTCTGGGGTTCGATTCTGGTCAAGGGCATGCACCTGGGTTTCAGGCTTGATCCCTGCCCTGGTCAGGGCACATGTGGAGGCAGCTAATAGATGTGTCTCTCTCTCACATTGATGTTTCTCTCTGTCTCTCCCCCGCCCCTCCTCTCTCTCTAAAAATCAATGGAAAAAATTATATCCTTGGGTGAGGATTACCAACAACAACAAAAGGATGCTCAACATCACTAGACATTAGGAAGATACGAATCAAAACCATATGAGATGCTACTTCACATTTGATTACATGTGGCTATAATCAAACCCCTAGACCAGTGGCCACCAACCTTTCGGACCTCACAGACCACCAGCGGTCCACGGACCACCGGTTGGCGACTGCTACCTTAGACAATAATAAGTGTTGACAAGGATGGAACTCTTGTACACTGCTGGTGGGAGGGTAAAAGGGTGCAGCCACTGCAGAAAACAATGCAGTAGTTTCTTTAAAATTTCAACAATAATTTACCTGCCATAGGACCCAGTGATTCCACTCCTAGGGGTCTGCCCAAGAGAAATAGAAACATATGCTCACACAAAGACTTACGTGCAAATGTCCATAGCAACATTATTCATAATTCCCAATGTGGAAACAACCCAAGTGTTCACGAACCTGTGACAAGATAAAGTGTGGCATATCCGTACAAGGGAATAGGAACAGAAATAAAAAGGAACAAAATAGTGATCCATGCTACATCATGGATGAACCTCAAAACCGTTATGCGAAGTGATAGAAGCCAGATGCAAGATACATGCAAGTGCATATATTGTCGGGTTCGGTTTACGCAGATGTCCAGAGGAAAGCAAATTCAGAGAGGCAGGAAATATGCCTCGGTTGCCTTCAGCTGGGGGTGGAAACGGGAGTGACTGCGAATCAGCACAGTTTCTTTTGGGGCAAAAATGTTCTGGAATTAGATGGTGATGATGGCTGCACAATGCTATAAATTTATTGAAAATCACCAAAAAATAGTCGATGATTCCTATTTAGACACTAAAAAATGATCGCTCCCAAACCCAAAAAGAAATATGCCTATATCCTAAATTACTTAATTTCCCCAAGAGAACCTCATGTCCCTTTCAGATTTTGGTCCAGAATAAAGGCTGGCATTTATATGCCACTTTCTCACTTAGTACGCCCTTTTGCCACATTAATAGTCACAGTATCTATGAGGCAGGGTTTTTTTATTTCCTGTTTTTCTAGTAAACAGTATCTCTCAATTTAATTTACTTCCTGGTAATTTTTTTATTCTGGGGAAGAAGTTTTCTTCTCAGTATTTTGCTCATCATATGCTTTCCTTAGGCAGCAGGGCTGAAATTTTTCTCCCTAAGTAATTGTCCATTTATGTAATGAATAAGGTTGGTGGTAGTGAAAACACGCCTAATTAATATTCTTAGTAAATTGGCGAATTGTAATTGAATTGCCAGGAAGTTTTGTGTCCCCTGAGGCTGATCCCTCAGGTGGGGTTGGGGCAGGAGGGACTATTCCAGCTTCTGTGACAGCCACGTTCAGCCTGCCCCGGGAAGGGGGTCAGCCCAAGGGCCATCTCCTGCCCCTGTCCTAACAGGGAGCATTGTGGGAACTGCACTTGCAAAGTGCTAGCCTCCCCCTTCCCCTATTTCTTGTTGAAATGTGTAAGATTTCTTTTAACAGCTCCATGTTATATAATGATATTCAATTTCAATATTCTAGTTTCATAATATAATTCTATTTACCAAAGTGCTCAGTTTATTAAATGCCATATATATATATATGTGTGTGTGTGTGTGTGTATATATATATATATATATATATATATATATATATATATATATGTATATATATTTGTATATTGCTTTCCTTCCTTTTTTCTTTTAAAAAATTCCCTTACAAACACTCCTCTGCTCAGAAGGTGAACGGGCAGATAAAAGGGGAAGAACTGCAACATACCATCAACTCCATGGTCGTAAAGCTGAGCGACTCAGAGTTCAAGGAACTGATGCAGAAGCTGGACCCCGGGGGCTCAGGCCTGGTGGACATCAACAGATTCCTGGAGCTGCTGGAGGAGAGCCGTGAGAAGGTAAGTGCCACAGCGGCGGCACGCTCGGTGTCCCGGTCACGGCGGGAAACGTGTTCTTCGTAAAATCAGAGGTGCTGGTGCAGTGCGGTTTAATGAAACACATCACTTCGCTGAGGTAACCTTTCAGCTGCGATAACTTTCATTTTAAGTCAGAATTAAGTGTGTAAGAGTTACTCAATTTGGACTTTTCTTTCATGTCATTTATTTTATTTTGTTTTTTATTTTATTATTTTATTTTTTAAACCTCACCGGAGGATATTTTCCATTGATTTTTAGAGAGAGTGAGAGAAAGGGGGAAAGACAGAGAGAAATGTTGATGTGATAGAAACACATCGATTGATTGTCTCCTGCACGCGCCCTACCAGGGCCCAGACCAGAAAGGAGCCTGCAACCAAGGTACGTGTCCTTGACCAGAATCAAACCCGGGACCCTTCGTTCTGTAGGCCGACGCTCTAGCCACTGAGCCAAACTGGCTAGGGCTGGACTTTTTTCTTGATCGTACTGAAGGATATTTGAAGTTTCTGAGGCCCCGCCCCTGGATGGCCTTGCCTTGGCCTGCTGGAGGGAATGTGTTTTCATTGAACCTCAGCAGCAGCCCCTTTACCACCGTCTCACAGGCCGTGTGCAAATTGCTCCTCTGGATTCCGTCCCATTTTTAGAGCTCTTGTGTTAGTTCACCTTTTGTGTGATAACTGAGAGTGCCACTAATGACTAACACTGGCTTTTAGTGTTGGTTTCTTTTGACCAAAAAATTGACATCACAGATTCTTTTTTTCATGCACCGGTGGGATCCCTTGGCCTGGCCTGTGCCCTCTCGCAATCTGGGATCCCTCAGGGGATGTTGAACTGTGGGTTTCGGCCTGATCCACACAAGCCAGGCCGAGGGACCCCACTGGTGCACGAATCCATGCACCGGGCCTCTAATATGCATATAAGATCTTTGGTTAATTTCTTCCTGCCCTTCCCCTCCCCCCTTCCCTCTGAGATTCATCAGTCTGTTCCATTTTTCCATGCCTGTACATTGAGCGTCTGCCCCCTGGTGGTCAGTGCACATCATAGCTACCGGTCAAACAGTTGTTCGGTCTCTTAGGCTTTTATATATATAGATGTGTAAGATTTCCTTTATTAGCTACAGATTAACCTTTCATTCTACTATTATCATTTCCTGCATGGCCCCCTGTGCAAGGTGGTAACCACAGCCTAAACCCACACTACTGGGTCCTTCTTAGACTCGAATTCCAAAGTCTCAGAGCCCTTCCAACACAGAAGTGAATAATGACAGCTTTTCCTGAACTCTGTGTGGAGCAGACCTGTGGGAGCTCTGGCCCCACCGCAGCCCCGCACAGAGCCAGCTTTTTCCTTTAAAACCAAAAATATAGACTGTCAACAATCTGCCCCCTCTCCCCCGCACCTGGCGAGTGCAGTGATGTTTGCTCTGTAGGAATCAGATCCTGTCAACTGCACCCCCTCCAGCCTCTGCACCTGCTGGGGCTCCTGCCAGCACTTCCTTCTGCTCCTCCCACCTCACGGGGCCATTCTGCAGGTCCCAGTGTCTCAGGTCCTCCCAGGGACCCCCTGACACCCCTAAAGGAGCCCCTCTTGTAGTCCTCAACCTCCCACACCTGTCGCAGTCTCGTGTGACTTGTACCGCAGGGGAGCCCAGTGCTGGGCTCACTCACAAAACAACTCGGTGAGAGACTGAATCATTTGGAAAATCAGAAAACATAGATATGAGACAGAAGAGAATAAAAATCACCACTAATTCTAACCTTGAGGACTCGTTACCCACACCTATCCTCCCAAACCTCCATACCAACACACACACACTTTTTTTTGCAGCTTAGTTATAATTACTATTACACCTCAATAAGCTGCAAGAAACTGCATGTATTACCGTTTAGAATCTGATGAGTTGGATTCAAGCTTTCATACATGATAATCTATTTCATTTTAAAATGAGATCATGTAATCACAGTCTTTTTAGTCTGTTGTCACTTATTAACATATTATTAACAGTGTCAATTCTGTTGTGTAACTTTAAAGACACAGAGTAACTATTCCCTGACGTTACAATCTAGGTGTCTTCTTTTCTTTCATGACTTTCGGTACAATGACTATTGGGGTGCCTACTTTTTTAGCTTCACTCTGTGGTTATTCCTTTAGTATAAACTTCTAGAAATGAAGTTATTGGGTCAAAGAGTATATGTTTTATTTTAAAATTATAACAGTTTTAAAGAGGAATATGTGTGTAACGTATAGACTGCAGATGATGGGAAGGGACTGCGTGAAGAGCGAGTGTCCTCCCCGCTCCCTGGCCGCCCGGAGCAGCTCTGCCACCGGGTCTGCGCCTGTCACCCTGGCGATGTCACTCCCGGCCACACGGCACTGCGCTTGCTTTTTCGTTCTCACCACGTTGACAGGCAGAAACGCCACTTGGTATTCTTCACTCCGCATTTACTCATTTCTAGCTGATGGATTTGTTCACGTTTATTGTACTTTATAAAAATAAGTGCCAGTTCAGGGTTCTTGTTCCCATTTCCATGGGGTCAGAGGGCAGCTGCACCTGCCCAGTCTCATGGCCGCTGGCTGACCGGGCAGGCTGGCCGTCATCGTCGGACTCAGAGCTGCGCCTGCCCTTGTGAGTGACCTGTATTCACTCACGTCCTTTCTCTCCCACTCAGATAGGGAAGCCGTCCTCGGGGGGGGATGCCCAGGCGCCACACCAGCTGGCCTGGGACTCAGTAAGTACCCTTCCCTCCCTCCGTGGTCCCGGGCGTCCCCTCCCCCGTGGTCCCAGGGCACCCCTCCGTAGTCCCAGGTGCCCTTTCCATAGTTCCGTGGTCCCAGGGTGCTGCCTCTGTGGTTCTGTGGTCCTGGAACATCCCCTCCCTCCGTGGTCCCGGGCGCCCCCTCCCCCGTGGTCCCAGGGCACCCCTCCGTAGTCCCAGGTGCCCTCTCCATAGTTCCGTTGTCCCAGGGTGCTGCCTCTGTGGTTCTGTGGTCCTGGAGCGTCCCCTCCCTCTGTGGTCCCGGGGTGCCCCCTCCCTCCGTGGTCTCGGGTGCTCCCCCCAGGCCACGCGCCTGCAGCCCGTGACCGCGTGTCTTCTCAGGTGGAAGGGATGGTGCGGGATGCCGTCAGCAGGAACCTCCTGGCGTTTTATGACCTGCTGTGCTCCTACGACTTGGGAGACACGGGGCTCATTGGGGCCAACAACCTCAAGAAAGTGCTGCACATATTCTGCCCGTGCCTGACGACGGAGCATTTAGCAAAGTGAGTCTCCGCCGGAAATCAGCTCCTGGACTCCGTGTCTCCGCCAGGTCTGCTCTCCTCACTGACCCTTCTCTGAGCGTGTCGCAGCGCTGCCAGGTAGCGTTGGTCACAGCCATTCACGCGCCCTGCCAGGCCGGGCTCCGGGAGCTGGGCGTCGCTGTGACAGTCTCAGCGCAGGCGAGGCCGTCGGGCCTCCTCATGATGGGAGACGCGGGCTCTGAATGGCCGGTTCCCGGCCGCTGGCTCGGTGAGGCGGTGTGTGGCTCACCTGTTCACCGCACTCAGCTCCGCGCTCCGCACATGGGAGCAGGGGCATTCGATGAAGCGATTGTGATAGTCACGGTCCCTGCTGAGCAACGTGGCGTCAGCACTTGTGACCCTGTTACCACAGCTGGTTACTGAGCGCACATGCACACGCACATACACACACATGCATGCACGCACACACACGCACACATGTGCCAGCTGGCTTCCTGCCCGCAGCCCTCCTCTGCGCCAGGCACTGCTGTGCGCATCTTGTAGGCGAGGAAATGGGGTGCAGGAGAGAGGCGGCACCCAGATCGGCGCTCCCCAGCCCTCTGCCTTGGTGACAGCTCCAGCGCCTGGGCGGTGCTTGGAAGGGAGTGTGGCCACCCCCTCTCTGGGGCAGTGCCTGTCCCCGCAGGCTCTGGGGAGGCGGGATTTCACAGTAAAGACTCGTTGGGTGACACAGGGTGCGGGGATGACAGCAGGGAGGCCCCAGGTCTCCAGTGCCGAGCTAGGGAAGTGCTGCTACGAAGCCAAGTTCATTTCCGAAATCCAGTCTCACTCCTCAGGAGACCCTGACCTCTGACGGCCTGAGCACACGCACGCGTCCCCTGCGTGCTCTGTGTGGGGTCACGGGACACACGGCCTCTGAGAAGCCCGCTGCGTGCGCACACGTGGGCAGAAGGGCGAACGAGGCCTCAGTGTTCACACGAAGCTGCCTGTGGCCTTGGCGCCCAGCACCTCCAGAGACCACCCCTGAGGATGCCTGTCCTTCCTGGGCGCATCAGGCCCAGGCGACGCTCAGACCCGCCAGGGCCTCGCCCCGAGCTCCCTGCTCGCTGGCCTGGGCCCCTCAGCAAACGTGTAGGTTCTGCTCGGGGCCCTGGGCTTCACTAAACGTGCAGCAAGGAGCACGCACACTTTCTATGATTGGAAAATATTAACTAACAAAATGCCGAGCAGCAGCCAGACCTGCCACACCGGTGGTTTCTTGTTTTCCTAACATGGTGTGTGCCACGGTGCCAGTGTGAGCCCTTCCATAATTCCCACCAGAACTGCTCATTCAGAATTTTTCTGTTTTTGCATTTGTTACATCTTTTTCACACTTCATCCCCCACCCCCACCCCACCCCCCAGCAGCCTCTGCTCAGCTCTGCACCACTCTGGTTACTTTGCACTTTCTATGATTTTACGTAAGTGAAAGCATACGTGGTGTTCGCTTCTTTTTTTAAAACTTTTTTAATCCTCACCGAGGATATTTTTTCCATTGCTTTTAGAGAGAGTGGAAGGGAGATGGGGGGGAGAGGCAGAGAGAGAGAGAAACATCAATGCTATCACTATTGGTTGTCTCTAGCACATGCCCCTACTGGGCCTGGAATCGAGCCTGTGACCGAGGTACGCGCCCTTGACCGGGAATCCAACCCGCCACCCTTTGGTGCGAGGGCCGACACTCTAACCACTGAGCCACCGGCCAGGGCGGTGTTGCCCTCTTGTCTGGCTCTGTTCACCCTCACAACGAGCCTGGGATTCATGTGTGTTGTGACGGGCATTCCAGCGGCCCCCTGTCATTGCTGAGTAGTGCCCCCTGTGTGGGGTGCACGCCTCGTGCATCCCCGGTGCTGGATGCGTGGTGTGCTTCCGGTTTGGGGCTGGCACACGGCAGCCTGGGCCTGTTGTATGGGCTTCTGTGGAGACTCACACCCACTTCTCCAGGGCGGAGTGGCTGGGTCCTCGGGCAAGCTGGCTTTCCCAGCGGCCGCTGCCCAGGCCGCACCCCCAGGCGGGCGGGGTGCAGGTGCCCACCCCTCGCCGCCCATGCGGAGGGCAGGGCCGTCTTTGTCGTTGCACCGTTCCAATGGGCGTGCTCTGCTTGCCTTTCCCTTCCAGGCTCTGCAGTAAGTTTCAGGATTCAGCCTCGGGAAAGGTCCTTTACAAGAACCTCCTGGCCAGCATGGGCGTCCCGGGCCTGCCCGCCGCCTGCCCAGCTAATGCCGCGAAGGAGCGGCCGCCCCGCGAGCCCGGGCAGCAGGAGCCGCCGCCGGAGCGCGCCGAGAGGTAACGGGGGCAGAGGCAGGCGCAGCGGGAACCTCGGCCCGTGGGGAAGGCCGTTAGTCAGCCTTCGTGGGCGACGTGAGTGTTCATATTTTATGGTTTAGATAAGGAAGATGGCAGGCTGTCAGCGCAGCGCTGGGGTCAGCGGAGTCTGGAGCGGCAGAGAGCTTAGGGATTACTGCACTGACCTCTCATTCTAGAACGAGGCACCGAGGGGTCTGGGGGCGCCTCAAGTTTCACAGACTCCGTGGCCGTCCCGGGCCCGGAACCCAGGGCTCTCGGCCCAGAGGCCCATCCACCGCTCAGCCGGCCGTCACCTGCACTCACCGAGCCCTGCCCTGCACCCAGACTCCTCCCGCACCCCTCCCGCAGAACACGCCGCTGCCAGGGGCATTCCCTCATAGCCAGTGGAGTTGTAACGATGAAACAGCCTTAGGAAACCTAGTAAAAATGTCCTCGCCCTTGGTCACTTTGGAAAACACAGGTTTAGTCTAGTGAAAAGAGACTATTCCAACTTGCTTGGCCAAAGCTGACAATAAATCCATAAAGAAAGGTAAAGCGAACAGGTATTCACCAGATGCCACTTCACCGTCCCCTTTGAAGGCCCCTAAGTGCGAGCCAGGGGGGTTCGGCGCTGCTAACGGCATTTGGCACCAGGCGCGCGGGTGGTAGCTGCGTTATAAACGGCAGAGTGATGGCCTCTGGGAGCAGGTTAAGTGCTCAGAGGTGAGAGGTCCTGGCAGCTGAGCATTTCCTAAAATGGGGCGTTCCGAGCCTCCTCAGAGCCCCGGGGGGGAGCAGGAAAGCGCAAGGTCACTCCCCGGCTTTTCTGGCCCTGCGCCCCGGCCCAAGAGGCGGCTGGAGCTGAGGAAGCAACTGTCCTCCCGCACACGCCCCTCTCACACTGCACACCCCTCTTACACTGCATGCCCCCTCATACTGCACACGCCCCCTCACACTGCACACGCCTCCTCACACTTGCACACACCCCTCACACTGCACACGCCCCCTCACACTGCTCACGCCCCTCACACTGCACGCCCCTCTCACACTGCACACGCCCCTCTCACGCTGCATGCCCCCTTACACTGCACCCTTCTCACACTGCACACGCCTCTCTCACACTGCACGCCCCTCACACTGCACGCCCCTCATTGCACACGCCCCTGTCACACTGCATGCCCCTCTCACTGCATTTCCCTCTCATTGCACACCCCTCTCACTGCACGTCCCTCTCACACTGCACACGCCCCTCACGCTGCATGCCCCCTCACACTGCACCCTTCTCACACTGCACACGCCTCTCTCACACTGCACGCCCCTCACACTGCACGCCCCTCATTGCACACGCCCCTCTCACACTGCATGCCCCTCTCACTGCATTTCCCTCTCACTGCATTTCCCTCTCATTGCACACCCCTCTCACTGCACACCCCTCTCACACTGCATGCCCCTCTCACACTGCATGCCCCTCTCACACTGCACGCCCCTCTCACACTGCACGCCCCTCTCACACTGCACGCCCCTCTCACACTGCACGCCCCTCTCACTGCACACCCCTCTCACACTGCATGCCCCTCTCATTGCACACGCCCCTCTCACACTGCATGCTCCCCTCTCACACTGCATGCCCCTCTCACTGCACGCCCCTCTCACACTGCACGCCCCTCTCACTGCACACCCCTCACACTGCACACCCCTCTCACACTGCATGCCCCCTCACACTGCACGCCTCTCACACTGCATGCCCCTCTCACTGCATGCCCCTCTCACACTGCACACCTCTCTCACTGCACACCCCTCTCACTGCACGCCCCTCTCACTGCACGCTCCTCTCTGCACGTGCCCCTCTCTCACTGCACGCCCGCACTCTGCCCCTGGGAAGTCACCTGGGAGAGGCTGTGGCCGCCCTTCCTTCCCACCGAGGGGTATGACCCCTGAGACCAGGTTGCCACACAGCACCTGTTTGAAGCGTCGTTTCCCCAGGTCACACGAAGACCCTTCCCGCCACGCCTCCTGTCCCCAGCGTGTCCAGCCAGCTCAGAGCGCAAGTGGAAATCCCACACACAGGCGGCAGCATTCTCTTCCCGAGGCTCCCGCCCCCACTCAGGCATGGGGGGAGGGGCGGGGGTCTCCACCCCACACACTGCCCCCGCCAACTCGGGGCGCACCTGCGCGCCTGCGAGCCCCAGGCCTGTGAGCCCTCCCCAAGGTGCGCCATCGATCCCAGCACGTTTGCTCGCCATCTACCTGAGCACGTTGGCGTGCTGTGAAGGGGAGGGCGAACCTCCCGGTGGTCCTGGTGGAATGGGAAGTGGGGTGTCTGAAAGGAGCACCCCGCCGGACCTGTGCCTGCTGTGATTTCAGAACCAAGCCCACGGAGGACAAAAGCACCGGGACCAAGACTGTGACCAAGGACGAAGCGGTGGAGAGGCTCCGGCACTGGGTCCAGCGGCAGGACCCAGCGTTCAAGAAACAATTTCTCGACTCCAGCAAGGATGTCAATGGCAGAGTGAACTCGTGCGACTTCCGGAAGGTAGGAGGACGGGCCTCCTGTGTTTGTGGTTCTTTCCCGAGGCGGGTCGGCTGCTCTGTCTCAAGAACGCTCTGCCAAGGCATGGCGCTGGGCTTTCCGCTCTCAGTTCTCAGCCAGACAGAGCAGGTCAGGCCGCTCTCAGCGACGGAAAAGGCTCCTCTCGGCCAGAAGTGTTGGCAGCAACACGCTGCCCTCGCGGGCGGTTGGGGTGGGACAGGCCTCGCAGGCCCCTCGCTGCGGGGGAGTGGCGCTGCTGGGCTTGTCCCCCCAGAGCTGGGGAGAGGCGGGCAGGAAAGGAGTCAGGCACGTGCTGTGGGTGCTGGCGAGCTGGCGGAGGACGCGGCTGGGGGGCGTCTGCATCGACTTCTCAGAAAGCCCTGTTGCGAGGCCCCTCACTAGGCAGCGTCAGCTCTTGTTCAGGAAGGCATTGCACTCAGTAGCCGTGCCGTGTGGACAGGTTCAGAGAAGGCAATGACATACATTTCCAAGAGGGGATAACTATGAGTGATACTACATACGGGTGTCCGCCCCAGGCTAGATGCTGTCACAGGCTCTTTGCATGTCTATGTGCCAGCTCCCGACAGCAGCCCCCGGGGCGGGTGGAAGAGGAGGGGCTGGCGGCACAGAGGTGGGGACAGAGGCTCCTGAGCCAGTCCACACCTCCCCTCGCAGACAGAACAGAGGACGCGGAGGCCTGAGGGTGTGTGAGCACGTGGGCCTGGTGCAGAGGATTCAGGAAACACTGAGGAGTAAGGGCAGCAGAGGAGGAAGCGGGGCTCCGGGCTCCTGAGGGAGAGCTGCAGGACTGGACTTGGGCCAGGCGGGGCATCAGCGCCCCACACCCACGAGCCGCACCGTCCTTGCGAGGACACTGCCCACGTGGTCGGGAGGCTCACCCATTGTGCCAGTCCAGTTCGGTAATGCATGACCTCTTCCCTCTTCTCTTCTCTGTTTAATGTGAGAGGCAACCAGTGACATCCCGGGAGGGGACAGTCCTCACCGAGGTGGCCTGTTGCGGTTTCCGTGAGCTCGTGTGCTTCTCACAGTGAAATGTGTGGCTTCTGCTGGGGCAGGAGAAGGAGCAGTGTTTCTGGGCCCCTGCTAGACCCGGTCTGAGCATGTTACCTCAAACATTACATCATTTCTCACCACAACCCTGTACGCCGTGCTTTCCCTCCCAGGAGAGCCCTCCCAGTTCACTGCTCTGGTGACTGTGCCATGTGGCTGTGATTGCTGCATGTTTTTAATGGCATTTTATTTAAACAACTAGAGGCCCAATGCACGAAGATTTGTGCAAGAACGGGCCTTACTTCCCCTGGCTGCCGGCACCATCTTCGCTCTGGTTGGAGCCACCTTTCCGCCTTCCCACGCTGCCCAGAGGCCTGGAGCGGCTGCATGTGTAAATTAACCAACCATCTTTGTTGGGTTAATTTGCATACCCACTCCTGATTGGCTGATGGGCGGTGCGAAGGTACAGTCAATTTGCATCTCGCTCTTTTATTAGTGTAGATGAGTCAAGAGCTGGTGGTGGTGCAGAAAACTGCTTTGGAACTTGAGGGTGATCTAGAATCTTTCTGTTTCTTTCCCGTGTATATTTCCTTCCTCTCCTTCTCCACCACATGCGGAATTAGCAGCAGACTCCCCCAAACAGCCTGAAATGAGAGGCTGCTGTTTCTCTCTGTGTGAGAGGATTGGGAAGCTGCCTGTGCAGGGCCCATGCAGAACTCCGCAGCATCTTCAGAGCCCAGGCTGTGTCAGCTTTCACCTCTTCAGGTCGCCCCATGCCTGCAAGACAGCAGCTGGAGCACCAGCCGTCACATGGGTTTCAGGCATACAGAAGGCGGAGAGTGAGGGGCAAAGGCTTGAGCTACACAAGTCTTTCTGTTTTAAAACAGCATTCTTAGAAGCTTCTCCCAGCAGCTTTTTTTTATGGACCAGGCCTGTGTGTGTGTGTATGTGTGTGTGTGTGTGTGTGTGTGTGTGTGTGTGTGTGTGAGAGAGAGAGAGAGAGAGAGAGATTGATTAATTGATTGATTGATTCTGGGCTGGAAACATGACCACCTTCAGGAAAAGCATGGTTCTCGCCATGCAAGAAGAAGAGGTACATGTTGGGCAGCGAATAGTCTGTCAAACTCCTCAGGAAACATGGGAGGGTGCCTGGTGCACACTTGGCAGAGGCCTGCGCCACAGGGAACGTGGATGGAAACGAGGTTTGATTGCTTGGTGACAGTGACCCGTGGGGAACATAAAATGACAAACACCCAAGGACACAGAAGTCAAGGTTGGTCTAATTGAGTAATCAGCCTAATTGAGCTACTCCATCCGCTAGGAGTGGAGGACGCGTTCCCATTCCCGTCCCTTAGTCGGCTGTTCCTGACGGGAAGTTGTTATTCGTCACCCTCATAAGCACCCTGAGCGCGGTGCAGCCCCCTCCCAACCCCCGCCCCAATCCCCGCTTCTCAGGCCCATCCCCGGGTCCCAGCTGAGGCCTCTGGAGACGGACGTGGGGCCGCAGGGCTGTCAGCAAACAGAGCCCAGGAGTGCCTAGGGCAGCAACATCTGTAACAGCCCAGTCAGCGCCCCGGATTCTTAGCGCTCTGCCTCCTTGCTTCTCATCCGCTCCAAGCCAGGGCTTTCCTAGCTCAGGAGCAGGTGCTCCTTCTCCGCCCCAGCAGAGGGCCTCACGCCCTTCCCACCCACCACCGTCGCTTCCTAATGGGGTTCCAGCCTGGTCATGGGCGTATGACTCCTTGGGGAAGCGGATAGAGTGCCTGTTCCAGAGGCCAGGTGCGGGGAGGGGACGAGCAGTCCTCGCCCTTTAGCTTCCTGTTGCGGACATGTTCCTAATCTTGCAGGTGGTTTAAGGGGGAGACCAACTGCGCAGTCGAGGTCCACACATCTTCAGATTTGTTGGTCCAAGCCCCACACAACCGCAGGAGCAGTCGCCAGACTTGGTGTCCACTGACCACACCTCTAGGCTTCTGTCTTCGCCGTGGGGTTACCAGGCCTCTCTCCCTGGTGGGCCTGAGTACCACAGCCTGGGGCCTTGCAGGCTGCTTTTCAAAAGCTGTCAACTTTGGTTTCAGACTTCAGCCCTGAGCGGTTCCAGAGGTCAGCCCCGTCTGGAGGGGACGAGTCCTGGTTTGAGCCTGCCCCCTCCATGTCCCAAGTTCGAGATCCTAGCACCACACACGTAGCGCACGCTCTGCTCGAGGGGCCCTCGGGCTGGCCCAGCTCTATTTCTCAAGCTCAAGTCCACTCCCAGAATCCTCAGCTGTTCCCAGGGAAAATGCAATTGCATGGCCTCAGTTCGCCTCTGCAGGATCCTTCTCACCCAGGAACTTCAGTCCCTGTGACAGCCCCGCTTCCTCGGCTCTCTGGAGCCTTTTTATTTGGGTAATGGATTGGGCTCTTTCAGGTGTTTTGTTTTTCATTGGGAATGTTAGCTTGCTATGAATTACTCCACCCTTTCCAGAAGCATTTGAGGTCTGTCAGTTTTATTAGTAACTACTTTGTTGTTATTGGTATTTTTCTCTCATATATTGTTTTATTTGTTTTTATTTCTATTACCTTGATTATTGTCTTCATTCTACTTCATTGAGATTTAATTGGCTTTTCTTTTTCTAATTTCTTGAGATAAAATGTTAGATCATTACTGTTCAGCCTTTATTTCTCTAATGTATGAATTGATGGCTATACATTGCCCTCTAGGTACAGGCTTAGCCATATCATGCAAGTTTCGGTATATCATATCCTCATTATCATTCAGTTCAAAATATTTTATAATTCCCTTAGTGGTTTATTCTTTTTTCCAATGCTTAATTTTAAGTGCATTGTTTAATTTGCAAACAGTTGGGATTTTCTAATTTACCATTCATTATCGATTTTAAAGTTGATTCCATTGTGAGGAGAGAATAGATTCTAAAGTCTAAATGGCTTCAGGCTGTCCTCTGAGATACTGAGCCTTGGATTAGGACCCAACACTGAGACGATTTTGGCACATGTTCCGTAAGCACTTGAAAAGAAGGTGTGCTCACTCCGTCACGGACCTTCAGTTTTCTAAGTATGTCAATTGGGTCTGTTTCATTAATTATGTTCTTCAGAACTTCTCTAGTCTATTCAAAGTTCTGCCTGCACATTCCATTAGCTATTTAGAGCAGCGAATTAAAGTGGACTGTGGATTTGTCTAGTGAGATCCTTTTTTATTCTGTTGATTATTGCTTTGTTCGCTTTGAAGCTAAATTATTGGGTACACATAGCTTGCTGAAACTCCCTGTGAATTGTCTCCTTTACAATTATGACATGACTCTCCAGATACAGAGTAATGCTGCTTGCCTGCAAGCCTCCTTCTGCCTGATAATAATAGAGTTACTTCAGCTTTCTTTTGATCCATGCTAGCAGAGAATATATTTTTCTATCCTTTTATTTTAAACTTCCTGGGTGCTTATATTTAAAGTAAATCTCTAATGGCACCATATAGCTGACATTTTAAAGGATATACTGTGACAGTCTTGGTCTTCTACTTGGAGTACTTAGTCCTTTTGCATTTATTTAATTACTGGTGTGGTTGGTTTTTATAGCCATCCTCTCTCCCTCCCTCCATATTAACCCTTTGCACTCGCTTGCTTTTTTCTCGATTCCTTTATTCTAATGCTAACCGTGTCAAGTCACACTCGACATCCGAGTGCAAAAGGTTAAAAGTTTGTGGCAAACCTGCATTGAACAAGTCTACTGGCACCATTTTTCCAACAGCATTTGCTCACTTTGAGTCTCTGTGTCACCCTTTAGGTAATTTGCACAATATTTCAAACTTTTTCATTATTATTATATTTGTTATGGTGACCTTTGGTCAGTGATCTGTGATATTACTGTTCCAATTGTTTTAGGGGCACCACAAACCATCTACACTAATAAAAGAGAAATATGCAAATTGACCATCACTTCGGACACCCACCAGCCAATCAGGAGTGAGTATGCAAATTAACCTCATGGTCTCCGTGGAGACTGACAGCAGGGAGGAGGCAGCTCCCAGCCCGGCCTGCTTGGCTGTCACCATGGCGACCCGGGAGCAGACAAGCGGGCCGCAGGCAGCTCCCAGCACGGCCTGCTTGGCGGTTGCCACAGCGACCCAGGAGCAGACAAGCGGGCCGCAGGCAGCTCCCAGCACGGCCTGCTTGGCGGTTGCTGCGGCGACCCGGGAGCAAGCAAGCACGGCCGCAGGCAGCACCCAGCATGGCCTCAGCGACCCAGGAGCAGTGAAGCGCAGCCTTCAGGCAGCACCCAGCATGGCCTGCTTGGCAGTTGCTGTGGTGTGGAGCAGGCAGGCCCCGCAGAGAGCAGAGAACTATGGGGAGCGGGCCTAAGCTGTCAGTAGGACATCCCCTGAGGGCTCCCGGATTGGAGAGGGTGCAGGTCAGGCTGAGGGACACCCCCCCCCAGGTGCACGAATTTCGTGCACCAGGCCTCTAGTGTCCATATAAGATGGCAAACTTAATAAATGTTGTGTGTTCTGACTGCTCCACCAACTGGCTGTTCCCCATCTCTTTTCTTCTCCTTGGGCCTCTCTAGTCCCTGAGACACAACAATATTGAAATCAGGCCAATTATTATCCCTAAAATGGCCTTTAAGTATACAGGTGAAAGGAAGAGTTGCACATCTCTCACTTTAAATCAAAACCTAGAAATGGTTAAGCTTAGTGAGGAAGACATGTGGAAAGTCGAGATAGGCCAAAAGCTATGCCTCTTGTTAGTTAAGTTGTGAAAACAAAGGAAAATTTCGTAAAGGAAGTTAATAGTGCTACTCCAGTGAACACACAAATGATAAGAGAGCAAAACAGCCTATTGCTGATATGGAGAGAGTTTTAGTGGTCTGGAAAGATCAAACCAGTTACAAGATCCCCTTAAGCCAGTGGTGGTCGGCAAACTGTGGCTTGCAAGCCACATGCAGCTTGCGAGCCGTGGTTTGCTGCTCTGTTGACTAATGAGTTTGGCGACCACTGACCTAGACTCTCGATTCCAATAATTACAGGCTGTTGTTCCTTGTGATTAAGCCCCTATCCCAGTGGTCAGCAAACTCATTAGTCAACAGAGTGGGAAACCACGACTCACGAGCCGCATGTGGCTCATGAGCCACAGTTTGTCGACCACTGCCTTAAGCCAAAGTAACTATTATAACTATGCTCAGAGATGTAAATGAAAATATACTCATAATAAATGAAATTGTAGGAAGTCTCAGGAGACAAATAGAATTTGTGAAAAGAACCAAATGGAAGTTCTAGAGCAGAAAAATAAAATAGCTGAAATAGAAAGATTGACCACATGGGCTTAGCCACAGAGTGGAGACGATAAAAGAGTCAGTGAACTTAAAGATAGGTCAATTGAAATTCTATGAACTGAAGAAAAGCAAAAGGTAAAAAAAAAAAAAGAACAGTGACTCAAGGACATGTGGAACAACATCAGAAGGTCTAGCATCGGTATAATTGGAGTCGTAGAAGGAAAGGAAGTCATGTGAGGAAATCATGGCTGAAATTTCCTAATTTTGGGTAAAAGGGCTAAATGTATATTCAAGAAGCTCAGAAAACCCAAGTAAGATAAATACAAGCAAAATCACAGACAAACTGCTGAAAGCCAAGGTCAAAGAGAGAAATATTAAAAGCAGCATATGAAAACTAGAGGCCCAGAGCATGAAATTTGTGCATGGGGTGTGTGTGCGGGGGGTGAGGGGGTGGTCCCCTCAGCCCAGACTGCACCATCTCCAATCTGGGACATCCCTCTCACAATCCAGGACCTAAACGGGCAGTCGGACATCCCTCTCATAATCTAGGTCTGCTGGCTCCAACTGCTCGCCTGCCTGACAGCCTGATCACCCCCTAACCACTCCCCTGCCAGCCTGATTGCCCCTAACTGCCCTCCCCTTCAGGCCTGGTCACCTCTACCTGCCCTCCCGTGCTGCCCATCTTGTGTCCACATGGGGGTGGCCATCTTGTGTGTGTTGGAGTGATGGTCAATTTGCATATTATCTTTTTATTAGATAGGATGCCATATTACAAATGGGGGAACAAGGATTTGAATCCCCATTCACTGCTCATCAGAATTGTGGAAGCCAGAAACAGTGGGACAATACCTTTAATTAACATGCTGGAAAGGAAACAAAAAGTCTCTCCACCCAGAATTTACATCCAGCAAAAGTCTCCTTTAAGAAAGAAAGGAAAATAAAGATATTTTCAGATGAAAACACAAACACACAAAGATAATTTATTACAAGCAGATCATCACTATAAGAAACGTTCAAGGAAGTTTTCAGGTTGAAGGAATTTGAAACTAGGTGGAGACTCAGATGCACATAAAGGAATAAAGAACATTGGAAATGGTGAATAACTGATTAAACATAAAGGGCTATTTTTCTTAATTTACAAAGGATGTTTAGGGTAAACATAATACTATCTTGTGGGGTTTATACTAGTAGATGTAAAACAAGTTGGCATAAAGGACAGGAGGGGGTAAAGTCCCATACGCTTCCTGCATTTTATCTGGAGTGGGTCACTGTTCACTCTAAATAGACTATGAGAAGTTAAGGGTCTATATTGTAACCCTCAGAAAGAAGAGATGCAGAGGCCTAGCAAGCATGTGCTGCTCACACCTGGAGACCAGGGCAGGGCGGGGGGTTCCCTCTCATGCGAGGCTCTGCGGTAGCTGGGCTGAGCTGAGTCACTTTCTCAGTGAGAAGGAACATGAACTCAGAACCAGCGCCTGCCCACCGAGAGCCCAGCATTGATCCCGTTGAATGGCAAGGTCTCGCGAGGAAGAATCGATCCACAGTCTAAATGACGTCCGGGGGATGCAGGGACTAGTTGGTGAATCAGAATGTGCCAGGCCACAGGTTGTTACTCTTTGAGGAACCTTCTCAGGGAAATGCCTCCTGGGGAAGACCAAAGGACGTCACTTGAATGCTTAAACGTTTTGGAATCTGTTTTATAAATGGTGCCGTTTAGCCTTATGTTGTATTGCAAATTGCTTCCCAGGGTTGTGATCAAGCTGGTGGATTTGCCACTGTGCTCATCTTAGAGATGTGAGCGGTGCAGGGGGGCATTGGGCAGGGGTCCTGGTGCTTGGGAGGTGCTCAGTGTCTCTCCTGGGATTGGTCCCTCGCAGCGCTCTGTGCAGAGAGGGGACTGCGCGCCTGCAGCACACCCCACCTCCCACCTCTCAACCCTCCAGGCTATGAAGCATTTGCCTACAGACACTTCCTTACCCTCCATCACATATGTTTTTATGAAAGGCTGAGCAGGAGGAATTTTCAATGAATAATTCATGTGCAATTGTTTTCAAAATATTCAAAATATAAAGTCACTTTTCTTTTAAAAAAAATCTTTATTGTTGAAAGTATTACAGATGCCCCCTTTTCCCCCGTTAACCCCTTCTAGCCCCCCACCCGCCCCAGGCTTTTCCACACATTAGTGTCTGTGTCCATAGGTTATGCATATATGTTCTATGAAGTTATTTTTCAAAGAAAGCAATCTGTCCTTTTTGCTGCTTCCACGGGGGCCACAGCGGTCTGTCTGAGTACTTGCATGCCCCCCTGGGACAGGCTCCTCGCAGGGCCGGGCCTGGGTGGTGTGCAGATGGCATGGAACTGCCAGGATTTCCAGTCACGTGCAGCCTGCCCGAGTCCCCAGGCAGGCCCTGATGGTCTTAGAATCCAGCGCTTCTCGAGGCTCCAGGCAATGCAGCAACACCTGCATTCCCTCCGTTTTCCTTGTCGCTGATCCTGCACCAGGCAGGATTGTTTACACACACACACACACACACACACACACACACACACACACACACACACACACGCCCAGCCGACTCCAGGGCTTGATCAACTGAGCGGTACAGATACAATGAGCCGCTGTCTGTTTTAGTCAAGTTTATTACTGACGTACACAGCCTAAGGTGCCAGCTCCTTGCGCCCTAGTCCCGCACACCAAAAAGGAAGTCACCAAAACAGGAGTTAACAACCGCCCTGCAGGTTGCGGGTACCCTGTGCAGCTAAGTGCATGTAGTCTGCAACTGTAGTGTGAGAAGGCCAGGCAGAAGTCTCTGTACCTCATTAGAACCCGGGCAGGCGGTCTCAGCAACTCCTAAAGGCTCCCTCCTTGGTGTTCCAGGGATCTCTGTGGTGTCTACCACGACCAGATTAGCCTCTAACTGTGTGACTGATTTCGATACCTGAGAGGTGCCAGGGCTCTGCGACAGAGCCCTTCCTTCCCCAGAGGCCTATTCCAGCTGTGGAGTGGAGTTGATCATCGTGGTTGATAAGAAAATATAACTGGGCAAGTTGCTTGAACTCTCTAAGCCTCGGTTTCCACATCTTTAGAATGCGGTTAGTAAGAGTGACTTTCTCAAGGCTTATTATAAGTATTAACTGAGACTTAAAAATACCTGTGAGGAACTTAGCACAATGCCTGGCACGTAGCATTGCTACATGAAGATGATGATGTTGGTTTGTGATGGTGATGATGGTGATGGTTATGATGATGATGGTTGTTATGATGGTGATGATGATGGTGACGATGGTGATAATGGTGATGAAGATGGTGATGAAGATGGTGATGATGATGATGGTGATGAAGATGGTGATGATGGTGGTGGTGGTGATGAAGATGGTGACGATGATGATGGATGATGGTGATGGTTATGATGATAATGGTGGTTATGATGGTGATGATGGTAACGATAATAGTGATGTTGATGGTGATGATTATGGTGATGGTGATGGTGATAGTTATGAAGGTGATGGTTATGATGGTGATGATGGTGATTATGATAGTTATGATGGTGACAATGATGATGATGATGGTTATAATGACAATAATGATAGTGATGATGGTGATGGTTATGATGGTGATGATGATAGTGATGGTAATGGTGATGGTGATGAAGATGGTAATGGTAGTGATGATGGTGGTGATAATGGTGATGGTGATGATGGTGATGGAGATGGTAATGGTGGTGATGATGGTGATAGTGATGATGGTGATGAAGATGGTAATGGTGGTGATGGTGTTGATGATGATAAAGATGGTGATGGTGATGATGGTGGTAGTGATGATGATGGTGATGATGAAGTGTCCTATCTCACTTCATCCTCCTGTTTCCTTTCCCCATTTAGCTTTCTCCCCTGAACGCAGTCAGTGTAGTGCTGGTCCTGCTATGCCTCTGCTCTCTGGCTTACTCTGGCTTCCTGTGCCATCAGACCCCTGACATTTGTTATCAGCTGGTCTGTGTGTCCCCAGGCCTCCAAAACACACTTTCTTCAAAACGTATCTCTAGACGCGGCTCTCCCAGACAGCCTTCCTTCATATGCCATGCATGGGATGTTCTTTTTCTAGAAGAAAAGCCGTGGTTTCTCATTTAAATTGCAAATACTTTGAGAGTAGCAGGGATGGTGCCTTCTGTCCCGCCTGTCTCCTCCCTGCATCATTTCTGGGGTCTCACCTCCAGGCAGGGAGTTCGTCTGGGTTGTTGACGGGCCATTGACAAAAGGGTGCTGTCAACATCTGTCCCTTGAACAGCCCATCCCATCTCCTGGGACAGTGTCGCCTAGATAATTGCCCCCCAACCCACACACACACACAGACACGTACACAGGATGGAAACTGTAAGAAGTCGGTGTGTGTGGTGAGGAAAGGATCCTGGATAACATTCAGTGAGTGGCATGTCTCAGGAGAGAAAAATAGTGCCGTGGGTGCCCCCCAAAACATAGCTTGCTGTATAAACTGTCGGTCATAATGAAACTTTAATCAGAATTTTAGTTTTTCCTCCACAGACTGCCATGCTTTGTTTTGTTCATGTTCCCCAAGGTACATGTGACTGTAAACCTAACTTACGAGGCTCGGAAGCCGTTGCAGTCACAGCACGTGTGTGTGATTTCAGTAACTCGGATGGCCCGGCCCTGAGGAGGTCTGCAGTGCTGCCTGCAGCCCGAATGCCCTGCAGACAGAGCCCCAGGCCGGGCTCTGTGTTCGCTCACTGGCACAGCAAACAAACCTGGGACAGGGACAGGGACCCAGGACACCAGGGCCTGCCCACAGGAGCCTGTGGCTGGGCAGACAAGTACTGATTGCAGGCTGGGGCTGCGGGGCTGCGGGGCTGCGGGGCTGCGGCGCTGCGGGCTCAGCCGAGACCCAGGCCACATAAGCACCTCCCCCTCACTGTCTCCCTGTCAGGTGCTGGAAAATCACGGGATGCCCATGGATGATGACCAGTACGCTCAGCTGACTGCAGCCATCGGATATAAGAAAGAAGGGATGAATTACCTAGATCTCGCAGCAGGATTTGAAGGTAGCTCATCGCCAAGGGCAGACCCTGCCGGCGCGTCTCCCCGGTGGCACCCCAGTCTTTCTGAGCCCTGAGAAGCGCCCCTGTGGCGGGGCCGGGCGAGCGAGAGCCCAGGGCGTGGCGCGGAGCTGCGCTCAGGCTGGAACAGGCACTTTGTTCACTTTTATCTGACTGTTCGGTCTTCTTGCTTTTGTAGTTAAACTTAGTTGTGATGCAGAAATTTGCCTGACAGAGCCATCTACAAACTCAGAGCAAAATGGTATAAAATTCACTCCAAAGCCCTCGGAGCCTTAAATCACACCCCATGTTCTTTAAGATTTTCCTCCTTGAAAAACTGCTGGGCCTGGCCCGTGTGGCTCAGTGGTGGGAACGTCAGCCCACATACTGAAGGGTCATGGGTTCGATTCCCGGTCACGGTCACAAACCTGGGTTGCAGGTTTGACCCCCAGTCGAGGCACGTGTGGGAGGCAATGATCAATGTGTTGCTCACATCAGTATTTCTCTGTCTCTCTCCTCCTCCCTCCCTTCCACTCTCTTTAAAAATCAATGGAAAAAATACCTCCGGTGAGGATTAGCCAAGAAACAAAAGCCCCGGTTATCTGCAATGAATGGCACCTGGGCGTGGCAGGGCAAGCGGCCTATCCTCCTGGCCTCCTGCCGATGAGGACACAGGGTTCTGTAAGACTGTGACTAGCCCAAGGTCCACCCCCGCCCCCCCCTCTCCCCTTCCCAAAGGGCTATCAGGAAGTCCGTCCTGTACAGCGCGGTCAAGGCCAGAAGCCGGGTCCTCCCATGTGCCCTGCCCCTCACCCTGCTCCCCTGGCTGCACGCCTGGCAGACACAGGAGGCCATGCCCTCCGTCCCCTCCTCTCCATTGTGCTGACACCACTTCCTCCTGTGCGGGGAGGTGAGAGGGACAGACGAGCCCTGGCCCGTAGAAGAGCTGTAGGAATCATGCCAACGTGTCGGGGGCTCTCTCCTGTCCCGCTGTGAGCGCTCTGAAGGCTGCCCAGGCAGAGCCGGGAGCTGTTGGCATCTCGCATGTCTGGAGCTTGGTCGGGCAGAACCCTGGGGCCTCTGCCAGAGTGGCGCTGGGCTCCTCACCAGGGAAACGCAGAGGTCCCCCAGCCCCCCAGCCCCCCATCTGCCAGGCCCAGAGGAACGGGGGTCCCCACATAGGTAAAGGGCAATGCCAGAAGCCATCCCATTTGGAATTTTAGGCTCTGACTGGGTATATGTTTTGAAGGAAAAGGAATCATATTTATTTCAGGGAGTGTTTCCGGTGTGCCAGGAAGGGAATGGGGCCCAGGTGGGTCGGTCACTGGCCTGCGGTCCCCGAGCAGTGAGTCCGCTGCACAGCGGGAACTCAATCAGCAGCTGCCGGCTGCTCCCGGCCTCCTCCCGGCCCTGGCCCTGCCTGTTCTTTCCCTCACTTTCCTCCTCCTCCATCAGTCCCAGTGCTAGTCTATTGCCCACCTGGTTGGTGGGATTGAGGTTCTGGCCAGAGGTCGAGTGAGGGGGGTGGGTTGCGGACGTGGCCAAGCAGCTCAGGAGGCGTTACCTGCCAGGCGCACTGAACCTGGGGGAGGCCCCTGCAGGCCCAGGTGGAGCGGGCAGGAGCCAGGTTCACTCCTGGGTCACAGGATGCCTCAAGCTCCGGGCGCGCTGCCCGCATCCAGCCCGCAGACGCGTCCGTGGGGGGCAGGGGGGACGGGGCGGACGTTCTACCTGCAGAACCATGTTCCAGTTCACAGCCTCCAGACTCGCGTCCTACCTGATGGACAGATGGGTTTCTGAGTGCGTCCTGCTGCCTTCCTGGTTTCAGGTGCCAGAGCGGGCACGGCGCAGTGCCAAGCAGCTGGGCTCTGGCGCCCGACGGGCCTGGTTCAGCCGTGCTGTCCATGAGCCCTCACCTTGGGGAGCTGGGCCCCCTGAGCTCCATCTCCTCACCCTAAAGTGGGCACAGCAATAGCCTTCCTCCCGAGCAGCTGGGCATGGGGGAGACTCTCCGTCTCAGGGTTGGAAGGACCAAGCGCAGGATTGAGCAGGTTCCTGGGCAGGAAATGGCTGTTGAATTAGTGAATGTTGACTGAACTCCACCTCCTGGGTTCAGGACATGATTCCAGGAAACAAAGCCCAGGCAGGAGTTCTCGTCCTCGGCCTGCGGGATGCAGGGGTGAGCGAGACGTGTCCCTGCCCCGAGGAAGGGCAGGAACGGGGTGGGGGGGGTGGTCAGGACAAGGGTGCGTGTGAGGGCCGGGGGCAGCACGTGCTGGGCAGGCGTGTGGCCGCGCCGTCCGGAGGGCAGGCTCCTGAGAGGGAAGTGTCCGAGGAACTGAGGGACAGGTCAACGGGTCCAGCACAGTTCCGTGTGGTCAGCTGCAGGGCCGATCCCGTGTGGCGGGGCTTACGGGCCTCGGGCGGGAGAATCCAGTGCTGGCGCAGAGGTGAGAGGTGCGCAGGCCCCTGGACACGGGCCTCTGACCTACGCAATCGTTTCAGGAGCTAAAACAAATGGACTGCAAGTGACTGCGCCTCAGACCTCAGTTCTTCCGAAAAACAGCCTGGCCAGCTTCTTCGTGACCGCTGAGGAGTGCCTGAAGCTTCTGCCCCAGAGACTGAGGGAAAACTTCCCGGTAAGCGCGGCCCGGTTCCCACCTGCCTCAGCTGGCCCACCCCCAACACCCCCTCCACCCCCCCCCCCACCCCCCACCCCCGCCCCGGCCACTGCGGCCTGGGCAGTGACCCCTAAGGCCCATCGTGTCCAGCTCCTCCCCCAGGACACAGCGCTCCCTCCACCTCCTGGGAGGAGCTGCATCCCCTCGCCTCCTGCGGCGCTTCCCTGAGGGCAGTACACCGGGCGGTCCTGGGCCTCACTGGGGGATGATGGGGGCAGGGCGGTCCTGGGCCTCACTGTGGGATGATGGGGGCAGGGCGGTCCTGGGCCTCACTTTGGGGTGATGGGGGCAGGGCGGTCCTGGGCCTCACTGGGGGATGATGGAGGCAGAGCGGTCCTGGGCCTCACTGGGGGATGATGGGGGCAGGGCGGTCCTGGGCCTCACTGGGGGATGATGGAGGCAGAGCGGTCCTGGGCCTCACTGGGGGATGATGGGGGCAGGGCGGTCCTGGGCCTCACTGGGGGATGATGGAGGCAGAGCGGTCCTGGGCCTCACTGGGGGATGATGGGGGCAGGGCGGTCCTGGGCCTCACTGGGGGATGATGGGGGCAGGGCGGTCCTGGGCCTCACTGGGGGATGATGGGGGCAGGGCGGTCCTGGGCCTCACTGGGGGATGATGGAGGCAGAGCGGTCCTGGGCCTCACTGGGGGATGATGGGGGCAGGGCGGTCCTGGGCCTCACTGGGGGATGATGGGGGCAGGGCGGTCCTGGGCCTCACTGGGGGATGATGGGGGCAGGGCGGTCCTGGGCCTCACTGGGGGATGATGGGGGCAGGGCGGTCCTGGGCCTCACTGGGGGATGATGGGGGCAGGGCGGTCCTGGGCCTCACTGGGGGATGATGGGGGCAGGGCGGTCCTGGGCCTCACTTTGGGGTGATGGAGGCAGGGCGGTCCTGGGCCTCACTTTGGGGTGATGGAGGCAGGGCGGTCCTGGGCCTCACTTTGGGGTGATGGAGGCAGGGCGGTCCTGGGCCTCACTTTGGGATGATGGGGGCAGGGCGGTCCTGGGCCTCACTGTGGGATGATGGGGGCAGGGCGGTCCTGGGCCTCACTTTGGGGTGATGGGGGCAGGGCGGTCCTGGGCCTCACTGGGGGATGATGGGGGCAGGGCGGTCCTGGGCCTCACTTTGGGGTGATGGGGGCAGGGCGGTCCTGGGCCTCACGGTGGGATGATGGGGGCAGGGCGGTCCTGGGCCTCACTTTGGGGTGATGGGGGCAGGGCGGTCTGGGCCTCACTGGGGGATGATGGGGGCAGGGCGGTCCTGGGCCTCACTGGGGGATGATGGGGGCAGGGCGGTCCTGGGCCTCACTTTGGGGTGATGGGGGCAGGGCGGTCCTGGGCCTCACGGTGGGATGATGGGGGCAGGGCGGTCCTGGGCCTCACTTTGGGGTGATGGGGGCAGGGCGGTCTGGGCCTCACTGGGGGATGATGGGGGCAGGGCGGTCCTGGGCCTCACGGTGGGATGATGGGGGCAGGGCGGTCCTGGGCCTCACTTTGGGGTGATGGAGGCAGGGCGGTCTGGGCCTCACTGGGGGATGATGGGGGCAGGGCGGTCCTGGGCCTCACTGGGGGATGATGGGGGCAGGGCGGTCCTGGGCCTCACTTTGGGGTGATGGGGGCAGGGCGGTCCTGGGCCGTGCGGAGCGGGGAGGGCTCTGACGGGCGCTCTGTTGCAGAACCTGTACGCGGCCTTCTTCCGCATGGACACCAACAGGGACGGCATCATCAGCATGCAGGACCTGCACCGGCTGCTAGAGCACCTGCTCTTCAACCTCAAAGACGACCAGTTTGAGCGCCTCGTGGCCCTCCTGGGCTTGAGGCTCAGCGTCACGTTGAATTTCCGGGAATTTCGAAATCTGTTTGAGGAGACACCACCCACAACAGACGACCCGCCTCAACGACTCATCAGGTAAGAAGACGGCGCAGTTCGGCGTCAGCCCCGTCTGCCGCCTTTGCCAAACCCGGCCTGCCTTTCCGCTGTCCACAGGGGCACAAAGAAGGCAGCCGCCTCCTGAGCCATCATTCCGTCCTCTTCTTAGTCAAGTAAACCCCCTAGGAGTGGCGTTCAGGGCAGGACGCCTGGACACGCAGGCGCAGTGTGGAAGACACCCGATGGACCCAATCTCACTGTCACTCGTCGCGCTCTGACGGGAGCTGTGCTTGCGCTCGCATGGGGTTCCTTCTATAAACCGGGGCTCAGCGGTGCCGACGGCTCTGGGAGATACAAGGACCCCCTCCAGCCCTTTCCCAGCCACGCCACTCCCCAGGCCCCGTCCACCCCAGGCCGGCCTCACGCAGCCGGGAGGAGGATCCCGGCTCCCCTATCCCCTCGGTTTCCTTGATGAGAGCACAGACCACAGGCAGTGACAGGCCTCCCGTCCTCCCTGGGTGTCACCGTCGGCTCCCGCTGGGACCGCTGAATGTCATCGCGAAGGAATGGAGTGGCCGCTCGGCCCGCCTTGACCAGCCGTTATGAGTCAATGCCAGTATCTGACTGCTGCTGTCCCCGTGATAACAGGGAGGCGTGTTTTCTGCTGCAACATGACACTGCGCCCGGCGGGGAGCCCACGCCCCTGTCACGGCCACCGTGAGCCTCGTCCAGGCTGCAGGAAGCCCCAGGTGGGGCACGTTCGCCTCCGGCCCGTGCTGGGTTTGTGTGCTGCGACCCGGACAGCAGGCAGGAGAGAGGACACGAGCCTCTTCCTGAGGGAGACTGTGCCCGCGCCGCCACCTGCTTCCAGCTGCTCGGCTCCCAGGCGCTCTCACGTGAGCCCTGATTGCTTCACACGAACCCACACAAAAGCTCGTCCCAGAAGGAGTTTCCTGGAGAATGCCTGCAGAATGAGCATGGAGCATTTCAAGCACAAAGCGCAATCTTCCCATTCAAACCAGCCAGCTTCTTCCTGTCTTCTGTCATTCATCCGTCAGATGTTCACTGAGGCTGAGTGTGTGCTAGACGTTGCCCCGGGACAGGTGCTGCCAAGATGAATGAGACGAACACTCGCTCTGAGGGGCTCACGGCTGAATGTGGGGCCCGTGCAAAAGAAAGACCTCCACTCCGTTCACGGTGTCGGAGTGCCACAGGGCAGCATGCGGAGGGCACAGGGGAAGGGGGGCATTTGAGCCGTGTCTTGAGGTGTGAATAGGAGTTTTCAGGTTCAGCTACCAGAACAGTGGTTCAAGGCCAGGGAACAGCATTTGCAAAATCACAGAGGTGGGAGCACATTCAGGAAATGGGGAGACAGTGTGTGTGCAGGAGCAGCGGGCATGTGGGGTGCAGTGAGAGAGAGGGCAGGGTTGGGGGCATGGGAGGGGGCTGGTTGGGAGAGGAGGCAGGGGCATGGGAGGGGGCGTGTAGGGGAGGAGGAAGGGGCGGGGGGCATGGCGGGGCATGTGGGGGAGGCCGGGAGACCAGGGCAGTGGTGAAGGGGCTGGAGTGCGGGGTGAGGAGTCCTTTGGTGGCAGGAGAGGGTCTGTGTCGTGGACTGGGGGTGACATTGTGCTGTGGGAAGAGCCTGGAGCCGCCCCAGAGCAGGGGGTGGACATGAAGGAGAAGCCAGAGCCCAGGGGTATGTGGCTTGGCTCCTAGATGCCCACCAAGGTGCTGCTCTAGGAAGCCGAGCCCTCCTCCCCCCTCCCCCCTCCCCCGCCCCCACCAGGCCTGTGCCTGCGCTTCAGGAGGACGGCCCCTGTACTCCCCAGCCGCCCTCAGGGCATTGCTATCTGACTCCAGGTGAAGGAATTGGGGCCGAAGAAAAGTCGAGGGTGAGCCCAGGGTGCCTGTTGGAGGGGCTGCTTTCTCTGCCTGGAGACCCCACCCTCTCCCCTCCCCACCCTCGCCTCCCCACCCTCTCGCCTCCCCACCCTCTCCCCTCCCCAGTCTCTCCCCTCCCCAGCCTCTCACCTCCCCAGCCTCTCCCCTCCCCACCCTCTCGCCTCCCCAGTCTCTCCCCTCCCCACCCTCCCTCCCCACCCCCTCGCCTCCCCACCCTCTCCCCTCCCCACCCTCTCGCCTCCCTACCCTCTCTCCTCCCCAGCCTCTCGCCTCCCCAGCCTCTCTCCTCCCCACCCTGTCACCTCCCCAGCCTCTCGCCTCCCCAGCTGGGCCTGCCCACCCCTTTCAGGATGCCACCTGCCCTCTGGGGCCCTCTGCCCTTCGAGCCGTCCCCTCCCACCTGCAGCACAGGAAGCAGGACTCGGAAACCCCGCCGTCCCTCCCTCCCAGTCGCCCTGTATGAAGCGCGCCTCCCGGCTGTGGGTCTGACACCCTGCACCCAGCCCGCAGGTGCGTGTGTATCGGCGGCGGTGGAACATGCCACGCGCCTTCTGTCTGGGCAGTCGCAGTGTCGCCGACCTGTGCCACGTGTGCTTCCCAGGCGGCAGCATGGAGGGAGGGAGCGGCCGTGGAGTTCCTCCAGCGCCGTGGGAGTCCCGGGGCTGCTGCTCCATCCCTCTGGTTGGAGAGAGAATTTCGGTCGTAGGTCCCAGTTTGGGCACCAGGAGAGCTGGGCTGGCCCTAGCTCGGGGCCTGGAGAGTAAAAAGAGACATAAACAGGGTTTCCCCCACCTTCCTTGTGCTGCAGGGGCCGCCTGCCTGGGCCTCTGCCCCATCCAAGGCACAGCCCCAGAACTAGGACGCCCTGGGCCCTGAGCGGGGGTGTGGGAGGAAAAGCACCCGCACTCACCCCGCACCGGCCTCCCAGGGTTTGCTCCTCGCGTCCTCGGAGTTAGGTGTGTGCTCTGTCCAGAGCTGTTCATTGTCCTCAGTGGGCGAGGAAGGCAGGTGTCTCCTCCTCCCGCGACCAGAGCTTGCTCTCCTGGGATGCTGCTCCCGAGACCTCCCCCCCATTCCCTATCCCCTCTCCCCCGAGAGCCACGCCCTGGCCTTCTTGGCTGGCATCCCTCCGTCCATCATTCCCTGCCACATTCAGTAGCTGGAGTGATCAGATCCACTCCTCCTCCTGCGTTGCTGTCAGTTTCCCGCCGTCCGTGGGAGCTCCTTGGCGACGGGGGCTCTGTCCACGCTGCTCGTCACGCTGGCTGAGGCCTGAGGCTTGCTTGTGTCTGTGACCGAGGGACTGGCTGATGGGAAGTCTGGCTCTGATGTCAGGATCCAAAGACCCAGCTTAGGAGAGGCAGTGTGTAACTTCAGGAGAGGCTGTAGAGAGAGGAGACAAGTGTGTAAAATGGAGAAAGGGAGGAAGGAATGAGAAGTCAGAGGGCCCCTGGTTGGAGCTTGGTCACTAAGAAAACAAGGCCATGGCCTAGCAGAGGCCTTGGGATGGATGGGGGGATGCTGTTTGCACAGGCGCTGAGATGGGGAGGGAGGGAGGTGTGGATGTGCTCACCTCGCTGCTCAGCGTCCCCCCAAGAGCACTTGGGGGAGTCCGGGTGAGGCCCCTGGGTGCAGGTGGGGTTAAGGAAGAGCCTCAACGTGAAGGCCGGGGAGTGGGCGTCATTCGGGACATGAGAAGGCAGCAGAGTCCCGCCCACTGCCAGCGCCTCCGGCGGGCAGGTGAGAGGGGGCACCTGGCTGGCCTTGGAATTCCGTGTGTGAGGCCGGTGGGCAGTTGGGGAGAGATGCAACGGAAAAGCAGGTGAGCGGACAGGCCTCAGGTCCAGGCGTGTGGGTACCAGTGTCGAGGAGGCCGTGGGGCCGTGCGAGGGGATGGCCTCTCAGGAGAGTAAACGAATGCGGATAGAAGGAGACAGAAGGTCAGGGTCGGGGGCCAGGAGAGGGGAAATCACACCCACAAGGCCAGGCCAGGCGCTGTTCCCGCCGGGGCCACGCGGAGAGCCAGCGTCGCGAAGGCCAGCGGGGAGACGGTAAAGTGTCACACGCAGCAGGAAGGTCAGCAGAGGCCCGCGCTGGGCAAGACAGAAGACACGTGATTGAAGACTGGCGCAGGGTCTCCCTAAAGAGGGCGCCTCCGCGGTTCCCCCGTGCCCCGCAGGCTCTCCCTGGGCCGTCTCAGCAGTGACAAGGGCGCAGGGAGAGCCCCCTCGTCCCAGCTGGGCCTCGGCGCCTGCCAACAGAGCAAACGCAAGGATGTTCACCTGCCAGACCGTGGGGGTCGTTTCCGGAATCCACGGAGGAAACGCTGCTTCGCCAAGACCTTCCCATGTGGCACAGCGAAGTAGCACAGTGTGGGCTTCCGGCCTGGTGGTCACCGGGAGCTCGGGGAGCGCTGAGCCCCATCGGCACAGGAGTGTGGGCACGAATGTCCTAGAAGGCACTGGAACGAGGACTTATCAGCCCCCCTCCCCTCCCCCGGGGTGAGGAGCATATTACTGCTGAGTTTGTGGGTGCTCATCGCGGTGACCTGGCTGCCGCCTGCTCTGAGTGTGTGCGGGTAGTGGAACGTGCCAGCAGGCCGTCGGGCAGGCGGGAGCGCAGGCTCCGCTCCCCGGGCCCAGGGCCCAGCTGCAGTCCTTGTGCTGCTGCCTGTCCTGGGAAGGAACTGCTATGGACTAGCTCCTGAGCGCAGCGCCACCCACAGGCGGCCCCGCACCTGTGAGTGAGGGTGCAACTGATCTCCCCCTGGGAGGAGGGACGCGGAAGGGGACCCCAAAGAGGTGGTTTGGGATCAAAGGAGAAGGTGCTGAGCAAGGCTGGGCTGGTGGGAATGCTGATGCCGGCCCTGCCTGCGCGTTCCCGCAGCTCCCACCTCCGAACCACAGCCTCTGCAGCGGGGACAGCGCCCAGCGCTGTGGTGCCAGCCCGGACGCTGCAGGCCAAGCTCCCCCGCCGGCCGTGGGGTTCAGTGTAGTCATCCCGGGACCTGTGCTCCCGGCCTGCGTCCCAGGCAGAGGGTCACGGTCACAGCGGCGCTGCGGAGGGTCACGCAGACCTTCGACCCGCAGCGGGCACCGGCATTGCTGCGTGTTCTCACCTGGGAGCACGGGGGTGGTTTGCCGTCCAGCCTGGTTGTCCTCGGCCCCTCAGAGAAATTCATGGGAGGGTCTCCATGGGCCTCAGTTGGGTCCCCTCCCATTCCCCGCAGGCAGGAGCCTGTAAGGAAGTGTGCGGCCTGGCATGCACCCGTGGCCGCAGGTCAGGGAACTGCCCGTGATGGGGGCGCAGGGAAAACGCTGCCGTGCAGACCTGGGCGTCGGGGAGCGTAGGTCCCCAATGGAGTGACGGGCGGCTGAGCCAGGCACCTCCCGGGAGAAGTCTGAGGGCGTGGCAGGTCGCACACTCCCCTACCTGGTTTTGGGGAGTAAGAATCCAGGCACCCCGCCTTCCTTCAGCCTCAGCCTTCGCTGCGCCTCGCTGTGGCGTCGCCGAGGCGGGAGCAGGCTCTTTTTAGTTATTTATTTTTTATCCTTTTGATAATTCACAGAGGGAGGGAGAGGGACAGAAACATCAACCGGCACGTGCCCTGCCCGGGAATCAAACCGCGACCTCCTGGGTCACAGGTCCACGCTCACAAAGGGAGCCACGCCCGTCGGGCCACAGGCTCTTTCCTCGGCTCGCGTCACCCTGGGCGCAAATCCACAGCCGCGGTGACCTTGCCGCCTGCAGCCGCGCTTTGCGCCTGAGCTGAGGCAGGAGTCCGAGGCGCTGCCCCGTCGTCCCCCATCGTTGCCTCAGTCCGAACTGTCATGACAGCGCGTGACCCCAGAAGTAAAGCTTCTAGCTGTTTTCTTCTGCAGACACCAAGGTTACACTGCGTTTTCCCCGGGAGGAGAGAGGAGCCTGTTTTGTGAGCTGCAGAGAAAGTTTAATCGCATTTATCTGAAAATAAACGAGGACTTACCACATTTAATAAGACCTCCCTGACGTACAGCTGGGGAGATAAGACCGTCCTTTAAGAATTAAGTTAGACCAGGTGTGGACCAGGACTCTGAAACGGGGGGCCGGGGACCCCTCGGGAGATGAACGCGCCCATTACCTGTAAGCACAGCTACTTACTGATTTATTTTTCTTTTAAGACAAAAGCAGAAGGTCACAGATTCAGAACTAGCTTGCGAGCAGGCTCACCAGTACCTTGTCACCAAAGCAAAAAACAGGTGGACAGACTTGTCTAAGGTAAGAGCGCGATCTTTTCCCTGGAGGAAAGGAAATCTCTTTCAGGTTCCGAGATCACTGGGTGACCAAGCCGTCAGGTCCGGCCCCCGAGATGGTGGGGGGACGGCATTGCACCCCCATGCCATGGGGCCTTGTAGTCTGAAATACTTTCAAAACAGACGCTCACACTCACGGTCAGTCGCGGCGTGGAAAAATCAGTAGCTGTGGGAGTCACAGGGCCGGAATTCCTGGCTTTGCCTCGGGTTTGGCGTGAATTAAAACTTAAGTGAGACGTGAGGCTGTCATACTCTTTCCCGCGGGGTGAACCTGCGTTTTGTACAGCAGCCCCGCCTGTGTTGCCCAGATGGTGGAAAGCCCTTGAAGGTGAGCGCCCTCCTTGTGTCGGATGGGAAACACAGCGACCCCTGCAGGCCGCAGACCGAGTGCGCCACCCATGGCCTCACTTGGAAAGGATCCTTAAACTGCTGGGCAGTGTCTCCACGTTCTTTTGAAGCATGTCCCCACTTCGTTTCATTTGGTCATTTCTTCCTGTGTTTGCTGTGTCTTGGCCTGTGCCCAGGTAAGGGTGGCTCTGTGAAGTCCTTCTGAGTTCCTGGGCTCCCTGTCCCCTCTCTCCATCCCCTCTCCCCCCTTCCCAGCCCCCTCTCTATAGTCCCCTCTCCCCTATTCCCTGTCCCTATCCCCTGTCCCCATCCCCTGATCCTGTCCCCACCCCCTGTCCCCATCCCCTACCCCCGTCCCCATCCCCTGTCCCCATCCCCTGATCCTGTCCCTACCCCCTGTCCCCATCCCCTATCCTCTGTCCCCATCTCCTGTCCCCTGTCCCCATCCCCTGTCCCCTGCCTCCTATCCTCATCCCCTATCCCTGTCCCCACCCCCTTCCCCCATCCCCTATCCTCACCCCCTATCCCCTGTCCCCTGCCTCCTATCCTCATCCCCTATCCCTGTCCCCACCCCCTGTCCCCTGTCCCTATCCCCTGACTCCATCCCCTCTTAGGAGAGCCCACTGTGCCTCACGCAGCTCGCAGGCCAGGAAGGGGAGCACTGATGAGAAAGGCAGGTCACAGAGCAGATGGGCGCTGTGGGGAAGAGGACAGGCTGAGGGAGAGTGGCTGGGGCTGCGGGCAGAGGTCCGTGTCCCGTCTGTAGTCCCTCCTTCTTGAACCACTTCCTCCGGCCCCACACATGCCTCTGGCGTGTCCCCTCCTGGCCGGCTTGACCACCTCCCTCTCGGTGGACCCCCTCCTCGGCGGTGTGTCCACACTCAGGCCCACAGCCCTCGTGGCCCCGGTTCTGCAGATCCCCAGACATGTGGGGGCAGGTGGGGCCCACACTGTGCTGCCAGGTAACCCCCCTCTCTGGCACTGGGCGGGCAGGGTGTGGGGAGGGAGGGGACACGGGATGACAGAGGAAGGGCGACTGTGGAGGGAGGGAAAGGAGCCGCTTTGTCCGGAATGGAGCACAGCCCACACATGTCACCTCTCTGGGCTCGCAGGGCTGAAGGACCCTGCCCGTGCCGTCACTGCGTGGGGCACCTCCACTCGTTGGCTTACGTGGAGTAAAGCTCTGGAGGAGTTGGTGCTAGGCTCTAAGCCTGCAGATTGGATGAGTCACGCCGTGCTGCCCGGGGACAGCAGGGGTGGGTCATGCGTGGCCCCCGTTCTGGGCTTCTGGCCTGTGGCGTGTGTAGGTCGTGAAAGTGATTGAAGGCCTGGAGTCAGCCTCCCCGCTGCTGCACTGCTGTGGGGGCTCACCTAACAGGGCCCGCTGACCCCCGGAAGGATGCAGGACTCGGCCTTGAGGCATCTTCACAGTCACCTGGCTGTCCAGCTTCGTCCGCCCCGGGCAGCACAGCTGAGTCCTCGGGAGATGCAGGAGCCATCCCAGGGGCAGCTAATAGGCTCATTTCTAGTTAAGTGTTTGCAGGAAATAAGTTCATCGGTTTCTTCAGCAAACGTTATTATGAGCTCACTACGCACTGTTGCAGGGTGTGAAAGCCACAGAGACAAAAAGACGGTTGTGCCTGCACAGACGGGGGTGGGGGTGGGGCGCAGCAGGGTCGTTGGGGTTGTGCACACTGTGGTGGGGGCTTTCCTATGGTGGGGCTCCGGGAGGGAGAGGCCACTGAAAGGACCGCAGGTGCTGGGCAGGGTGGGGATGCGGAGGCTGTCGGGACTGAACCAAGGCCAGGCCCGGGGGACTGCCCGCATGGAGGGCTGCGGACAGTTCCACAGGGACGTGTCCCAGGGCTCGACCGGGCAGTTTCCAGGGCGAGGCAGATAGGGGACAGGTCCCAGCAGGCCTCACATGCAGTAAGCTCTTGTTGTTGTTGTTAAATTGCAGTAAATTCACAACATAAAATGACATCTTAGCCATTTTTAAGCCACCCGTTTAGTGGTAATGAGTACACTCACATTGTTTTTAAAGGGACTTTGAAATCATCCAGACCTAATTTCTTGAAGCTTAGTTGTTTTTTAAGATGTGACTCTACAGTGGATGCGATAACATATGTATATAATGATGCATACTAGAAGCCCAGTGCATGAAATTCATGCACAGGGGTGTGTGTCCCTCAGCCCAGCCTGCACCCTCTCTAATCTGGGACATCCCTCTCACAATCCAGGACTGCTGGCTCCCAACTACTCGTCTGCCTGCCTTCCTAATTGCCCCTAACCGCTTCTGCCTCCCAGCCTGATCACCCCCTAACCACTCACCTGCCAGCCTGATTAATGCCTAACTGCTTCCCTGCCAGCCAGATTGCCCCTAACTGCCTTCCCCTGCAGGCCTGGTCACCCCTAACTGCCCTCCCCTGCAGGCCTGGTCACCCCTAACTGCCCTCCCCTGCAGGCCTGGTCACCCCTAACTGCCCTCCCCTGCAGGCCTGGTCGCCCCTAACTGCCCTTCCCTGCAGGCCTGGTTGCCCCCAACTTCCCTCCTCTGCCAGCCTGGTCACCCCTAACTGCCCTCCCCTGCTGGCCTGATCGCCCACAACTGCCCTCCCCTGCTGGCCTGATCCCTCCCAACTGCCCTCCCCTGCTGGCCATCTTGTGGCAGCTATCTTGTGTCCACATGGGGGCAGCCATCTTGTGTGTTGGAATGATGGTCAATTTGCATATTACTCTTTTATTAGATAGTATGTACACATCTGTGTCTTACAATGTACATAGTAGTTATGTATATGTATTCTTAAATGCTTTTAAGTTGTCACCATGTCCTGCAAATCATGTCCCCGTGTAACCAGCGCCCAGATGGAGGAATAGAAGGTTGCCAGGGCTCCCTCTCCCTGTGCGGGGCCGGGCAGCACGTGCTCTTTCTTGCAGGCCTGGTCACCATTGTGGCCACGGCCTTCAGTGACACGGCTCAGCCTAAACCGGAGGGTGGCCCCGGCGCCCTCCACTGCTTGTGTCTGTCCCTCCAGCGCATGTGGCAGTGTCTCCTGCACTCTAATGAGCATTTGTGGCGACTAATGAGACCGCGCGGCTTTCGCCTTACCCGTCAGGCGGGCTCCTTCCTGTGAAGCGTGCGCCTTTTTGCGGTTCTCACACCGGGCTGCCCGCCTCCTTCCCACTGGCCAGCTGGAGCCCTCGCTGTGGATGGGCGGCGAGTCTTTCATGGCGCCACGCGGTGCGCGTGCCTGCTCCCAGTTTGTGCTCTGTCTGCACACTTTTAAGGGGTGTCTTTTGAAATGGTAGTTCCTTTTAATGTAGTGAGGTGTTCTGATGTTACCCGGTAGGTCTTGTTGAAGAAGCCAGGACGATGGTCCACCTTCTCTCCTAGGCGCTTAGCACTTCACTTCCACGCTTGGGGCCTGCAGTCGGCACCCCTGTCCCTGCGTGTCGTGAGGCAGGGGTCCGACTCCCTGCTTCCACACGGCGATCAGCCCTCCTCGCTCCGTTCTCTGTAAAGTCCACCCTGCCCTACCTCGAGGCCCTGGCAGCAGTCTGTCCTGTTGGTCCGTTGGTCCTGGCACCAACACCGCCTCCTCAGAGACACCGTCACGCAGTAACACATCCTGGTCAGCGGGGAGGCCAGCCCCTGCCCTCGCCCTGCAAGGGTTTCTGAGTCAGTTTGTCAGGTTCCACCAAGAAAGCAGTACCTGCTGGGGTGTTTGCTGAGAAATGGCACCTTCACTATTTGGACTCTTCAGTCCACGGTGAGTGGGAGGAGCTGTTTCCACCTATTTTGTATTTTCTAGACTCTCCCCATCAAGCTTTAGACTTTTCTGTGTAGAAGTTCTGCAGGCATTCGTAAGGTTGACTCCTAGGACTTCCTATTTTTGATGCTATTTGTAAACGTTATTTTCTAAAATTCATTGTCTGTGTCTGATCCCTAAAACCATGGACGGTTTTGCCTGTTGACATGGAATCCAGAGTTCTTGCTGAATTCTTTTATCCTGAGACTTTATTTGTGGACTTCCGTATTCATGCGCATACAATCAGCTCCTCTATGAAGAATGATGGGGGTGTTTTCTCCGGTCCCAGCGTCATCCCTTTCGCCCCTCTTTCTTGCTAACCCGCCCTGACCCGGCACAAGATGCACCCTTGCCTCGTTCCTGAACCCAGGGCACTCCGTCCTCCACTACGCAGTGCTCGCCGAGGGCGGGGGGGGGGGGGGGGGGGAGGGGAGAGGGAGGAGGAGACGGGGGAGGGCCCATGGCTGCTGGTCGGAAGCGGTGTAAGGCAGTGCTGAGTGCCCAGGGTACCTCCTCTTCTGGTGGTCCCCTCAAATCCCCGATAAGCCCCCAGTAACCCCTCAGGGACATTACAATGGCACCACAGCAGCTTGCCGTGACGGGGGGGGGAGTCCCGCGTCCCTCATTCCCCTCTGCAGCCGCTGCTCTGAGATGTACCGCAGGAAGCCTGGCCACGGCCGCCTCCCCAGGCTCGGGGTGTGTGTGTGTGGGGGGGGGGGCGGGGGGGACTTTATTCTCATTGTTTAGAGCCCAGTTTGTCTGTCAGGAGAAGAGTCCGGGTCACACCTGAGACCACGCACTCCCTGAGGCCAGCCCACCAGCCCAGAACCCTGTCCTGGGTGCTCCTCGCCTTCCGAGGGGAGAGATGAGGCGGCTGGGACTCAGGGGAGAGAGGAGGCGCTGGGGCTCGGGTGAAAGGTGGTTAAGCAGGTGGATGTGGAGGACAGTGGGTTAGGCTGTCCCAGAGATTGACAACGGGAAGCCCTCTGCACTGCCACAGACACGCGTGCTATGCCGCTAAACGCCACCTCCTGATGTTGTAGAATTTTACAGAAACCGATCATGAGGGCGCCGGCATTCTTCGTCGCCGGGACATAAAGAACGCGCTGTACGGCTTCGATGTTCCCCTCACGCCACGAGAACTGGAGAAGCTGTGGATGCGGTGAGTGGCTCCTTCCCGGCTGGCCGCACATCAGCACCAGCCTTCCTTCCGTCACTGCTGGGGGCGGGGGGGTGGGGGGCTGTCTGTCCTGGGCCCTGGGCCCTGGCTCCTGGGCCCCGCAGCAAGCAGCCTGGTTAGCAGGCTGGCCTTGGGGCACGGAGAACCAGGGGCAGCGCAGCCACCAGGCAGACGGGGTTCGTGGCCCAGGAGCCAGGAGTCACTCCCCGAGGCTCAGCTCTCCTGCGACTCAGCAGCCGCACAGCCTCCCCGTTGCTAGCGATGGAGGCCAGAATTGGACAGCAGTTGCACAGACACGTGATTTGCCGGAAGAAAATAAGTTCTGATCCCGTGGAGTGTCCCCCAGGGCCTCGTCAGCCGGTTACATTTTGCAGAATGTGTTCTGGCTGTGGCTGTGGCTGCACTTGAACCCGGCCCCGTGGCAGCATCCCGGGCGGATGTCTGACACTCATTTCCACCTCCAGGTCCAGGTCCCTGTCTGAACCCGTCCCCCTCCATACATGTGAGCGCCGCTGGCCCCCCCAGGGCCGCGTGCGCCTCACACGTCCTCTGTGGGGCAAGCTCACGAAGAGCTCAGGGCATTTCTTAGCCCTTCGTTTTTTCAAAGTGGAGGGTGGAAGTGTTAGCCAAGTTTAGAACTGGTGGGCTGTTTTGTGTCTAATTTAGAAAAGCAACTTGAGATTCTTACAAAATCCTCCCTTTGTTTAGATCAGTTCTGACGCTGGGCCAGTGAGCCCCCGTCCGTTTTCCTTCTCAGTAGGTTAGATCGTGGGTCCCTCTGATGGCCAAGGGCTCGGGGCACAGCGGGCACAGGCCTGGGCTCCCTTACAGACAAGAGGTCAGCTGGGTCAGTGAATGCGTTTTCTTCATTGTTATCCAGTGAAGACAGGCAAAGGGCTGGCTGTCCCGGAACTGGGGTTCCGCACTCCGTCAGCCTCTTGTCCCACGAGGAGCAGAGGGAGGCTCGCTCTGCACAGGAAAGCGCCCACGCTTCCCCGCAGGCGCCGCCCGCCACAGCCCGCGGAGAGTGACGCCGCGACCTTTTTAAACACAGGCTTGGTCCTTGTGACTCGGAATTCCTCTAGGCCAGTGGTCGGCAAACTCATTAGTCAACAGAGCCAAATATCAACGTACAACGATTGAAATTTCTTTTGAGAGCCAAATTTTTTAAACTTAAACTTCTTCTAATGCCACTTCTACAAAATAGACTCGCCCAGGCCATGGTATTTTGTGGAAGAGCCACACTCAAGGGGCCAAAGAGCCGCATGTGGCTCGAGAGCCGCAGTTTGCCGACCACGGGTCTAGGAAATCGCACCCGCAAGTGCCATCTTTATTGGTTAGATGAGGACCAAGATCTTGCTGTTAAAATAAATAAGGCTTTTTTTTTTCCTTTAAAGAAAATTGTCAATTTGCCTTAACATACTTTATTTGAAGTAATTCTATTCGAATAATGTCAGGAGACAAAAGCCCTCCATTGTGCCTTTTTAAGTGAATTATAACTCAGGAGAACTTCAGTCATAGGAAGTGACAAAAGGTACGGAGGTAATTCTGATCTCCCTCCTGCCGGCCTCTCCCTGGCCGTGGTACCCGGCATCGCTCCAAAGGCAAGACGGGGTTGACGCCCGCGGCGTTCACTTGCCGCGCCTGAAGCTTGGCCGTGCTTCCTGAGGCTTTTCCTCTGACCCCACGCACTCCTTCCCACGCGGCCGAGTGGATGGAAGGGCTGTTGCCTTCCTGCGGGCACAGCGGGTTTCCATCAGTCAGCTTGGCTGGCGAGCAGATGCGGTTGCTGTCTGTTGGGGTGACCGGGACCAGGACCACCTTGTATGGGGTGAGCCTTCTGTGGAACAAGCAGTGGTTTCAAACTCCCACGTGCCTGCGAGTGGCCTGGGGACCTGGTAAATGCAGGCTCCGAGCAGGGGGGCCTGGTCACTGGCCCCCGGGCGAGCCGGTGCCGCTGGCCGGTGGAGCGCTGCGTGGGAGGGGCCGGGGCGCCCTGGAGGCACCGTCCCAGCGGGGCACTGACCACGTTTGCTCTTCTCTGCAGCTATGACACCAAGGGGAGGGGGCACATCACGTTCCCGGAGTTCCTGCACCAGCTGGGGATCACGTACTCGGCGGACGTGCACCGGCCCTACGCGGAGGACCGCTCCAACTTCATGGGCCACTTCACGAAGCCGCTGCCGCAGGAGCCACCACGGGAGGAGCGGCCGGAGCAGCGCCCGGAGCAGCGCCCAGCACCGCCCCCGGGCACGGACGAGGCCGAGCCAGCCAGGTGAGTCGGGGCGTGTCCCCGGCCGGGAGCCGCCTCTGACCACCCACACCCGGAGCAGACATGGTTCTGAGCTGCGGCCTGCGGGCTGGCGAAGTGACGAAGCTGCTCTGTGCGCTCGCTGTTGGGGTGCTCGACCCCGGGCGCTGTCACAGGGCCCCGCAGAGTGCCTGCCGTGCCTGCCCGCCGCTCAGAGACCTGTCCCTCTCAGGCACTTACTGTCCGTGGCCCGGCCCTTCCCGGGCAGCTAGGGCCTTTCCCAGCCCTTCCCGGGCAGCTAGGGTGCAGGGGCATGAAGACACGCCTGCTCGGCCTGTGCCTGACACCAGTAGGCGCCGGCGAATATCTGTTGAATGAATGAGTGAGTGAGTCTCGGACTCAGTACTTCAGTTTTAAGGACTTTATACCAAAGAAATAATGCAGACGAGGCCCTCGGGTTAGCAGTGGGCAGGGATGGCTTACCGGAGTTCCCATGGCTGGTCCCAGTGAGCGCGCGGGGTGTGAAGTCTGGCCCCAAAGGCTACGAAACAGCTGCCGCCATGCAGCCTGGGCAGCGTGTGTGACCGAGGGCTGATGGGAAAGGCACTTGGACGGCACGTCTGCGTGACTGCAGCGATGCCACGTGCAGGGCCTGGTCGCAAGGCCCAGGAGGGGCGTGCAGAGGGTCCCCCCAAGTCGTGTTTGGACCGTGGGACTGGGAGGGTTATCTTCAAAGTGGAAAACCAGTTACCAGTGTCGTACCTTAAAAGTGTGTGACATGGGAGCGGGCTTTGCCATGTTTGAGTGACCACAGAGCTGGGGCAGATTTTCCTGGCCCGTCTCCATCCTGGTCCCTCATTAGCACTGCCCGGGCCTGGGCTCTGCCCTCTACCCTCTGCCCCCTGCCCCCTGCTCCCTGCTGCCCGGGACTGTGCCACCTGCTGTCACTTTAGCTCTGTCCCCGCCCCTCAGAGAACCCGCGAGTGAGTGCATGACTTGTTGCTGAAAAACCCCTCTTAAAGGCAATAAGAGGCCCAGCAGGGCAGAAATGAGGTGCCAGGGCCATGGGGGGTGAAGGGGAAGGTAGCGTGCCGCCCCTGATGGGGAAGTGACTGAGTTATAAAGGATGGAGTTTGAAAAGTAAGGAAGAAATATGCATAAGATTCATGTAAACCAAACATGCCCTAGCACTAATGAAAAGGTGGGTTTATCTTTACCAGACAGGGCCGGCCTCATTACCACCCCTCCCCGTGCCGCGGGTGAGCAGCGAGGTGGCAGGGAGCGCCCAGCCTCACTCCCCCGTGGCCGCTCTTCCTGTCCTCCCACTGGGAGCCGGTGGAGCGGGAGGGATTCCTGACTGCCAGGCCCAGCTAGCCCGCCCTCCCACCTCCTCTGCGGGGTCAGCCTCCCGCTAGACAAGCCTGATTTCACTAACCACATCCCACCTGTTTTCTCAACGCTGTCGGCTTGCAGCACTGTCAGGGGGCCCCCTTCAGACGCCGCGTCTAAATGCCGGGGCAGCAGGTCCTCCGGGTCGTCCTTAAGGTCCAGTGTTTCCAGGACTTTCCCCTCGTTTCTGCTGACTCTGAGGGATTGACAGACGGGAGCCGTGCTCCATTCAAGTGACCTCTTAAACCTGAGGGAATGGGTTAGTTTGCAGTGCCTGAACGCATTGTTTGCATTTAGAAAAATCCTCTTTTAAACTTGGTGTGTTGTCCATGTCTTGCTTTTTCTTTGCCTGAGTCCGAGCTGAAGACTTGGAATCAGTGCCGCCCTCGGGGCCCGGCCACCTCCTTGGGCCAGTCCTAGGATGCAGAGCCGGGGGCCGGCTCAGCCGCCTCCTCAGAGGCTGTGGGGGGCGCAGTGGCCGACCCACTGGCCATGACAGTGGTCCCTGGGCTTCCGTGTCACCTTTCAGACCAGGAACCGGACGGGAACCCAGAGCAGCATCCATCGCCCCAAGTGCGGCTCACAGGCTTCCGTGCGGCCGTGCGGCGAGCTCTGTGCTCTGAGCTCACTTAGGCGGTGGACAAGCGCGCCGCTCAGTGCGGCGGGAAGGCTGCATGGCTGCATGGTGGCCGAGGAGTGCCATCCACAGCTACCCATCCTCTCTTAGTCCCCTACATTCTTTGTGGTCAGGGAAGAACTTTCCTGAGAAGCGGAATCGTAGCCCGTTTAGAACTTGAGCACATTCCGCAGGAAAACCAGCCTCTAGCGGGAGCGTGCCCGCCGCCCCGAGGGCCCCGTCTCGTTCCCGTCTGTCCAGTGGGGTGACCGGGACCCCTCCCTCGCAGGGCTGTTGGGAGGAACAAGAGGGAGGGCTCACAGCGAGGCCCGGGCTGGCCAGTTGCTGTGCACAGATGGTGGCAGTTTCTAACAACAAAGTGCCTGATTCAAAACAAGGGTCCCTGGGCCTTCCCTCTGCTGACTCTGACTGGCCCTCCCTTCCCTGCTACCCCGCCAGCGCAGCTGCCCTACTACTGTGTCTAGGTAGCTTCCCGCCAACTCCTTCAGCTCATTCTTGCTCCTGGGCCACCTTCCCAGTAACGCCTACCCACACCTTCTCCCACGGTGGCCACTCCCAGTCCTGCCCCCGGCTCTCTCCTGACCCACTAACCCCTGTGCAGGGCGGGCACGGATGCCTTCAGTGCCATCTGCCCTGCCCGTTGGAATGTAACTTATAGGGGCCACTCGGAGTCACTGGATGTACCCCGGTGCCCACAGCAGTTCTGGCAGTAGGTGCCCAGGGATCTTTCATGGGGGGAATATCACATCTGTATAAAAACTACCGCTTTTCATTCTTGGCCCCACTCTTACAGCACTGATTCTGGTAACAAGACAAGACTGGGGTTCCTCCTGCACAGTTTGCTGGTGATGATAGCGTGATAGGCATGCAGACTTACACCTCTCTCTGTAAATGTCGCACCAAGGCTGTAAAACAGCTTCTGAGTCAGTTCTTTTTTTAAAAAAATAGATTTTTATTGATTTCAGAGAGAAAAGGAGGGAGAGCTAGAAACATCAATGATAAGAGAGAATCATTGATCGGCTGCCTCCTGCACGCCCCCTACTGAGGATCAAGCCCGCAACATTCCCCAACTGGGAATCGAACCTGGGACCCTTCAGTCCACAGGCCGACGCTCTGTCCCCTGAGCCAAACCGACCGCCACATTGGGGTGGTGGTGAAGCCCTCGCCTGAGGCGGTGCTTGTTTCCCTGTGGGCGTCTGACCTGTGTTCTCGTCCAGGGAGAAGCTGAAGGACCACTGTGAAGACATCAGGAAGGCGCTGACCAAGCTGGACACGTGCGGCGGTGGCTCGGTGTCCCTGTGCCAGCTGCAGAGGGCACTGCGGGACAGCGGCTGTCCTCTCAAGGAGGCGGAGCTGGCCGCGCTTCTGGGCAGGTTTGCTCTCACCTGGTGGCTTTCCTTTCTCCTCTGTACAAACAGACTCAACATTGAAATGACCCCCACATCTCCCTCTGGCCGGGCTACATTCTAATGGGCTTGAGTCGCCCCGAAGCAAAAGGAAAAAGCAGCTTAAATGCGTAGCGTTTCCTGATGTGTCTCAGCAGCAGAAGCAGCTTTTTAACTTTCGTTCTTGTTTTCCCGAGTTCTGCCTGCGCCTCGGCGGGCGTCAGGTAGCTCTACCGGGCCACTGCCCTCATGTCCCCTCCCCGGGGCCAACTCCCAACGCTTACGTGTCATCTTTTGGTGCTTAACTTGGCGTTTCGGAGGGACGGGTTGTATAGCTGCTTCTTGGATTTGTGCTGTTAGGCTGTGCCTATTGACTTCCAAGCAGGAAGGTGCACATTTAACTCTTTTTCACCATCACCTGCCACCAGCCACCTCTCCCACAGCCTCCACCCCACCCCCCACGGAAACACACGCAAACATGTCTCCACAGGTGTTACTTTTCCCATCTGCTGCTTCTCAGTTTGGGGGAGACCAGTATTCAGGGTTTGTATTATTGTGACTAGCTGATCACTTTTCCTTTTTAATCGAGTATCTTGTTTTCCCTGGAGTTAATCTTATTTTTTCTGTTTCTTTAGTTTCCATATGGTTATTAGCAGTAATTAAACCCCTAACTCACCCCACTTACGAAATCTCTGTCTTTTCGTGGTTGCTCTATAGTTTGCAACATACTGGTACACGAACAAGTAGCCTAAGTCAGTTTAAACTAACACGATGCCAGCTCATGGGTGGGCAGTGACTTACGACAGAGATTTCCAGCTCCTTCCTCCTGTCCCTTATGACTTGCTGTCCTTCACCTTCACACTTATCCACAAGCTGTGATCACCCAATGCATTGTTACTACGTTGAAAAATCATTGTCAGATGATTATTAACTGAGAGTTAGAAAAGTAAAAGACGTTGTTTTACCTTCATTTATTCCTTCTCTGATGCTCTTCCTTTCTTTACATGGATCTGAGTTTCTAACTTACATGACTTCCCTTCTCTCTGAAGAATCTCCGTTAGCATTTCTCGAAGGGCAGGGCAGCTGGTGATGAATTCCTGAGGTTTATGTTTGCCTTAGACAGTTTTTATTTTTTTTCACTTCTAAAGGATAATGTCACTGGATATAGAATTCTAGGTTGCTGATTTTTTTCTTTCAACACTTTAATTATGTCAGTCCACTCTTTCCTTGCATGATTTCTGATGAGAAGTACCACGTAATTCTTATTTTTATTCCTCTGTAGGTAAGGATTTCCCTCCCTTTGGCTTCTTTCAGGATTTTTTCTTTGACTTAAGTTCTCTGCAGTTTAAATATGGCATGCCTAGGTGTTGATTTTTTGGTATTTATCCTGCTTGATGTTCTCTGAACTTTCTGGATCTGTGCTTTGTGTCTGTTGTTAATTTTGTAAAATTCTTGGCCATGATTACTTCAAATGCTCTTTCTGTTCCTTTCTCTTTTTCTCTCCTCTGGTATTGTAATTATGTGGATGTTGCACTTTTTGAAATTGCCCCACAGTTTTATATTATGTTCTGTTTCTTTTAACTTCTTTTTCCCTTTGAATTTCCATTTGGGAAGGTTTTATTAACACACTGTTAAGCTCAGTGATTTTTATCCTCAACCATGTCTGATCTACTGATGAGTCCATCAAAGGCGTTCTTCATTTCTGTTGCCCTGCTTTTTATTCCCAGCATTTCCTTTTACTATAGATAGATAGATCTCAGAGAGGAAAGAAGAGGGAGAGAGAGATAGAAACATCAATGATGAAAGAGAATCGTTGATCGGCTGGCTCCTGCACGCCCCACACTGGGGATCGAGCCCACAACCTGGGCATGTGCCCTGACTGGGAATCAAACTGTGATCTCCTGGTTCACAGATGGATGCTCAACCACTGAGCCACGCCAGCTGGGCTCCAACATTTCCTTTTGATGCTTTCTTAGTGTTTCCACCTCTCTGCTGACATTATGCATTTGTTCTTGCGTGTTGCCTGCCTTTTCCATTAGAGCCCTTTATATATTAATCATAGTTAATTTAAGTGTCCTGTCTGGTAATTCCAAAATATGTGTCATGTCTGAATCTGGTTCTCATACGTTTAGTGTGAGGCTTTATGTTGGTTTGGGTAGGAATTGGGCTGTTCTTAATGTTGCTCTAGCTGTCCATTTCCCCAGCATCCTTGTTTTTGTCCCTTATGTGTTTTGGGGTTTTCCTAGGAACTCCTCCTCAAATAGAGTCTATGTTTTGTAGTTCTTCCCATTGAAACCCACTCTTATTAAGTTTGCTTCATGTTTATAGTCTGATCTTACTGATAGGTTGTTTGTTTCCTGAAGTTTTTAATTTCCTGTTTGTCTTTCTTGCATTATTTGCCTTTATGTTACCTTGTCAAATAATGACCAATGCAGACTTAGTAAAGAGAGACTTTATTTGAAAAGACTATTACAATAGGGAGGGAAGACTATGGTTATGGGGGAAGGAGGGCTACTGCAATAGGGAGGGGAGGACTATGGTTTTGGGGGAAAGAAGGCTATTGCAATAGGGAGGGGAGGACTATGGTTATGGGGGAAGGAGGGCTATTGCAATAGGCAGGAGAGGACTATGGTTATGGGGGAAGGAGGGCTATTGCAATAGGGAGGGAGGACTATGGTTATGGGGGAAGGAAGGCTATTGCAATAGGGAGGGGAGGACTATGGTTATGGGGAAGGAGGGCTATTGCAATAGGGAGGGAGGACTATGGTTATGGGGGAAGGAGGGCTATTGCAATAGGGAGGGGAGGACTATGGTTATGGGGGAAGGAAGGCTATTGCAATAGGGAGGGGAGGACTATGGTTATGGGGGAAGGAGGGCTATTGCAATAGGCAGGAGAGGACTATGGTTATGGGGGAAGGAGGGCTATTGCAATAGGGAGGGAGGACTATGGTTATGGGGGAAGGAAGGCTATTGCAATAGGGAGGGGAGGACTATGGTTATGGGGGAAGGAGGGCTATTGCAATAGGGAGGGAGAACTAGGGTTATGGGTGAAGGAGGGCTATTGCAATAGAGAGGAAGGACTATGGTTATGGGGGAAGGAGGGCTATTGCAATAGGGAGGGGAGGACTGTGGTTATGGGGGAAGGAGGGCTATTGCAATAGGGAGGGGAGGACTATGGTTATGGGGGAAGGAGGGCTATTGCAATAGGGAGGGGAGGACTATGGTTATGGGGAAGGAGGGCTATTGCAATAGGGAGGGAGGACTATGGTTATGGGGGAAGGAGGGCTATTGCAATAGGGAGGGAGGACTATGGTTATGGGGGAAGGAGGGCTATTGCAATAGGGAGGGAGGACTATGGTTATGGGGGAAGGAGGGCTATTGCAATAGGGAGGGGAGAACTATGGTTATGGGGGGAGGAGGGCTATTGCAATAGGGGGTTGCCCTGACCAGGAAATCTACAAGCATCTCCAAGTGTAGGCAGAAAAGGCCTTTATGGGGAAGAATAAAGAAAGGTCTGAGTGTGGGGTAATGTGATGAGTGGGCAGTGTGACCAGTCGCTGCGGCAGGAAATGTCTGTCCTGTGGTCAGGGTGTCCCGAGGGGCCATGGCGGAGGGGCTGTTCCCCATCCCGATGCTGGCAGGGAAGCTTAGTTAAAGTTTGGTCAGTGAGTGAAAGAAAGTTCAGGCAATCATTTCTAAACTAGGCGTTGGGAGGGCTGCGCCCACCTCGTCATGGGCAAACCTAGGAGTCTTTTCTAAGTCAGATGGGGAAGCTGGTTCTTTGCCGTAAGCCATGTCCAAGGACATCAGGGGAGGGTGATTGCTTTAACCGTCACTGGCTTCCAGGAGCACAGGCTCAGGCCAAGCTCAATGTCCAGCTCCAGCTTCCCCCGCACCTGCCCCACTTCCTGTTCTCCCGGGCTCTTCCCCTGGTGCTCCATCCTAGCGCCCGGCCCTCCTCCTGTCCTAGGTCCGATGCCCAAGAGCCTCCCTGTCTGCCCCCATCATGCTCCTGGGTTGGACCCCCCATTCCCAGCTTTTCACATCTCTCTCTTCCTTAACTTACATCCTTATTTTGCTGGAGTACTTCCTGACGTAATTTCCTAAGAAAGGGTGGACAGGAAGTAAATGTTCTGCGTTCTTGTTTGTCTGAAAACTTTTAAATTCTTTTCCACACAGATTGATAACTTGTCTGAGCATAAAGTCCTAGGGAGGAAATTCTTTTCCCTTAAAACGTTGAAGACATTGCTCCATTGTGTTCAAGCTGTGAGAAGTCCCATGCTAGCGTGTGTGTGTGTGTGTGTGTGTGTGTGTGTGTGTGTGTGTGTGTCTAGGAAGAGAGAGGAGAGAGAGGGGGAGAGAGAAGGAGGACCGATTCATCCTCAAATTCCTGTGTGCTCTCTTCTTCCTGAGATAGGGTCTCCTCTCACGAAACCTATTTCCAGCTGAACAAGAATTCATATGCACTCAATGAATAAATCATGGGAAAATAGCACCCGATAAATAATTAACTAAATGAGTGTGAGAGTCTTTTAAAACAAAGTGAGTCTCGGTGCATTCATAGACGGTAACAAAAGGACTGTGGGATTTTTGTGGTCCACCTTTCAGTGGGGCGATCCCTTCCTTAAGGATTGAAACCTTAATGAGGGTCCATGGCTCGGTTGCTTGTTTCTTCTCAAAGACCTCTTGATGAGAAACAGCTCCGTTATTTGTAATTATATGTAGATTATTCTTTTCTAGATCCAAAATAGATTTTTCTAAATAATACCAAGAAGATTAGCATATGCATTTGATTTTATTACTAAATTTTAATACCAAGTTGGCAGTTTACCCTGCTGATGAAATAGAGCTGATTACCCTCTCCCTGTGTCTCCATCGTTAGCCAGCGCCGCGGGCTGGGCCGGGCCGGCTGCTCTGCAGCTGTGGGGCGGAGACACGGCTCTGGCTCCTGCTCCTCAGATCAGGTCTCTGGGTCTCTGGGAGCATCTCCCTCCCTCGGAGCTTCTCCCCACGAGTCCCTGGGAGCCTCTCTCTCTGGGAGCTTCTCCCTCCGAGTCCCTGGGAGCCTCTCTCTCTCTGGGAGCTTCTCCCTCTGAGTCACCAGGAGCTTCTCCCTCCCCGGGAGCTTCTCCCTCTGCTCTCCAGGAATCCGGGTTCCTCCTCTTGGACACGCTCCTTCCTGCTGAAAGAAAGTTTAGGTGTTGACGTGCCAGGAACGCCCAGAGAACTTGTGACAGAACTGGGATCTCTGAATGCAGTTAAACTTAGAGTTATTTGCATCTTCAGTAAACTTGCGTTATGTTCTTATGGCATCTTGGATCCCGCCCCCACCCCCACCCCCGATGTGTTCTTGCAGGGTTTAAAGGCACTTGTGTGTTGGAGCGGAGGCAGGAGGGGCCTGTTTCTACGGGAATGTCCTGCTGACACGCTTACTCAGACGGACTTGTTCTCTGAGAAACTAGTCAGCTAAATCGGTTTTGTGAAGTGTCTTTCAGCTTGACCACTCAGCTTCAGCCATTCTTGTGAAGGAGTGATGGGGTGTTTCACTCCGTCCTTCCTCCTCTTCGCTGTCTTTGCCGCATTTCTCTTCTTTTCAGATACCCCAGCCGCTTCTCAGGGCAGGGTCTCATCAGCTGAGATCTCCAGGACCAACCCCTACCCTCCATCACCCTCCATCTGGCCCCGCCCCCACTCCACAGACCTGCCCCCGACTACCCCGGGACACTGCTCTGCCAGTGTCAGCCCTGCCGAGGCACCTGTTTGCCCCGGTCATGGGCCAGATTCCTTAGTGGGGCCTCTTCCAGCTCCTCTCCAGACTGTGAGCCCTGTTGTCAGCCTTCACACCTCAGAGCCTCAGGCCAGGCCGCCTGTGGCCTCACTGGCCGGCAGTGGCCCACACGCTCACCTCCCCCAACCCTGACCCTGCTCCCGGAGTGTGCAGGTTCTGTGTGTGCCCGGCCGCTGTGGCTGATTGGTATGCAGGCATGCATGTACCCACAGGCCGGGGAACGGTGCCTTCACATTATTCCTGTTCTCCACCCCATTCTGTGCTCAGCTAGTGCGTGTTGAATGAATAAGTGATAGGGGTTTTTAATTAATACATTCCTTTTTTCTTCTTCCTTGGGGACCAGTTTGGGAATCAGCTGGCAAAACAATTCCATCAATTACCTTGACTTCTTGAGGGCAGTGGAGGACAGCAAGCCATCCGGCCCTGAGCCGAGAGAAAGCGAGCCGGGCGCACCTGTCAATTTTGCGAAGCTGAGTCCGGAGGAGGTCCTGAAGGGCGTACAGAAAGTGGTGGCCGCCTGCGGCCCGGCTCTGGCCACGGTACGGCAGACAGCTCTCACTGTGGAACCGACGCTCGGGGACTCGTGTGGATCATGAGAAAGGGCTGCGAGCACTTCCCTCCTCCGGGACCCCTCCCACCTCTCCACGCCCCCGGGGTCGCACCTCCGAGGAGTGGCTCAGATCACGTGCTCAATGAGCAGGTGTCTGTCCATACTTGCTCCGTACAGAGCTCCCATCCCCTGGCCGGTGGCTCAGTGGGTTGGAGCATCGTCCCGTACACCAAAAGGTCGCAGGTTCGATCCCTGGTCGGGGCACATACCTAGGTTGCAGGTTTGATCCCCAGTCAGGGCACGTATGGGAGGCAACTGATGGATGTTTCTCTCTCTCTCTCTCTGTCTTTTTGTTTTTTTCTCTCTCTTCCTTTCTCTCTCTCTAAAAAATCAATGAATGTATTCTCGGGTGAAGATTTAAAAAATATATTTAAAGGAAAAAGCTTTCACAATCGCCCCCTAGCACGTGTTCTCTGGGCGAAGTGCTCCGAGTTTAGCAAATGCTGGGTCTGGGGAGAAGGCGGGGGCTCCAGGCAAAACGGGCAGAGGCAGAGCCTCAGGAGAGAGCGGGCCAGCACTGGGTGAGCACTGGGCCCGAGGAGGGGGTGACGCAGGCGGCTTGCAGAGGTCGGCCGGGGCGGGGCTGTGGCTCAGACTCAGAGTGAAGACTACCATGAGCTGGGGAGGGTTTAGGAGGACCACCGAGTACACTGGCACTGGAGGCTGGCATCTGTGTGGCACCTAGAGCGTGCCAAGACCTGGGGACTGGGTCAGGGTCCTCGGAAAGCAGGGCTTGGGCCATGTTCCCGGGGAGGTCACGGTCCCCTGGCCTGGCCCACAGCCTCCCCTGCAGCAGCAGCAGCAGCAGAAAGAGAAAATGCTGGCTGCAGAGGGCAGGCTGCGGTCTGAGCCGGGCACGCAAAGCTGCGTGTGATGCCAGCCACATCTCACATGTAGACTCGCGCCCCCCTCAGTACCAGGCTGGCCCGCTCCATGCCCAGCTCTGAAGAGCGAGCCTGCAGAGGGGTGGGACGAGGGACAGAGGTGGGCCGCCAGCCAGCTTGCAAGCAGTCCGGAATGCCCACATCTTGGCCTTGATCTTGAACAGCTGGCATTTTTGCATGGAGGAGTTCTCTATGAGGATTGGCCTTTATTTTACTGATTATCTGAAGCTCAGTGGGAGCATGATGCGGGCCACCTAGCAAACCCACCCACAACCTTTCAGTGCCAGAGCTCACACCAGGGCCCCCCTGCCCGGGGTCTGCACCCGTGTGCACGGGGGCCAGGATGTTTCTCAAACCGAGGCCCATGGAACCTGTGGGAGGAACCCTGGCTGTCACTTCTGGGAAACACTCCTCAGGCCATGAGGTTTTAAGCTAGAGGGTGGGAGTCCCTGGCCAAGAGAGTGGCAGGCGGGCTGCAGAGGGGCAGCAGGAGAGGAAGGAATGACGGCGTCGAAGGACAGCCGTCTGCATACCGGACACGGGCACGCATTTCCTCAGCGCCGCAGGCGTGTGTCAACTGCATCTGTTTCTGACATGACATTGCGGCACTTATAGCTGTGTCGAGCTTTATGGATTCCCAAGCCCTTCCTCGTCTGATTCTTCCCCTCATCCCGTGCTTGGGCAGCTGGGCCGACATGGGAGCCACGCAGACCCAGGGACGTGCAGGCCCCAGGTCGCCTCAGGTCCTCCGAGGCTCCGTGCACAGCCGCAGAGCCTCCGGCGCCTCGGAGCACAGGTGCCAGGGGGCGGCGCTCTGTGGTCACAGCTGCCGAGGCCCGCCACGTCCCGGACAGGTGCACGTCCGGGTGCCATGGTCAACTCAGAGCAGCATGAGGTGTGCAGCCCCTCTGTTTCTATGGAAGCCGCGGAGCTCAGAGCGGCTCGGGGCTCCGGGGGGGCAGCAGAGCGAAGGCTCAGAGTCCGCTTCCTGGCCTGCGGCCAGAGGGTTCTCCCCTACGCACAGCCTCGTCCTCCCACAGGCCGTGCAGACCTGAGCTGTGGAGCAGTTACGGTTAATGTGAGGGCACACGGCCCAGCCCCAGGCTGATGGCTGCCTGGGCAGCTCTGGAGGAGGATCAACTGCAATGGAATTTGGTTTGGGGTCTGCACGCACATTAAGTCTTACTTTAAAAAAAAAAAAATAAAGAAGATCTCAACCTACTGCTTCATCCAGATTTCCTAGTGCAGGAAAAGGGAATGCTTTTGTTTCAGCAGATGGGAAAATGTGCTTTCTTTTCATAGCACATGTTTGCACTTTCCCAGTGTGACTGCTGGGCCGCTGGGCTGGCACCGTCTGCCCGGCCCCATCAGCAAGGGCACCGGGCAGTGGGGCCCGCCTGGAGGCGAGGGCATGGGCTTCCCAGCCCCACCAGCAAGGGCACCGGGCAGTGGGGTCTGCCCGGAGGCGAGGGCACGGGCTCGGGCTGGCCGAGGGGAAAGGACGGCAGCTCCCGGCACCAGCCTCGGGCTGGGGGTGATGGAGGGACCCCACCTCCTGGTGCTGGTGGCCTGAGACTCCTTCCCGAGCCCCGCCTGCCCAGCACAGTGGGGTTGCCCTGAGCCTCCTGTTCCTGGTGGTTTACTCTCCAAGCAGCCAGAGTGAATGAGGGAGAGACCTCGAGCCAGTTACGGGGGCCAGGGTTCCCTTCGCGCCTCTTCCAGTTCGTATCCGAATAGGAGCGAACAGAGCGCATGGCCTGCGAGTCTGGCACGGCGCACGCGTCTGGCCTGCCGGTGCCCCTCAGGCCCAGCACCTGCTGAGGGTCAGCGTTCAGGCGGCATGCCCTCGGCCTCGTTCCCATCGCGCAGGAGCAGCACTGAGGACAACACCGCGGAAACATGTGCTGGATGTAGCACCTGCCTGTTTCTTTCCTCTCGTAGGCATTTTCTGCCGTGGACAAGGAGGACACGGGGTTCGTGAAGGCTTCAGACTTCGGCCAAGTGCTGAAGGATTTCTGTTACAAGCTGACAGATAACCAGTTCCACTATTTCCTGAGGAAACTGCGGCTCCACCTGACGCCCTGCATCGGGTGGAAGTACTTCCTGCAGAACTTCGGCGGCTTCCTGGAAGAGGTGAGTGTCCACGGCTCCTCGGCAAGCGGCTGGAACGCGCTTTTGCAGAGCGGTAACCGATTAAAAGCAGGTCCGGTAAATCAGCAGGCACCTGGTGCGATTAGCTCATTCTGAAGGAAGCATTGGTGTAAAGTCTGTATGAGAAGGTAAACGTGTAGTTTTTACTTCGCTTGAAAGTTACTATCTTATTTTCAGAGACGCTTGCGAGCTTGCTTTTGTCTGGTTGTTTTAGAGTGCTCGGGATTCTTAGGGCCCTGAAGATGATCTGGTGTCCAGAGAAGTGTGGCAGTGAAGGAACTGGGACCCACTCGGGAGGCATTTGTTGAGGACCCACTATGTGCCAGGCCCTCCCTAGGCCATGTATCAGGCAGTCCTGGGGCAGAGGGAAATGTGGAGATAGTGGGCGTACACAGATGTATAATCAGCGGGCCCCAGGGGAAATCAGGGTGTACTTCCTGGAGGAGGGAGGGTGGCTGACCACAGGGCTCATATTTCTTCTCGAGGACTGCTGCTTTGGCTGCACAAGATGTATATTCTTAGGTGGTTTCTTGATTTGTAAACATAAATGGGCCAACATCATTAGAAAGAATTCCAATCTAGTTTTAACCAGCACAGATCTCTGTAGTCACCATTCTGTCCCCAGTGAGCCTGGACGCGTGTGAAACATCCAAAAATAATGCAACTGGCTTAACCGAGGTACACTTACCGGTAACTACCCCGGAGCTGGGTGCCAGGTCATGTCCAGCTGTGTGCTTTATATACACGGACACCTAAGTTCATAAATCCTCGCTTACTTGTCCAGGACAAATTGTTGAAAATGAGATTCCCGGGGCAAATAGCACGAAGGTTTGTAAGGTTTGATGTTCGTGATAGTAATTACAGCAGCCGGCCCTGTCAGCGCCTTCTGATGTCACTGCGAGCACTGCTGGGAGCACCCCGCCTCGTAGACGGGGCGCTGGGCACAGAGGCGCAGGAGCCTTCCACAGTCAGCCCGTGGGGGGGTGGGGGCATGAGGGGAGCCTGTTAGTGAGCCCAAGGAGTCTGGCCCCGGCTCCAGACCCCCAAACACTGTGCCTGGGGTTGTGATTTTTTTTCAACTTTTTTGTTTGTTTGTTTGTTTGTGTTTTTTTTGTTTTTTGTTTTTTGTTTTTAATTTCTTTATTGATTAAGGTGTCACATATTTGTCCTCATCCCCCCATTCCCATCCTACACCCCTTCCCACGGATGCCCCAACCCCCTGTTGAACTTAACCATTGGTTAGGCTCATATGCATGCACACAAGTCCTTTGGTTGATCTCTCCCCCCTCCCCACACCCTCCCCTATCCTCCCTCTGAGGCCCGATAGTCCGATCGATGCCTCCTTGTTTCTGGTTCTGTTCTTGTTCATCAGTCTATGTTGTTCATCATTTCCCCTAGATGAGCAAGATCATGTGTCACTAGAGATATACTTATAAGAACTGAATGTGAGACGAGCAATAATAGTTATGCTGACAGGCAAATGAATCAGTCTGTAGTGAGTTTCTTTCTGGACCAACAGTTCTTTTGAGACCCAATATCAATGTCCACCAGTTCCTTATGTGTACATGTCAGTACTGACCCCTCAGCTCTGGATGGTGAACAAATGGTGGTAATGCAGGTCCGACACCCTCTGTTTTGGTCTTGGCCGGACCCAGGGGCACGGCTTCACCCGGACTCAGGGGCACGTGGCCTCCCCTGGGCCCAGGGGGCACGTGGCCTCACCTGGACCCGGGTGCGTGCAGCCTCACCCAGACCCAGGACCCAGCCTCACCTGGATCCAGGGGCACACGGCCTCACCTGGACCCGGGATGCTCCAGCTTCACCCGGACCCAGGGGCGCGTGGCCTCACTCGGACCCAGGGGCGCGTGGCCTCTCCCAGACCCAGGGGCGCGTGGCCCCACCCGGACCCAGAGGCACGCGGCCTCTCCCGGACCCAGGGGCGCACGGCCTCACCCGGACCCAGGATCCAGCTTCACCCAGACCCAGGGGCGCATGGCCTCACCCGGACCCAGGGGCGCACGGCCTCACCCAGACCCGGGATCCAGCTTCACCCGGACCCAGGGGCGCATGGCCTCACCCGGACCCAGGGGCACACGGCCTCACCCAGACCCGGGATCCAGCTTCACCCGGACCCAGGGGCACATGGCCTCACCCGGACCCAGGGGCGCGCGGCCTCACCCGGACCCAGGGGCACACGGCCTCACCCGGACCCGGGATCCAGCTTCACCCAGACCCAGGGGCGCGTGGCCTCACCCGGACCCAGGGGCGCGTGGCCTCTCCCAGACCCATGGTCGCGTGGCCTCACCTGGATCCAGGGGCGCACGGCCTCACCCGGACCCAGGGGCGTGAGGCCTCACCTAGACCCAGGGGTGTGTGACCACACCCAAGCCCAGGGGCATGCAGCCTCGCCCGGACCCGGGACCCAGCCTCTCCCGGACCCAGGGGCGTATGGCCTCACCCAGACCTGGGATCCAGCTTCACCCGGACCCAGGGGCATGTGGCCTCACCCGGACCCAGGGGCGTGTGGCCTCACCCAGACCCAGGGGCGTGTGGCCTCACCCGGACCCAGGGGCGCATGGCCTCACCCGGACCCAGGTGCACGAGGCCTCACCCGGACCCGGGACCCAGCCTCTCCCGGATCCAGGGGCACACAGCCTCACCCGGGCCCAGGATACAGCTTCACCTGGACCCAGGGGCTCGTGGCCTCTCCCAGACCCAGGGTCGCGTGACCTCACCCGGACCCAGGGGCGCGCGGCCTCACCCGGACCCGGGACCCTGCGGGGTTTCGTCTTCTTGATCCCAATTCCTGTTGGTCAATTCCCTCTCAGCAATTCCTTTGGCCATTTTCTCAGAGCTCCAGGGCGGCTGCCGCAGAACTCGTTGGGCTGTGGGCTCGGCGAAGCTCCGGTGTGCCCGGTGCGCGGTGGCGGGCTGGTCCAGGGTCGCTGCGTCGGCCCTTGGGTCTGCAGCGGTGGCCGGTCGCCGAGCGTGCGCACCTGGCCACTTCCGGGGCGTTGAGATTCTTGAAGGACTCGGAGGTCAGCAAGCGCGGAGTCTCCCACCCCATGTCTCTCAGGGGCTCGTCTGTCCGTGCTTGGCAGTGAGTGGAGCCATCCCCTCAGCCGGAGACCGCCGGGGGAACTGCGCCGAGCACGTTCCAGGCTGCCATTGTGTCGCCTGAGCCGTAGTTCTTAAAGTGTGATCTTTGGGTCACCAGCATCAGCATCATCCCGCGTACCCCTCTCTTTTATTCTAGTTGTAGAGCATCTGCTCAGCCAGCCCTCCGGTGGTTCTGGATGGTGTCCGCTCCGCTCTCCCGTTGTAGTCTCAAAATTGTTGTGGTAGGCAACAATCAGGCTTCCGCCCTGTGCCTCCATCTTGGTCCTCCTTTGTATAGTTAAGTCTTGATTGTTGTTGGTGTCACTGGGAGGAATTGTCCTCCTGGCCAATTGTCCGTGAGGACCCTCTGTTTCTATAAAGGAAGAGTTGCTGTGCAGGAGACACGTTTATGGGCCGGATCTTGTTGCAGCAAGGCTTTGGCACTCACTGAGTCTGCCTCTTGAATGTGTCCCTTATGCGAGTGGTTGAAATCTGGTGTCATCTCACACCGACCACTAGATGCCCTCGTTTCTGGGTCTCCAATGGAGTGCAGGTCAGCTACTGCCTGAGGCCACTCAGCAGGAATTACAGCAAAAACTGCAGTTTCCTCCTCCTGTCTGAGCGGCCCTGGAGCAGTCCGACCAGAACCGCAGTTCATCTGGTCAAGCTGCCACAGGGCAGGCCACCCACATGCAAAAGCTGCTGCTTGGAGCCCAGGTGGGCCTGCAAAACGTGCGGGGCGGGTCTCAGGGCGGGGCGGGTCCCAGGGCGGGGCGGGGTCTCAGGGCGCCACCAGGCCATGGCGTGGCGAACCGCAATGGCTGCGAGTCTGCTTTTTCTGCTTTCCACGTTTCCAAGCCCCCTCGTTCCGCACTCCAGCGCAGCAAACACTGATTGCTGGGTGCACCTCCGCAAGGAAGTTACTCCCACTCTGGGACATGAAGGCCGAGAGTCCAGCCTCTCCCCGCAGGCGTCTGGGTCTCCCGCGAGTCCCCAGAAGCTGGATTTCAGGGTGATGGGGAGCTAATCTCCCCTAGGGTTGGAAAAAAAGCCGCACGACCCTTCCCCCGCCACCAGTCCGACCCACACGCCTCCGCACCTTATCCCTTCCGAGTTCGCTCTTTCCTCTTCCCTCTTAGCTGTAAGTCCACCCTTCAGCCAGCTCTCCTGTGGTTCTGGGTGGCAGACGCTCTGTCCTCCAGTTGTATTTTTGAAATTGCTGTGCGCGGCGCAGTTCATTTGTTTAACTTTGCCGCCTTTTTGGTTCTCCTCTCTCAAAATGGCTAAAGGACTTGAAATCCTAAAAATCCTCCAAGTCGGTGTCGGCGGCCTCCGGGGCCCCGAGGATCTCACTGGGCAGCTCGGCCAGGTCGGTGACGCGGATGGGCCCGTCCTGTAGAAAGATGGTCTCTTCCTTCACCGAGAGCCACTGCGCCGAGTCCGCGGCCGCCGCCATAGCAGCTGCCGCAGCCGCCCACGAGCTCATGGCCCCGGCTGAGGTGCTGACTGAGAGGAGCAGCCGCCCGGCCTGGGGAGACGCGAGCAGGAGTCCCTGCGCTCACCAGTCCATCTTTTAGTTGTATTTCCGAAACTGCCATGCGAGGCAACAGATCAGCCGTTCAACTCCGCCGCCATCTTCCAGAGCCGTAGATTTTAAAGTGAGATCTTTGGCTCACCGGCATCAGCATCATCCCGCGTCCCCCTCTCTTTTATTCTAGTTGTAGAGCATCTTCTCAGCCAGCCCTCCGGTAGTTCTGGATGGTGTCTGCTCTGTTTTCCAGTTGTAGTTTCAAAATTGTTGTGGTAGGCAGCAATCAGGCGTCCGCCCTATGCCGCCATCTTGGTCGTCCTCTTTTTCAACTTTTTGACAAACATTTTCATTTGTATCAAAGTAATATATGCCTGCGTGGGAATAAAATTGAATTGTTGCAGAAGGTTTAAAGGCCAGAGCACTTGATCACCTACCCCTCCGTCTGCTCCCAGAGCTCCCACTGGAATTGGTGGTGTTTCTCCAGCTGTAAACCTCCTTGTCTCCCAGGATTTGCCTCCCTCCCGCGCCTGAAAGCATTGCTTTGGTCGTTGCTCCCAACTCGCTGCGATGATGGAGGACTGGCTTCCCTATCCCAGCGCCCAGCCCTCCTCCAGGGCCCCAGCGCCCGGCCTCCTCCAGGGCCCCAGCGCCCAGCCCTCCTCCAGGGCCCCAGCGCCCAGCCCTCCTCCAGGGCCCCAGCGCCCAGCCCTCCTCCAGGGCCCCCTTGGGTGGTCTCCTCAGTAGCTGCCTGTCACTCACACTGATGTCATTGCCATTTCCCATGTTATTAGTTTTTCTCTCAGCTGTGGATCTGTTTGATGTATACCTTCCCGTTGTGTGGATTTACTATTCCATCAGCCAGTGTTCCTGCGGGCCCACTGTGTGCCAGGCTCGCACCGTGTGCTGGGTCAGCAGGAACCACACTGACGCGCCCCTGCCCACCAGGAGCTTGTATGCCACCAAGGGAGGAAGAGAAGAAATGAGAAAACATGGCATGTGTCCGACCCCAGTGTGTGCGCGGAGAAGATGTAGCAGGGCAGGAGGAAGATGTGCAAGAAGGCGACAGGAGCCGAGACCCAGGGGAGGGAGGGAGACCCAGGGTCAGAGCTGGCGCGGGAGGTGCCCACAGGTGTGAGAAGAGTCCGGTGTGGCAGCCACGAGCGGGTGACGGGGGCAGGAGGGGCGGTTGGGGCGGGGGCGGGCGGCCATGCCTCTGAGCAGCACAGAGGTGAGGGGAGGTTTGGGGCACAGGAGCGGCGTGACCTGACATACATTTTAGAACGTCGCTGTGGGAGCTGGATGGAGAGGAGACTGTGGGGCCATGGCCAAGGCAGGAGGCAGCCTCACCCGTTCGGTGGGGAAGCTGCTGGCGGTGAATTCCAGACACGTCAGCAAAGTGGACAGATAGGCCTTGCTGCTGGCACATCTGTGCTGAGAGAGAGGGAGAGAAGGAGAGAGAGAGGCAGGGGGAGAGAGAGAGGACAGGAGTGGCCCCAGGCGTTTGCGGTTTGAATGGGGAGACAAGGGGAGAGGAAGGTGTAGGACCCAGTCCCTGGACTGAGGGCTCCCCGCTTCCGTGTTCCAGTGGGGATAGCGCACCCGTGGATGCGAGCCCAGGCCTTCTGCGGGCTCTGTGGGCAGCGCGGACTCCTCGGGGCAGTGTGTGCCAAGGTCGAGAGGCGGGCTTCCACCTCAGTGCGGCGCCTCCCTGGCCTCGGGTCCCCACGAGCATTTCCGCTGCCTCTGGAATGACAGGACCATCTTGAAAGCTTCAGACATCGCCAGCCCGCTCCCCGTGTTGGTTCTCGCTGTCCGCCTCTGGGAGCACTTCACTGCGCGTTCCTGCGGGAGGTGTCAGGGCCACTGCGGTCGGAGCCGGGGGGCTGGATGGGGCTGGGACCGGGGAGGCAGGTGGCACTGTGGGGTGGGGGCGGGCACGGCCTCTGCCTGCCTTCCAGGTCTGTGTGCAGTCGGGATCAGCCCCGGGATTGGACTTGGCCTTGGGGTGGGGAGCGCTTGCTGAGAACCAGGGTGCGTTTACCAGGAGAACAAGCTGAGCGAGGGGCTGGGCTGGCAGACGGCGTGAAGGTGCAGTGTGGGGCCTGGGCATGGGCAGCCACGGCAGGTCTGATATGAGGGTTCTGTTGTCTGTCACCTGCTGCTGGGCTGGGGTGGGCGGGGCAGGCCCCTGCGGTCCCGTGTCCCTTTCTCTGAGCAAAAGCAGAATGGCGGAGCCTCGCGGGCAGGGCCCCAGGCTGGCCGCCTGGGGTGGCCGGAGGGCAAGGATGCTGGGTCATCGCGCTGACCTCTGAGGTTCGGTCCTCAGAGAGGGAAACAGCCACAAACCACAGGAAGTGCAGACGCCTCGTCCTGCAGCTCGTTAGCTGCGATGCTGCGTCCTGCCCCTGGGGACGCGGGGGCAGTTGTTGAAGGAGATGGCCCAGACAGGATGCAGGCGGGGGGTGCTTCTCCGGAAGGCACCCCAGTATCCCAGCCCCGTGGGTGCGGCTCGGAGCCTCCCTTCCCAGACCTCAGGGGAGAAGGCCCCGAGTGTGGATGCGCATGTGACACCACTCAGGGTCACTCCTCCTCGTGGGCACCGCCAGGTCTGCTCAGCAGCTTCAGATGCCTTTACGCCTCGTGGGCCTGTCCCACGTGATGCCCACGTGACGCCCGAGCTCCCTTCGGAATAGGCGCCGCGCTGCTGTCCGCCCTTGTGCCCGGTGGGTCTGGCATGTGGCTCTGCTGGGGCATCTCCTCCTGCTCCGCAGCTTTGGGAGGCACCGCCGAGGCCCAGCAGCGATTCTCACAGCCCCCGCAAGGGCGGACCCGCCCCACGGGCTCCATCTGCGGGGCCACGTCCTTCTCGACGCCACTCTTGGGTTGGAAATCTAGGCCATCGGCCCACGGGCTGCGGGCTGAAGACGGAGGTGGGAGCGAGGATGGTGCCTCCCATCACGCCCCCACTCCTAAAAGAAGGGGGCACGGTGTTCAAACTGAAAGGCCACCTGGAGGCGACTTGGTTAACGAGTGAAAAGGAAGACTAAAGGCCACGTGCTGGATGACGCACATCAGATTCTCTCCGCCATCAGATTCTCTCAAACGGCAGCCCCGGACCCCGAAGACCCGTTCGGCCTTCACAGGGACTTCATGGCGGACGACCTGGAGGAGCTTGACATCCTGGCATCGCAGGCCCTGAGCCAGTGCCCGCCCGCGGCTCGGGGCACGTCCAATGTTCATAGCGCCCCCAGATCAGATGGGATGTACAAAGGTCCTGCAGGGAGAAACAGGGAGAGTGCTGCAGTCAAAGATAATTTTGAATTAGAGTTACTTCAGGCCCAATACAAAGAACTTAAAGAAAAGATGAAGGCCATGGAAGAAGTTCTCATTAAAAATGGAGAAATTAAAGTTCTGCGGGACTCCCTCCATCAGACAGAATCCGTTTCAGAGGAACAGAGAAGATCGCAGCTCCTGCTGGAGCAGGAGAAAGCGCACGCACTCAGCAACAGGGAGAGGGAGTTCTCCAGAAAGCTCCAGTCGCCGCAGTCTGAGCTCCCGTGTAAAGATGCGGAGACGAGTGAGTTAAGGACAAAGCTCCAGTGCAGTGAGCGAGCCCATGAGCCAGCTGTTCCCTCCGCTTCCCACGGCAGTCCTAGGAAAAGCCCTTCTGTGGCTCTAAAGCCGGAAGCGTGTTCTCCACAATTTGGAAAACCATCTTTCCCTACAAAGGAGTCTTTCAATGCCAACATGTCCTTTCCCCAGCCCTGCCCCACAGAGCCAGGGTTCAAGTCGCTGGCGGGCCGAGAGGAAAAGAAGACCTACAGTCTGGGGGGTGACCCCACAAAGCAAGAAGAGTCCCAAAAGAGTCTTGTTGGCAGCCCGATGCGGAGATCAAACACTCGAGGTTCCATTTTGATAGCCCTTCTCCTGGAGCAGCCGTTGTCCCGGGTCACCCCTCGGTCTGTGCCGCCTCCTGAGCTGTGGTTCTGAGGCTCCCCCTGGGGCTTGGCAGCACGGGGGCTGCGGTTTCAGGCCTGAGGACCACGGGCTCTCGCGATGGGTCGTTCCCGCTCTCGGCCCTCGGAGAAGCACAGAGCCTGGCACTGACGGGACTCAATCTGGTCCCCAGGGAAGAGGACTCCTGTGACGGGGCCCAGGGGCCTTCCCGCTCTGCCAGCTTCCTGGTGCCGTGCACCTGCTCCCCCTGGTGCAGTTCTTCGTCGGCGCACGCTGCCAGGCGCTGCAGGACTCGGCAGCAGCCAGGAGGAGCGGCACACCGGGGGGCTCCAGGGCGGAGGCCAGCACCGAGGACTCCCTGTGCAGCCTGGAGAGCTGCTGTGTGGCCTCGCTAGGCGTCCTCCAGCACCTGGTGTGCCACAGCGGGGCTGTGGTCCGCCGCCTGCTGTCCGGACCGGGGGCGGGCTCTGCTGCTGGGAAAGGAAGGCAGAGCCCACGTCCCCCTGGGGAGGCCACCTCGGCCGCCGGGGGCCTTGCCGGGGACCAAGGCCGGCACCCCCTGCTGAAGATGCTGCTCCGCCTGTTAGCTTTCTCTTCTGCAGTGACAGGGCACCTTCAGGCCAGCCTCCTGAGCCCGTGCCTTACAGTGCTGGTGACATCAGCTGAAAACTCTCCCCGTGAGCTCTTGCCCAGGTTCCAGTGTGTGCTCCCGCTGCTGCCACGGTGCCTCCGCCCAGACGTAGCCCTGCCCAGCGTGCTGCTGGCAGTGGAGCTCCTGCCCTCCTGGCGGACCACGAGACGCTGGCCCCTCAGCTCTGCTCCCGCTCAGAAGGGTGCCTTCTGCTGCTGCTGTACATGTACGTCACCTCCAGGCCGACCGCGCGGCCACGGACACACAGTGGCTCCACCTGGAGCAAGAGGCCGTGTGGCTCCTGGCTAAGCTGGGCGTACAGAGCCCCTTGTCCCCCATTACTGGCTCCAGCTGCCAGTGCAACGTGGAGGTGTCCAGGGTGCTCACTGCGGTGCTGCACAGACAGTGGTGACCGTGCGGAGGGCGGCGCGGGCCCCGAGGACGGCGCAGCGAGGCGCACGGCGCGGTGCCTGCGGGACGTGGTGGCGCTGCTGCTGCACAGCCGTCCCAGAAGGACAAGCACTTCGCGTGCACTGCATGGGGTCCTGCACCAGTACGACCAGGCGGCGCCCGGGGTCAGCGCACTCATCCGCAGTCTCCCCGACGTGACCGACTGCGAGGAGGCTGCCCTGGATGACCTCTGTGCGGCGGAGCCCCACGCGGATGACCCCGACACGGACGTGGCTGAGGTCTGAGCATCACGCCCGCAGCACCCGCGGGCTTCCTCGCCAGGGCTGATTAAAGCAGCGCCGCTGGAAAAAAAAGGTTCTCTCAGACGGGGCACAGCGTCCGCGCCTGTCCCGGCAAGTGCCTCCCCTCACGCCCGGGAGAGCGGCGTACCTCCCGGTGCCGCGGGCACGTGCAGAGTGCCACCTCGCTCTTAGACAGCCCTTCCCGCGTAGCATGGCTTTCAAGTCTTACAGTGCAATCGCAGTGTCTTCCACGAACGTACCGACGATGCTCAGAGCGGATATAGAACGTGTACGCGGCACAGTGCAGACCCACACGAAGTCTTTCCACCTGGTTGTGGGAAGAACGGGGTTTCACAGACGGGCCCTCACTCAGCACCGAGCGGTGGCTCAGTGGCTTCCCGGCCGCAGGGAGCCAGGGAGGCTCTTCCTACTGCGCGTGTGTCACGAGCGGCTTCGGAGCCGCCGTCAGATGTTAGGTACCGGAAGGGGGTGTTTCTCCAGGAGAGAATGTAAGGTGGGCGTTTCCAGTGAAGAGGAGCGGAAAGCCCAGCAGCGTGTTTGAGACCTTGTGTGAGCACCACGCATGGGAGGTGCCGGCAGCGCGCCCTCGACTTGTCTTCCTGTTTTTTTTGTGAAAGTAACGCGTCCATGTGTGTTCCATGAATGGGATGAGGGAGGAGGGCTTCTCTTCAGGAAGTGCGGGAGATTCCTGGAGTCAGTCGGGTGGTGGTGAAGCTGTGCCGTCACTGTTACTTACTCTGCTCCTGATGGCCAAGTCCCCTCGGGAGACTTCCGGGAATTTTCAAATGTTTCCCGTAAATTCCACCCGCTTTCCACTTGCCGAGGACCGTGTCCTGCCTGCTGTCCTGGAGACCGTTGGGGAGGGGGCAGGTTGCAGGGACCAAGCGGGCCGGGCGCGGGGCTGCTGGGCCCGCAGTGCGTAAGCTAAGGCGATGGGCTGTCAACCACGCCTGCCTCTCTGTGTCCCGTGGCAGCCCGTGGGCCAGGCCGACCTGGCGCACCCAGGACTCTGCTTCCGGGCCTTTGAGTTCGCGAGCAGCTGTCCTGCGGGTGGAGAGCACGGGGACCTGGGCACAGACAGGTGCCCGCGTCCTCTCAGCATCGGCGTCCACATGGGCCTAGCACCACCCCGGCGTTTGCACTAATAAGAGATGGTCAGCTTCAGGCCACCCTGGTGAGAAAGCCACAGAATTCGCACGAGGAGGCACAACCCGCCAAAGCCACCTGACTACCGCTTCCCAGGACGTGAAAGCGAACCTGGGTCGGTTCCAGCTCCTCCGCCCCTGCACCCTGGGCGCCCCTGCACCCTGGGCCCCCCTGCACTGGAGCCACCTCTGGAGAGGATTGGGCTCCCCCGACCCCAGGCTCTGTGGTGTGGACATTCGCGGCGGGGCGCCTGCTGCTCTGAGCTGCCAGACGGGACTCTGCGGGAGCAGCACAGGAGCAGCCACCGGGGCTTGGCCCGCTTTCCGCTCCTCTCGCAGAACGTGCCGGGGCCACCCCAGGCTGGCTGCCGCTGACCCAGCCGAGGGCGGTCACCTCCCCCTTCTCCGCCGAGACCCTCCTCAAGCAGCTGCTCCGGCAGCGGACGAGGTGACCAGGAGTCCAGAGAGGTTCGGGAGGACGTGCATCGCACTGGCTCTCAGTGGAGCAGCATCTGCAGGGCATTTGAGGGAGGGAGTTGTCTAACAGCTAAACGTCGCCTGCTTGGCCGGGCGGGCCTGGGTCCTGCCCTCCGTGTCCAGCCGTGGCAGGCGCTCGCCAGGCTCAGGAGCTGCTTCGAGGCCCGTAGCCCTTCGGCCCGCCGGCGACACTCCCTTGGCATCCGGTTGGCGGTCTCTCAAGTCCTTCCCTGAGGGACGCTGTCTGCATGTTCTACCTCGAGGGGCTGTGGCCCCGCAGGCCAGGCGGCCCTCATTCGGTCCCTCCAGAGCCAACAGTCTAACTTTTTTGCACTTAGTTGCAATTTTTGAATCAATGAAGCACCAGAGTTGAGCTGCTCCCCTGAAGCTACAAGGTCAGACCATATCGGAGGCCAGGCGTCCACCCGAGAACCGTCGTCCCCAATGGGACACAGAAAATCCAGACGCAGCCAGTGCAGCGCTGGAGGCCGTCGCACACGTGTGACAGCAGGGCGGTGCACGTGCTTTTCTGGCTTCCGTTGCCCTATTGGCCTGGAAGAATCTTAACTCTCAACACGCAACAAATGGCAGAACGTGGGCTGGACGGGGGTCGGGCAGGGAGGACGGGTCAGCACCCACGGTCCCCTGGTGGCGGTGACTGCGCCACAGGAGCGGCCGCGACCACTGGTCACAAACCAGAAAGTTCCACCTCGATGCCCCTGAGCCCTGAACCTGAAGGGTCCACGCTGAGCGGTTAAGAGGAAGGAACATGTGGCCCATCTGGCGCTGTGCCTGGCCAGGTCCGCCAGCCTCTCATCCGCAGTCGGACCCGGCATCCGGGGCAGCTGAGATGCTCAGCGCATGTGCTGTGGGCCCGGCGCGGCCCGAGAGCTTTGACAAATAAGTCAGCGGATCGTCCAGCAGCCTGAGGTGTGGGTGCTGCCTTACCCGTATTCTGCGGATGAGGAGACCGGAGTGCAGCGAGGCCGAGCGTCCGTTCTGGCCCCACAGGCAGTGCTGCGGCCTGGTCAGGTTTCTCCAGCCCACGCTCGGCCTCAGCTCCGCCCTCAGCTCCCCCGTCCATGGGCACCGGCCCTGCATGCCCGAGGGACCGGCACTGGACGGACTGACGGTGGGAAGAGCTCCGGTGGCACCGAGCAGCAACCACCAGGCGCTGGCATCGTGGCTGCTGCTTCTCTGTCCCACTCAGTGAGGGCTCCTGCTGAGCAGCGTGTGACTGTATGCCGCGGGACTTACTTGATGGAAGACCAGCAGTCATAAATGGCTTCAGCCGTGAGGTTATTGAGTCATTAAAGGGCCCAGGGGGTGTATTTTAATGCATTTATGGCCATTTTACGCCGCGGAAGGACTTGTGAATTGCGTGTTTGCAGAGGTGTCCAGCCGGATCCGCTGTGAATGTCGAGCCGAGCCGCGTGGCCGAAGTGAGTGCGTAGCCAGAGGAGGAGGCGGAGGGGCCTCGCTCTGCAGGTTCCTGGCAGACAGCGCATCCAGCTTTCTGATGAGTTTGCCCCGCGTCTGGATGACGGTGGGGGGGGGGGGCAGCCCTGAGTGTCGGGAGCCAGGCATGCAGACTGGGTCGTGGCTGGAACAGGGCTGAGAAGGGAGAGGAGGCTGGGTTGGGTGGGGCAGATGGGGAAGGGCCCTGGGAGAGGGCGCAGGGGCAGAGCCCTGAGGGTGGTCTCTCCCCCTCCTCCCCCCGCGCTGCCTGGTGGGCCTCCATGTGTCCACTCCTCCAGGGCAGGGGCCCCACCCCAGAGACAGAGCAGGCTCTGGGTCAGCATTCCTGCTACCGTGTTCTTGGTCTTCTTGTCGGGGAGGCGCTCGCATTCTGGGCGTGTAGGCGGCGGAACAGGATAGAAGGGAAGGCGTGGCTTGAAGTCAGACTGTCTTGAGCTCTGTTATCAGCATTCAGGGGAGTAGCTCGGGGACCTGGGGCCAGGCCTGACCTCAAAGAGCCGAACCCACTTAAACTTTGTTAGAAAACAGAGAGAAGCACGGGTACCTAGAAGGGTGACGGGCGGGTGAGAGGAACGCTTACAATGTCCCAGCGGGCGCCTGGGGAAGGAGGAGCAGGCAGGGCGCCTCTGGCCCGGGTCCGGGGTCCTGCCCTGGAGCACAGTGAGCCTGGACTCGGTGGCTTGAGTGTGACTTAACTGTCGCCTTTTGAAGGGAGTTCGGGGATCTTGGGATTCGCTGTCACCCCGCCTGGGAAGAGTCCTTGCACAGAAGGTCCGGCAGCGCTGATGCCGCCAGGAAACCGGGGTTGCGCCTGGAACCTGGGGGACTCCAGCCTCTGCACACACCACGCAGCGGTCCCCAAGCCCGCGAGCAAGGCCCCTCCCTGGGGCGGGGGTGCAGGGCCAGTCTCCATCCGGACGCAGGTCTGCCAGCGGCCACTCCCACACGGCCTCCCCTTCATTTTCATCTGGACTTGGTGATGCTTTATCTGGTTTTGACAGGCGGTGTTGTTGCTGTTGTTATTTTTAGCTTTCATTAATCCACTGTAAATAAAATGAAGACACAGTACAATTAATTCTTTCACTAATCAAAATATTTGATCACATGAAGCAATTTTTCAATTCTTGGGAGTAATTGCACTGTTCCTACAGGAGACGGAGGCGTCCTCTCCGAGTATCTCTAATAGAGCCACTGCCCGCTGCGTGTTCCTCCTCCCGTGCCCCGGGGGGCTCCCTGCCTCCCTCCGTGGTCAGGACAACCCTGTGAACCCCAGTTCCAGCAGCTCCCTGTGCCAGCACAGATACAGGAATACACCGACCCTACAAACTACGTGTCTGATTATGGCTGCCGGGCAGGTGGCCACCACCATGGACTCCACAGGGGGAAGGTGACACGTTCCCTTGTCATGCCGCCGTCAGGGAAAGCTGCCCCATCGGCTGCTCGTCCCGTGCCCTGAGCCGTCCGCTTTCCTTCCTCCTTCCTGTTACCCTTGTCACACCTGACCTGCCCCTGGCCAAGCAGGTCCTAGGCTGCTCCAGAGCAAAGGGCAGGGCAGCATCCGCCTCCTCAGTGGGAGGACCCCAGGGTCACAGGGCAGAGGGGGGACCCTAGAGTCACAGGTCAGAGGGAGCACCCCAGAGTCACAGGGCAGAGGGGGACCCCCAAGTCACAGGGAAGAGGGGGTACCCCAGAATCACAGGGCAAAGGGCAGAGTCACAAGGTGAGATGCCAGGAAGGGCAGAAAGGGGCCTGGAGGCTGCACACAAGGGAACAAGTCGATGTGCGGCTTCCCTGGCCGTTCCCGTCCAGCCCGCCCGCCCTGGCCGGCTCCATCCTGTATGTGGAGAGGGGGCTCAGGATATGATGGGTTGTGTCAGTCGGCAAGGACGTGCGTGGACATGGCTGTTGACAGGAGAGTGAGCTCTTTTCTGGGGTCAGCCCCATGGCAGAGCTGTGGACACAGTGACTGCCACTCGGCTGGAGTCTGTCCCTCGCCGAGTTCCCTCCAGCATGCCCCGGGCCGGCGGGCTCTGGGCTGGTGTGAGGCGCTGAGTGATGGCCGGGCTGGCCCGAGCTGCCAGAGGAAGGACGTGGGCTGGGGTCCCAGCACCTGCTGCAGGCACGCCCCCGTTGGCAGCCGGCAGCCGTGTGCACCGGGAGAAGCCCTAGTTGAGTCCAAGGCAGGGTCAGAGGTGTCTGGCTGGGGGCAGAGAGAGCCCTGGAGCTGGGCGGGAGGGTTGGGCTCCTGGTGAATTTTGTGCAGCCCCCACCCGGGCTGCTGCCCTCGGACCCCCAATGTTGGGGCAGCCACTGGGTAACTCACAAATGGCAGGATTCAGAACTGCAGGTTTACACTGTGAAGCTATGACTTTAAAAAAAATGTTATTTACTTTAGAGCAGCGTCGCCAACCGTGGTCCATGAGGTCTGAAAGGTTGGTGACTGACCGCTGGTTTAGAGAGAGAGGACGGGAGAGGGAGAGAGAGAGAAACATGGATCAGCTGCCTCCTGCACACCCCCTACAGGGGATCAAGCCCACAACCCAGGCACGGGACGACCCCCAACCAACAGAGCTACCAGCCTGGGGGACTTGCTTTTTACTATAGGAGATAAGTGGGTGCTTTTAAAATTGAGGCGCACTCCATAAAAGTGAGGTGTGATTGGTCGGCTCTCTGGGGACTATACTTCATCTATTGGGCCATTATTTCTTTTATGTCTTTTCTGATTAGAAGACACATTTCTTCTAGTTCTAGAAAAAGCACTGTTTCCCCATTCAGACTGATGATCACATGACAAGTGCAGGGACACAGATGCCCCAGATTGGAGCCATCTGCTCTCCTGCCTCTGGAGCGTGGCGGGCGCCAGGCTGAGCGCAGCCTGGGAGTCCGAATATGGGCGCCTTGCAGGTCCCCAGCCTGTGTCCTCAGGAGGCAGGCAGCTCTGCCAGGGGCGTGGGCTTGGGCCTCGGGGGTGGGAGCAGTTGGGCCACATCCTCAGGGCTGGGGACATTCGGGTCAGCGCCCCATCCCTCGTGCACCTGGGCGGGGGCGGGGGGGACGGCAGTGCCGTGGGGGTGGCTGGGGATTTTGTTTTTTCTTTGTGTCTGTAGTTTCTACATCTTTACAGCGAACACGCAGTGATTACTTTTGCAAACGGTGACGGGATGTCTGCACTGGCAGCAGACGCACCTCCGACAGCTGTATCCAGCCCCTCCCGCCCCACCGGCAGCACCCTCTCTGCTGGTTCCCTGATTCCAGCACTTCCCAGCCCTCCCTGCGCGTCCGTCAGCTGGCTGAGTGGGGACAGTGACACCTGTGGCCACGGGTGTTCCGTGGATTTGCACCTGCACTTCCTCTACCGCCCAGGTTGCTCCTCCTCGGGGAGGCCCCGCCCCTCAGAGCACACGCCTGGTTATCCCTCTGCTCACCCCCCTGCGCTGACTCTACCCAAGGGTCACTGCGTGCCGGCCCCTGCAGGTCTCCTGGGAGCCCCTGAATGGCCGACCACTGGGTGTGTCGGGTGCTCCTCCTCTGTGAGCACATCACCTGCTCCTGTGTCACACCCTCAGCTCTGGGGCTCTGTGACCCAGGTGGGACCCTGAGCTCTGCACAGGTGGAGGGCGGGGGCCAGAGTCACATCCGGGACCTTCTCAGGCACATGTCGCGGAGCTCCAGACCAGCCCCTCATGAGCATTCCTCGCAACCCGACGGCCCCCACCCCCGGCCTCGGGACCCCTGCCCCGCAGAGCAGCCAGACTCCTGGCTCCCAGGTATCCACCTGCCACACCCAGGCCCGCCACTTCATCGCAGAGCGTGTGCGTGCGCAGGTGTGCGTGCCTTAGCAAGACCGTCCTCAGGGGAAGTGACTGAGGGGGAGCAGGAGAGTGTTGAGTAATGCCAGGCGTGGCCGGCCCGGCCGGGGGCGAGGGTGGGTCCACACCGCAGGCGGGGCCGTGGGGTCTGCGGGGGGTTTGGATGTGGTGACGGAAAGGGATGTCGCGGGGACTCCGGGCCTCAGCGGCCGGAGGGACACTGTCCTCTGGCCAAGGCGGAGCCCTCCGCAGGCCTGTGTTGGCAGTTGATGGCTCAGGAGGGAAGAAAGAACCTCCCTTACGGCACTGGAGGCTCCGCCTTGCCCAGAGCTACCTGGGCCCACCACCCTGCTGTCTGTGGCGTGTGATGCTGTAACAAACAGGCCTGTGACCTAACAGCTCAGCCGCAGCGCAGAGCTGTTTCCCTGATTGTCAGAGTGGGTCTCCGCGGGTTAGTTGCATATTTACAGACCTCCCTGTCCCATCTTGATTACATCACGTTCATGGCATTTTAATATCTGGTAGGTCCAAAACTTCATTACTAGCCTTTCCAAAAGTGTCATGGCAGTGCTCATGTACTTATTTTTCTACTAGAGGTCTGGTGCACGAAAATTTGTGCACTTGGCAGGGGGTTCCCTCTCACAGTCCGGGAGCCCTTGGGGGATGTCCTACTGATGGCTTAGGCCCGCTTCCCACACGGAGGAGCGGGCCTAAGCTACAGACTGGCCTCCCTCTGGGGGAGACGACTAACTGATCAGGGGAAGGCGCCACCCTCATCACTCTGCCACTGCAGCTGCCCTCGGCCCTCCTTGGCCCTCACAGCCACCACGGCTGCCCTCAGCCCTCGCAGCTGCCACGGCTTTGTCCAGAAGGATGTCCGGAAGGACGTTCGGCTGTCCAGTCTAATTAACATATTATGCTTTTATTATTATAGATAGCAACTTTAATACCAGTATGTCTAATAATTCCTCCAAATGTCCCTTGGTATTTTTATTAGAATCTTACTATGTTTACTTACAGTTTTATCTTTGGAAATGATAAAGTTTTCTCACATCCAGGTACACAGTATGTCTCTCCGTTCATTCCAGTCTTCCTGTAATAACCTCCCACACAATGTGTACATTTCTGGATCGAGGTTTGCACTCAGCAGCCTTGTCCTCTGTGTGACTATGGAGTTAGTTTACAGCACAGTTTCTAACTGGTTATAATTACTACTAGGGGCCCAGTGCACAAAATTCGTGCATTAGTAGGGTCCCGAGCGGCTGCCAGCTGCCAGCCGGGGCCTCCCTCCCTTCCCCCAGCCGGCCCCTCCCCCTGGTTGAACTCCCGGATAAGCTCCCGGTCAAGGGGACAATTTGCATATTATGCTTTTACTAGAGGCCCGGTGCACGAAACTCGTGCACAGAGGGGGTTTGTCCCTCAGCCCAGCCTGTACCCTCTCCAATCTGGGACCCCTCGAGGGATGTCCGACTGCCCGTTTAGGCCCGATCCCAGGGATCGGGCCTAAATGGGCAGTCCAACATCCCTCTCACAATCCAGGATTGCTGGCTCCCAACTGCTTGCCTGCCTGCCTTCCTGATTGCCCCTAACCACTTCTGCCTGCCAACCTGATCACCCCCTAACCACTCTGCTGCCACCCTGTTTGCCCCCAACTTCCCTCCTCTGCCGGCCTGGTCACCCCTAACTGCCCTCTCCTGCAGGGTTGATCACCTCCAACTGCCCTCCCTTGCAGGCTTGGTCCCTCTCAACTGCCCTCCCTTGCAGGCCGGGTGCCTCCCAACTGCCCTCTCCTGCTGGCCCTCTTGGTGGCCATCTTGTGTCCACATGGGGTCAGGATCTTTGACCACATGGGGGCAGCTATATTGTGTGTTGCAGTGATGATCAATCTACATATTACTCTTTTATTATATAGGATAGAGGCCTGGTACAGGGGTGGGGGCCAGCTGGTTTGCCCTGAAGGGTGTCCTGGATCAGGTGGAGGTTCCCTTGGGGCATGGGGCGGCCTCAGCGAGGGGCCTGTGGTGGTTTGCAGGCCGGCCACGCCCCCTGGCAACCCAAGCAGAGGCCCTGGTATCTGGAATTTATTTTCCTTCTACAATTAAAACTTTGTAGCCTGGAGCGGAGCCAAGCCTGGGGCTCCCTCCGAGGCGGCCGGCAGCCATTTGTGTTGGGGTTATAATTGAAACTTTGTTGCCTTAAGCGGGTGGGCCCGGCCAGGGTGTGCGGAAAGCTTTGCTTCCCCTGTTGCTGGCGGCAACCCTGGCCTGCTCTCTCAAGCTCCATTCTGCCGCCATTTGTTTGAATTTGTTTACCTTCTATAATTGAAACTTTGTAGCTTGAGTGGAGGCTTAGGCCTGGCAAGGGCAGGTGGAAACCTTGGCTTCCTCTGTTACCTAGGAAACCTTGCTCTCTGTGGCTGTAGCCATCTTGGTTTGGGTTAATTTGCATACTCGCTCTGATTGGGTGGTGGGCGTGGCTTTGTGGGTGTGTCGGAGGTATGGTCAATTTGCATATTTGTCTATTATTAGATAGGATTACACCAGTATACGATTAAAACGCGGTGTTGCCTTGTCATGTGTTTAGCTTGGATCCAGCTACTTTCCTGATGGTCCTGAGATTTTCTAGTTGTGGACTTCTATCCACAAACAAGGATAAATCTTATTTTTTCAACGTTTATTTCTGTTGAAGCTTCATTTCACCATCTTGCCTTATCCCATAAGCTGGCGGCCCTGAGCGTGTGACTAGCAGGGCCGACAGGTGCCTCCCTCGTCTCTGACTCTGCCGGGAATGCTTAGCGTTTCACCCACACCGTGTGCCTGCAGATGGCGCCTAACGGCTCATGGAGGGCCGGCGGGGCCGAGGGACATGCACCTCTTTCTCCATGGCTCGTCCTTTCTAGTCCGCTCTGCACCGTTTCTGTCAGGGATGGCGGCCGAGATTTGATGCCCTTTCCCCTCTGTTGACATGAGCTTTGCTAATGGAAGGATTTGCTAATTCTCAAAGATCCTTACGCTTGGAATAAATGCTACTTAAACTTGGTGTGCCGTTTTTAAACGTGGTGCTAAACATTCCTAGTGGCTTTCTTTAAAAAAAAACATTAGTGTCTTTGCATTAATGTCCATAAATGAGGTTGGTTTATATTTTTTCCTTAAAGTATTTGCTTTATCCTATTTTTCTGTTAGGTATTAGGGTGGGGTAATCTATAGCGAATTGGGCTGCCGTATCTCCCTTCCCATATTCTGGAATACTCTGACTAATGTGAAAATTATCTAGTTTTTGTTGTTATTGTTAATCCTCACCCAAGGATATCTTTTTCCATTGATTTTTAGAGAGAGTGGAAGGGGGAGGGAGAGACAGAGAAAGAGAGAAACAGCAATGTGAGAGACACGTCAGTTGGTTGCCTCCCACACATGCCCCTGCCCTGCCCTGGGCCTCTCTTCTCGCAGGAGGCTCCTGGCCAGCTGCCCCCATGTCTTCGCCCTCTGAGCCCCGTCTCCCATGCCTGACTTCCTCATGGAGCCGTCTCCCCGGTGCCCCCAGGACAGACAGAGATCCTTGCACTTCCAGCCTCCACTGATGGCCACCAGTCCCTCCCCCTTGCCTGCTGGTCCTGTTGTCCCGTCTGCCCACATCAGGCTCAGCGGGTGCTGAGGGCGGGCTGCTGCCTTCCCGGGCCTCCCACCTCACCTTCCCAGGAGCCCTCTTGCCCGCACCGACGCCCAAACTCCCAGTGAGAAGGTCCTTCTGAGGCCCCTCTTCCCGGATCCTTTTCCCCAGAGCCCAGGCTGTCCTGGCTCCCCAGCACCATGGACAGCGTCACGAGGCCCAGAGAGGGCCGCCCCCCACCTCCCTGCTCCCCTCGCCCACTGCCCAGCACTCGCCAGGACTAACTCCCTGTGACTCGAAGGGTTTCCCACGTGAGGGGCCCCCAGCCAGGAGCAGCCTGCAGCAGGGCCAGCCCTCAGCACTGCCCTCTGGCTCCTGCTGTGGTGAAGGAGGGTGAGCCCCTCACCAGGCAGAGCCGGCGCTCGCTGTCCTCCTTAAAGGGATGGAGACCAGAGACCGACCAGCAAATGAGCGCTCGGGTGCACGTGGAAGCTGGGCCCGCCAGCCGGGCCGCGTCCCTGTCGCCCTGCCCTGCGGGGACTCAGTTTTGCTCCTTTGCACCGCTAGGTAGGAGACCGTGTTCGGGGCCTGTGTAACCGCCTTGGTCTCCAGGTCACCTTCCTCAGCTGGGACTCCCGGGCCCTGTGGGGTGAGGGGCCCAGAGCCCAGGGGCCACCTGTTCTTTACTAATCAGATCCATTTCCTTTCTCTGTGCCCAGAATGCCTCTGAGTGGGCCGAGAAGATGCCCAAGGGCCCGCCCCCCAGGTCTCCCAAGGAGGTGGCCAACCGCGAGATCCTGGCGCGGCTGCACAGAGCCGTGGCGACCCGCTACCAGGCCATCGCCCAGGAGTTCCAGAACTTCGACACCGCGAAGGCTGGCACCGCCTCCCGGGAGGAGTTCCGGGCCATCTGCACGCGCCACGTCCAAGTGCTGACGGATGAGCAGGTAGCGGGCGTTGGGTGGGCACCCTGACCCTGGCCTGAGCAAGGCCGCCTCCCCCAGTGCTAGCCGAACTCTCCTTGTGAAATGCCTGAAGGGTGGGTTGGGTTTTTGTTTTTTCTGGGGAGGGACTGTGGTCATGGCTGTTTTGTTTTAACCTCACTGAAGACTTGCAGAGCCCTCTGTGTCTGCAGCAGGCACGGATGGCACCATTTCTATCGAAGCAAAAAGTGTCACTTTTGTTTTTTTACATATTTTTATTGATTCAGAGAGGACGGGAGAGGGAGAGAGGGATAGAAACATCAGTGATGAGAGAGAATCATTGATAGACTGCCTCCTGCATATCCCACACCGGGGATCGAGCCTGCAACCCAGGCATGTGCCCCTGCCGGATTTGAACCCGGGACCCTTCAGTCCGCAGGCTGACGCTCTATCCACTGAGCCACACTGGCCAGGGCTCACTTTTATTTTTAAAGTCAAATTGCATTTAGCTCCAGCCGCCCCTGTGCCACTCCTCTCCCTGCAGCCCTGGGTGTGGGAGAGCCACAGGGGAGGCCAGCCCCGCCCCAACCGAGCCACCCTCCCGCAGCCTGCCCTCGCCCCTCCAGCTCCCTCCTCACCCTCCTTGGTCCTTGGCTCAGCGGCTGGGCTCTCAGATGCTCTGGGGCTGCTCCCCAAGCACGCTGGGGGCATGCCACCCCGGCTGTCCCCACTGTCCACAAGCCACAGGATGGCACTCCCATCCCAACAACGAGAAAAGGCCAGATACCTACACAATCAGAACTTTTCTTGAGCCCCTCGGAGAGCTGAGGGTGCAGGGGGTTCTTGCTCCTCACTGTACCCCAAATGCAAGGCAGAACCTGGCACAGCCGGGGCCCAGCAGGTCCCGGGAGTGGACAGTGTCCAGTGTAGGCGCATCCCCCCTACCCCCGAACGCCAGAGACCAAACACTGACAACACAGCACAGTGACCCACTCGCAGAAGTGGGTTTCCCTTCACCCCAAAAATGCTGCCCTGGTACAGGCCCACTCCAGTCTTCAAAGACACCCTTGCCGGTTCCAGAGGGTGACTCAGGTGCAGAATGAAACCCCACGCACTGTGGAGGCCGCTCCCCCACCCACCCTGGTCCTGCTTCGGCTCATCCGGAGCCTCCTGCAGGCCCAGGGGAATGTCACGCTCTCCCCGGAAGCTGGGTCAGCCTCCTCATTGGATGAAAGTGTCCACGGGGAGGGGCGGTCACCAAGCCGCCTCACCCCACTTAGGCCTCGCCCCTCACCACCCAGAAGGATGAAGTCGTCAGAGACACTCCTAAGATGAGCCTCAGACTTCCCTTGGCTGAGACATCAGCTTTTCAGGCGTCCTGAGCCTTTTGGCTAAATAACATGAAATGCGATTCCCAATGATTCTGTCCCCTGGAGCAGGAGCTGCTGTCACTAAGCAGATCGAAGCCTTTCAGACGAATACATGCGCATTTCTTATTCTACGGGCCACCTAATGCAGGCTCTCCAAATAAAGGCCTCTCATTTAACTGGGTGCGATTTTATTCTAATTATAGATGGGGATGCATGGCGCTCTGCACAGGAGCGTTCAGAACAGGAACTGGATGTTAATTTTCCTCTAAGAGCTTCACCATCCGGGCGCATCAGCCCCCCCCCCCCCCCCATCAAGCTTTCTAAAAACACGCAGCCCGTCTCCGCCACGGCCTGGGTGGCGACGGGCGGAGACCGTGCTGTTTGGGAAGGTGGTCGCTTTCCACAGGCCCCTCCCTTCCCCCCACCAGGCAGCTTTTCCCGGGAACCTCCCTCTGATGCGCCACAGCTCCTGGCTCTGAAGTGCCTACAGGACCTGTAGCCTCCGGGAAGACTGGGTGGAGTGGACGGTGACCTCTCCATCCCATTCCTGCAACTTCCTGCAAATCTACGCTTAGTCTGAAAGAAAACGTTAAAGAAATAAATCAAGGATATTGTCCTCAGCTAAACCATCTTCCCTCTCGGGCCAGGAACATTCTCCCTCCATCCCTCACCCTCACCGCTTCCTGCCCAGCATTCCAAATAGACCTGGGATAGACGTCCCAGGGGAGCCCAGGAGCGACTTGGGTTTCTGGCCAAGGCCAGGTGCGTGGGAAGGACGGGGACCGTCCCTCCTGTGCTGACCGGAGCCGCTGCTCCCCGGCATGTGCCGGAGGCGGGGCGCCACGGGGCCTGGGGTTATAAAACACAGTTGCAAGCAAGTTACATCCTTCCTGGCTCCCTGAAGGCCCGGGGCCATTTGCGGTGGCTCACTCAGAGGCACTGGGTCATTTGCTGTGTCCCTGCCGCTGCATGTGGCTCTGTCACGGCCCGTGACACCAGACAGCGCCCGGGCAAGGCCACGCGCCTCTCCCAGCCTTGCCACGTGTTCGAGGCAGCATTACCCTCAGGGGGTAAACTGTGGAGGCCAACACAGGCTGAGGGCTGTCACCGGGGAGCTGCCTGTATAGCTCGGGTGCCTGCAGGGGGAGGAGGGAGCCAGATGCCTAGAGGAGGAGGAGGAGGAGGAGGAGGAGGAGGAAGAAGGAGTCAGGTGCCTGCAGGGGAAGAAGGAGGAGGAAGAGGAGGGAGCCAGGTGCCTGGAGGAGGAGGAGGAGGAAGGAGGAGGAGAGAGGGGGGAGGAAGAGGAGGGAGCCTGGAGGGGGGGGAGAGGGGGGAGAGGGAGAAGGAGGAGAGTGGGGGAGGGGGAGGAGGAGGAGAGAAGGGGAGGGGGAGGAGGAGGAGAGTCGGGGAGGAGGAAGGAAAGAGGAGGCGAAGGAGGGGGAGGGGGAAGGAGGAAGAGGAGGAAGGGAGAGGAGGAGGGAGTCTGGCTGGGCAGGCAGGACCACAGGGCCAGGGGTTTGCTTTGCATTTTCCCCTCCATGTTGGTTCGTTTGTCGTGCATGTTGCTCTGCCCATGACTGATCCCAAGGTTTCAGGCCCTTGACTGCTCACCGAGGCCCAATCCATTTAAAAATGTCCCTCAGAGCCACGAAGGTCCTCTTGTCCTCGCTTGTTCAGGCTTCTGGAGGCTTCCACCGAGCGAGTGGAGGCCGAATCGGTTTTCTGTCTAGTTTTTCATTGAGCTGGGCTCGGAGCCCCACCCACATGAGGGCTGCCTCCTGGGCCGGGGTTTGCGGGGTCTGCACTGACCCTGGGCCCCCCTCTGCTTCCTCGCAGTTCGACAGGCTCTGGAAGGAGATGCCGGTCACCGCCAAGGGGCGGCTGCGCTACCTGGACTTCCTGAGCAGGTTCAGCGCCGAGAAGGCGGCCACCCCGCCCAGCAGCGGCGACTCGACCAAGGCCCACAGGAGGGGCGACGTCCCCGCCACCTCGGAAGGAGGCAGAGCTGTGGGGTCATCATCGCCCAACCGAGACCCCCCGAAAACAGGGGCCAAGCCGCGGAGCCAGCCGTGTGTAAGTTCTCCACCCCTGGGGTCCACGCCGCCTTGCCCAGGCCGCAGGCCCCTGGTGGGTCCCCTGTGTTCCCACGGGTGTGGGAGCCTGGGGTGGGGGCACAGGGCAGGAGCAGGCCTGGGGGGAGGAAGGTGAGAGGGGAGGGTGAGTAAGGAGGATTGGAGGCTGGAAGAGGTGGGGGGCGGGGACAGGGGGCTGTCACGGCAGCCAGGCTGCCAGCATCCCAGCCAGAAAGCCGATGCCGGAGTCGGTGAGGGGTGCCCTATGGTAGAGCTGCCCGCTTGTGCCCAGGGAAGCCTGCCTCGCCCGCTCCATGGGGCACATGCCTCACGCACTCAGGGTCCCTCAGACAGGTACCCAAGACCCGATTTCAAACCCCAGCCTGTCTGACTACAGCCAGGCCGGCCTGGTGCGGGAGGGGCGGCCCCGAGGCCCCGTCTCCTCAGCAGGAAGAGTGACAGCGTGTCCAGGAGGGTGGCCGAGAGGTCAGCCGGCCCGGCGCCTCCGCCTGCTGAGCTCCCTGAGGAGTCGTCTTGTCCTCGGCGCACGTGTGCCCCGGGAGCTGGTCCTCTCGCAGCTGAGAATGACAGTGCCTGCCCTGCGGGGCCCACAGGCGCGTGGGGGGCGGATGGTGGGCAGCGAACAGTGAACGCGAGAAGTTAAAGGTGGTGCGTAGAGCAGAAGGGTCAGGAGCCTCCAAAGATGTCCCCGACCAGGGCCCGGCCTGGGACAGGCCGCCACACATGGCAGGGGGTCACGGCCACAGATGGACTCAGCCGCTGGCCGCTGAGTAGGACGGTCTTTCCGAGTCCCTGGGTGCACGGCCATCAGGGCCTGCAGGTGGGGAACAGGGAGGCGGGGGCGAAGGGTCCGGAGAGGTGCCATCTGAGAGACTCCAGCCGGCATCGTGGGCTTTGTAGGGGAAGGAAGGGCCACAGCCCAGGAGTGTGGGGCCTCGAGCAAGACAGGCCAGAACTGGGGTCTCCCTCTGGCCCCAGGAGGCGCAGCCCTGCCCACACCGCGCCCACCGAGAGAGGTGAAGTGGGTGGTTTCAAGCCTCCAGTCTGTGGCCTGGGAGCTGCCACAGGAAGCGACGGCCTGGGCGCTCCGGGGCGATGGAGCCTCGGGTGTCTGAGCGCAGGGCTGACTCCAGCGTGGGGCACGCGTGGAGCGAGGATGAGGTTGTGGTCTGCGTGGGTGCGGAGGGCGGGCAGAGGCAGGTGGGGAGAGGCTGAGGCTGCGCCCGGAGAGGCGCTGCTGGCTCAGAGCCACGTGGCCTGGGCTGGGGCCCATATCAGACACTCAGTGCATCTCTAAGGCGGGAAAACAGGACGCCCCACCCTCTTTGTGTGGGCTGCGAGGAGGCAGGGGGGACGGGAGGACAGGCCTGTCATCGCCCGAGATGGGCGGCACAGGCGGCAGAGGGTTTGGCAGAAAGACCAGGCATTCAGCCGAGGTGGTCACCATAGCAGACAACCCCGCGTCGGCCAGGCGTCCAGTTAGCGTTCAGGGGACATCTGGGCCAGATTCAGTTCATTCTGTTTTTAAATGGAAAACACTTCCTAGCTGGTGTGGCTCAGTGGATAGAGCATCAGCCTGCAGACCAAAGGGTCCCGGGTTCGATTCCGGTCAAGGGTGTGTACCTCCATTGCAGGCTCCTCCCCGGCCCGGGCCCTGGTTGGGGCTCGTGCAGGAGGCAACCAATGGATGTGTTTCTCTCACATCGGTGTTTCTCCCTGTCTCTCCCTCTCTCCCACTCTCTCTAAAAATCAGTGGGAGCATATCCTCCGGTGAGGATTAACAAAAAAAAACAAACAGAACATACAACACAACACAAGAACAGCCTCGTGCGTGGTCCACAGAATTTCAGGGCACCCCTTTTCCAGGGCTGAGTACAGGGGTGGGCGTCCCTGCAAATGACCTTCCTGACTCTTCACCTGGTGGAAGTACGTCATTGACACTTCACACACACACACACCAGTGACATCGAAGTCGCATCTCTCTGTATTTGAATCTTGGCCACATATTTATTTCCAAAAGGCCTGGAGTTACTGCGATTGGCACAAACATGGCCCACCAGCGGAAACACAGGTTAGGCGGCAAAATTACCGTCTCTGTTTGCTGCTCGTGTTACTGCTCAGCCGATACTGCCTGTGAGACTGCGGATCTCACCCCCGGAGTCAGGCCTGTGGGTCGTTGTTATTCCTTCCGTTCAATGAGACAGTTCTCTCTCCGCCCACAGACCGCCAGCAGCATGGGCTCCGTGCTGGGCACCCCACAGCTGCAGAACTGCGAGCCCATCGAGAGCCGGCTCCGGAAGCGGGTGCAGGGCTGCTGGCGCGAGCTCCTGCGGGAGTGCAAGGAGCGGGACACGCACAGGCAGGGCGACATCCCCGCAGCCGACTTCCTGGGTGCGTCGGGCCTTCCCGGGTAACACAGGTTCACCTCCAGGCACAAGGCCGTTCTCCGGGTGGAGGCATCTGGGTGGCGAGGGCAGGCTGAGACCCTCATAGACACACGTGTGGCGGGACAGGGACACCAGCCCACCTGGACCCCCGCTGAGCGTCACCCGGCTGGCATCTCCCCTGCGTTAGAGCACAAACCTGGCTGTGGTCCCGGGGGGGTGGGGGGTGTGCATGTTAATGACTGACAGTGAGGGGCGGGACAGGCGGAGACAGGGATGCTGGGGGTGCGCAGGCCCCACACAGCTCCCGGGACTCACTGCAGCACTCGGATGAGCCGTGCAGATTCAGCCGGTTTGATTTATGCTCCCACTAACGGCTGCACATGGCTTGCGCAACATTTTAATTCAGGGAAATCATTCTGACCTGTCACCCTCTCCCGAAGCCCTCAGCTCCGTCTTCTTGACTAACGTCCTGGCCTTCTCAGGAAAGTTTTTCTTGGGAAACCAATATTCATGGGATTTACTTTTGGGATAGCCATGGCCTCAAAATGCACAAATGAAACCACATATAAACTCGCTACGTGAACAGTTCCTGCCCCAAAACACATAAACACGAGAACATGAAAGCAGTAATAATCAGTGTTGTTCCGTTGATTTAATGGCCACGACTGCTGCTTTTCCTGCCGAGGGCCACATGTTCTTAGTTAGTTCGTTTGATTTTGAGCCGGATGGGCCTTAATTTGTGTTGTCATTAACAGCATCGCTGTTTCTCCTTTTTAACGGTGAACTCATGTAAGCCAGCGATCCGTGACTCAGACAAGTTGCCTGCCTTCAGTATTCCATTCAAATTCAGTTCCGTAAAAACGTACTCGAAGGCATTCTGCATGCTCTGCCTGCTGCTGGCCTCTGCAAGTTGGAGCATCAGCAGCACTTGCGAACACCTCCTCTAGGCTCCACAGCCCCGCCCACAACCCCCAGCTTGTCCCCGTGGCTGCGTGACCTCGGGGCAGGGCGCAGGGACCCCTACTGCGCATGCATGCTGGCCTCCAGCTGGTCTGGTTGGTGCATCTGTTTACATAACGTTCACGTGTGTTGGTTTCGCTCCTCAGCCTCAGTGACCCGCCAGCATTCCCTCCTCCATACTGGGCTGCTTCTGTGCTGTCACAGGCGGTCTCAGTGACTCGCCATAAGCTGAAACCTGATGCTCTTAAGTCTCTTCCTGCTCAGTCAGCACTGCAGGCGCAGCTGGAGCCTGGTCGCTGGTCAGAGCTGAGCATGAGAGCGAGCTGATAGCCTGACACCGACACGTGCCGGCCTCGGGCAGCTGGAAGGACCACCGACGTGGCGTCCACATGGTCCTAGTCAGAGGCCAGACTTAAGCCCTGACCTGCGTGGCACGTCAGAATAGGCTTTATTACACATCTGAGATCGCCCCTGGCATGAGGACTCAGAGCGTGCGGATCCGTGCAGCCGCCGGACCCGAGTGCACCTCCGAAGCCCAGCTGAGAAACACCCGGGCGGAGGCCCACACTCGGCACACGGAGCCGCCTGTCCCCTCACACGGGCTCGGCCTGACTCTGAGCCTTCATTCTGACAGTTCCCTCCCCGGACACTCCTTAGTCGTAGCTCCCACAGCACTCTCCACACGGCCCTGCCCCTGGCGACGGTGACTGTGAAAAACCAGGATGGTGGGACCAGCAGGCTGCGGGTCCCCTCCCCCATACCACACTTAGCTTGCCGTGTGCACTTTTCCACTCTGTCCAGCCACTGCCCAGAGCCTGTGAAACAGGGTCTAAAGCAGAGATGGCCCCTCAGCAAATGAGGAGTGAAGGAATGAATGAACAAAAGAATGAAGGGATGAATGAGCGAATGAATGAGGGAATGAACAAAAGAATGAAGGGATGAATGCGCGAATGAATGACCGAATGAAGGAAGGAAGGAAGGGATGAATGAGTGAGTGAATGAATGAATGAACAAAAGAATGAAGGGATGAATGAGTGAAGGAAGGAAGGAGCGAATGGATGAATGGATGGATGAATGCAGTGCCACCAACTGAACTGCACTCTCACCCTTAGCTCTCGCGGAGAAATTCAAGCTGGACCTCAGCAAGGAGGAGAGCCAGCAGCTGACGGTGAAGTACGACCTGAAGGACAACGGGCGGTTTGCCTACTGCGACTTCCTCCAGAGCTGCGTCCTGCTGCTGAGGGCCAAGGAGACCTCGCTGATGCAGAGGATGAAGATCCAGAACGCAGACAAGATGGTACGAGGCCGGCCCAGGAGCACGTGCGGGTCTGGGGGTAACAGGTCCCATGTTCCTCAGCTCATCACGAGTTTGCATCCCCTCGCTTCCTGTAAAGGTGGCGCAGCGATGCAGAGGCTGCGGGAGGGGCTGCTAGTGAGGACCCACCTACTGGGTGTCGCCAGCCTCGCTGCCACCCGGTGCCCCCACGCAGACTTCCTCTGTGCACATGCATTTGTAGATCACACTCGGATGATGTGTGGGCATAGACAATGTATGTGCATACCACGTTGTGTAATATAAACGTGCACACGTATGATGTGTGTATGTACATATGACACGTGTGTCCATGCACTTGTCAAGCAATCCTTTGCTACCCCATGTCCTCCATTCCTTAAGGCCTGTCCAGCTCCGGGCAGTTGTCAGGTGAGCAGATAACCACTGGGGTCTGGCCAGTGGGCCCGCAGCCAGTGCCCGGGACGAGGGGAGCTCGTGCCCGGGAGGGGGAGAGGGGGGAGCTCGTGCCGTGAGGGGGAGCCATGCCGGGAGTGGGAGAGGGGGGAGCTCGTGCGGGGAGGGGGAGCTCGTGCCGGGAGGGGGAGCTCGTGCCGGGAGGGGGAGCTCGTGCCGGGAGGGGGAGAAGGGGGAGCTCGTGCTGGGAGGGGGAGAGGGGAGAGAGCTCGTGCCGGGAGGGGGAGAGGGGGGAGCTCGTGCGGGGAGGGGGAGAGAGGGGAGCTCGTGCCGGGAGGGGGAGAGGGGGGAGCTCGTGCGGGGAGGGGGAGAGGGGGGAGCTCGTGCCGGGAGGGGGAGAAGGGGGAGCTCGTGCGGGGAGGGGGAGAGGGGGGAGCTCGTGCTGGGAGGGGGAGGGGGGAGCTCGTGCTGGGAGGGGGAGGGGGGGGGGGAGCTCGTGCGGGGGGGGGGAGGGGGGGAGCTCGTGCGGGGAGGGGGGAGCTCGTGCTGGGAGGGGGAGCTCGTGCGGGAAGGGGAGCTGTGCTGGGAGGGGGAGCCGTGCCGGGAGTGGGGGCTCCGGTCAGGGTGAGTGTCCGTCAGGCTCTGGGAGCGTTCCAGCAGCTCCGTTGACGCCCGTGGAAACGCTGCACAGACTTCCCTCCGGAGACCCAGACGGACATTCAGGAGCCGGAGTCCCAGGCTCTCACACTCACGGGGGCAGACACCTGGCTGTCCTGGCTCTTCCCAGAGCACCCGCTCCAGGCGTGTGGCCAACCGACAGCGCCTGCTGCCGGAGGGTGGGGGTCGGTTCACTGAAAAGGCCAAGCTGGGGGAGGGGCAGGGGCCAGCAAAGGGGAGCCTTTACATCGGATCACAGCGCACAGCCAGCACCCGCCATCCTGCACAGCCACCGTTCTCTGTTTCTGTGGAGAGGACGAGACCTCAGATGCTGAAACAGCAGAGGACAGCCTTCCCCGCCGTTAGCTTCCCCTCGGTCACTTGCAGTTCAGTGACCCTGACCCTCACCACTCAAGCCCCTCGCTCACCCACTCGCCTTCCTCGGGTCCTTCCACAACATGAAGCAAACCAGGGTGTCTGCTCCCAGCCCATCGCCCGTGACACCGAGGGGACAGGCACACGGGCATGCTGGGCTCGTTCCCCTCGGACTCGGGCAGGGGCCGCGGGGGGGGGCGGGGCAGACCCGACAGCCCCCCAAGGCTCCTGTCCAGTGCCCACCGCGCCCGGCGCCAGCTGGGGGGCGGTTAACCCAGCCAACAGTTGGTTCCATACAAGTTTCTACGAGTGAAACGTGTGGTTTTGTGCGGAATCCAGTGCCACCGCAGCACAGTGCCTGGTCGATGAGCAGGCGCCAGCTGAGGGTTAGGCCGGGTTAGGGCAGGAACCTCCATCTCTCTCTGCTCAGCTTCTGCGAGCAAAGGCTGTCCCCACGACGTCTCCGCGGGACCCCAAGCTTAGCGGCCTGCAGCCCCGGCCAGCTGCGGCCCTCCCCGCTCCCTGCCTCAGTTTCCCTGCTGTGCATGATGAGAGGTTGCTGGCTTCTGAGCGCCCTCAAGGGGGCGGCGAAGTTAAGAAGAGCACGAGCCCTCCCCTGGCAGAGGCCACCCTGACCCGGTGCCCACTGCTCATCCTCAAGGCGGTGCAGGAAGGCGGGCCCGGGGGAGGGCGGAGGGTCCGACTGACTGTTTACCGGGGTGATGGCTGCTCCCAGGGCCTGCTGGGAGCCTGGGCCTCCAGGCAGGGGGCCTGACCACAGCCCACACCCCGTGGCTCAGCCCTGGGCGTGACTGACAGACAGTGCCCGCGGCCTGGTGCAGGCCATCCTGTCACCTCTGCGCAGCCAGCAGGCTCCCTGCGGGGCAGCCAAAGCCCATTTCTCTGATGGTTCTTTGGGGGCCTCCTCTGCAGCCTCCAGCAGAGCTGCCTTCCCCCCCTCCCCCCCCCCCGGGGAAAGCGGCTGGGGCAGCTGCTTTCTCAGGGGCTGAGAGGGGCCTTCTGGGTTGGGAAATCCCTCTCAGGCCCGGCTGGGTGCGGGAGAGCCCGCAGGCATGAGTCCCTCGTGTTCTGCGCAGGCGGGTCCGCCAGCTGGGTACCTGCCCACTCCGTCCCAGGCGCCAACCTGATGTGAAGTGGAAAGACCTTGGCGTGGTGCTAATTTGCTGCACGTAGTGCCACGAAAAATTAGCCTTTCCCCAGCGAGCTATGGGGCTGCCCAAGCTCACCCTGTGCACTCGGCCTGCCCCGGGGCTGAGCCTAGGGGAGCGTGGCTTCCGCCTGATCGCCCCTCAATGAAGTCATCGCAGCGTCGGCTCTGCCTCATTGCTGGATGCAGTCCCCACCTGCGATTGAAAACGGTGCATTATGTAACCACTAAGGAGCCCGCACCCAAACCTCTTCTGTCCTCACACTGTTCTGAAGTGGGCGGGTATCTGGGATCCTCCCTCCGGAGGGTTCGGGGAGGGCGTGGCCTGGCCACTGCTGGAGGCAAAGGGCCCAGTCAGCCTCTCCATTTCCCAATCCATGACATGGGGATGGAGAGACGCACCTTCCTCCCAGCTTGGGGAGCAGGGAGGGAGGTGGAAATGGAATGGTGTTTTATCAGCCCCCACACAGCGCAGTGACAGCGGGACGGCGGCCAGCCGTTCCTATTTGGAGTTCCGCTCCTTTCTGGCTGCGAGCCAGCCTGTGGGGCAGCGCAGGGAGCCGGAAGGGGGTGCACGGAGGGGAGCACAGGGAGCCGGAAGGGGGCTCACAGCCGGCTCCCCACTCCCCGGGGCGGCCTGTCCATGGCACCTTCCCATGCCAGCGCCCCTTCCTCACCCTCCTGGGGGTTTCCTTTTGCTCTTTGCCAGGAAGAAGCTGGTGCCGAGACGTCCTCCTTCTACTCGGCACTGCTGCGCATCCAGCCCAAGATCATGCACTGCTGGCGGCCCATGCGCCGCACCTTCAAGTCCTACGATGAGGGGGGCACGGGGTTCGTGGGTGTGACTGACTTCCGGAAGGTGAGCCCCGCCGGCTGTGCCCACTGCCTCTGAGTGGGAAGCAGTGCCACATACCAGTGTCCAGTCCCCAGCGCAAGCCCGCGTGGGAGCCTCTCTCCCAGACCCCCCTCCTGGGACCCCGGTTATCAAGGGCACAGTGCCCTCCCTCACCCACAGGCCCCAGGTTCTCCCCCTGAAGGCTTCTGCACCCCCTGGGGACACCCCTCAGTGCCCACACCGGAGCCAGCTGCCTCTGGCCCCACGGCGGGCCTGCCCCTGGCCTCTGTGGGGACCCAGGGCCCAGTCTGCCTCACAGGACCCACAGTCCCAGCTGTGGCCACTCAGAGGCCGGCAGCCAGGCCCTGCCTCAGGGAGCCCCGTGCCCCCAGCTGCCTCCACAGGCAGCAGGCTCACCCCCACAGCAGGGTCGGCTGAGCAGTGCCCTCTACTGTCTGACAGTGGTGCCTCTAATGCCCTCACGAGAGAAAATGGGGGAGAGAAAGAGAGGGGAGAGGAGGTGAGGGCTGCAGGAGACACTGGAGGTGGGGAGCACACTGGAGGGGAGGGCACGCTGGAGGGGGAGGGCACGCTGGATGGGGTCACGGTGGAAGGGAGCACACTGGAGGGGGAGGGCACGCTGGAGGGGGAGGGCACGCTGGAGGGGGAGGGCACGCTGGAGGGGGAGGGCACGCTGGAGGGGGAGGGCACGCTGGAGGCAGCCCGTGGCGCCCGCCCACCTCGCTGGCTCCGGCAGGTGCTGCGGCAGTACAGCATCAACCTGTCGGAGGAGGAGTTCTTCCACATCCTGGAGTACTACGACAAGACGCTGTCCTCCCGGCTCTCCTACAACGACTTCCTGCGCGCCTTCCTGCAGTAGCCCCGCCGCACCGTCAGCTGGCCGCGCCCACCACTACCCAGACCCCGTACCCGGGCCTCGCGAACGGTCAGACGGTCGCTGGGAACCAACAGCCCACCCGAGCCGGCGTCCTCGCGGTCAGCGGCTCGGCACTGCCCTCGTCCTAGCCGGGGACGGCCGCTCCGGCGGCCGACATCGCCCCGAGCCTCGGCGCCCCTCACTAGTCTGAGCAAATAAAATGTTACCTCTGCAGAGAGGGCTCTGAGGGCTTTGAAAGACCCCCCTCCCCCCCACCCCCCCACCTCACCCCCAGTGCTGGAGCTTTCATTCCTGAGAGCCTGTTGGGGGCCAGGGACACAGGTTCCCTCCCGCTCCAGCCCCAGCGCTTCCTAGTCCTGGACGAACCTGGGCCCCTGCCCCACCTGCCCCTGCCCCTGCCCCACCTGCCCCTGCCCCACCTGCCCCACCTGCCCATGCACCTGCCCCTTCCCCACACCTGCCCTGCCCCACCTGCCCTGCCCCACCTGCCCTGCCCCACCTGCCCATGCACCTGCCCCTTCCCCACACCTGCCCCTGCCCCATACCTGCCCCACCTGCCCCTGCCCCACCTGCCCCGCACCTGCCCCTGCCCCATCTGCACTTGCCCTGCCCTGGGCCACTGAGCTGGCCATGACTAGAAGTGCCCACCAGCAGCCATTTTGGGAGGGAGCCTTCCTCAGACAGGACAGGGTCTGACACCTGAGAGGGATTTTAATTCACTCAATCCTCCCCCCTGCCCCCACCGTGACCCAGATGGAAGGGAGATGCAGTTTGCTGCCTTCTGGAAGGTTCTGGAAGGAACTGAGGAGAAGCAGGCAAGAGAGCTGCCCCTGAGCTGTGACCACAGGCCGTGGGGGAGGGTGGGGGCGAGGAGCCCACTGTCACCCCATCCCCGGCCACCGGCACTGCCACCCTGCGCTGCCCACCCAGCCCCGCCATGCCAGCCTGCACCATGGCTGCGACCCTTCCTCTCCCTCCCTCCCCTCCTCCACCCCTCCCCTCCTTCTCCACTCCTCCCCCTTCCCTCTCTCCGTCCTCCACCCCTCCCCCCTTCCCCTCCCCCTCCTCCACTCTTACCCCCTCCCCCTCCCCCTCCTCCATTCCTCCCCTCCTTCCCCCTCCCCCTCTTCCACTCTTCCCCCCTCCTCCACTCTTACCCCCCTTCTGCACCCCTGCTCGGCCACATGGGCCACCTCCTGAAGTGAGTGGACGTCTCCTGTGAGGGACAGGCCCCCGCAGGGCACTGAGGGCTCCGGCTGACCCTCGTGGCTTCTGTCCCCCCGGCCAGGGCCTCATAGCACCTGCTCCTGCTCTGGTCACCTGACCTGGGGGTCTGCTCGCTGCAGCGGTGGAGATCTGCTTTGCGCCAGATGGTGCGGGTCCGAGGACCTCCCAAGGTGGTGCGGAATAAATGCAGCCCCAGCGCTCCCAGTGCCCCCCCACCCCACCGGAGAGCAGAGCGGCTTCTCCCCCTCCTGTGGCGCCAGCGGGTTCCTGTGGAAGCTGGAGTCAGAGCTGCCGGTCCTGAGGGCGCCGGGCCACGCCAGCCCCTCTGCCCCACCAGCCACGGCCCTGGCACGGCGCAGCTCCACCCGTGGAGACGCTGAGGCCAGCCCCACGGAGGGAGAGACCTGTGGGTGTGGCGGTGGAGGACGGCCTCAGGGGAGGGAGGAGGCAGCTCTTTGCTCCTGTCTCTCAGCCCGCCCCCCCCTCCCCCCAGCCTGGCAGGGGTGTCGGGAGGAGGCTGAGGGCTCTGGCAGGGCAGGAGGCAGGGACCCCCTCAGCCCAGCAGCTCCTTCCTTAGGGAGAATGCCCCAGCCCTGTGCAGCCCACCTCCCCGACCACGCCCGTTTCTGCATCTGCAGAGATGGGCCACCCCCTGCCCTGCCTTCCTCGGGGCGCAGCCATCCCGGGCCGGCCAGCACCTCCGTGCCTGCCCCGAGCCACACAGACCTGCTCCGGGAGCGCCCGAGACCGTAGGCACAGACAGTGGGAAGAGGGGAGGGTTGGGGGAGCCCTCATCTCTGGGAGCCTAAGGAGCCCCAGCCCTAAGCTCAAAGCCCCGAGTCAGACCTCCGGATAGGAGTTCAGTGAGGGGCTGAGGAGAGGCCTAGGCCAGTGGTCGGCAAACTCATCAGTCAACAGAGCCAAATATCAACATACAACGACTGAAATTTCTTTTGGGAGCCAAATTTTTTAAACTTAAACTTCTTCTAACGCCACTTCTTCAAAATAGACTCACCCAGGCCGTGGTATTTTGTGGAAGAGCCACGCTCAAGGGGCCAAGGAGCCGCATGTGGCTCGCGAGCCGCAGTTTGCCGACCACTGGTCTAGTGCATTGCTGACCGCAGCACTGTGCTCCCAAGTGGCACTGCCATCCCTCCTCCTCTTACCAGGCCCTGTGTCCCAACCAGGTGTGAAAAATGAAAAGCAGAATAATAGAAAGACTGCCTTTGGCAGACTCAATAGTAGACTCAGCACAAGGAAAGATGCGTGAGTTTGAAGAAAACACGTACACAAATTGAAATGCAAAGAGAAAAAAATAGTGGGGGAAATTCTATAATTAGCAAAATATCCTTCAAAAATAAGGAGAAATAATCTTACAGAATAGTTTTATAGAAAACTCGAAGATAGGTGAATTGAGGTTATCTGGTCTTAAACAACAAAAAAGAGAAATGAACACAGCCTCAGAGACCTGTGGAGTACAAGCAAGCATTCAGCACACACACAGAGTAAATGCGGGGATCCCAGGAGAAGAGAGAGAGAAGTTTCCCAAACTGGAAGAAAACATGAAGCTACATCCCCAAGAAGGTCAGTGAACTCCCAGGGGGTAAACTCCGGGAGACCCCCGTCCAGACCCATCACATCAAAATCATCTCAAAAGATGCAGAAGAGGCATTTGTGTCAATTCAGCATTAATTCCTAAGAAAAACTTCAACAAACTGGGAACATAAAGGAACCTCCTTACCTGAATAAAATACATTTACAAAAACCTAAAGCTAACATCATAGTGAACGGTGAGGGAGCGGCTGCTTTCCCCGGAGATTAGAAACCAGGCCAGGATGGCCTCTCCTCACTCATGTGCGTCGTCATACTGACAGGCCTGCCAGTGCAATAAGGCAAGAAAAAGTGAAAATGGGAAGGAACCAGTAAAACTGCCACCGTCTGCAGACGAGGTGGCCACCTACCTAGGAAATTCCAAAGAACCCTCCGAAAACCATGTTACAAGGACAATATACGAAAGTGAATCCTGTGCCTGTGTCCACAGCCAACAGCTGGAACGTGACGTTCAATAAACAGCTATTTACAGTGACCCCTCCCCCAGTGAAGCACTTACGTATAAACCTAGCAAACTACAAAATCTCTGGTGAAAAATGCGAGCGTGGATGAAAGAAATCAAAGACTTAAATAAACGGAGAGAGGAATGGTTTGCGTGAATCACAAGACGCAATGTTCTAAAAATATCACTTCTCCCTTCTTGCATCTGTAAATGCTGTGCAGTCGCAACAAAAAGCTCAGCAAGACTTATGTATGTCCAGCTGAAACCGGTTTGGCTCAGTGGCTAGAGCGTCGGCCTGCGGACTGAAAGGTCCCAGGTTCGATTCCGGTCAAGGGCATGTACCTTGGTTGCGGGCACATCCCCAGTAGGGGGTGTGCAGGAGGCAGCTGATCGATGTTTCTCATTGATGTTTCTGGCTCTCTATCTATCCCTCTCCCTTCCTCTCTGTATAAAATCAATAAAATATATTTTTTTAAAAAAAGGTTTATATATGTCCATGTAACTTAGAGATGTATGTGGAGCAAAGGTCACCCTGGAGTCAAGGTCCCACCTGTTGCTAGGCGCCCGGGGCTTTCTGCCCTGGTGACCTCCTGTCCTTGGCCCCTCCCTCCACCTTGTTCTGCTCAGGTCTGTCTAACCGCCTACCACACACCCCCTCAAGGATCTGTGGCTGGTCATGCGGTTTAGACCCCCTGACCTTTGCTTCCTTCAGATAACATTCAGGCCTCAGTTGCATTTCAGCTCCAGGCCCAGATAAGCTAAGCCACGCCTGAGCTCACACCAGCTGCCCTGAGTAATGACCCCTGCCCTGACGCCAACCAATCCACAGTGGAGACCTGGACCCTGAAAGGAAACACCTGACGAATATTCTATTGAGATCTTCCCCTGGGCCCCACCCCCCTATAATCTCCACCCTTCAAACCCTTCGGGCCCGGTCAGCATGGCTCAGTGGTTGAATGTCGACCTATGAACCAGGAGGTCAGGGTTAGTTCCCCAGTCAGGGCACATGCCTGGGTTGTGGGCACATGCCCAGTGTGGGGCGTGCAGGAGGCATCTGATCAATGATTCTCTCATCATTGATGTTTCTCTCCCTTCCTCTCTGAAGTCAATAAAAATATATATATTTTAAAAACCTTCCTGCATATCCCACGGCACAACGCCCCTCCTCAAGCCTGCTTTTCCCGCTCCCATGCTCCACCTCCATGCTGGTAGCCAACATCCGTTGCCATCTTAGCTCTCCCTCACCCCATTCCCACACCCCACATCCATTCCTCATCAGTGTACCTCCCAACCCTGTCACAGCACTACTGCCATCTCCCTAGTCCAAGCCAGGCCCGTGGGAGGTGCTCAGTGAGTGAGTGTGGAGTGAATGAAGGGATGGGTGGACAGATGGATGGATAGGTCAATAGGTAAGTGGATGGGTGAGTATATCAGTGGTAGGCAAACCACGGCTCGCGAGCCACATGCGGCTCTTTGGCCCCTTGAGTGTTCTAACGCCACTTCTTCAAAATAGACTCGCCCAGGCCGAAAACCAACTTCTGCGCATGGGTCACGAAGTTCCAATTGCACTGTACGTGTGTGCCCGCACGTGGTATTTTGTGGAAAAGCCACACTCAAGGGGCCAAAGAGCCACATGTGGCTCACGAGCCGAGGTTTGTAGACCATTGGAGTAGATGTATGGTGGATGGATGAGTCAATGGTTAGATGGGTGGATAGATGGATGCTGGGTGGATGGATGGATGGGTGGATGGTGGGTGGATGGATAGGTAGATGGTGGATGATGGATGGATGGATAGATAGGTAGATGGATGGATGGATAGGTGGATGGTGGATGGATGGATGGAAAGTGGATGGATGGATAGGTGGATGGTGGATGGATGGATGGATAGTGGATGGATGGATGGATGGATGGATGGATGGATAGGTGGATGGTGGATGGATGGATGGATGGATAGGTGGATGGATGGATGGATGGATAGGTGGATGGGTGGGTGGATGGATGGATGGATGGATGGATGGGTCAATGGGTAGGTGAGTGGATGGGTGTATTGATGAATCGATGGATGATTGAAAGTGGCAGGATTTTTGCAGCTTAGGGAGCTTTGGGCCTGGAGTCACTATACCTGCCAGTGCTTTTCTTGGGCAACACCTGGACTGCTAGGTTGGCAAGAGTGGGGTCGCACATGCTACTACCCGGAAGGTATTTGAACACAACAGGGCCCAGAACTGCCCCTGCCAACCACCTCTGAGACCCCCACCCCCCAGGATGCTGGAGCGAGCAGAAGGGCACCCGTTGCTGACCGTGGAAGGAAGGTCCCTACCCCACATGCCCCACACGCCCCACACAACACAGACACACAGGAAGAGGTGCCACGCGGACTTCTTGTTACAAAGACTTTATTGTCTGACATGCTTGACGAAAAAATTACCGCCACAATCAAGTTATGCCAAAATGGTTGAGGGGCACGCCATCAGCTCGTACCTCAAGGACTTTTCATGAATCTTCTCTTAAAGTAACAGCTGCCTTCGTAGCTTTCCTTCTCCACATAAAAATACACCATATTCTGAAGATACCTCAGGAAAACGTTTTAAGTTTACAGATCGTGGTCCACATCGAAATGCAGTAGAGGCGACTGAAAGGGCCTTGTTTTCTCCCCCCACCCCCAGCTCTGCGTCTGGGGCCCCCCGGGGACCTCGCACGTACCCCAGCCGCCAGGTACCACTTAGGCCAAACAGGGCTCCTGAAGCCCTGCCCCCCAAAGTGCGAATCTGGCCTGGGCTTGCGGTGTGGCCACAGCCCCCGCCCCCCCCCTCCCACGCGGGGCTCCGGGAACAGCGCCCTCAGGGCTCCGGGGCCCCGTGAGCAATGAACCAGACAGGTTCGAACGGGACGTAGTTACCAAAAACAAAGACTTTGGGCACGCCTCGCTGTGCAGGGCGGAGCGCTGGTGGTGGGAAAAGCAAGGTTCAGATCCTGCCTCTGCCCCTTTTGAGCTGTGCACCCTCAGGCCAGTTACCTCGCCTCTCTGGTCTTTCTCTTCATCTCTAAAATGGGGCCAAGGGTATCCACCTTGCAGGCTGGACAGGATGAAACGAGATGTTACAGCAAAGGCTCATTCCATGCTGGTTCCTGGCTGGGACTCAGGGGAGGCGAGTCGGTCCCTCCCCTCAGGTGCACAATTTAAGGGGTTACCCAAAACCTCAGAACGGTAACGGATGCTATTTTAATGCAATGTTTTTAAAAATCAAAGTTGATGCAAAAACATCCACGATGAACAAAACAGCCAAATTATAAATGAAGACAGACGCTGCACGCGCCCACCCTGCCTCCCTCGCCGCTCCCCGCCAGGCCCTGCTGGCTGCCCCTCCCTCAGAGATTCAGCCTAACTCCCCGCCCCCCGCCCCCCAGTCCTGATTTAAAAAGAAAAGGGAGGCCCCTGGGCCTGTGCTGTCCCTGCGCCACCTCCCGTTATGGGCCAGCTGGCGCTGGGACGAGGTCCGTGACCCATTCGCCATCCTGAGCTGTGGGCGCGCCAGGTGGAATCCAAACAGTGTGAGGGAAACCCCACGGGGTGAGGCCCACTCGAGGACGGCAATGAGAAGCATGGGACCCGCTCGTTAAATTAGGAGGGGTGTGCATGTGCGTGCATGAGTGTGCATGGTGCACGCCAGCCGAGCACATGCGTGGCGGGGTGGCCTTGGCCTGTAGGCCCTCCAGGCTGCTGAGTTCTGCAAACCAGCGCAGCCCCCGGGGGACCAGGCCTCGTCCATGACTTGGGAACCCTGCAGCGGGTCCTGGGCTCATTCTGTAGAACCAACCCCCCAAATCATCCAGGCTCCGAGGGAGCGAGTGTCAGCAAAGACGCCCGCAGGAGGAAACGGGACCCACACGGGCCGGTGTGCAGGCTCCAGGGCAGTGGCATTCCTGAGAAGTCCCGGACACTCCATCGGACCCTGCGCAGCAGGCGCGCCTCCTCTGCAGCCTGGGAGCGGAGGAGGGGCTGCTCATACTGACTACAACCTCCCACCCACCCCCAGCCCTGGGGCTGGCAGCCACGGGACGCTTAGCTAGAGGGAGACTTTGTGCAAGAACTTCCAAAATCTGTCCAGAACAGTAGCTTCCCACACCACGAAGGCGTCGCCTGCGAAGGATGAAGTGCAGTCCTTCCCAGCACAACAGGCCACCACTTGGTAGGTCCTTCACCGAGGTACACACGGGATGTCCATGCAGGAAACAGTAATGAACACAGAACCCCCGAAGACCCCGAGGGTCCCGACTCGGGTGACAGAGGCTGAAGAGTCAGGGGTGAGATGCTTCATTCCAAGGCCTCAACGCACCTGCTGGGCTGGTCCCCGCGGCCGGACGGGTTGTGTGCATGGACGGGGGCGGCGGGGCTCCGTGCTCACAGCCAGGCACACGCAGCTGCTGCAGTGGGAGGGCGGCGGCAGCAGGGGCAGTCAGGAGTTCCGGGGCGTGGGCAGGTCGATGACTATGGGTGGGTTCACAGGCTGGTAGTTCACGGTGCACACAGACGCATTCACATAGGTGGTGGTCCCATCCGCCATGACACCGTACCCTGGAAAGTAAGCACACACCTGTCAAGGCTGAGGGGCAGGGCCAGGACCCGGAGCAGTAAGCGTGGTCTGGTGGGGGCTGAGTATGTCTGCGGCAAACTACTGAAACTCTCGCCGAAGCCGGTTTGGCTCAGTGGATAGAGCGTCGGTCTGCGGACTGAAGGGTCCCAGGTTCGATTCCGGTCAAGGGCATGTACATTGGTTGCGGGCACATCCCCGGTGGGGGGTGTGCAGGAGGCAGCTGGTCGATGTATCTCTCTCATCGATGTTTCTAGCTCTCTATCCCTCTCCCTTCCTCTCTGTGAAAAATCAATAAAATATATTAAAAAAAAAAAAAAAAACTACTGAAACTCTCAACTTGGTCTCTTCATCTATAAATAAGGATGACAATGACAGATGCTGTTCCCAAGGCTGCTGAGAGGACCAAATGAGATAATCCACATCTGGTGTTCAGCTCAGAGCCTGGAAAGCACACAGTGAGACATCAGCATTGACATCATCGTCATCACCACCACCATCGCCATCACATGATCACCATCACCACCATCACCACCACCACCAGCATCACCATCATCACCATCACCACCATCGCCATCAACACCATCTCTATCACCATCATTACCACCATCACCATCATCACCATCATCGCCATCACATCACCATCACCACCATCACCATCATCACCATCACCACCATCGCCATCACCACCATCTCTATCACCATCATCACCACCATCACCATCATCATCACCATCATCATCACCATCACCACCACCATCATCACAATCACCATCATCATCACCATCATCACCACTGTCACCATCACCATGATCACCATCACCACCACCACCACCATTGCCATCACATGATCACCATCATCACCATCACCACCACCACCACCATCACCATCACCACCACCACCATCACCATCATCACCATCACCATCACCACCACCACCACCACCACCACCACCACCACCACCATCACCACCATCACTACCACCACCATCACCACCACCACTATCACCACCACCACCACCATCACCACCACCACCACCACCACCACCACCACCACTACCACCACCATCATTACCACCACTGTCACCACCATCACCACCACCACCACCATCACCACCATCATCACCATCATCACCACCATCACCACCACCACCACCACCACCACCACCACCACCACCACCATCACCACCATCATCACCACCATCACCATCATCACCACCACCATCACCACCATCATCACCACCATCACCACCACCACCACCATCACCACCACCATCACCACCATCATCACCACCACCACCATCACCATCACCATCACCACCACCATCACCATTATCACTATCACCACCAGCAGCAGCATCACCACCATCACCACCACCAATGGGCCACCTTCCTCTAGCAGAGAACTCAGCGAGGAGGTCACTAGGTTGAAGGGAGGCGAGATGGCCTTCTAAAGAGCCAGTGAGGAGCCCCTGGCATGTGCGGTCCCACCCCGCCCCACGGCTGACCTTCATGGATGTGGCCGAAGACGTGCAGCCGCGGCTGGACGCGCCTCTGCACCGTGTTGAGCAGCTCCACGCAGCCCACCCGCTGCATCTTCTTAGGGACCCAGTCCAGGAAGCCTGTGCCGGGGAGAGCAGGGGGCAGTGAGGTGTTCGCTCACACCGCAGACCCCGGTCAGCAGCCTCTGCCGCCTCGGAGACGGGGCTTCTGGACTCCCAGGCCTGGCGCAGCTCCCGCGCCCAGCCTGCTCGCCCCAGGCAGCCCCACCCCTGCTGGCCACACAGAGCCACGCTTACAAGAGCCCAGAGTGCAGGCAGGGGCAGGAGTGCTGGGACACGGGAGCCCTGGCCATTCATGCTCAGAGTGGCCCCAAGGGTGGCACCCACCGCGGCAGACAAGCAAACTGACGCCTGAGGGGGCAGGAGAGGCCGGGGCACCCGTGCCAGCCGCCAGCCGCGGAGAGGACCCGGGAGCAAGACTTCCATGTTGAAAACCTTCTAAACAAACATCACAAAAGCATGAAAATGAACTTCATTCCACGCGGCGTGGCTCACGCAGCGCCTGGGTGTGCTGGCGCCAGCCTCCCGGAGCGCCCATATGGCAGCTGCTTGTTAGCCTCACATGGCTACGCAAACAAAGAATAGCTGATTACTCCAGACGGCACCCCGGCCCCTCTCGGCCCCTCTGTTTGGGTGGGCACAACGGGTTTTCACAACTGCTCGGGGGGGGGGGGGGGGGGCACACGGTCCCTCGACTCAAAGAATCAGGCAGGCGGCAACACACGTTGACTTGAGATGAGAGACGGAGAGGGAGAGAGACTGAGGAGCGAGAGCACGGAAGGAGGGAGGAGGAGGGACGGGGAGGAGGGAGAGAAGAGAAGAGGCGGGAAGCGGGCAGGGAGTAGGCTTGGGGCAGACGCCTGGATTTCAGGTCCCGGGATCTGCGACCCTCTGGCTGTGTGACGCTGGATGAGCCATGTGACCTCTCTGTGCCTTGGTGTCATTCAGCAGCGCACCCAGGCGGCTGGGCTGGGCACACAGGCATTCCCACAACAGGAGCTGTGTGTGTGTGTGAAGGGGGTGAGGGGAGGCATCCGGGGAGCAGGACCCCCAAAGGTACTGTTTGGACAGACGGACTGAGGGAGGAAGGGAGGGACGGAGGACACCAACCTGCCCCAGAGCCTCACTGTAGCGACCGACACGACGGGCGTGATCAGCAGGCTTCCCACGGGGCTCACGCAGCCCTGGTCACAGTCTGCTGTGTGTCACCCCTAAACCCTACCAGGCCCTGGCACTTGGGGCTCCTCCATTTGAAAACAGAGAGAGCAACGCCTTCCTCTCAGCACTCTGTGGGCCCTGGCTGGGCGCCTGGCACACAGTAGGGCCGCTCTTTCCTGCACAGGTGTGTGAGCGAATGACTCCAGGTGCCCTGGGCCCCTCCCATCTGGGACACCCCCCTCTCCCTCCCTTCCCTGCCTCCCCCAGACCCCGTCCTGTGGTCCCCTCCTCCGCAAGCTCCCAGGCCCCCTCTGACAGCCTTTGTCTCTGCCTCTGCCCTCAGGCTTCCTGAACCCCTGAACGTGTCCCGCTGGGCTGGGCCGTTCTGGGCCCTCTACCCCGTGGCCTGGGAGCCCTGGACACGAACTCTGCATCCGGTGAGCTCCAGGTCCAGTGTCGCCCAGCCCTAGCCTGGCCCCCAAGCACCGAGGGAGGGGTGGCAGGTTTGGCAGAGGCTGTGGTGGGAAAAAGAAGCTGGTCTGGGCTGAACAGCCAGGAGTTTGAACTTCATTGTAAGGGGCTGAGGGAGCCACAGAGGGTTACAGAGGGATAGCATGGCATAACTGACAGCGCAGAGAACGCCCTCCTGCTGGTGTGAGGAGAGGGGAGTGGAAGGGGCAGGACTTGGGGCTGTGGACCAGCAAGGAGGTCGTCAGACAGCCACTGGGGAGGGCAGAGGTGGAGAGAGGAGGGAGCGGCTGGGACAGTCTGGAGGTGGAATCAAAGGGACAAGCTGAGGGCGGGAAGGGGGCCAGGTGAGGAGGGGTGGGGAGGAGAGCTGCGAGGTGGGTTCCAGAGGCAGGGAGCCTGTTGGGTGGGTGGGGGGGGCTCCCAGGTGTCTGACAGGTGAGGGTGCACAAGATGGGCCCGTGGGAGTGGCCCTGGGTGCTGAGTGCCCAGGACTCAGAGCTGCCTTCTCACTCTGGCACACAGTAGAGCAGCTCCTTCCTATGTGACAGGAAGCTCCAGCTGCCACATGTGTAACATGGCCTGGGGCTGGGGCTGGGGGGTAGGGAGGTGCTGGCCTGGGACTGGGCTGGGGCTGGGGCTGGGGCTGGGCTGGGGGCTAGGGCTGGGCTTGGGCTGGGGGGGTGGGCTGGCCTGGGCTGGGGCTGGGGGGCGTGGGCTGGCCTGGGCTGGGGCTGGGGGGTGGGGGGCTGGCCTGGGGATGGGCTGGGGCTGGGGCTGGGGCTGGGGCTGGGGCTGGGCTTGGGCTGGGGGGGGGGGCTGGCCTGGGCTGGGGCTGGGGGGCGGGGGGCTGGCCTGGGGCTGGGCTGGGGCTGGGGCTGGGGCTGAGGGGGGCTGGGGCTGGGGCTGAGGGGGGCTGGGGCTGGTCTGGGGCTGGGCTGGCGGGGGCTGGGGCTGGGCTGGGGCTGAGGGGGGCTGGGGCTGGGGCTGGGGCTAGGGCTGGGCTGGGGCTGGGGCTGGGCTGGGGCTGGGCTGCAGGGGGGATGGGCTGGGCTGGGGGGGGGATGGGCTGGGCTGGGGGGAGCTGGGCTGGGCTGGGGCTGGGGCTGGGGGGACCTGAGGCTGGGGGGTGCTGGGGCTGGGGGGTGCTGGGGCTGGGGCTGCGGCTGGGCTTGGGGGGGGCTGGGCTGGGCTGGGCTGGGGCTGCCGCTGACTCTTACCCAGCGGGGGTCCGTGGGTTATGAGGATGTCCACGCCTTCGGGAATGAGGTTCCACTTCTCCAGCAGGGTTTGTCCTCGCGGGAGGTTAAAGCCCCAGCCGTAAAACCAGGGCTGCCTGGGGGAGAAGAGAGGGGTTCAGAGCGGCGGTGAGCATGGGGGCGGCCACAGGAGGGGAGCAGGCAGGGCGTGGCTCGCAAAGGCCGCCAGGACTGGCTTGATGCCGACAAGCCCATCAAGGCGGCACTCTCCTCCCTCTTCCCGCTGCTCACCTGAACCTGCTATTCTCTATGGTGAACAGGAGCATTTATGCCATGAAAACATGGAAGTTGAAAAAATTAGCTTTTGCCCAAGATCTTTCTCACTCAAATCTAAGGAAACCCACTGAGAACATCCCCCCGCCTCCCTAGGTGGGTGGTCGCAGGGGGGACACACATTCCTGTGTCCAGCTGAGGCCCCACCAGGGTCCAGGCGAGGCTGGCCCAGCAGCAGCCCTCAGGGCAGGGCCCACGGACCAGGCCAGGGACTGAACCCCCGACTGTGGCCCAGCCAGGGCCTAGACGGGCAGCGCAGTCCCTCCCCTCGCCTGGCGCCGTGTGCGTGTGCCTGGTCCTGCCCACGGAGGGCGCCCAGACATCCACTTGCGGGTGAGACAAGGACGAGCCATCCCGTGTATAAACCAGGAAGCTGCTGCCCTGGGAGCTGCCGCAGAGGCGGCTGGAGCACGGGCCCAGGAGATCCCCCCACCACCCCAACACTGGACTTCTCGGTTCAGGGGCCCAAAGGAAGCCACTGGAATTGGGTTTTCATTGACAATAAAAGCGTCCTCAGGATCACCCCTGAGGCATAAGGAAGTCATTAGAAGACCCTGAACCCTCACCCCGGGAAGCCTGCGGGTGCTGGGAGGGAGGTGGGAACATCTGATCGGAGAAACTCCACCCACAAGAGCGGTGGAGCCTGCTGCCGCCCCGGCTGAGCCTGGCTCTGACATTCCTGGGGCGCCGTCACGGGGTACACTCAGCCCTCTGGCTGGGCCGGGCGTGGTCCTCCCTGAGCCTCCAGCCCGGCCGCCTGTGTGAGGAGCAGGGTTTCGGGCGTGGCCTTCCAAACACAGGCCCCGTTTTTCAAAAATCGAACCCAACGTTTACCAGACAGGACAGCCCGGCAGGAGGGGAGGAGCGTGTCAGCCGGGAGCCACGACAAGGTGGCTTCTGAACGGGACAGCTGGGGGTGTATTAGAGGCCCCCAGGGGCCCAGGGGCCGAACCACAGCCCAGGCCTCCCCCACCTCCCCTCGCCCAGCACTACTGACCTCCCCGGGGTGACGTTCCCGTAGATACACCTCCTGGTTCTTGGAAACACATCACCTCAGATCCTGGAAGCTGGCGTCCACCTGCCCTCACAGATGCCCGGGGAGGTGCCCGCTGCCCACATCACACAGCAGGTCCCAGGCAGAGCCCGTGAGAGGCAGGTCTCACCAGGCAGGACTCGGGACTGCGACCACTGCACCTCCCTCCCTCCCCGCCCCCTCCCTGCCCCATCCCCCCACGCCAGTCTTTGTGGCCATGAGATCCATGGGCCTGCCTGCGGGCAGCACCGGGTGGGGGCAGGGCGGCTCCGGGACGGTCAGGTCCCCGCTCAGGGCTGCCTGTCCCCTCTCATGGGTGAAAAGGGCACAGAAATTGACCCCACACCTCCTGGTTCTGCCCACGGTTCTGCCCTTCACCTCTCCCAGCCGGGGTCAAGTGCCCCTGACCTCACCCATGAGGGTCCAGCCCAAGGCTGACAAGGGGGAGGGGTCTAAGAGGACTGAGTCGCACCACCACTGTGAGGCCGCCCGCCCGGTACCAGCTCTGTCCACGGGAGGCCACGTCCCGGCTTTTATTGGAACTGGGGGAGCAGGAAGGTCAAATCCCAGGAAAATGCCCAGCTGGGAGCCCCTCGGAGGCCTGGGGCCTTTCTCTAGGGCGGCAGGTGGGGACCAGGAGGGACAGACTCTTCGGGGTGACCTCACGAGGCAGGAGGGGCCCTGTCCCTCCGGTGGGGTGTCTGCCCGGGTGTCTCTGTGGGAAGGAGACGAGGAGGCGCCCGTCTTTGCTGAGTTGACCGGCCCTCGGCTCCCGGGCCGTCTGCGTCCGCACACTCGGGCATCGCCCAGCAAGGCCCTGGGGGCCAGAGGTGAAGGGCACGGCTGCCCGGGGTCGCCGGCGAGGGAACAGGACCCGCCACCCGCGCAGCAGTGGGACCTGCCCCCCCTCGCTGTGCCCACCCGGGCAGCCGTGGTCCGAGACCCACGAACGTGGCACGGCGCCGGGTGCCCAGGAGTCATGTCCGCACGTCCACCCAGCCTGGGCCTGGCCCCGGCCTCGCCCCCGGGCCCGGTGCCACCCCGAGCGCGGGACCCACAGCGCCCAGGGAGGCCGGTGAATCAGAATTCCGCCTGAGCGATGGAGGCGGCTTTACGCCCCGAATTTCTGTCTTTCTGCTCTAAAGGAACCATCGGGATAATTTCCTTACAGAACGATAGTTGCCATGACAACCCGAGCAAATTTTCCTTTTCTGAAACAGATGTCTCATTTAGTTGAAAATTAGAATGTGAGCAAACCCATGGGAAAAATTAATTCAAACTTTAACAGAGCGCTGAACACAATGTAATCTCTCAGAGGCTAACCAACCCTTCGCGGCGCCCCTGCTCTGAGTCACCTTCCGGCGCGGGCTAATTAAGCCGCTTAACCAACATAAACGACCTCCTGCGGCCAACCATGAAGCCCCCGCCCGCGCAGCGTGAATTCCGGTTCCCGGCGGAGGGGTGCTTGTCTGCAGAACACGGCTGAAGCGGGCCCTGCGGTCACCCCGGGAGGGCGCACAGCTCCTGCGCCAGCGGCGGCACCGAAGGCCCCTTCAGCTGGCCTGGGGTACGGCCACCCCTCCTCGGGGACTGCCCAGGTGCCCATGGTGGGGGGGCCCAGAGGTACACCCTGACCAGGGTCTGATGACCAGAGAGTGGAGTGTGGGGCCCCCTTGGCAGGATACCAGGGGGCACGCCCCTGCACAGCCCCAGCCCCACACCCAGGGAGGCAATGCCATCGCTGCCCGTTTCACAGACGCGGGACGTCTTTGTGCGTCCAGAGGGTCACGTGCCCAGGGTCACCCGGTGACTGGGGGACAGAGCGGGGCTGACCCAGGACAGCAGGTCCCAGAGCTGTGAACGCAGGACCAGGATGCCGCCCCTTCCCCAGCAAAGCCCTCACCACGGCGCCACAGCTCGCTCGCTCTCCTCGGACGCCGCTGAGCAAGTCCCCGTGACAGACAGGAAGCGGGGCCCAGAGAAGGGAGCAGGTGCCGAGGACACACAGGACAGGGGCCCTGGACTGGGGTTCCTGCTCCCGCCCCGCGCCCCATGGCCAGCCGACACGAGGGGGACCCCGAGGGGGGCCAGGCCGTAGGCTGCCCTCGTCCGTGGCAGCTGCTGCCCTCAGCCTCAGCCCCGTGGCCCCTCCGAGCCTGGCGGGCACTCGGGCTCCTCCTGCCTCTCCTCTGCTGCTCCTTCACCCACAGCCTTCACGGCTCCCGGGGGCCATGCCCAGCCCACCCTTTGGGCCCCCTGCTCAGGGTCCCTGCTGAGCCCCTCCCCCGTCAGATCCCACAGCCCAGCCTTTCCCGCCTCCAGGGTTCCGCTCCTGGTGCTTCGGCGTCTGAATGCCTTTCCTCGCCTCCCCTCGGAGCCCACCGTGGTTACTGGCCGAGGCCTGGCTCCAGGGCCACCTCTTCCAGGAAGCCTCCCCGATCACCTGCACCCCCAGCACGGGTGGCCCTCCCATTCCTTCAGGGCAGGCCCAGGCCCAACCCCTCCTGGCCGGGTCATCCTAGAAGGGCTCCAGAGAGGGGTTTGCTCAAGGTGGGCACGAACGAATGAATGAAAGAACGAATGAATGAATGAATGAACAAATGAGTGAACAAATGAATGAATAAATGAACGAACGAATAGGTGAAGCGACCCACCGGGGCTCTGCCTGGCTGCCAGGCCGGTGGGACAAAGCGTACCCTCTCCTCTCCGCACCCTTCCCAGAGCCGCTGGTGCCACGGAGCCCGGAGGCTGGCCTGCAGCCAGAGCCAGAATCCGAGAACTGCCCTCCGCGGAGCGCCCGTTCTCACCCTCCCAGGGCCTGCCAGGGGGGAGCGGTGCCCATTCACAGGAGGCTTCAGAGGGGAGGCCAGGCCCAGGATGCTCACGCCCTCCCCCTCCACTGCATCCGACTCATCTCCCCAGGAGACCTGCCTGCCCCCCGGCAGCCCATTCCCTAGGATGGCCCAGACGCAGGTGCAGGGAGCTTCCCTCAGGCCCCTGGAAGTGCCCGGGACAAAAGTGCCCTGGGCACAGGGGGCGGCTGTTCTCCCGTGGGCCCTGTGTCCTGGCTCCCACCTCTCATTCAGGTGAAGCTGCAGTTTGAGGGGGCAGCGACCCGTCCTCCCAATGGCCTCCCTGAGCTCCCAGGCCAGGGCCCCTCCCCAGCCAACTATCCAGCCTGTCCCCTCACCCCTCTGCTCTTCCTGCCCCTGCACCTCCCCTCCCCCAAGGCCAGACCTCCCAGGGCCACTGCCGGGGAGCCAGCCACTGCTCTGCCGGAGCTGAGAGGTCCCAGCGAGGACGCCTGTCACGGCCCCCTGCCTCCGGGGACACTGCCAGCGCCAGCGAGGCCGTGCTCCACTCTGCAGCAGGAGAAACTGAGGCTCAGAGGTCAGCGACGTGGCGGCTCCCGGGTGAATGCATGCTGGCTCCACACATACAGGCTTCGACGCCCCACATCCGAGCCTCCCCCACCTGCCCAGCTCCGAAGGCGAGACCTTTTCCTTCTCGCTGCATCTCTGAGCCTCAGCCCTGGGGCTGGGGGCCGAGGGGGCTGGGGAGCTGCCTCCCTGGCAGGGGTGCCAGCCCCACCCACCCCCGGCTGCCAGCAGTCCCACACCCTGCAGGGCACACAGCACTTCCCGCAAGTCAGCGACAAGAGGGGTGGATAGGACCCCCTTCGTGGGTCCTGATTGATCCCCCCGCCCCCACTACAGAAGCATTCATCTTTTGTCTCGCTGGGACTGCAGCGAGAAGGCAGGTGATTCTGGGGACGCAAATCTCATGTGGAGTGGAGTGCATGTGTGTGCTGTGTGTGTGCTGTGTGTGCGCTGTGTGTGTGCTGTGTGTGCGCTGTGTGTGCGCTGTGTGTGCGCTGTGTGTGCGCTGTGTGTGTGCTGTGTGTGCGCTGTGTGTGCGCTGTGTGTGAGCTGTGTGTGTGCTGTGTGTGCGCTGTGTGTGTGCTGTGTGTGCGCTGTGTGTGCGCTGTGTGTGTGCTGTGTGTGCGCTGTGTGTGCGCTGTGCGCTGTGTGTGTGCTGTGTGCTGTGTGCATTGTGTGTGCGCTGTGTGTGCGCTGTGTGTGCGCTGTGTGTGCGCTGTGCGCTGTGTGTGTGCTGTGTGCTGTGTGCATTGTGTGTGCGCTGTGTGTGTGCTGTGTGTGTGCTGTGTGTGAGCTGTGTGTGCGCTGTGTGTGCGCTGTGTGTGAGCTGTGTGTGCGCTGTGTGAGAGCTGTGTGTGCGCTGTGTGTGTGCTGTGTGCGCTGTGTGTGAGCTGTGTGTGCGCTGTGTGTGTGCTGTGTGTGTGCTGAGGGGCTCTGTGAGGAAAACACGTGAGGGCAAGAAAGATAGGACATGAGAGGGGCAGAGACCGTGTGTGAGAAAGATGCGTGTGAGTGTGTGAAAGGATGTGAGTGTGGGGGGATGCGTGATGTGGGAGGGTGTGGGGTGCATGCATGTGTATGTATGTTTTGAGTATATGTGTGCATGTGTGTGGCTGTGTGGTGTGTACTAGGTGTACCAGTTAATAATGTGGATTTTTTTTCAATCGATGGAGTTACACATATGTTCATATATATGTGATTTGATATGTACACTATTTTGTTGTATTGACAGCAAGCTTCAAAACTTCATATGTCAAATTTGCTGAAGGTGTTAACATCATAGATATTTTTACACTTAAAAATGTCGAATTTCGTGCCAAAAAAAGAGCATTTGCGTCAAGTTTTAATTCATTACTTTATTTTGAAGAAAAAGTTATCGTATACTTCAGGAAGCTTATGGTGAACATGCTCTATCTCAAGATACTTGTGAATGAATGCTGGTTTAAATGCTTTAAAAGTGATTTCGATGTGAAAGACCAAGAACGTCCAGGTCAACTGAAAAAGTTTGGAGATCAACAATTACAAGCATTATTGGATGAATATGCATGTCAAATTCAAAAACAACTTGCAGAAAGATTGCATGTTGCTCAGCAAATAATTTCCGATCATTTACAAGCAATGGGAAAGATTTTAAAGAAAGGAAAATGGGTGCCACGTCAACTGAACAAAAGACAAGTGGAAAACCGAAACGTCATCAGTAAAGTGTTGCTTCAACGGCACAAAAGAAAGTCTTTTTTGCATCGAATTGTGACTGGCGATGAAAAGTGGATTTATTTTGAGATTCCCAAATGCACAAAATCATGGGTTGATCCAGGTCAACCATCAACATCGACTGGAAGGCCAAATTGCTTTGGAAAGAAGACACTGCTCTGAGTTTGGTGGGATCTGGAAGGTGTGTGTGTTGTGAGCTTCTAAAACCAGGTGAAACCGTTAATACTGATCGCTACGGACAACAAATAATCAATTTGAGCCACGCTTTGATTGTGAAACTACCAGAATGGGTCAGAAGACACGGCAAAGTAATTTTGCTTCATGATGATGCACCATCACACACTTCAAAACCAGTTAAAGACACGTTAAAAGATCTGTCTGGGAAGTATGAACCCACCCACCGATTCACCAGACCTTGCTCCTTCAGATGATCACTCGTTCAGATCGATGGCACACGCACTTTCTGAGCAGCACTTCAACACATACGAAGAAGTGGAAAATTGAGTCTCTGAATGGTCTGCCTCAAAACAAGTTCTATTGGGACGGTATCCACAAATTACCTGAAAGATGGGGGAAATGTGTAGCTAGCGATGGACATTACTTTGAAGAAAGCAGCAGCCGTGACTGCTCCTGGAGCCGACCACGCCCACCGCCAGCGCAGAGATCGTGGGCCAATCACTTCTCCTACCCAAACCTCACTTTACCCCTCGTAAATGGGAATTAAAAGAATCCTGACTTGCCAACCAGCATGGCTCAGTGGTTGAGCGTCAACCTATGAACCAGGAGGTCACGGTTCGATGCCCGGTCAGGGCACATGCCTGGGTTGTGGCTTGATTCGAGTCGGGGGTGTGCAGGAGGCAGCCATCAATGATTCTCTCTCATCACTGATATTTCTATCTCTCTATCCCTCTCCCTTCCTCTCTAAAATCAATAAAAATATATATTTCTTAAAATGTTTTTTTTAAAAAAAGGGTTTTCTTAAGAGAAAAGGCAAAGGATTCTGGGCCAGGTGCTTGGAGCTGAGTCCCAGGCCCGCCCTTCCTCACACTTAGCCAGGAGGGAGGACAGAGGCCGGAACACAGCGTGTGGGCTGCCGTCCACACTGGGCTCACCAGGAGGACTTCCTGGAGGGGGTAGCGGAGGCCATAAGCCAGGGTGGAGCATGGCCAGGGGCAGGGGCATCATGGGCAGAGACGGCCTCACCGGGGTCGCCCACCAGCAGCTGGGACAGCAGGGGACGGCCTGCGCCGGGGAGGCCGCTGTCTCAGGCAGGGCCAGAACCCATCCCATTGGCCTCTGCCCAGGACCTCAATTACAGTCTGGCATTTGTGAGGCGGGAAGGAGCTACGGCTTCTCTAGCTCCTCCCTGACGCCCTTTCCTGTAGAGCAGTGGTTCTCAACCTTCCTAATGCCGCGACCCTTTAATACAGTTCCTCAAGTTGTGGTGACCCCCAACCATAAAATTATTTTCGTTGCTACTTCATAACTGTAATTCTGCTACTGTTATGAATCGTAATGTAAACATCTGTGTTTTCTGATGGTCTTAGGTGACCCTGCTAGCGGTTCTCAACCTGTGGGTCGCGACTCAGCTCAGGCTCAGCTCGGCCTCGGTGATTGTGGGACCTCAAGCAAGTCCCTTCATTTCATGGGTCTCAGGCTCAGCCACACAATGGGGACAAGGTCAGACCTCACTGCCTGTTGCAAAGAGGACCCTCCCGCACCCCCCTATACAGAGGCGGAGCTCCAGGGAAACAGCGAGAACAGTTCCTGGGACACTGAGCCCCTGCAGGGGACAGGGGAAAACTCCCAAAGCTCCTGCCTCCACCTCATCTGGCAGCCCCTCTGCTCACCTGGGAGGGAAGGGCATCAAAGGCTCCTGCTGAGCCCCGGGCCTGGCCCCCACACCCCCGCCAGCCCCAGGCCCTGCCCTGCCCAGAGGCAGCCAAGCCCAGAACCAGGACCCACGCCCTGTGCTGGGCGCAGCCACTTCTCCAAGTTCAATGTCTCCGCAGGTTTAGTCGCTCTGTAAAATGCCAGAAGTAATTAGGCCAGATGGGCGCGCTGCCTGCCAATTTCCCTCCCTCCCTCCCTCCTTTTTCTGAGAAAAAATCAAGGCCGTGTTCAGTTAAAGGAGAACAAAAAATGCATCCAAAACCCGTACATGAACACGGTGCGTGTGTGGAGCTTTCACACCCAGGATTTCTCAGCTGAGTTCTTCCTCTTCTGCACTGGCCCTGCCCCCGTCCGCTAAGCCGCTCCGCCGAAGGCCGGCGCCCAGGCACAGGGGCCGGCTTCCCTGCGCCCAGGACAGACACGGGCCCGGGAGACGGCCACGGCCACGGGCTTCCCTGCCCGACTGCACTGGGGGTGATGGAGGGAACCAAATCCAGGGATGGGGTGTCTGGCCTCCACCCTGGGTGTGTGGGGGGGCGCAGCGAGGGAAGCCAGGGGTTGGCACAGTCGGGCCCTGCTTTAGAGAGACCAGCACTGAGGAGGGGGAAGGGACCCGCGGGCAGGAGGGAGGGCAGGGGGCGGCGGGGGGGGGGGCCGCGAGGTCGACAGGGACGGAGACGAGACTCCGACACAGTGAGCAGGCCAGGCCCGGTTTTTTTGTTTTTTGTTAATTCTCACCTGAGGGTATCTTCCCATTGATTTTTAGGGAGAGTGGAAGAGAGAGGGAAAGACAGAGAGAAACAACCATGTGAGAGAAACACATCGACTGGTTGCCTCCTGCATGAGCCCCAATCAGGGCCCAGGCCAGGGAGGAGCCTGCAACCAAGGTACACGCCTTTGATCAGAATCGAACCCGGACCCTTTGGTCGGCAGGCCAACGCTCTATCCACTGAGCCACACCGGCCAGGGCCCAAGTTTTAACCGAGTCCCAAGGCCTGACTTCCATCCATCTGTTCCTTCATCCACTCATTCACTCAGCAGCTCTGTTAGGATGGTCCGACGCCATCAGCTCCTGGGCACTAGAGTGAGGTCCACAAAAAAAGAGAGGCAGGGGCCCGCTCTCGTGGGAAAAAAAAATGAGAGAAATCAAACATCCCAGCAACACGGCCAGCCGGTCCTGGAGCACAGGGCCTGCGGGGAGACGCCGACCCAGACGCCGCGTGTGGGCGAAGGGGCAGGACAGAACCGCCTGGCCAGGAGGTGCCCGGGACACCCCAGAGAGGACCCCGCTGCACAGTGCCCCTGGCATAGATGGGGGACGCAGGCCTGCCAGGTCAGACACGGAGGGACAGGCAGAGCTGTGGGGACATCCCTGTGTGTCTGGCCAAGCACTTGACTGAGAGCCAGCCCTGCCCCTACGAGCACTGGGTCCCTTCCAGGCCTGGGTGACGTGCTGGGCTCCCACAGGCTGGTGACCCGGAGCCACAGGCAGAGGGCGCTGTGACTCCCTGAGAGATGGGAGCCCCAGGGGATAGCCTGGGCCACGGCCACGGCCACGGCCACGGCCAGAGGGGCCTGGCTGCTGGCCTCTGGCCTCCTCTCTCCCACGGACACCACTCAGGCCCCGGAAGCCACACTCAGCTACCAGAATGCCCACGCCCCTCAAGCCTCCCGCCTTTACCTGGGCTGTTCCCTCTGCCTGTCACACCCTTCCCGGCCCCCTGTGGCTGCTGTGTCACCCCAGCTCCCACAGCTACTCCTCCACGGCTCCCATTGAATCAAGGGATTGGCCTCTGACACCTTTGCAACCACCTCCGGAGAGGGCACTGTCACTCCCACTTCCCAGGAGAGGAAACTGAGGCACAGAGAGGTTAAGTGACTCCCCCAGGGTCACACAGCCCTTAAGAGGTGAAGCCAGGACATTCTGTTCCAAAGCCTGCTGTTAACCTCTATAGAATATAACATTGTAAAGGAGGGTAGCTAAGTGGGGATGTTGGGGAGGCAGGTTATTAAAAACTTCTGGGCAAGAGATCTAGGCCAGATTCCCTGGCCTGGCACCCGAGGGCCTCCCATCTGACCCTCCAGACCCTCTACCCATCCCGTCCACTCCTCACCTGCACCTTAACCCAGACCTGCCCTCAAGCTCCACCACCTCGGGGCCTTGCTCACATTGGCTCCCCTCACCCTCCTCACCCTCCAGCAGCTGGCACCCTGGGGCTATTGCCAGCTGGGCCTCCAAGTGCCAGTCTGTCCACCTGTGGAACGGGGACAAGAAATCAGTCCTCACAGGCTGAGCAGGATCGGAGACAATGTTCATGGAGACCTTAGCCAGGGCCTGGCTTCCCGTGATCACTCAGGAATGATTTGCTGCTACCACTCTTATCACCGTCATCTTAATCATCACCATCATCATCATCATGACCATCATCATCAACATCACTGACATCATCACCATCACTAACATCATCATCATCACCATCATCATCAATATCATCACTACCATCATCACAGTTATCTCCATCATCACCATCACCATCATCATCATCACTGACATCACCACCATCATCACCACCATCATCATCACCATGACCATCATCAACATCACTGACATCATCACCATCATCATCGTCATCATCACCATCACCATCATCACCATCATCACCATCATCATCAATATCATCGCTACCACCATCACAGTTATCATCATCATCACCATCATCATCATCAATATCATCGCTACCACCATCACAGTTATCACCATCATCATCATCACTATGACATCCTCACCATAACAATCATCACCATCATCATCCCCATCACCATCCTCACCATCACCTTTACCATCGTCAATGCCATCATCACCACCCTCACGTCATCACCTGGGTTCCTGTGACACACTGCCCATCTCACTGAACAGTCATGGCCCCCAGCCAAGTAGCTCAGGGATGAGGCTGACCACTCTGTGTCCCCAACAGACAATAAGGACTCGGTGTGTACTTGTGACTTAAACAACTGCCTCACTTCCACCCCCTTCCCGCTCCCCCACCCCCACACTCAGCCTCAGCTCCCTCCGCCCAGCGCAGCATGGACTCACCACGGGGAGCCGTAGATCCGGAAGCCCCGCACGGTGACCTCCGAGTCCTGCAGGTAGATGCAGTTGGTCAGCAGCGACTGCACGTTCTCATAGTTCTCCGGCTTCAGCTTCGACACGGACGGGAAGTAGTAAAAGTCCTGCTTGATGAGGTCGGCCATGAACTCCTGGTCGAAGGTCAGCTCGTGGTTGCCGGCGATCACAATCTTGTACTCGTAGGGCAGGCTGCCTGCGGGGCGACACAGGCGACACGCACGCTGCTGGCCAGCCGGCAGACGCCGTTTGTTTGGCAAAACCTTTGAGTGTTTCTACATTTGAATTTGTTGCCAGCATAAAACAAATGCCAGGGGTTCCCAATAAAATGTCATTCTTTCTATTTTCTAAAAATCAATCCGTTTTAAAATCTGATGATTCTGCCAGTCCCGTGCTGAGTATCTGCGTCTCCTCCCTCAGGCGGGAGGCAGACATCAGTGTGCCCCGTCCCCACCTGTCCCTAACACTCACACCCAGGCCCCTCCACGCATGTCAAGGCGCCGCCCTGCAGGGACTGCGGTCCCTGAGACATGACGGGAACAGACCGGGCCGCTGTCCCCGGTGGCTCCCATGCAGGTGGCAGAGATCGGCCCTCCAAGCCCCTCCCGCCTCCCCCCCTTGCCCACCCCACTGGGCCTGGCCCAGGGTGCTGAGCAGCCGGCCTGGCCCCCGCACAGAACAGCCCCGGCAGCCCCCCAGGGTAGCCATATCTGCTTCACCCATCTCTGTCCCCACAGGTCCCGGCAGGTTGGACCAGCGGGGCCCCGACAGCACCCCAGGGTGACACGGTGCAGAGGACCCACCCATGGCGATGCTCAGACTGTGACAGGAAGAGGAGAGATGGCCTGGGCCTGGGCAGCTGGGGAAGGTCACACAGAGAGGACTGCCTTTCCTGAACCCCATTGTCGGGCGGCCACCCAGGTGAAAGGCAGGGCCCCACAGAAGCTTCCAGGCGGGCTCTGTCATCTCGCCTTGTAGCTGGGGACCGGCCCCACGGTCAGGCACCTGCCCGGGTCCCCCAGCAGGTGAGCGTCAAGGCCACACTGGGCGTCAGTCCTTGTGACCCCACACGTGGGTCAGCAGGTCAGATCCCAAGGCCACCAGACCCGAGCCAGGGGTCCCCTCACGGAGCCCCTCGCCAGCTGCCTCCAGGCTCTGATTCTGTCTCAGCTCCACGGCACCCCCCACCCCACTGGGGAGCCGGAGCTGCACTAATGCATTTAAGTCACGTCTCGGACTGGGGGCGTTCCTTAAGCAAATTAGCCAATTACTACAACTGTACAGCTTCCTTTATTTCCGCAGCTCCGTCTCCCGGGGATCGGGGATGGGGAGTGAGCAGGAAGCTGTCAGCGGTCCCCTCTTCCTCCCACCTCAGGGGGGCTAACAGAGGTTCTTCCCTCCCAGGGAAGGGGCAAGGCTCCTGTACATAAAGCCGGGGGGTGGGGGAACACAGCACATTCACATGACACCTCCGTGTTGTCTGGTTTCTCCCAGGAAGGTGGGCGCCACGTGGCTTGGACGCAGGGACGTGTCTGCTGGTGAGCACAGAAACTGTCCATCACCATGCCTCCAGAGCCACACACACATCTGCCTAGACGTCCACCTGGACTTGACAACTCACCCGCTGGGGGTACCTTTCACAGACAGCAAGTATGACTAGACCTACACCTACACCCACACCTACACCCACACCCACACCCACATCCACACCCACACCCACACCCACATCTACACCCACACCCACACCCACATCTACACTTACACCTACACCCACACCCACATCTACACTTACACCTACACCCATACCCACATCTACACTTACACCTACACCCACACCCACATCTACACTTACACCTACACCCACACCCACACCCACATCTACACCCACACCCACACCCACACCTACACCTACACCCACACCCACACCCACATCTACACTTACACCTACACCCACACCCACACCCACACCTACATCCACACCCACCCCTACACCTACACGTACACCTACACGTACACCTACATCTACACCTACACCTATACCTACATCTATACCTACACCTACACCTACACCTATACCTACACCTGCACCTACATCTACACCTACACCCATACCCACACCCACACCCACACCCATACCTACATCTACATCTACATCCGGGAAAACCGGCTCAGAGAGGTTGCCTACGGTTACACAACTCAAACCACAGAAGGCGATGGACGTTTGATCATCTTTGTGGCTTGGCCTCCACAAACTCATCCTGAAGTGGCTCTCCAAACCACCAGGTGGATAGATGGGTGATGGATGGATGGATGCATGGATAAATAGATGATGGATGGATGGATGCATGGATGCATGGATGCATGGATGCATGGATAGATGATGGATGGATGGATGAATGCATGGATAGATAGATGATGGATGGATGATGGATGGATGGATAGATAGATGATGGATGGATGGATGCATGGATAGGTAGATGATGGATGGATGGATGCATGGATAGATAGATGATGGACGGATGATGAATGCATGGATAGATAGATGATGGATGGATGGATGGCTAGATGATGGATGGATGGAGGATGGATGGATGGAAGGGGATGGATGCATGGATAATGGATGGATGGGAGCATAGATGGATGGATAAAGTGTGAATGGATAGAGAAATTGCTGGGCAGAGATGTATGGATTATGGATGGGTAACTGGAGAGAGATGGATGCATTTATAAGCCAATCAGTCTATTACTCCAACTGTGCAGTTTCATTACTCCCACCGTATGACTCTCCAAGCCCCTACTGCCTCCCCACTCGCCCATCCAGTTGGAGTAATTGATTGATTGGTTTGTAAGGAGCTAGTTCTGTCTCCTTTCTACCAACTGACCTCAATCTCCCTGGACCCCTCCCTTCCCTCCAACTGTCTAGGCAGGGCGTGTTTCTCAGGCTCTCCTCCCTCACCTATAGCCCTGACTGTCCATCTCTGAATCTTCTCCAATTGGACCTGCTCTCTTGCAGGAGCGGGTAGAGGAGCCAGAACTAAGGCTCTGGTATGGCCTGTCACAGAGTGAGGTGGAGAAGTCCCCTCCTCAGTTCTGGGACTGCTACCTCTGTTGTTACGACCAAAGGCTGCATTAGCCTTCAGGTGCCCACGTCATCCTGCAGCTCTTACCACCCCGACTATAGATACAAAATGCCCAACGACCCGTCATACAGGCTTCCTGACTAGCTTCACCTTCCCCTCCTGTGATGGGCGGTGAACGGGAGGAGGTCTGGGGGCCTCGATGGCTGACTGGTTGGCAGGGGCTTCGTGGGTGAGAGAGGAGATGAATTCACGCTCTTGTGTCCGACGCCTGCACACAGAGGAGACTGTGCCCTCTGCCCCTCCGGCTCCTGCCTTCCCAGCAGCAGGGAAGAGACAGGCACCCAGGGGCGCTGCCAGTGCCCGGAGGGGAGCACCGGCCTGGCAAGGGGCTGGAGGTGCCTGGGTCCCAGGACAGGGTGCTCCCTAGGCAGGTGAGAGGAGGGATGAGCAGTGTCAACCCTGGAGACTAGAAAGTACTGCCACGCTGGGAACCAAGGACGGCACCCTGCAGGAAACCAGAGAGACCGCCTGTCTGAAGGGCCCCAGGACGGATGAGGTGGGCGCAGCTCGGGTGTCTGGGCGGCAATGCTGGCTCGATGGGGCTCCGAGAGGAGATGGGTGGCTGGGTCCACGTTCCCCTCCTCACCCACCTCCCCTCATCAGCCCCACAGAAGCACAGAAGCCAGTCTGCCTGTCCCCAGAGTCCACCCAGCCAGACACTGCCTTCTGCCCTGGAGCTGGGCCCTGCTGTCAAGGCCCCCCACACCCAACGCCCCCTCCCCCGGTCAGCTGTCCAGCTCTGAGGGCACACAGCCCTGCTCAGACCCCGGCGGGCGCAGGGCCACACTGATAACCAAGACTCAGCCCTGAGGGCAGAACCACGTGACAGAGGGGCCGCCCACCACTCACTGGAGCTCAGAGAGGGGAAGGGACTTCCCTGAGGTCACACAGCAACACAGCAGGGCGCAGGGATGGGACCTGCCTGGCCTCCCCCTCGCGGTGCTGCCTCGTGGCCACGACAGCCGGGGAGGGGAGGGAGGGAGGGGGCGGGGGGTGCTGAGCCCGGCAGGAGGGCCTGGAAGGCGGGAAGCGGGGCGGCGGCGTGGACAGGCCGGGCCCCGGGCAGGAGGGCCTCACTGGGCGGGCAGGGCGCTGAGCTCGGACCCCGGACCCCGGACCTCGGACCCCGGACTCCGGACCCCGGACCCCAGACCCTGGACCCCGGAACCTGGACCCCGGACCCCGGACCCCAGACCCCGGAGAAGCACCATATCCTCCGCAAACAGCCCCGCCGCCCGCGCTCAGCGCCGGGCCCTGCCAGGCGTGTGCACCCCGCGGGCTCAGGCTGCCTTCCCGCCTCGACCCGCTCCCGCCGCCCGTCATCCCGCTGGGCAGTCGCCAGCGGAGAATTCTTGGTCACGAGGCCGTGAGGATTCAGCCGGCAGCGCAGAGGGCGCCGTACTGTCCACTCCCCTGTGCCGCGGCCTCCACGCCACCCGCCCCAGGGGGAGCCCCCGGCCGTCAGCGGGCCTGGCATTCGGGCGCCGAGGACGCGCACGGACACCGGCCATGTGCGCTTCCAGGGTTAACCCCCAAAGGTTCCGATGCTTTACCCTAACCCTCCCATCCCACCCAGCAGGACGCGCTGCCGCCGGGCGTATCCACAAGGCCTGCGCCCGCGGAGGCCCCGCCGGTGGAGTTCCAGCTCCGGAGCCGGGCGCTCTGAGCCGCACAGTCAGGAAAATGCCCATTACGGCCTCGCCCGCCCCACGCAGAGCTCGGCGGAGGGGGCGGGGAGAGAAGGGAACCACCCGATGGCGTCCCCAGCGCGGCTCTGACAGCCCTGTGCAGGCACTGCCAGGCCTGGGGATTCGGGGACGGCGCGTGGTCTGCAATCACAGGGGACGGGATGGCAGAGCTCCGAGCTCCGAGACTCGGCGGAGAGCCACCCGCTGCGCTCAGACGCACGTTGGGGGCAATGGAGTCACACAGCCCGGCACACACGGGCCCCGGATGCCGGCAGAGAGGGCGTCTGTGTGCAGCCTGAGCAAGAGGAACGGGCTGGGCCTGCAGGATCTGGTGTTGGCTGCTCTGCCAAGAGCAAGAACCTGTGCCAGGCCCTGTGGTAAGCGATTTACACTCGATGCCTCCAGGCACCCCTGGGAAGCTAAGGCAGCTCACCCCACTTCCCGGAGGAGAGGCCTGCACAGAGGGGGTCCCTGGGCCTGAAGCCGGAGCCCATCCCTGCCTCCACCTGCTGTGTGCCCTGGAGTGGAGCCCTCGCCTCTCTGAGCCTCGGGGTCCTCCCCGGGAAGCAGGGTGGCTAGGGTCCCGCACAGGGTTCTCACAACCATCGCACCAGGGAAGACGTGCAGGGCCCCTGCGAGGCACGTGCGCACAGACACAGGATGACTGGCGTGAGGAGGAAGTTTACGCCCACGGAAGGCACGTGGGACCACAGGGGAAGCCACCACATGGCAGGCCAAGGGAGTGACGGGAAAATGCAGGCAGGAGCCAGGTGGGTGGGTTTGGGGTGGCCAGGGCTGGGGGTGGGGTGCAGGGGGCGTCCCCAGTTGTCTGATGCCTGGCTCTGGGGCGACGAGGGCAGGGACTAGGTACAGGGCTGAGTGTGAGAGCCCCATGGGCGATGGGGCGGCTCTGGACTGGTCGGTTTGCATAGGAAAGGCGCTCCAGGCGAGCCCTGTGCCAGCTCCAGTGCCAGGTACCCTGGGAAAGGCCGTGCCCGCGGGTCAGCAAGGCCACGGTGTCAGAGCCTCAGAGCACAGGGAAGGCCTGAGAGCACAGCCTGGCTGTCAGCCCAGGAGTGCGATGGGAGGATCGGGGTCACAAAAGAGACATCAGAAGGTCACCTGCCTGGGGTCACAGGGCAGCTCCTGGATCCAGATCATCTGCCCAGAGCTGAGTGTCCAGACAACCCCTGGACAGACCGTCCTACAGAGGCAGACCCCTTGGAGCTGCCAACCAGCCCCACCCAGCCCTGCCCAGCCCTGCCCAGACCCGCCCAGGCCTGCCCAGGCCCCCTCAGCCCTGCCCAGCCCTGCCCAGCCCCACCCAGACCCGCCCCCTCAGCCCTGCCCAGACCCGCCCAGACCCGCCCAGGCCCCCTCAGCCCTGTCCAGCCCTGCCCAGCCCTGCCCAGCCCCACCCAGCCCCACCCGGCCCCGCCCAGGCCCCCCATAGCCCCCCTCAGCCCTGCCCAGCCCCGCCCAGCCCCCCTCAGCCCCACCCAGCCTGCCCCTGGGGCCTGCAGGGAGGTTCTGGATTCGAAGTGCGACACTGCTGCCCATATTTAAAAGGCAAATGGAACTTTTCTTCTGTTCCATCCTAATAACCAAAATGTTTAACTTTCAAACATTTGTTTTTCCTGGGAATGTTTTAAAAACAGGAACATTCCGTCCTGATCCTCTGCGAGGGCTTGTTTCCGCTGCGACTGCGGAGCGTGCGATGCCAGGCTGAGGGACTGAAGGGTTTCCCCGTTCGTCCTCCCCGAAGGCCGCCTGCACCAGAGCGGCTCCCAGGGAACCCCAGGATCAGAGGTGGTGGCGAAACCCCCATCACCACCGCCCTGGCCCTCAGGAGGTCGCCAAGCTGGGAACCAAGGATGTCACTGCATTGGACTCAGGGCATGGCGCCCCCTCCAGGTCAGGCCCTGTTGTTGCTCTGATCTCACCTGTCGCAACCCAGGATAACCATGCACTCACCTCTCCAGTCTGCTTACTTACAAACACTGTTCCCTCCACCCGGGACCCGCTTCCTGCCCTCCTGTCTGAGTCAAGTCCAATTCCACTCACTTCGCCAGCTGACCCCAGTGCCACCTCCTCCAAGCTGCCTTCCGGGATCACTCACTCGCGCTTCTCCCTAACCCAGAGGGGTAGGCGCTCCCCAACACTCAGATGCCTGAGGGCCCAGAATAAGGAATAGCGACTGAGGAATAAACGATCCTACACGGAGGGCGAGGTCTCCGAGCAACAGCGGCATTTTCAACAGCCACCCTGGAAACGAGAGAGCGCGCAGGCTGCCGCCCAGATTCTGAGGGGACGCGACTTCAACACAGAATTCCACCCCCGGACAAACTGTCACTTGGGACCGGGGACGGAATGAAGGCTTTCCAACATGCCACTCGGCCAAGCATTGCTCTCTAGCGAATTCTTTCCCCGAAAGCTACGGCGTCTCCCACCAAAATGGGGGAGGAAACCAAGGAAAAGGGGCCTTGGGACCCGGAACCAGGGGCTCCTGACGGAAGAGAAGCAAAGGGAGATGGAGGCGAAGGAGGTCCCAGGATGGAGTCTGTGCACAGCCCCGGGCGGGCGCCAGCAACCATGCTGGTGGGCGGGGGGCGGGGGGGGGCCTTGAAACTGGGGGAGACGGGGACCGAGCGTGATGGGCCCAGAACAACACGCATCGGAACGAGGACGTCCCAGGAAAACACTCTGTGCGATGAATGAGCGAGGACTGCGAGGGGCCGTATTAAAAGGAGAAAGGACGCGTGACACAGGTGGGGAGGCGACAACTCTACATCTTCCCTTTTCACTGAGAAATTAACCCGATGCCAGCGGAGGGATGGAGAGCAGCCTTGTTAGAGCGTCGCTCAGAGACATGGTGGCAGTAGAAGCAGCAGCTGCTGGAGCGGCACCCGCAGGGGAGTGAGGCCTGGGGCGAGGGCGGGGCCGCGAGGCCGCTGCACCCCAAGCCTGTGGCACTGGCTGACGTCCTGTGCACATGTATCACCGGAACGCGAACAAGCTTTAATTAACCAAAGAGAAGGCATCGGAGGCCGGGCACTCCTCACCTGCCCCCTGGGCCTGTCCAGGGACAGCCTGGCCTCATGCTAGCTGGGCCCACTGCCCGAAACCTAGACCCAAATCAAGCTGGGTCCCCACTGAGACGGGTGGAGACAGAACAGGCGGAAAGCCTAACGCTGAACCTCCGCTCCACTCCTCGGAGCCTTGGGGGCCCTCAGTGCTGGGATTGCTCCTGCAGCCAGGGTCAAAGGCAAGTGACCAGGCCAAGCAGCCCCTCACCTGGGCGGGGCAGGCAGCCCCCTCACCTGGGCGGGACAGGCAGCCCCCTCACCTGGGCGGGACAGGCAGCCATTGAGGACACCGGATGTCGGCTGCTGAAAGTCTGAGACAGGCTCCCTGCACAACAGTCCCACAACCCACATGGGCACTATTTTGGCAGGTGAAGAAGTTGGGGCTCATTGCGGTGAGAAAGCTACCCGGTGGCCAGCAGAGGTGGGCATTTGAGCCCGGATGCATGTCTGGCTGAAGCCCACGACATCGCCCTCCCTGTCACAGCCACCAAGACGTGTAACAGACAACACGCCAGAGCCTCTGCATTAAGCTCGCAAACAAAGAGAAAGAGAAACAATGCTGCCGCATACTTGAGTCCTCGCAATGCCTCCCGTGGAGAGGTGCTCTCCCCCACTTCATTTCAAACACTATAATGTTTTGGAAAAGGTCTTGTGGCCGCTGTAAACAAGCCTTTAAAGGCCATTTTTAAAAGCAATACAGATGTTAGAGCAAATTAAAAGAATTCAGGAAAAGTGCAGGATACAAAGGCAATGCAGAGAACAATCCGTTGCGTTTCTATAAACTCGAACAATAAACAATGCAGAAAGGATGTTAAGCAAACAGTCCCACTGGCAGCAGCAGCAAGAAGAATAAAATGCTTAGGCATAAGCTTAACCAAGGAGGTGAGAGATTTGCGCGCTGAAAACTGCAACGACTCCAGTCACCGGAGGGCCACCCGTGTTCACGGATTGGAGGGCTCCACGCTATGAGGGTGTCAGCACACCCCAAGCAATCTCCAGATTCAATGCCGTCCCTCCCAGAATCCCAGCGACGGTCCTTTCAGAAACAGGAAATCCATCCTCAAGTTCACAGACAGTTTTTTCCAAAACATCAATCTCTCTCTCCCTCTCCCTTCCTCTCTGAAATCAATAAAAATATATATTTTTTAAAAACTGCATATCCACATGCAACAGAATGAAGTTGGACCCTTACCTTACACCACATACAAAAATGAGTTCAAAATGGAACAAAGACCTAAAGGTAAGAGCTGAAACTATGAACTATTAAAAGAAAATGTAGGTGCATCTACACGATGGAATACTGCGCTGCGGTAAAAAGGAAGGAACTCCTACCATTTGAACAGCATGGATGGTCCTGGAGAGCATTATGCTAAGTGAAATAAGCCAGTCAGAGAAAGACAAACATCACATGATCTCCCTCATTTGTGGGATATAATGATCAACATTAACTGATGAACAAAAACAGATCCAGAGACAGAGAAGCATCGATCAGACCACCAAAGCTCAGAGGGAAGGTAGGGGAGGGTGGGGGTAAGGGGGAGATCAACCAAAGGACTTGTTTGCATGCATATAAGCCTAACCAATGGACACAGACACCAGGGGGGTGAAGGCCTGAGTGTGGGGGGGGGACGACAATGGGGGGATAAGGACACATGTGTAATACCTTAATCAATAAAGAAAGAAAAATAAATAAAATGTAGGGGAAAGCTTCATGGCATTGCATTTGGCAGTGATGTCTTGGATATGACACCAAACGCACAGGCAACAAAAGAAAAAAATACATCAAAATGTAAAACTTCTGTACAGCAAGGGGCACCATCGACAGAGTGAAAAGGCATCCCGCAGAAAGGGGGAATGCATCATGTTTCTGATAAAGGGCTAATATCCAGAACATATAAAGAACTCTGCAACTCAACAACAACAACAAAAAACAAACAAGCAGCAAAAAAACACAGCTCAATGGGCAAAGGACCCGAACAGACCTTTCTCCCAAGAAGATCACAAATGACCAACAAGCACATGAAAAGATGGAGGACGTCCCTCATTCGGGAAATGCAACTCAAAACACAGTGAGATGCCCCCTCACACCCGGCAGGGTGGCTGCTACTAAAAGACAGAAACCACCAGTGCGGGTGGCGATGCAGAGAAATGGGGACGCGTGCAGTTGGTGAGGATGTAAAATGAAACAGTGGGAAACAGTATGGAGGTTCCTCAAAAAATTAAAAATAAAACTGGAGACTGATCCAGCAATTCTACTTCTGGGCATACATATGTCCCAAAGAACGGAAAGCAGGGACTCAAACAAGTATTTGTATACGCGTGTCCATAGCAGCATTATTCAAAACAGCCAAAAGTGCTCTGGCCGGTTGGGCTCAGTGGACAGAGCGTCAGCCTGTGGACTGAAGGGTCCCAGGTTTGATTCCGGTCAGGGGCGCATGCCTGGGTTGCAGGCTCAGTCCCCAGTGTGGGGTGTGCGGGAAGCGGCTGATCCATGATTCTCTCTCATCGTTGATGTTCCTATCTCTCTCTCCCTCTCCCTTCCTTTCTGAAGTCATTAATATATATATATATGTTTTTTAAAATATCCAAAAAATGGAAGCAGCTCAATGGTCCGTGGACAGAGGAGTAGATAGCATGTGGCCTGCACACATAGTGGAATGTTACTCAGCCTTAAAAGGAGGGACACGCTACGACACGGTGAACCCGGGGACATCGTGCTCAGTGAAATCAGCCGCTCCCAGTGGAGCAAACTGTGTGATGCCACGTACATGAGGGGCCTGCGGGCAGTCACCTGCAGAGACGCCCGGTGGGTGCTGGGGGAGGAGGAGCTGGAGTCTCATGGGCACGGGGCTTCAGTTTTGCAAGATGAAAAGAGTTCTGGAGGCAGATGGTGGTGATGGTTGCGCAACAGTGTCCATGTACCTGATGCTACTGACCTGTCCACTTGAAAAAGGTGTTGCTCGGTGGATAGAGCGTCGGCCTGCGGACCAAAGGGCCCCGGGTTTGATTCTAATCAAGGGCATGTACCTCGGTTGCAGGCTCCTTCCTCCCTGGCCCAGGCCCTGGTCGGGGCTCATGTAGGAGGCAGCCCATCTATGTGTTTCTCTCACATAGATGTCTCTCCCTGTCTCTCCCTCTCTCTCCCACTCTCTCTAAAAATCAATGGGAAAATATCCTCGGGTGAGGATTAACAAACAAACAAAAAAGGTGAAAACGGTAAATGCTGGGTATATTTAACCACGATTTAAACTTAAAAGGAATCGCAGAAGAATAGAACCAGGACCCTGAATTCGACAACTAGAACGGTGAGCAGGCAGAGCCATAGGCCTTCGAGGCCTAGAAATGCTGCTTGTAGAATCTTGGACCCCTGACGGCCAAGCGTTCTACTAGTGGAAGCAAACGCCTCCAGAATTGTACCAGCCAGCAGGGGGCAGAGGTGGGAAGGGACTGAGTGGCCATTTGAATCTTGGCCCCCACCCACCCACCCCTCTTTTGTAAAAAGTCCTAACTGAGCAGCTTCGGGCAGAGGGGGCTATGCCTGCCCCCACCTCTCCGGAGTGCCCAGCGAGGTTTCACCTAAGGTCCCAGGGCCTGGATGGAGGGCATGGCTGCAGGGCCGCATACATGACCCTCCCTCACTGACCAGACTCTTCCCAGGTGCCTGCTGGCTACAGCAACCCACCTCCAGGGGGAAATTGGCCCAAAGCAATGTTCTCTGCAGTAGTAACTGAAAGAGGTATTTGAAAACGATTTACACTAAAGATCCCTATTTTAAAAGGAATTTCCTTTTTTTCTTTTTTTTTCTTTCCTTTTTGTTAATTCTCACCGAAGGATATTTTTTCCATTGAGTTTTAGAGAGAGTGAAAGGGAGGGGAAGAGACTGGGAGAGAGAAAACCGATGTGAGAGAGACACATCGATTGACTGCCTCCCACACGTGCCCTGACCAGGACCAGGGAGCGAGCCTGCAACTGAGGTGCATGCCCTGAACAGGAATCAAACCCTTCAGTCCACGGGCTGATGCTCTAACCCCTGAGCAACCAGCTGGGGCTAAAATACATTTCTTAATAGCATTCAATAAAACTAAGTGAACTAAACTAAAGAAACATTTCGGGTGTTGAGATTCACTAAAGTAAAAGCATCTTGCCCCCTCTTGTTCATTCCAGTCATTTTTTTTTCTTTTTTTGGCCCTACTACGTGCTGCTAGGCCCTGTGCTGGAGGCTGAACGGAGCAGTCTCCACACCACCCTTTCTTTCTCTGGCCTCTGGTGAGGGAGGGGCAGACACGCACAGCAGGGTGAGAGCTGGAGCGGGTGGTCCCCAGGCCCACGGAGCCAAGCACAGCGGTGACCGTGGTGAGAGGGCGGGGCCGCAGAAACAGGTGTCAGGGATGAACACAGCTCCTCAGGCCCATGACACAGGAAAGGCACCCGGGGGAGGGGACCCCACAGGAGCCAAGGCATGGAGGTGGGGAAAGCCAACATCTTGGCAGACGAGGGGGTGGACAGAGGCAGGCGGGGAGGGACGGGGGGGTCACACGTGGAGGGGTCTGGACTGTGGGGCAGAGACCTGGACTTCCCCCAGGGCCCCGCAGGGAACCAGTGAAGCGTGTTGGGGAGGGGCACGGCGGGCTCAGCGAACAGGAAGCTTCGTTCGAACGCCGAATGGCAAATGTGAGCTGGAAAGGGACTATTATGAGAGGTTGGGACGCCACCAAAGCCCCACTTGTCAGCTCCCCGCTCCCCGCTCACGGGCGCGGCTGTCAAACGCGCCCAGAATTAGCTCCGACGGCCCCCCGGGCTCAGTGGCTCATCGCGCGCTCAGGAAGGTGTGAATCCTTCTCCTTAAGAGCAATCAAAGGAACAAGCGTGTGCACTAAAAGGCCCGCATGTCTTTAAAACACGTTTCAGAGAACTGAGCCCTCACTTCTACGTGTCTGACTGAAAACGAGAAGGCGCCCTCCGATGAGAGTAATAGCAGTGGTTACGCTGCCATCGGCCGAGCGTCCACTCCGTGCTGGGCACTCAGCTCATTCACAAAGCCACCACCACAAACGCAACAGCTGCATGCGCTGGGCATTTACCCCGAGCTGGGCCCACACCACCCCCTGCCCCACTGAATCCTCCCAACATCAGCCCCTTTTACAGATGAGAAAACTGAGGCTCAGAGAGGACATACCATGCTCACGGCCAGATGGCTGGGCGGCACAGCGCCAGGGCCCACCCCGAGGGGTCTCCGGAACCACACGCCGGAACGGGATCCAACTGCAGCACCTCCCCCGTCCTCACCCCAGCCCCACTAAGAACAAATATTACCTGCCCCCCCCCCCGCCATAGATGATACGCCAGGCAGGAGAGGGCTGCCCTGCCCACGTGGCCGGGCAGGGCTGAGGAAGGGTCTGCCTGCTGGGGAGCCTTGCTGGGGAGCCTGCATCCTTTCCACGGGCCCCTCGCTCGCTTTAGGAACTTAATCTGTAAATAATACTGAGAGCCTGCGGGTGCTGGTGCTGTCCGTGGTGCTGACGATGCAACGGCCCACGAGACAGACGAGATCCCTGCCTCAGAAGTGGGCCTTGCCGAGGGACGTTGACAATAAAAAAAGTACTTACCAGGTCAGTGGGGATAACAGAGATGGGAAAAATAAGCCCCGGCAAGCGGGACAGGGAGCATCGGGTAGGGGAGCTGAGCCACCCCAGGCGGTCAGGGAAGGCCTCTCTGGGAAGCCAGGACCTGGGTGACCTCTGGGGAGCCAACCCCGGCCCTGGGCCTCAGCATCCTCATCTGCAAAGCAAGGACACCATTACTCGGCACCCAGACTCCAGCTGCGAGGGAGCGGTGAGCAGACCACAGGCAGCGCCTCCGAACTGGGAAGTACCGTCCAGAGGAGGCTCTGTGGCAAAACATGGCTCTCACCTAGGACGCGGAGGATGCTGGGAGTTCTGTATCCCGTCAGCAACCTGAACGTGACTCTGTCTAGTTGGCCCTGACGCTGCAGAGCGTTCCCCCTGACCATGACCACCAAACGCTCTTGAAAAGGAGGGATTTGCTGACAGAAAGAGCTGGGGTTCTCTAGATGGACAGGAAACGTTCCCACACAAAATGGTCACCTTGGGTATTGAAAAATCAATTTAAAAACGTAAAGATCATAGCCCTGGGGTGAGAACCCTGACTCCACGTTTAGTTTGCCGACTGTCTCGGGCAAACTCTCCACCGCTCTGAGCTCAGTGTCATCTGCAGAGACAACGAGACCAGGGGTTGGCTGTGCTGCCCTATCAGAAGCCATTTCCCCTGTGGCCAGTGAATCTCAGGCTAATTGCCACGAAACAGAACACAAGCCCGGCTGGAGCGGCTCAGTGGCTGGGCACTGACCTATGAACTAAGAGGTCACCAGGTGGATTCCCGGTCAGGGCACATGCCCGGGTTATGGGCTCCATCCCCAGTGGAGGGCGTGCAGGAGGCAGTCAATCGATGTTTCTCTCTCACCCATGTTTCTATCTCTCTCCCTCTCCTTTCCTCTTTGTCTAAAATCAATAAAAACATATTTTTAAAAAAAACAAGTCAGTGTCTCCGTTCCACTAGCCACATTGCAGGTAGTCGGTACCCACAGGGGGCAGGGGGCTGCTGCTTGGACAGCGCAGGTCTAAAGCTGCTCCATTCATCACCTGGGGGTCGCCCACCCCGACCTGCCCAACCGGGGTGTGCACTTGAACAAGACGCCCCTCCCCCCTTCTCCCTCTTGCCGCCAGGGGATTCTCATCACCTGAAGTCTGAGAAGGGCTGCCTGAGGGTTCAGTGAGAGACCAGGCAGGCAGGGGGGGGGGGGGGGCGACACCCCACAGAAGGGGCAGCTCTGTAATGAGAACAATGACAGCTGGACAGGGAGCTCCCACACCCTCTCCAAGTGGCCATCACAACCCCCAAACCCAACCAGGCCCAGAGCCTCTGCACAGTCTGAGTCCGGTGCCGGGGGCAGGCCAGGGGGGCTGGACGGGGGCGGAGCGGGCGGCGACAGGGACAGGCGGAGTCTGTCAGGCCCCTCGGGAGTCTGGGCACACGAGGACAGGCGATTCCGATTCTGGGCTGGCCAGGATTTTCTGGCGCGTGGACTCTTCCCGTTTTGGAACCAAGTCCAGCACGAAGATAACATTTTTAAAAACTCACAGGCTCGTTCCGTATTCAAACACGCCGCTCCGTGTTTGTGGGGGAAGAGAGGAAGAAGCATGCCAGCACGAAAACCCTGCCTCCCTGGCTCTTGAATGGCCAGCCGGCTACTTCTCTACCAGCCAACCGTTCCTCCGACGGCGCCAAGCCCGAGAGCTGACGAGCGGAGACGCGCTCCGGGGCGACGAGGCAGGCTCCCGTGGGAAACCCAGCAAAGCCTCCGGGTCCTTGTATTTCCAACACATCGCCTCTCATCCGCACACCCACCGCCTGGGAGAAGGCATCACGCCCATCGTATGATGCGGAAGTGGAGGCCCCGGGCAGGGGAGCCTCCAGCCCTCCATCTCACACCTGGGAGGCAGGTGAGGGTCTAACCTGGTCACTGGCTACACTTCACCTTGTCTGCATCGTGCCATGGTGTTTTCTTGTTTATATGTTTCTATTTTTATAATTTTTTTTAATTTCAGAGAGGAAGGGAGAGGGGGAGAGAGAGAAACATCCATGATGAGAGAGAATCATGGATCGGCTGCCACCTGCACGCCCCACACTGGAGATCGAGCCCGCAACCCCGGGCATGTGCCCTGACCGGGGATCAAACCGTGACCTCCTGGTTCCTAGGTCGACACTCAGCCACTGAGCCTTGCCCGCCGGGCTGTATGTTTTTAAGTAGGAGTCTTGCTTGCTTTGCTGCCCACTGCACACTCCACACCAGCAGAGTCTAGAGCAAAGTAGGAGCTCCAATGCATGTGGATGAATGAGGATCACAAACCAATCCAGCTGGCCGGTGAGCACTCCAGCTCGGTCCCTTTGTCAGCCCGCCTGTTGGAGCTGGAAGCCTGCACCCGTCTGCGCCCTATGCCCAGGTCCCCTCACGTCTCACTTCCTACATGAGCCACCAGCCTCCTCTACTTGGTCCCCATCACCCATCTGGCCTCTGCGTCTCCTACTCACGCCCCAGACCCCCATGGCACTCCAGCCACATGCCTCCTGGCCAGTCCTCAAATGTGCCACCCACACTCCTGACCCGGCTGCTGCCTCTATTCAGATGGCCTCCCCAGACGTGTGCATGCCAGCTCCAGCCATTCAGGTCTCTGCCCAAGGGTCACCCCAACAGAAGGCCCAGCCCTGCCCCCTCAGCCTGACACTCACACACACGATAGCTGTTTCCGTGGCCTGTCTCTGTCTGCTCATGGCTGCACACCCAGTGCCCAGTGCTCAGTGCTCAGCAAACACCCACTGAGCAAATAATCACGTGCAAACTGGAAACTGGTGATGATAATGATGACGACGATGATGACGACGGCTACTCCAGGGCAGGGTTAAAAACCAGTCAGCATGGAGGCGCCAGGCAGCAGATATAGGAGCTGGTGGCACGAGGGGAGGGGTGGGTGTGTGCCAGGGAGGTTCGGGGAGGAAAGGAGATGTTGACTACTTCTGTTCTGACTTAGACATGCTTATTAGCATTTTATGAGTAACCACTAAACAAGCTGAGAGAGAATAAATAGTTTCCAAACCAGTAGAGGGGGGAAAAAGAAACTTCCATCAATCCAAAAGAAGGCAGAGCGGGGGAGAGAGAAGCACAGACGGATGACAGAAGTGGACATGTTTGTACACTGGGAAACACCAGATAAAGACTCACTGCCATTATTCAAACACAAAACCTTCACCACGGTCCTCCTACGTGGAAACCATCAGGACACACATGTGGTCCTCAAGGTACTCACATCGAACATGCTACAGGGGATGGACCAATCAGAGGGGCTGACACACTCCCTCCTCCCAGGAATCAGGGCCATTCGCCAAATGCATCTCCCTTTTCACTTTGGCCCCCAGGAAGCTCAGGCTCCGATTTCCGACTCACAGAACCCAACGTGCTGACATGCTAGGCCCTCCCTCTGAGCTGCTCTAATTTCTATATTTAACTGGCTTTTCATGTACCATCAATCCTCTACCATTTCACTATTCTTATTATTATAAACCATCTCAAATCCGTTGGCACAAAGTGAGCTATAAATAAGGAAGCAAAAAAAAAAAAAAAAAAATCCAAACAAATAACAAAAATAAAACCAAGAAAGACCTTTCAGAGAGCTCAGAGCTTCCAGGAAAACGCATCTCTCCCTTGTTTAAATATAAAACTCCTTTTTTAATTTAAGGCGGAGATTTTTAGGATGATGGTCTTAAAAAAAGCCCACTGCAACACATGTTTGGCACACACACACGCGTGCGCGCACACTCTCACACACCAGCAGGTCTCATTTCATTTCCGAAGCCATTCTGTCGTAAATAGATAATTAGCACTTAAGCACACCTCCCGAGGGGTTTATACATCCACATGAAAATACTGTAATTACGGCTGGCCGAAGGCCCTTGACTACCACTGAGATTCTAGATTTTTCGTCTTTATTGGAAGTGAATGTTCTCCCGTTTAGCCCCTAGCACACGCTCTGGCTTTGTGCGGCATTTTCCCATGAAGAATACAGAAAATTAATTTTTTTTAGTGAAAAACCACGCCTCCGCTGCACCTCTCTCCCATTTTCCATCTGAGCATCGATCCCGCTCGCCGGGGGACCACGGCCACTGTGAGGACACACGACCCAAATCCCCAGGCGCCGGCGGCTCCTGAGCAGAGAACGCCAGGAATGACCTGAAGCTGGAGTCAAAGCCATTTTTGTTTTAAATATTCAGTCTCGAGTGTTTGTGAGAATCACGTGCCTGGGTCGGGCCATTGCATCGAATGGGTGAGCAAGTGAGACGGAATGCCACACGGGGTTTGACTCCGGCCAAGGGCACACGCCCGGGTTGCGGACTCGCTCCCAGTGGGGGGCGTGCAGGAGGCAGCCGATCCATGATTCTCTCTCACCATGGATGTTTCTATCTCTCTCTCCCTCTCCTTCCCTCTCTGAAAGCAATAAAATATATTTTAAAAAATAGGTTACTCTAAAAAAAAAAAAGTATTGCTGGCGCCTCAGCCGGTTTGGCTCAGTGGTTAGAGTGTCGGCCCGAGAACTAAAAGGTTCAGTTCTGGCCAGGAGTGCAGGGAGCCTGTTAACACGTGGTCCCAACCCGCACCCACACTTTAGGGGTGTGGACATTCAGTGTGGGAGACGCAGGTCACCTGGCTGTTGAGGGGCAGAGTCAGCAGTGACCCCGGGAGCCCCTGGTGCTCTGTCCCCTGCTCTCTGGATTCCTGACCCCGGGTCAGTGTGAGGCCTGTCAGACCCCACCTGCCGACCTGCCGGCCCAGCTGAGCAGCTCGCACCCCTGGATGCGGCCATCCCCAGGACATCTCCGCCCCCACCTCCAGCCCCCTCCACCCTCATGGGCGGGAGAGAGGACCCGCTGCCTCAGGACGCCCAGAAGGGGTCCCCCTTCGGGCCTGGGGTGCCCCCCAGGGCAACCCCAAGCAGACTAGACCTGGGACACGGCAGGAGTGGGGCCACCGGATTCTGTCTCCAGGGCCTGATACGTAAAACATGGGACCCCGCCCTACACGCACATGCCGTGGCCTCCTGGCCAGTCCTGAGGCTGCAGAGGTGGAGTGACGGCGAGCCCAGCACACAGATAAGAAACCCTGGCTGAGAGGAGGGGGCGCCACGTCCCCCTGCGTGGGAGGCAGGACGCATGGACAGGAAAACTTAAAGGAGTGGGACAAGCGAGGGGCTTGCGCAGCTGCTGGGGATGGAGCGGTGAGAGCAGAGCGGTCACTCGGCCCCCACATCGAGGATGGCCCCCGTGAAGGGAGGCAGGGAGGAAGGAGGCAGCGGACTTGGGGAGCGCGTGGCTGAGGGGTGATGGCCTCCAGCTGTGTGGAAAACACGGTTTCCCGTGAAGGACAATCTCTGCTCCTGGTGGCCTGCAGGCCCCTCCCCAAAGCGCCCGCCTCGACGGGAGCCTGCTCCGCGCTGCGGAACTGAATCACAAAGAGGTCGGCCCGTTTCCGCAGCCGACCCCCTGCCCCGAGCCCTGCCTTCAACGCGGAGGCGACTGAGACCAGAGCCAGAGGCAGTGCCTGGAAGGGTTCTCGCTTCCCTTCCTCGCCTCGCCTCCCTCCCTGGCTTTAATTAAGGGTTTGCTTGCAAAAGACCCAGCTCTATTTAACTAAATGCTTGGACCCTTTTACATTGTCTTCACATATCGCTTCATTCTAGGGCGCCAGAAAAAAGTTAATTATAACTTCTAAACACGCCGCTGCCAGGCCTCGCCGTCCTCCCCTCCCGGGGCTGCTGAGGGTGATGCCACCTGATGAACCAGCTCAGCCTGGGCTCCGAGGCCTCTCCGTGCTGTTGCCCGTGCACCTGCTGAGCGCCCTCCGCCAGCGCCAGGCCAGGCTGGGCTCTGGGGAGCTGCCTGGCCCTCGAGGGGCTCACGGGATCCTGCAGGAGGAAGGGGGGCCCAGCAGGCTGGCCTGCTGGGTGTCCACAGACGCTTGGCAGGTGATATAAGTGAGTGGGCAGATAAGAGTGGGGTCAGAATACTAAGAGATGGCAGCTGATAGCAGCCTCGGTAGGGAGGAGAGGGGGCACAGGAGCCCTGGTGGGGAGGGTCTCAAACACCGCACTGGAGGGCTGCACCTCACTATATAGCCTATGGGGATGGGTCTGTGGTTGAGGAGTTCAGTTTGGGACAGAGGGAGTCTGAAATCCTGGTGGACAGCCTGGAGGAGGTGTCTTCTGCAAAGACCAAACAATGCACCGGCAGAATCTCAAAGAAAGATCTAGGCTAGGGAGAGTGCGGGAGGTCTGGGTGGAAGCAAGAGCTGGAGATGGAGAGGGGGGAGGTCTGAGTGATTATCACCTGGAAAGAAGGTGGTTGAGATGCTCAAGGTTGGCCCTGGGAGAGGCCACCTGCAGTGAGCAAGAGACCGAGGAACCAAAGGAGACAGAGAAGGGGAAGCCCAGAGAGGCAGATGGAGTGGAAGCGGAAGAAGAACCCACGTCGGAGGTCAAGTGGAGAGGCCAGGAGAGAAGGGCTGAGAACAAACCCACCTTGGTCACTCCAAGGCTGGAGCAGGGGTGAGGCTAGGGGGCTGGGGGATGGGAGTGAGAGTGCAGAGGTGCAGGCTTCTCTTGGCCGGGGGGCGGGGGGCGGGGGCGGAGGAGGGGGAGACACGAGGAGGCCAGGCTAGCACCTGCCAGTCACAGGGAGCTTTCTGACATCTTGCGAATCCCAGCTCCTGAACTGACAGTCCTTGAGGGCACGGCTGTCCCCAGAGCCTGGGGCAGAGACAGGCGCTATGTTCTTGCCTTGGGGAAGGTGTGGGTGGTGAGGGGGCCTCGGGTCAGCTGCTACCTCTGCATCCTGCATCCTGGAAGTGGGTGCGGTTGCCACTCCACCACTCACCTGCCCTCAGCACCCTGGCTTCAGGGGGAGCCCACACGCCTAACTGGAAGACCTGCCTCCGCGGCCCGGTCAACCTCACCTGCTGGCCTCAGCTCCGAGCCTCGTCCTGGGGATCCAACTCAGCCTCCACCCGAGTCTTTCAGGCCCCAAGTGCCATGTTATGAGAGCCATGGCTCACACTTGCCTGCTCACGGCTCTGCCTCCTCAAAGTGCCCCCCCCCATACCGCTGCCCCAGTGTGCCCCACTTGGGGGAATCATCCGCGCCCGTCACTCCTGTCCACAGCTCCTGTCCAGGGCCTACCCTGGCTGTGCCTCATCTGGCGCTGGAGAGGAGGCCTTGGCCCCGCCCTCCAGGAGCTGATGGTCTAGGGTTGGGGGGCAGGGGGACACAAGAACACAGATAATTCCCTGCCATGAGGTGAGGGCCACCACCCAGGCCTGAACAGGGAGCTCTGGGTGCACAGAGGGAGGAGGGGCTCCGAGGCGGGTGACACTAAGGGTAGAGGACTGCCTGCCGGTGGAGGAGGAAGAGCGGTCCCAGCTGAGGGCCTGCTCTAGGAATGACAAGTGGAGCCCACCAGTGTGGCTGGAATGAAATGGCTCTGCTGACACTGAGGCTGGCTGATCGGTGTGTGTTGGGGTGGGAGGGGGGGGGGGCTCGAATATGAGAGAGGCAGGTTTTTCCACAGTAACAGCCCCCACTTCCTGAGGCTTCTCCTTGTGCCTAGCGCTACATGAGAATGTTATTCTTCAATCCCCCGCAACCCTATGGGGCAGGTCAACAATTCTCCCCATTTACAGTGAGGCACAGAGAGGCTGAGGTGACTAAGCTAAGGTCACACAGCAAAGGAGAGGCCAAAGCAGGGGTGAAGACAGTCTGCTTGACTCCCAGGCAGGAGGTCCCAGCCCTCATGCTTCCCCGCCTCCTGCAGACGGACTCCCCTAGACAGCCCTCTGCCAAAGCTCTCCCTCACACGCAAAACCCTCGCCGCTCCACGCAGGACCCAGAGTGGCTCCTCGGCCTCTGGTGTGAGCTCCCAGCCACACCCCACCTGAGTGACAGCTCCGACATCAGCAATCGCCTCTAAGGCAGCAAGGGGAGAGGCCGGGGGAAGGGAGCCTCTGTGAAAGGAGGGGCCCTTGGCGAGCTCACACTCCCCCCCCCACCAATAGCTCAGGCACCTAAGTCACCCCAACGCCAAGGGCACATGAGGACGCAGCCCCCAGGTCCTGTGGACACTTCTGACTTCTGTTCAGAGGCCGGTGGAGGGTCGTCCTAAAGTGCCCGTCGCAATGTGCCAGCCCCAGGGCCCGGGTCAGGCCCCGCCCTGACTCCAGCCACAACACATCACGCCTCCGCCCGAGCGTCCACTGGCCCACGTTGGCCTCAGCGTACCCTCGGCCTGGTGTCGCCCCTTCTGCACGAACTCCCAGCCCCTCGGTCAAGGCCCAGCCCGAAGTCAGCTTCCCCCAGAGGCCCTGCCCTGCCAGGAGAAAGCACTGCCAGTCCCGCACGGAGACCCCCAGTGCGTGGAGCCCACCCCACTGCCCATGCCAGCGTCTACTCACTCATTCCCCCGCGCTGAGGGGCAGTCGTGGGCCGGGTACACCGAGACCGTCCCCACCCTCCAGTGCCTCGGCGCAGGGGGCTGACGGCCCTTCCGTCCAATTCAGATCCGAACAGCACCCGTCCCAAACAGCCGTTCCCACCATTCACCCCGGCAGCGGCGTGAGGAGCCTGCCCAGTGCGCCTGGCACACAGTCAATGCCTTGGACTCCAGCTCTGGATCAGCCCAGGGAGGCCCCCCATCTTTTGAGGATAAGAAGCCGGCTCAGAGAGGGTCCCTCCCGGAGGCGGCCCCGACCCCGAGGCGGCACCAGGGAGGCGAGAAGCCAGGGTAGGCCCACCCTGCGGAGCCCTGTCCCCCCCAGCCTTCCCGGGGCCCAGCCCAGCGGGGGGCCCCCAATTAGCATCCCCATGTGAACATCAACATGTGAGGCTCTGTGCCTGCCAAGCGGAGGGAAGGCCTTGTTTGTAAATATTTGTCTCGACTGCAAAGCCAGGCCTCGCTCGCCGCAGCAACCGCCTCGCTCCCAGTCCCTCTGCTCACGCAGCTCCCAGCCAACTGCGCAGCGGGCACCAGGAGGCGACAGTCTGGCAGGGGAGTGGGCTGCGCGGGGAGGCGGCCGGCGCACCCCGGCCTCTGAGACGGCAGCCAGCCCAGGCCGTCCAATACCATCCAGCTGTCCCCCCACCCCCCACCCCGGGGCTGTGGCAGCGAAGACTCAATTCCAAGCAAACAGCTTTTCCCAGGGGGCACCCCAGTCTATGTCTCTCTTATTTAGGAAGAAAGTAAACAGCCAAAGAGAAAAGCCTGGGGGCATGCTTGCAAATCACGGCCCACCGCGGCCTGTGCCAACAGCTGCCCTGGGGAGGAGCCGGGGTCCGGGCCCCTGGGTCCCTGATGTGGGCACAGAGGCTCAAAGGGTCCCCTCACTAGGGGAGCCATCCCGACAGTGGTCGGTGGCTGAGCCTCGGCATTCCCAGACAGTCACGCATTCATTCACCGTCCAGCCCCTCATTCCTTCACTCACTCACTCACTCAGCCATTATTTATGTAGCGCCCACCTGTGCCGGACACGGGGGCTGCACACCCACGTGGACAAGAACACACCTTGGCCCCAAATCCCCACAGACAAAGGGACAGTCCCAGCGAAGACCAGGGCTGGGCAGGAGATGCCGAGGTCCGGGGTCTGGTCCAGAGGCCAGGGAAGGCTTCCCTGGGGGGCGGGGGGGGGGGCGGCGAGGACAGGCAGACAGAGGCCGGGCAGGGCAGTGGGCAGAGCAGGGAGGAAGGGCAGCTGGGCAGAGGGGCCGCCCCAGGCCCGGACGTCAGCAGAAGCCCACCCCCTGCCCAGCACCTACCCAGCCACTCGTTGAACTTCTTCACCTCGCTCGGGAGGCCCAGCTCCGTGAAGTCGCCGGCGTGGATGAGCACGTCGCCATAGGGCATCTGGATGGGGTCGGTCCTGGAGTGGGTGTCGGACACGCAGACGAAGCGGGTGTAGCCGGGCGGCTTGGGGGCGTCATGAGGCACTGGGTCCACCCTGCGGGGAGGAAGGCACTCGTCATGGGGCCCTGGGGTCACAGGGTCCTGGGGTCACAGGGTCACGGCACCGAATGTGTATCTGTGCTTTATAATAATGAGGGCGAGGTTTCTCACCCCACAACACAGGCTTCTGTGGGGGTGCTATTGACCCCAGTGAGACTACAAGGACTGACGTCCATGGCCCGGCTGAAAGAGGTGGGTCCCAGGGCAGTGCACACCCCAGGGGAGCCACCGTGAAATGGGGGGGGGCTCCCAGGAACACGCAGAACAGAGGCAGGAGAGAGCAGCAGTGTTCGGATCTGAGATGGTCTGACCACCCGAGAGCACAGGCTTTGCGGGGGGAAGGGGTGGGGGGGGCGCGGGGTGAGAAAGCAGCCCCCAAACCGGAAGACCAGGATTCAAACCCAGCCCGGCACTTGCTGGTGTGGCCTTAAGCCAAACACTCGGCCCTGCCCCATGAACCCGGAGGGCACAGTTCGATTCCCGGTCAGGGCACATGCCCAGGCTCGATCCCCAGTGGGGGGCGTGCAGGAGGCAGCTGATCCATGGTCCTCTCTCATCATCGGTGTTTCCATCTCTCTCTCCCTCTCCCTTCCTCTCTGAAATCGATAAAAACAAATTTACAAAACATGTGGCCGTGGTTTGCGTGTCTGTAAAACGGAGCAGCCTCGCTAAGCAAAAATACCCAGAAAATGGAAAAACTGCAGGGGTGTGCGTCACGCGGAGCAAGTGGCTGGTCCCGGGGACCGTGCAGCCCCTGCCTCCCCCCTCAGTCCCCCACCCCCTCTGCCTCTCAGCTGAAGGACTCTGCCAGGCTCCCAGCTCCTCAAAACAACGCAATGACATTTCCACGCGCAGCTCTCTCCAAACGAGGAAGCCGCTCGAGGAGTCCGTGGTGTTTAAATCTAATTATGCGGCAAGCCGAAAGCAGGGCCGTATCAGTTACATAAATACTTTTAAAGACATCTTTCTAATTACCCTTTTTTTTTTCAGACAATATACTTCAAAGAAATTTAATTAACACCTTACGAGCGACGTGGGTTCAGCATGCTAATGTGCAGGGCGCGTGTGCACGCTCAGTCCGCCGCAGCCGCAGGCGCGAGCCAGCCCAGCCGCGCCCCAGCCCGCAGCCGTGACAGGAGGGGCCGCCGGGTCCTTTCCTGGGGCTGCTGGGCGGTTAGAATCCCAGCAAATCCCAGCAGGTCGGCGCTGGGCCCAGCCCGGAGCAGAAGAAAACTCCAAGTCCACTGATGACCAACAGGGGGTGCTGGGAGCTCCTCCACTCCTCCTCTTCCCTCCTCACTCGTTCATCCCCTCACTCGTTCATCCCCTCAATCGTTCATCCCCTCACTCGTTCATCCCCTCACTCGTTCATCCCCCTCACTCGTTCATTCCCTCAATCGTTCATCCCCTCACTCGTTCATCCCCTCATTCATCCCCTCATTCATTCCCTCACTCGTTCATTCCCGGTTCATTCAGCACAGCACCTCTGCCCACTCCTGTGAGCCAGCCCCGAGCTCAGGGCTGGGGCCATAGGGATGCACCATGCCCGACCCCAGGCCAGGAGACCCCACACGTGGCCAGCCAATAAAGCCACAGCTTCCGTGAGGCAGCAGCGAGGCTGGGGGCCAGGGAAAGAGCAGTCATTCCCGCCACTCCTCTGTCCTCGGCTCCCTCCCTCCCCTCCCCTCCCCTCCCCTCCTCTCTCCTCCCCCCGACATGACCCACATGACCGAGGCTCTGCAGGTGCCTGGCCCTGAACTCACCTGTACCCCTCGTCTGCCCCACGAGGCTGATTGAACTCAGGGCAGCCAGTCGCGTCTGGGCTACTGGCCTGGCACAGGCCCGTGAGTGAGCCAATCAAGTTCACTCACTCATTCATTCACCCGCACACACACTGAGGTTGTGAGCAGGCCAAGCAAAGAGACAAAGAGGGACAAAGAAGGGACCCAGAAAGCCAGATGCCACCTCCATCGCCACAATCTCTGCTCCTGAGAGGCCCTGGGGGGCATCAGCCAGCCCCGAACAGAACAGCTCGAGGGCTCTCCGGTAACTCCCCTTTACCCTCGCCCCGGTTCTCAGCTGTGGGAGCCAGCCACGCTGAAATTGTGAAGCTGGTGTTTGGTTCCCAAACTCACAGGCTCTTTAATTAACTCCATTCTTATTTCTCTCCACCCTGAGGCTTCTGAGCTCGGTGAGCGTGCAAGCCTACTCATCCCCAGATTAAAAATAAAGACTCTTATTTCCCGGCACTGTCCTCCGGCTATTTGGATTATAACGAACGCTCAGCCCCCTAACCATGGGAATGGTGCAGAGGATCCCCGGGAACTGAGAGCTCGTTGCCGCTGGGCGGGCGCTCCCCGCCCTCCTCGGGCACCTGCCCAGTGCCGGCAGGGCGGGTGCTGCAGGTGCGCTCGTTGTACCGATGAGGAAACCGGGCTCGGGAAAGGCTGCCTGGGGCCCCAGCGGTGGGAGCCAGCCAAGCTGAAACTGTGAAGCTGGCTTTTGGTTCCCAAATTCACACGAGGCTGGACTATGGCAAGGTCCTCATTCATTTCTTTCAGTCAATCTATGGAGAAATGCTTGCTTTCTTTTTTTTTTTTTTTTAATCCTCAACCGAGGAGGGAAGATATTTTTTCCATTGATTTTTTTTTTTTTTTAGAGAGAGAGTGGAAGTGAGGGGGAAGAGGGAGAGAGAGGAGAGAGAAACATTGATGTGAGAGAGACACATTGATTGGTTGCCTCCCACAGGTGCCCTGACTGGGGACAGGGATTGAACCTGCAACCCAGGTACATGCCCTTGACCAGAAAGCGAACCCAAGACCCTCGGGTGCGCAGGTCGACGCTCTAACCCCTGAGCCAACCAGCCAGGCCTGGACAAATGCTTATTTGTGCCTCTTAAAGGGCAGGCACCTGCTAGGCTCAAGGGATACACCTGTGGCCAGGACGCCCAGGGAGACCTCCGCACAGAGCTCCCAGAAACCCAGCTGTGCTTGGAAGTGAGGACAGAACAAGAACAGTCTGGGTGTGGGGAACGGGAGAAAGCGAGCGAGCAGAGGAGAGGGCTGGGAGGGCCCGACGGATCACCTGCTGCCTAGACCCAGCTGTGCCTGAAGCCGGGTCCTCGCTATGAGCCGGGAAACTCCCTTTTATCCTGGAGACCATCTGAGTTGGGTTTCCGACACTCGGAATGGCAAAACCCCCGTGAACACCGGAGTCACGGCTGCCCTCAGTGACCGAGGCCGGGACGTGAGTCCCATGTCCAATGTCACAGCGAGTACGTTAAAGAGTAGGTCTGAGCCTGCGTCTCCACCACAGGAAGCTGGCATCTAACCTCAACACCTTCCTGTGACCATGAAAACAGGAACAGAACTAAAACCGTTTTGTTCTGGCTCAGCTGGGAGGGCCGGGACGCTAAGGGGCCGCCTGGGCCTGGCACACAGGGGCGCTCCCCGGCCTGCTACGCTCTTCAAGGGCCCCCACCGCCCCACGTGCTCGGAGGAGCTCCACCAACAGGACTCTTTAAAAGCCAGCGAGAAGAGGTGCTGTGCCTGGCACCAGCCCCGGGGCGGCTGTAAGGCGGATCCCAGGATAACCCTGTCCCTCCAGCACCACCCCTGCCTTCTCCCCGACTACCAGGCCACGCGCCCGCCTGCACGCCCAGCACGGAAGGACGGGGGGCTGCGGGGGGCTCTCCCAGGCCACCGCGGGGGGTTTCGGCCCCCAGGGTGAGAGCCTGTGTTCTCAGGGCCTGAAACCCAGAGGCGCAGACCCAGAGATTCATGACTCAGGCTAAGGCAGCCTCGTCACCGCCAGGGCCTCTGGGGGCAACGGCGTAAATCACACGGCTCAATCGGAGGCCACGTTGGGCTGTCACTGTTGTTATTAAATATAAATTGTGGATTTATTCAATAAGGCCCCCTCACTCCCTCGGCCCGCAGACAAAGCCCAGGGCGGTGATCAATCACGTGTGGGGGAGTGGCTTCCGTCTCCCGCGTCTCCCTCTGTGGAGACTCACCATGGAAACCCGCACAGCCCGCCGGCAGCCCGCACACTCCCCTGGCGCTCGGGCTGGGAGCTGACGGGGAGGGTGAGGGGCTGGAGGGAGCAAGCCCCACGTCCTTGCATGACCGTGGCCTCAGGCCTCACTTTGTGCAGAGTTGTGTTTCAGAGCCTGGCTGGCCCGGGTGGGCAGCGAGGGAGCACTGGATGAGGAGTCCGGAACCAGGCTCAGTGCCTGGTCTTCCTGGGCCCTGCCCAAACCCCAGTCACCTCTGAACCCACTGCCCACGGAGGCCCGGAGCCTGGCCACGGAGGGGGCAGCACAGAGCGGGCCAGGAGGGAGGGGGTGGGGCAGGCCCGAGTGAGTCTGCTCCGACCACTCCTAGTGGCGAGTGACCACTAGGAAGCCATAGCATCTCTCCACAGCACTTCCTGCTGCCAGCATCTCATGCCCTGACGCCCCTTACAACACGTGTGCCGTCTGCCACCCGCCCAGGGGTCAGCTCAGCACACGCGGGGGCATGGAAGGTAGTGGCAGAGGCAGGATTCAAACCCGGCGCACAGCGCACATTTCTAGCCGGTGTGCTAAGCAGCTGCTCACTCACTTCCCGAATGAATGAATGAGTGAATGAATGGGTGAATGGACAAACAAGCCAACAGCCCACAGTTGCTCGTGGGTTAAATAGGAGAAATCCCTCACGTCCTTGCTCAGGACAGGGCTGGGCCTGCGGCACCCTCCACCCAGCTCCCAGGTGCCCCTTGCTCCAGCCCGCCAGCTCGCTGCCCCCACACATCCTTCTCTGCATCTCAACCTAGAAGCCACGCTCCCCACAGGGTCCTGTCCCACCCCTGGGCCTCCCCTCCTAGGACTTCCTGGTTCCCCCACTCTGAGCTGGGACCGGGGGCCGCCTGGGTGCCCGCGGGCCCAGGCAAAGGTGCTATCAATGGCAGCTCTGCCTGGCACTGCACGGCATCCGGGCATCATGTGTGGTGCCTGCAGCCCCCCTGTGGGCATGCACACGGCCACAAACACACGCACAGCCCAGCTCCCGGCCGGAGGGCCCCCGGCTCTAGCCCCTTCCCATGGAGGCAGGAGTCTGTCGGGCACCCAGGGGCCTCAGGAAGGCGAGTCTAGGAGGCCACCCCCTCTGCCCAGCGTCCAGCTCCCAGGGAACAGTGTGCCTGAGACCCAGGCCACCCATCTCCCCAGCCCTGCCCATCTGGCCCTAAAATGGAAGCTGGAGGCCGTTTCCAAGCAGAAATCCATCAAAAACTAAAGCAGGCAGCTGCTGCCCACGCCAGCCCCACAATCCCCGGGGAAACGGGCCTTTTCCGGAGCACACGCCAGTGCTGGGACCCGCCAGGCCCGGAGCCCCCGCCTCCTCCTGGGAATATCGCCTCGGTGCCCACCCGTCACAACGGGGACAGGTCCTAAGGGAGCCACACAGTAACAGGGCAGCACCCCTCCCACCCCACCTCCAAGCCGGGCTTCGGAACCCCCACCTGCTGGATTCCCAGGTCTCCCCATAGGGACAGCCTCCAGGCCCCCACCTCCCAGGAGGTGGTGCTCGTGGCCGCAGCGGACCTGGTGGTCAGGAGGGCCTGCTCTGGGCACCGTGCCCCGTCACAGCTCTGACCGCCCTGTGCCGGCACCTACACCCACAGACGCCTCAGGGTCTCCAGGCGCCTGGAAACACCCCTGCTTTCTCCAGGGAGGCCTGGGAGCCGGGTGGGCAGGAGGGAAGGCAGCCAGCCCAAGACCAAGGCCTGCTCTGACCCTGCCCTGGGGCCTGTGGCAAGTCCCCTCCCATCTCGGGCCTCGGTCTCCCCATCTGTACAATGAGGAAGATGACTTAGACCGGGGGGAGGGGGGCGCCTTAAACCCAAATACCCAGAAGGGGAAGCTGGACTTCAGCCCACACCCCCTCCCCGGCTGCACGAGGACCTGTGGGCCCGGCGTTGCCAGGCTTTGGGGCGTTGCAAAGCCAAGCCAGAAGTCTGGACGTTTATATGCAATCACCTCATTTTTTTTAATATTTGTAAAACATTCTCCAGTCCAAATGAAACAGGACTCCGGGCCAGAACCAGCCCACAGGCCATCACTCCACAGCTTCGCTCCTCCCTCCCCGCGCGAGCCGCGGAGATCCTGGCATCCCAGCATCGGGGCGCTCAGCACGCCAGAGAAGGTCGGGCCGGGCAGCCAGGAGGCGCCCCGTGCTGAGCCCCCCACCTCCCAGGCCCTCCGCCCCCCAGGCCCCGCGCCCGAGCCGCCCACTCACATCTGCACGTGCGGAGGCTGGAAGCGGCCCTGGTTGATGTTGTAGAAGGTGAAGGCCTGCGTGGGGTTGGAGCTGTACTCGTCCACCTCGATGATGAGCCGGCCGTGCTGGTGCCTCCGCGGGGCCATCACGTGGGACTGGGAGAACGCCATGCCCAGGCCGCAGGGCAGCAGGGCCAGGGCCTCGGCCTTCAGGGCGCCGGGATCCCACCTAGCGCGCCACATGGGCCTCCGCGGGCCGCCCGGGCATCTCCCGCCGCCGCCGCCGCCGCCCGGTCCCGCACCAGACCTGGAAGCAGACTGAGGAGACGGAGCAGAACCGTGCGACAGTTAATCTGTTTGGGATTTGCTTTATTTAATGTCAGATGAAGATTTAGAAAGAGGGAGAGGGCGGGGGGAGGGGGGAAAAACACAGTCGTACAGCTCAAAAACTCATTACAAATCTTTCCAACTCAGCAGTTTGATGAATATACTTTGGTAAAAAGAAAAGGAAAAGGAGGGAGGGGACAAAAAAAAAAAAAAAAAAACCCCGCCAGGCTGGGGATGGATGCTGACATGGTCCAACATGTTTAAATACTTAAGGCTTTTTTTTGCCTTTGACAAAATCCCCGAGCCCACCGGGTGAGGGACCGAGATGGGGCGGGACGTGGCTGGTGCGCTGCAAACAGGTAAAGTGAGTTTCACGTCTCCAAACTGGGGAACAGGGAGGATTCCCCCCAGCCCCAGCCCCTCCCTCAGACCCGGACGCACCCACTCCCCACGGCCCCACACCCACCCTGCAAGCCCCAGCAGGTGGGCGCACAGCGCACATTCCTTCCCGGGCACCCATTCCGCCTGAAGAGCTCCGGGAGCAGAGGGAGTTTCCCCGCAGGCGGCCCTCCACCGGCTCGCTCCGGCTCGGCTCCGGGGTGGCCGCGGAGGAGAGGGGGGAGCAGAATCCACCTTCATCAAAACCCCCCCGACGCCTTCTTAAGCATCTCAGGGATCCTGTCAACCCTCGAACCCACTTATAATCACAGCTCCTGGCGCGATCCGTATTGTTTGAATTTGTGTCATTGGAAAGCGGGGTTTGCATTGGGAACCATCCCGCGTCCGCTGTGTGAGGTCCGTGCACCCCGGCCAGGCCGCCAGCGCCTCCTCACCGAGGCCATGCGCTGCCGTGGCTCCATCCACTCCATCGCTCGGCTCCATCGTTAATTTTTGAACCCGTGTAAATAGGAAACGCCTTGAACGTGGCTTGGTTTTGATCCTGCATTTGGTCATTCAGGCCCTGCCATCACTCCGTGCGCACTGCACTAACCAGGGAGGAAACCGCGTCATGTAAACGCTCCTGGTCAGTCACGTCCCAGTCACGCCAAACAAAGAAAAACCCCTTCGCTTTGCGTTTGGAAGAAGGATCCACACGGTCAGAAAACAAATTAGATTAGGAAAATGACAAAAATTAGAGACTGGAGAACATTCTAATTAGGTGCAAAGGAGAAATGATTAATTTTAAAAAGGAATCTCGACAATCATGCCCATACAAGGTGCAACAATAGCCGTATCCCCTCTCCAAGCCCCACTCACACACACAGAACACATCCCGACTCACAACACAGTCCCCTTTCCCCCAAGAAAAACCGGCCTCTCCCCCCTGCGAGCCTGTGTCTAAGTCAGTGGTCGGCAAACTCATTAGTCAACAGAGCCAAATATCAACAGTACAATGATTGAAATTTCTTTGGAGAGCCAAATTTTTTAAACTTAAACTTCTTCTAACGCCACTTCTTCAAAATAGATTCGCCCAGGCCGCGGTATTTTGTGGAAGAGCCACACTCAAGGGGCCAAAGAGTGGCATGTGGCTTGGGAGCCACAGTTTGCCAACCACGGGTCTAAGTGAATCGGCTCAATTGGCCCCCCTGTGGACATGGCGGGGCCGGCCTCAGAGTGGGGCGTCCCGTGTCCCCGCCCCGGACTCACAAAACCTCTGTGGGAGCCGGCCCTGCCGTCCTGTCTGGAAGTTGGGGAGAAGTCTTGGGCAGCAGGAGCCGAGATCCAGGGCTGCCATGGCCCAGATCTGCACAGGGGATTTGAACCCCAGCCTCGTGCTGATTTGCTGTGTGACCTTAGGCTAGCTTCCTACCCTCTCTGAGCTTCCTCGGCTTCCTGTTCTGGAGAATGAGTTTGGAAAGAAAAGCCTCACCTCCCAGGACAGCTGTGCAGGCTCCGTGAATGGGAGTCCTGACACAGCGCCTGGCGGGTGCCCAGGGCCCAGCTAACATTTGCTGTTACTGTTGTATCGCCATTCCGTTCCACTGGCTGCGTGTGTGCGGGAGGCCTGCGGGGAGCAGGGCAGCCCGGGGCGGGGCCTCTGTGGTGCAGGGGTGTCAGTGTGAGCAAAGGCGGCAGCTCCAGAAGCTCCGCGGCACCCAGATCCTCTCAGACGCCTGCTCCCCACGCCCCTGCTCTGCATCCTGCCATGGCTCCTCTGCGGGGACCGTGACGCGTGGACGCTGAGCAAGCGGCTCCACCAGCCGAGGCTCTGCATCCTCGGCGACGGCATGGAGAGACTAGTGAGTACCGCCGGGAAGATTAAATGAGGCGACTCGTGTAAACTGCTTATCACAGAGCCCAGCACATAGTAAGTGCCCAATAAATGCCAGCTATTCCATGACTACATACATCCCCACCGCCAGGGCCTCCCACCAGGCTTCATACACCCCGAATTAGTGAGTGGAGGGAGGGAGGAAGAGAGGGAGGGAGGGAGGAGGATGGAGGATGGAGGGAGGGATGGACAGACAGAGTGTCCTGCCAGTCTCCCTCCCTGGTGCCAGCACAGGCCTGGCAGAGGGTGGGTGTCAGGAGGGCTCAGCTAAAGCTTGAAGAGCCATCGCCCTCTCCCCTTTCCCACCCCACGAATCTGCAAGGAGGCTGGCCAGGTGGGCACAGCCCTTGTGAAAGGGGCCCCAGGGGCCTGCACCCACCGGCCCCGGTAGCAGGCGCCCGCATGCCCTGCCTCGGCCTCTGCGGGGAGACGCGCTGCACCAGGGACTCAGCCAGAAAAGGCAGCGCCCGCGTCCCGGGGCGCTCCGCGGTGAGATGCTGCGTTTCACATAAAGGGGGTTCGGCACGGGCCCCGCTTGGAGAAACCAGGGAGAGCGGAGCGCGGAGCCTCCTTAATGCCGTTTAATATTTATGGAGCTGCAGCAGCGTCAGCCTCCGCGCAGACAGCCAGCCATCACGGAGCGGGAGCGCGATTCCGCCAAACAGCTTTCAGCGGGAAGCACTCCACCTGGTCCAGGAAACAGCACCGCAGGCGGCGGCGGGGGAGGGGGGGGCACTGCGGAAGAGGTGCAGGTGCCTGCTCTGTCCAGCAGGGTGACCCTGAGCAAGTCACAGGTCCCGGCTGGACCACGGGTGCCTCCGGAGCCAGGGGTGGGCGGGGAGTGGAGCTGAGAGGAGGTGGGTGATCTGATGGGCACTTGCACTTACTCAGCGTTCGGCCCCTGTTCCTGGCGGCAGAAAGAGCAGGAAAAAGCAAGGCAGTCAGGGCCCTCACGCACCGGGGGTGGGGGAGGGGCGCTAAAGTCATCCCCTAAGCAAACACAAAAGCTATCTTCAGACGAGAAGATGTACCCACAAGAGGTAGAAGGGTGATGGGGTGACAGTAACTGGGGAAAGGAGGGTGCACTTTAAGTTGGGCGATAAGAAAGGCCTGTCTGAGGAGGTGACGTCACTGCAGAAGCGAAGGCCGAGAGGGAAGCAGGCCTGCCCAGACCCGGGGAAAGAGCCGGGCAGAGGGCACGGCACGTGCAAAGGCCCCGAGGCAGAGGCACTGAGCGTCTCTCTCCGGAGAGCTCTCAGCCTCGGCGCTCCTCACTGGAGAAGCGCCTGGACTTCCAGATCAGGAGAAGCAGGGCTCACATTCGGTTTCAGATGGTGCTGCTCGGCTGTGGGGCGCTGGACCGGTCCCCTGACCTCTCTGTGCGCTGCCTCCTCCCTGGGTCACAGGGGGATAGACTGAACCCTGAGCTGGCCTCTCCACAAAGGCCAAGGCAGCCCGACGGAAAGGGCTGGACATTCTTGCTGAGAAACGCCCTCCGCTCTTTAGGGCACGCTTCTCAAAAGCCCTGTCCCAGGCGGCTTCTCCTCCCGGGCGCCCTCACAGGCGCGGGCGTGCTGGTCCTCGGGTGCCATGAGCCCGGGCAGGCCAGGGCCCTCCAAGAGGAATGAAGCAGCCAGTAGGCGCCGACTGCCTGCACAGCTCACAGGAGGAAAGAGCTCTCCGAAGGCCCCACAACCCGGTCAGGCCAAGGCCAGCGCCACATCAGCCTCCAGAACAAAAGTCCTAAAATAGCCCGGCCGGGGTGGCTCAGTGGTTGAGTGTCAACCTGTGAACCAGGAGGTCACGGTTCAACTCCCGGTCAGGGCACATGCCCAGGTTGAGGGCTCAATCCCCAGTGTGGGGGTGCAGGAGGCAGCTGATCCATGATTCTCTCTCATCATTGATGTTTCTATCTCTCTCTCCCTCTCCCTTCCTCTCTGAAATCAATAAAAATATATTTTAAAAAAATAAAAGTCCTGAAACATGCTTCTGACCTAAGGGCAGCCCGCTGGTCCCGGGGAGGCCCCGGCTCCTTAGATCAGCTCAGGGAGCCTGGCCCGGGCCCAGCCTCCCTCACCCCTCAGGCCAAGCTCGCCACTTGGGTTTCCCTGCACACCAGGAGTCCTGCCTCTGAGCCTTCGCTCATGCTGTTCCCTCTGCCTGGCCGGCTCTGAGCACCAACACACACACCTGTCTCCCAGCTCCGGGCCTGGTGGACACCTCCCCGACCTCCCCAGGCTGGGCCAGGTGCCTCTACCCACAACCCCCAGGGCCCCCCTCCCCAAAGCTCCCCACGCAGAGTCTCTTCCTGTGTCTGAGCTGAGTGAGAGGCCAAAGGGTAAAACATATGTGACCGGATCTCGGTCTTTCATCTGTAAACATGCAAATGCTGAAACCGCCCTCCCAGAGCCACTGGGAGGCTCACAGGACATGGTACCCAAAGCAGCAGCTGGCGGAGGGCCCAGCACACAGTAGGTGCTCCCGAAACGTCCCTTCCGCTGTGGTTAGAAAGTCCCATTGAAACCCAGGAGCTCTGCAGGCAACTGCTGAGCATTGAGCAGAGATTTCCAAAGACTCGAGGACCCCTCCTCCCCTGCCCCCTCCGTCCCACTGTCCCTGGTGAGTCCCCTGTGATTCACTTCCCTGGGCATGTGGTTGGCACATCCAGGACCACCAGGCCATGTTTCCTAGGCGAGCTCTCCGCACCCTCACCGGCACCACAGGGTACCAACCTGGAGACACCCACAGACCCTGGTCCAGGGCAGGCCCCGTTTGGGGACCCAAATGATTCAGATGTGAAAGTGACCCTCCCAGGGCGCAGGCCCAGCATGAGCAGTCAGATCCTCAACAGCAGCTTAGAGAGGAGGGAGAGAGGAGGGGCCCTCCGGGGCCCCCAAAAGGCCCCCACCAAACTCTGCGGCCAGCCAGCGTGGGCCAAAGGCCCAGAGAGGAGAGACTGAGCAGGCCTTGACTGGTGTGGATCATCTTAACCCCAGGATGGGGGGTGAAGGGGGCAGGGATTCGCAAAGGAAGATGCCGGGTCATCCCAGCAGCCCCGAACAGTCCGAGTACATGAACGAAATCTCTGAGTGTCTGCAGGGCCAGGGGATGCTGATCTGCAGAGCAAGGACAGAGTCCCTTTGCCACAAGGCATCCACTGCTACCTGCACTGCCTCCCCAAGGCCCGCGTGGGCACCCAGGACAGGCCCCGTCCATGCCTGTATCCCCCAACAGCCCTTATTCCCAGCATCCTCGCTGGCTCTCAAAAGTGTCCCCATTTCCATCGTCATAAAGCGTCACGGTCACTATAGTCAAAGCCAACTCGAGGCTGTGGGGCAACCACTCGGAAAGGCACCATTTCTCTTCCTGCCACGAGCACCTTCACGGCCACAACTGTGAGGCCAGGACAATACTGTGTTGTCCCGAGTCTGAAACTCGGGTGACCATCTATGGCTGCAGGGGGACGATGGTCTATGAAACAGAGGCCCCACCGAAGTGCCTGCCCCAACAGCCTTCCCCACTGAGGCCCCTCAAGGGAAAGCTTTCTCCTGGACCCCACCCACCCCTGCTCCTCCCCACCCCTCACCTGGGGGGGCAGCCAGCAGCCCCAGGCCTGCGCCTGCCCAGCCAGCCCCGCCTGCAGGCAAACCTCCAGCCCATCACCCCAGGGCTGCCCGGCCAGCCAGCTCAGCGGAAGGCACTGCTCACGGGGGCTTCTCTGGATAACTTAGTTGCCACGTGGCGAAATGTCACAGAAAAGCCACGCTAACGTCTCCTAAGTAATCCCCCACTACGCAGAAGGCAGGAGCAATCATATGGAAGAGAAAGCCACCGAGGTGTGGGAGGGTTGGCAATAACTCCTTTAGAAGCCAGGTTTCCTCACAAGCACAAAAACCACCTTTATAATGTGTTGTTGTTTTTTTCTTGTTTTGCTGGTGCCTGGAAATATGCAACGGATTAGTTGGTAGTCGAAAATGTCAGAAAGGATCAAAAAATAAACAGAGGCACTCAAAGGAAAGGGGAAAGAACAAACAGCCCAGTGGAGTGGGGGGGGGTCAGAGCCAACCCCTGCATGTCCCAACGTCTCGCCCTCCCGCGTGGACTGTGCGAGGCCAGAGGAAAAACCGCCCGCAGCCGGGCCTGGCGGCCAAGTCCAAGGAGCCGGTGAGCTCGGCGATGAAGGGATCCAGAAACATTGAGAAAATTGGACACTATGCCTTGAAAAAGGATCAAGCGTGAGTGGCTCTAAAGCATTTACCACTTAAAAACCTTTTAGTTGGGCCCCTTTTGAATGATGACAACATGATTTTAAATTACACTTTCTAATTCCTCGCGCCCACCCCCCCTCCCCAGTTGCTGCCGCTTCATTTTCCAATTATGCACTTTTATTTCAGAATGATGAAGAGCGCTACTTACTGGATCATGTCCTGTCTGCCACAAATAGCTGCTCACTTATGCCTCCCGTCTGATATGCGGCGGTGGTCCCTGCTCCCGGCCGGTCTTCACATTCCGGATGCTCTCCGTGCCCACGGCCCCCAGCGAGGCCAGGGACGCAAAGAAACCGGAGAGCCGGGGCTGAGACATATGTTTGTAAACCAGCGCTCCGCTCCATAAATTATTATAATTCCGGGTGCCTTCTCTATCCGCCCAGCAGATCAGCAATCACATAAATAATAGCGGGTGGACTGATTTTTCTTCTGCAAAGTGCTATGTCCTAGTTTTTGAAATAAAGCACTTGGAGATTCACGTATCTGTGGAGTCCAAATGGGAAGCTGCTCGGGTCTGCTTCAGACGCGCCCGCGCACAAAAGGACACGAGGCGCGGGTGTAACAATCGGCCTTCCGCCCCCATTCTCCCCAAACACGTCCAGCACCTTCACCATGAACAGGGGCCTGGGGCACACATGGTTGGGGGACGGGGGTGGGGGGAAGCAAGGAAGTCTTGGTTGCTCAGCATTCAAATACAATTTGCAAAGCAAGTGAACGTGGATTTACAGTTCTCACGGAAATCTATTAAGCAGATGTCACCGAAGCATAATCAAATCGGCACTACGGTAATTCTACACTCAAGTCTCCGGCTGGGGTTCTGCCATTTTTATGATCAATTTAAGTGTGTTTTTTGTGGTCGTGTGGGAATTTGCAATTAAAGATTAAACCTCCAAAGTATGATCAATTAACGAATGTGTCTGAGTGACAAAGTTATAAAAGCAAAACTCCATTTTCCATCCCCCCAGCCACCGGCTTTGGGCAGGGGGCCCTGGGTGGAGCAGGGACCCGCTGCCTGCTCCCCAAATGCTGCCCGTGCTTTCGCTTCGCAGTGAAGGAGGAAGGCAGGGCTCGGGCAGGGCGCCCACTGCCCAGGTAGCAGGTGCGATATATTTTGCAGCCTCGCAGGCCTCGGTCCTACTGGAAAATGCAAAAGCATGAAATGAAGGAGAATGGATGGGTGTGTTGGAAATTGAAAGCAGGCATCATTTTCTTCGTAAAGGGATGAAATTAGCACGGGCGATGCCAGCCAAAGTCTCTTCATGTGCATCCGGGCTGAGCTCCGTCCTCCTTGGAAAGGGGATGGGGATGTGGAGACTGCGGCAGACACGACCTCCCGGGAGTGGGCCGAGCTGGGAGACAGGGGCCTCCTCGGTCCTTGGCTCTGAACTCAGCGCCATCCGCCGGAGGGGACTCTTCCCGGGAGCTGCGTCCACGGATGATGTGTGACCCGGCTCTGACATCCAGCTGGCCGCGACCACGTCCCAGAAGCCCCCAAAGCGTCGTTCACCGAGAGGCGTGAAGACCCAAGAACCTGCCAGTCACTGTCTGAGCTCAAAATTAAAACAGAATCTCAACTGAAGATTTTTTTTTTCCATGAGATTGGCCAGAGATATTTTAAATGGAATAAAGCATAACTAAGTCTTGTCTCATTTGGGGGGGAAAAGTCAAAATAAGGTAAACTGTTTTGGCAGCAGAATGGCCAGGTCGCCGGGGAGAGCCACCGTGAATCAAGTTAACCGAGAAGCTGTATTCCTACCTCCCCCTACTTCCCCCCTCCCCCCCACAAGGGGCCTCTCTTCCTTTCTTTCCCTTGGGGTTGCTTTTGCTCGTTCCTTTTTCTTTTTTCTTTTTTCACTTCTTCAGACCCAAGTCAAACATCTCAGTGGCAGTCTGGAGAGGACGCCAGCTGGGGGGACGCCTCCTTTGAGGGGACTTCCACCCCCCTCGGCCCCCGAAACTATGGCTGCAGGGCACTGCCCTCAGGGTCACCCAGCATCATCCAAACACGGGAACGTGGCTGCATGAAGCTCTCCCTCACCCTGCCCCGCCCCCCAAGTGTTCTCTCGTCTTATCCTAGCAGGCAAGGGCTCTGGCCAGAAGGAAGACCCCACCAGCAGCCTGCCCCTCATCACGATGCCAGAGCGGGGTCTGTGGGCAGAGAGCAGGCCCAGAGCCCATCCCTCGACCCCTGCGCCTGGGGCACCCCTTCCCCTGGGGTCCCTCCCTCCCTCTGAGGTGCAGGCAGACAAAGGTACCGACTGCCGCACAGAGATCTCGGGGAGGAGAATGGAAAGGAGGGGAGGCTTGAAAGGACCCTTTTCTGCTGCCAGCGAGGGAGGGGCGGTGGGAGAGACCTGTCACACTGTCACATGAAAGATGTTGACAGACAATTCGGGGATGAGGCAGAGATCCCACCCTCAGCTGCAGCTCGCCACAACTTGAGAGGCGCTGACTAACCTCCGCTAATTGCGCGTTTTTCTGTGCTTGGTGTTGACTTGTAAAAAGCCTTTGCCTGGCCGGTTAAGGTCCCCGGCCCCTGCGAGTCACGAGCAGTGCGCAGGCCTGAAGCTGGAAACGTGAAATCATTTCGATAGATTAAAAGACGCCCGCACTTTGGGGAGCGTTTCCTTTTTTCTCGGAGTCGGGAACCCACACCCCGAATGCTGCTTTTTCTCCTTGGGTGCTACCCTTCCGTGACACCCTGCCACGCTCCTGCGTTCCTCGACGAGGGCAGAGGGGTGTCCTGAGTGGGTGTCCACCACCGCCTGCAGGGAAGGCAGCAAGGTCAGGGAAACCCAGTGAACTTCCATGACGTTCGTCGGATGGAGATTGAACAGTCTCACGGGTGGACTGGGACATGTTTTACCAGCAGGCTCTTCTTGGACTGTTATTCTATATGTCGTCTCTGCATTCCTGACATTGGGGCTCATGTAGAAAGACCCCCAAAACCCGATCTTTTACCTAAACTTAGATCCGGTCTCTCTGTCCACAGTTCCAGCCCCAGGGCATTGGCTGGGGCGTGTGAGATCCGGCGTCCCACGTGTGGGTGAGACTCGGAACCTGCCTGCCCCACGGACCTGACAGGGGTCTGGTTCGATCCGGGTTTTCCGAAATTCCCGGGGCCGGGACATAAATAGGAAAGCAGCCCCACCCCGAAGACTTCAAACACAATTAACCCTCTGTGACTGCCTCTTCGCCTCGGCTCATAGACTCGCCACCAGCCAGTGACTGTCCTCACCCAGTGAGCGCTCGGACAGATGCAGCATCTCGCAGAAACCATCTTGACAAGCGGGTTTACAAGTGCTGGGGGCTGCCTCTCGGAAAGCCAATCGCAGGGAGCCAGGCGTCATGGAGCAGCTTATACGGGGGGGGCTCGCACCAGGTCCCCTGGACACCGGCCGGGCCCCAGAATGCCTCTCTCTGATCACCACCAAAGCCTGCCTCGCCCCAGCCAAGCCACCACCCTCCCCCAATGGTCTCCTAGCGTGTTGGCGCCGTGAACCAAGGCCTGGCTTCCAACCTGGATGTGGCCGTCAGACGATGGCCGCTCTGACATCTCCCAACGCCTTGTAGCCCACGTGGCACGTTATTGGGAAAGTTGGCTTAATTTTTCTTTTTTTTGCAAAGAGCAACCGGCGTGTCGGCAGTGGCAGTGTCTGCCTGAGCCCCCGGCCTGGCTGAGCCCTGCGAACACGGCTCCCGTCACCATTCAGTGCTGCAGAGCCAGCTCGGCCATTCACCAGCCGGCCCACTTTTGTTCCCAGTTTAATTTCATAATTGTCCGCCACTTAGCAAGCTCTCCTCTGGGCGTTCAATAGACGCCTTAGAACCGGAGGAGGAGGAGGCAGCCAGGCTCCCGGAGGGGCTCCCGGAGGGGGTCTGACCCGGCACTGAGGGGGACATCCCCCAGAGGTCAGCTGGGCAGGCCTGGGGGCCAGTTCCAGGCGGGGGCCTCCTGGTGCCATCTCAGGCCACCCTGCAGCGTGGGAGGGGAGCAGGACCCCGAGCCGGCCGTGGCCTGCCAGGGACGCCTGGCCACCTCAGCTCGGTCTCCACCAGGGAGAGGGAGGCTGTGCATGGATTCACGCTCCTGTAAGTCCCAGAATAAACAGCACTGCTCCTCCGCAGGGCAGTCGGTGAAACACTGCCTGTGAGGCTGGGACCTGCCGGTGAGCCACTGGTCCCCTGGGCCAGGCACACAGCAGACAGCAATAAACCTGTGAGGAGTGAGTGACTGGAGAGAGGACGAGGGTGGGGGGGTGGACGGATGGACGGATGGACGGACAGACAGACGGGTGGACAGCAGAAGAGGGAGTTTCCGGCCACGGCTCGCCAAAGTGACCACCAGACCAGTGTGGGTGCCCCTCCCCGGCCCCCGGGGCCAGCAGGGGCCTCGCTGCGCACAGTAGGCTCCCCAAGGCCGGGGCTGCTATTGTTACCTCCGGCAGCGCCACCTGCACCCACCAGTCCGCCCGCGCCAGCGGCCGGCCGGCCGGCAGTGGGCGGCGCCTGGGAGCCGGGAAAGTTTCGCTGACCCCGCGGCCCCGGGCGGAGTCCAGCGCCCGGCCGCGCGCCCTCCCGGCGGCACCCGCTCGGCGGGCAGGGCACCGGCGCAGCCGAAGCGGCCAAACTAACTTTGCGGGCGCCCCTGCGCCGCCCCTCGCCGCGGGCGTCACCCCGCGCCCGGAGAGGGTCCCCGCCCGCCCGGCCGCCCGGCCGCCCGGCCGCCCGCCCTACCTGGCCCCGGGCTCCTCTTCGGCGGCCGCGGCCGCGAGCAGCGCGCACGGAGGGAGGCAGGGGCCCGGCTCCGGGGGGGAGGCGAGCGGGGCGGGGGCTGCTCCGGCGGCCGCCTCGCCGCGCGTCCGAGGCAGCAAGTGGGAGCCAGACTCCTCCTTCGGGGGGCGGGGGGCTCCCCGCGGCCCCCTCCCTTGCCCGCCCGCCCGCCGCGCGCTCCGAGCCGCCCCGGCTCCCCCGCCCGCCGCCCGCCCCCGCCCCCGCCCCCGCCGCGCCGCCGGGAGGGGCGCGCTCCCGCCCTCGGCCCCACGCCCTGCGCCCGCCGGGGTCCGCGCCGGGGGTCCCCGCCCGGCAGGCCCGGCCTCGGCCCCCGGCCCCCGGCCCCCGCCCAGGCCCGGCGCCCGCATCCCGCCGCCCCGGGGAAGGGAGCGCCGGGAACAGCCGGGACCGGGAGGCGGAGCGGGGCCGCGCCGCGGAGAGGGCCGCGGGCCGCCAGCAGCTCCGGCCACGCCGGCCCGGCCCTGCCCGGCCGGCCGCGGGGGGCGGGGGGCGGGGGGCGGGCGGGGCGCTCTCACCTCCGGAGCCGCGGCGGCACCGCGTGCTGGGGCGTGCGCGGCCCCTTCCGGGGCGCCGCGGCCCCCGCCCCCGCCCGGACCCCCCCAGGACCACGAGGGCGCCCTGCTCGGGACCCCCCCGCCCCCTTTTGGGGAGACATGGACCCCAGCTCCCAGGCAGCACAGGCCCGCGCCCCTCTGTGCCCCTCTCTCTTAACCCCGGGGACCCCAAGTTCCCCATTCCAGGTAAGCAGTCGGACCTGAGAACCTGGCCCCTGACTTTTTGGGGAGGGCAAGAGCAACACCCCATCAGGGCGATCCCACCCTGGGGAGTTTGAGGTCCCCGTGACCTCTAACCCCTGCCACCAGCGGGCGAGGTGTCCACAGGGCCTTGTCTCGGGGCACAGGTCCAGGCCACGCGGGAGGTGAGAAGGGGTGTGGCCCCTCTGAGCCCTTCTAAGGCACCTCAGTAGATGTCTGTGGGCGCCCTCCCCCCACATTCCCACTGTGCCTCCCCCTCCTGCGTTCATCTCTGCTTCACACAGTCCCAGGTGGACGCCCTGTGCCGCTGCTCAGGCCTGGCCTGCCTTGGGGAGAGCCCCGTCTGGTAGGAGGCAGACAGGGACACAGAAAATGCCCCTTGCAGGCACAGCATGGAGGTGGGGACAGCTACCTGGGGGGCTGCCTGGAGGCGGACACTCCCAGCATGCGGAGGAGAGAAGGTATGGAGAAGTCCTTACAGGCAGAGGGAACAGGCCATGCAAAGACCTTGGCGTGTTTGGGAGGCGGCTAGAGAGAGGAAAGGGGCGGGGGAGTGGAGGGAGGGAAGAGTATTAAGAAGATGCCCCCGGGTACCCGCTTAAGGGGATAGACTTTGTCAGTGGGGAGCCATGGGAGGTGTTTGAGCAGGGGCATGACTTGGTCGGTTTTATTTTATTTTTTTAGAGTTTGCTCTGGTGGCCCTGACAGGAGGAGGGAGACTCAAGCGGGAGAGGTGAGGGCTGTGGGGGTGGAGTTGGGGGTAGAGGCCTGGGCTGGGGTGCGAAGGCCAGAGAGGAAGCCAGGGGCTGGCCAGGGGTCCTCGGGAGGGCACCCCCTCCTCTTCCTTGTCTTCGAGCCTTACTTCTCTCACCCTGTACTGGGGTGACGCTGGGCAGAGTGAAGAAGCCAGGCTGGAAATACAAGCTCGGGGGCACGTGGGAAGGTCACCTGAGTGGTGGGCACCGGTTGGCAGGCCCTGCCGTCTTTTCTCGAACAGGGAGCTGCCATACAGTCTCCTCAGGGCCAATCCTGGGAAGCGGGTTCCCCAGCGCCCTCGCCCGGCCAGAGGTCTCCCCCATGGCTATTCCCTCCGCGCCCCCCCCCCCCGCCGGGGGTCACACTGACCTTGCAGCTGCCCAGCTGGCGTCTGCCTGGCCTGTGAGGGTCAGAGCCCAGGGCAGGCAATTCCCATCCCAGACAGAGAGGAGTGTGGGAGGAGCCGCCCGGGAATTGAGGAAAGAACCCCCCCACCCCCCCACACACCCCCGGGAAACACGCAGGCCTGGTGCAGAGACGGTTTGGTCAGTGGCCCAAATCCACGCTCAGCACCACTGCTCAGGCAGCTGCAACATCTACTTGGCACCTCTGCCACCCCGGGGACCGTGTGTGCCTGGCCTGTGCTGGGCGGCCAGGGGTGCAGGGGGCACCCAGATACAGCCCCTGCCACCCAGCCAGGGCCAGTGCTGGGCCAAAGGGGAGACAGGTCAGAGACCGCCTGAGCCAAGCATGGGGTGGGAACAGGACGGGCACCCGCGGGGGAATAGGCAGGGGCTCCTGGAAGACAACAGAGCGCTGCCCAGAGGAGAGGGTGGACGTGGGCAGGGAGAGGAGCCTGAGGAGCGTTCCTGGCAGTAGGCACAGCAGGTGCCCAGGAGGAGTGCCAGGACAGCAGGGACCCCAGAGGCACTGGAGCTCAAGGCCGGTCACCGGGGCCCTGGGATGCCACACTCAGCAGGCCCCAAGCTCCGGAGGACAGATGAGCAAGATGCTCTGTGGGGTCCTGTCCCAGAGCCAGGACAAGGCCAGTGTCTGTTGAGAGAGTGAGGAAATGAGTGAAGGAAGGAAGGAAGGAATGAATGAGCGGATGAAGGATGAGACCCAGCAACCTAAACCCCCCTTAGCTCACAGGACCTTCCAGCTCCCCCCAGCAGGGCTCCCCCACTCTGTGGGCCCAATGCGTGTCCCAGACTCAGCAGGGAGCATCTCTCCCCCGGGGACACAGGCATCCCAAACACAATGGTGCTTGTTCGGGAGACAGGGCTTGGCCTTAACAGCCCAACTGACTGCCCCTGCTGCCTGCCCAGGACAAAGCCACAGCGGCCACGGCCTCAGGACCCCCGAGGACATGAGGTTTGGGGTAGTGGAAAATGCATGGCCCTGGTCCCTGGGGTTAGAGCCAAGTTCTTGGGACACTTGCCCCACTTGGCCAGCTTTCTCGCCACCTCCAATCGCACTGGCCCTCTCCTTAGCTCCCAGAGCACCATCTCGTACTCTCCTGGAGCATGCATTTATTGAGCACCTGCTGTATGCCTAGCACTCAGCATTGCCTTTGGAACAGTGCTCCCTACCAAAGGGGCCTGCCCTTACCGGCACCGCCCAGTCCCAGACGATGAGCTCTGAGCTTGGCCAGCACCTGCCCTGGTCCAGGCTGCTGCTCGGAGGTCGGGCTCCCTCGGGCCCCAGCGCTGCCTCCCACAGGGCCTGGAGCTCCATCAGTGCCCAGGGAACGGGCTCTGAAAGACAGGGAACGAGGAATGCGGGGTGGGCAGGGGAGACCCACTCCGAAAAGAGCAGCCAGCCTGGCACACACAGCAGACATTCTGCTTTGGGGAAAATTTAATAACACAGTGGCACTTGTTCACGGAGACTAATAGAAACACGGTGCAATCCCACACTGCTCACGCAGCCAGGGCGGCTTGCTCGGCTGGGAAGCACTTCCCAGGCCCTACTACGCGCTGCCAGCCAAAAGGGGGCTGGAGAAGGCAGACGGTCTGCCTCAGAGGCAGGAGGTTGGAGGGGGCAGCCGGGGGCAGGGGGCAGGACAGCAGGGGCACTTCAGAGGTGAGGTGTGTGTGCTCCGAGAAGTGAGGCGTCACGGTGAGAATGAGAGGGAGCGGGAAGCCCAGCAGAGGGACCAGCCTGTGCAGAGGCTCAGAGGTCAGGAGAGCGTGGACTGATAGCCCCTGGCCAAGAAATTCACCTCCCGGGAAGCGGCCCAAGGCAGTAACTGCAGGCCATTTCTAACAGCCCTGAGACAGACACTAGCTGAGTGCCCAGCCGGAGGGGCGGTTTTAGGATGCTGGTGTGCCCGGGAATGCCCAGTGGCCAGATCAGCCTGCTGAGACGGACTGTGGCGGGAAAGTGATGGCCGCTGCTCATCGCCATCTGACGAACCAGTGAAGCGGGTTACACTGGAGCGCGTCCGGTTCTGTGCTTTGAAAAATGAGAAACAGAAAGAAGAAATGAAGACGGAAGTGTGTAGGGCCAAGTGGCAACACTGAGGATGAGATTACAAGTGATTTCTAACCTTAGGGGAACTTTCTGTCATCCCCGACATTTCTGCTTTTTTTGTCGTAGTTAATTCTCACCTGAGGATATTTTTTCCATTGATGTTTAGGGAGAATGGAAGAGAGGGGGAGAGACAGAAAGAGGAACATCCATGTGAGAGAGACACATCGATTGATTGCCTCCTGCACGCGCCCTGACCAGGACTGGGGATCGCCTCCAACAGAGGGATGTGCCCTTGACCAGAATCAAACCCAGGACACCAGTCCAATGGCGGACACTCTAACCACTGAGCAAACCAGACAGGGCACCCAATATGTCTATGATCATCAAAATATCCTGAAGGGTAGGGGGCATTCAGGGAGGGGTGGGAGCAGAGCGTGAGGAGGGCAGGGGCTGGAGTCATGGGCAAGGCCTGGGCCCCGGAGGACCTCTTGCGCCTCGCTGACAGAGGATCTTAGGCTCTCACCTCCTCGGCTCCTCCACGCGCCTGGCTCGGAGCCAGCATGCAGGAATGGCTCTCATTAGCAGATATTCATGGGCTCCGACAGCACACCAGGGCTGTGTCAGGCCCCAAGCACCACCCTGGCTGGGGAGGCCAGAGGATTTCAGGGGAGGTGGGAGTCAGCCAGGGCTGGGGCCAGGGGCTCCCTGGAGGGGTGGCCTGGGCTGGGGCTGGAAGGGGGAAGCCTGGCTTGGCCTTCTTACATCTGCTCCCTTACACCCCTCAAGGTCTCTGTCTCCCACCCCAGGTCTGTCTGGATCCCGACACAGCCCAAGGAAGGTCAGTTTCAATCCAGCTGTCGGACATGGGCCTCGTCCCGGGCCTTTCTGGAGGCCCAGAGCCCAGGGTGAAAAAGCCACACCACGTCAGGGGCCCAGGTCCGGCCCACCTCTGGTCAATCAAAGATATGGGAACAGACTCCAGTGCAGCCCGTAATGACGGCCCCAACTTTGGGGCCACGTCCTGACCACCGGTTCAGATCTTGCCTCTGCCACTCACAGCTTGTGACTCTGAACCACCTCCATCTCTTCTTGACTGTTGGAAGGCCGGTGTGATACCCCGCCCGGAGGGCAGTGCCCGCGTGTCCTCCGCCATCGGCTCTCAGGAGGCTGGGGCTGTTGATGCTGTCACCGTTCTGGGCACCCAATCTGGGGTCCGGGTTCGAACGCATCTATTGTGCCACCAGCTTGCCTGGGACCTTGGGACTTTCTCATGTTACTCTGAGTCTCGGTTTTCTCACCGTGAGGAGGAGGTGATGTCACAGCGCCCTCCTGGGCTGGCTCCAAGATGAAATGACAAGAGTGCAAAGACCCCAGGAGCCCCCTCCTCCGGCCCCTCGCTGAGGTTCCGGCCAGACTGTGCTCAAATGAGTCCCCGACCCATTCCAGGACACTCGCCGCACGGGGCCATCACCCGAAATGCCAGGTGCAGAGGGACCTGGTATAAAGTGAGCTGGTCATTCCGCAGGGGTCTGCCGGGAGATTGACTTGGAGGGTGAGGCATTTATCACTGGACCATTGGCTCAACATAGGCCTGAGGTCCGGGCCAGTCTTGCTCAGTGGATAGAGCGTCGGCCTGCGGACTGAAGGGTCCCGGATTAGATTCCGGTCAAGGGCAGGTACCTCATTTGCAGGCTCGATCCCCAGCCCTGGTCGGGCTGTGCAGGAGGCAACCAATCAATGTGTCTCTCTTACATCAATGTTTCTCTCTCTCCCCCTCCTCCTCCTTTCTACTCTCTCTAAAAATCAAGGAAAAAATATCCTCTAGTGAGAAAATATATATATATATATATATATATATATATATATATATATATATATATCAGGAATGGTGTCCCCTGCCCCAGGCGATGCTGCTCCGGGATCAGAGTCTCCAGGAGCTGGACAGGCCAAACCCAGCTCTCCTGTGGAGGGGCCGCCAGTCATGTGGGTGGCCAGCTTCCCAGCACCGTGGCCTGGCCCCTCACATGCTGCCCGTGAGCCTTTGTGGTTTTCTGAGAACTTTTCCAGATTCCGTGTCGCTGGTTTATTTCTCACAACAGCCTGGTGGGACTCGGCAGGGAGCAGCCTTCCCTGTTGAAGTGAGACTGGAAGGCCCATTTGACAGATGGAGAAACTGAGGCTCTGGGAGGTTCCTGGACCTGTCCAGCCAGTACATAGCAGACATGTAAAGCTCGAACTGCGAGGCCAGTCTTCAGACTCCAGCCCGCCTTTCTCACCTCCACCCCTCCCCACCCGGTCCCCGGACCCCGGGTCCCAGGCCAGCTCCTTCCAACCCCACTAAAGGCCCCCAGCACATCTAGGTACCATTCCAGCAGGGGTCTGCAGAGCTCTGCTGAGCTGTCCAGGGTCCCAGGCGCAGCCCTGCCCAGCAGCCTTCCCAGGTCCATCCACCTCTTCCAACCTCCTGGATATCAAAGAGGGGGGACAGGTGAGGCGGGGCTGTCCTGGGGCCCCATCTTGCACTGCCTGCACTCCCTACGGGCCCTTGGGTAGCACACTCACACTCTCCACTCCTTGGTTTCCTTTTCTAAAGAATGGGTGCAACGTGGGGCAGGCCAGGAGGTGGTTCATCGTCAAAAAACTTCCATCGATGTCCCCCCACCTCCTCTGGGCCAGGCAAAGCCAGAGACTTGGAGGGACTTGGACCAGCCCCGCCCTTTAGCAACGGGTCCAGAGCCTGTGGGGCCTGGAAACTAGCAATGACCACACCGCTGAGCAGAGAGGATGCCTCATCCCTCCGGCGGGCTGCCTGGTGACAAGGGAAGAGGGAGGGGAGGGTGGGGAGGGGGCCCCAATAAGCAAAGGCCTGGAGGCAGGAGCCAACGGGGAGCCTGGGATGGAGGAGAGAGGGGCTCGGAGAGAGGAGAGGCCATACCTCTGCCAGCCCAGCACAGAGCCCCCGGGAAGGGGCTGGGCAGTGGATGGTGTGAAGTAGGGACAGAGGGATGGAAAGAGGGACCCCTCGGAGGCAGGACACCCAGGGCTCTGTGAGCTACAGGTCATAGTAACAACAATAGCTACTCCGGGGAACTTTGCATGAATGAGTCTCCCCCTCGCACCTCACCACCCTCACACCGACAATGCGACAATGCGGAGTGGTGGGCAAGGGTGGCAGCAACCAGACTCGGCGGAGCCCACAGGCTGCCAGTGTCCCCATCCGGCCCAGCCTGTGATCCCCGTGATGTCCCGGAGCTCTGAACCCCATCGGGGCCCGGTGAGCGTCAGGGGGAGCAGACGGCATCCACCATAGCATCGAGCCTTGAGCCTGGGGTGGGGTCAAGAGCACGGGGGCAGGCCTGGGGCCCAGCAGCAGGTGAAGCAGCTCCTGAGCCCCCAGAGCCCAAGCCCATCTCTCTCCTGCTGGGACCCCCGCAGCCTCCCCTGGGAGCTGGAAGAGCGAGCACAGGCTGTCCTCTGCTGGGGCCTGGGCAGGGCTGGACCTGCTCCCTCACCTCTGCAGCAGGGCAGGCATCTGCCGCGCGGTCGCGCCCCTCGTGTGGGGTAAGGACTGTGGCTGTCGGTGCTGCTTGTGACTTCCTGCAAGTACAAACCAGGGACGGTCCCCAGGGACCAGCCGCCCTGCCACAGCCCCAGCCCCTCCTTGACCACTGGTGTCCCCGTACCGGTCACTGCTGGACCCCAGCTCCTTTCCCACGCCCACAGGCACTCCGCAGACAACGCACTTGGCGTGCCAGACCAATGGGCCCAGGAAGCTTCCCCACCCTGCTAATGCCTGAGATCCCCCAATGGGGAGCCGTTATCCCTTGTGAAAGGCAGAATCCCAGGAGGCCTTCGGGGGGCGGTGCCGGCCCCCACACGCTGCGCCCTCCTCAGAAGGGAAGCCCTCCCACGCTCCTGCCAGCGCTCTCGTGCCTCGACTCGCCTGTCTCCATGCGCATCCCTCCACGTCCCCGGGCCCGTTCTGTCTTTGGGCCCTTACCTGTCAGAGGGTCTTCCTTCTGCTAAGCTTGCCGCTCCCCCTTGCGCCCCACCCACTCTGGCTACACAGCACCTTGGCTCCCTCCAGGGTGTCTCTGAGGAGCCCTGGGACCATCACAGAACTCCGGGCATCTGCTCCTCCCAGACTCACCACCCCAGCTGCGAATGCTGCCTCTGTTCCTCCCTTAACCTGCCACACACACCCTGCCCATCTTGGTCCTCTCCTCTAGATGCGCCCCAAGTTCCCTGTCTCCCCCCAAAGTGTGGCATCCAGACCGGTGCTGAGACGCAGTGCAGCTCTCCGGCAGGCCTGGGGCCATGGGAGCCAGTGTGTGCTGCTGCTGTGGCAGTCATTCACACCCTAGTCTGAATGTCTCAGCCCCTTCCGAAGAGCAGATCTGACTCAGAATCATCAGCGTTAGGGAGAGAGCTCAGTGCCTTATTCCAACCTCCCTTTACTCCCCCACTGTACAGATGGGAAACTGAGGCCCAGATAGAGAAGGAACACAGCAGAGGGAATACTTTGTCCCCGGATTAGAGGGCGGGACAAACATCTCCCAAAGAAGAGGGTCAGGGGGTGGGGGTGAAGATAGGCTTATGATTTCTCCACCCAGGGTCGTAATGCCAGGGCCCGAGGAGCTGCTGGGAACCCTCTTGCTCTAATTCGTCAGGAAGAGCGTCCATTTTACAGATGAGGAAAGTGAGGTCGGAGCGGTTGAGTGACAGCCAGAGCTCCGTGACCCCCACTCCCACATGCTCCGCCCCTGGCAGGGCTCTGCAGGCAGCGAGGGGGGGAGGGAGGAGTGTGTACAGATGCGGTCCCCGGCCACCACCACCACAAACGTCACTCGCTCCGCCTCCCACCGCCAGGGCCCCCTGCACTGCCCAGCTGCTGGGGCCCCTCACAGAGAGGACAAAGCTCCTGTGTCTGGGCACACGCAGGTGCCTTTAGCCCTGTAAGCACCCATTCACAGCGACAAGCTGGAGCTGAGGGGATGGATTGCCAAGTCCACACCTTGGGTCCCTCCTAGGGCTGGAGCGACAGCGGTCCTGGCTCCATTCTGTGCCTGGCCTCCGGCTCTCTGTTGCTTCCGGGCCGGAGGGAGGCGCAGAAATAGCTTGAGCTTCACGCATGGAGTGCCCAGAGCTGACCGCTAATCAGTTACGTGTTCTCTCCCGCTCCATTCCGGATGCAGCCTCTGGATCCTCCCGGCCCTGCGAGGGGCTGGCCCGAGAGACGCTGCCCTCCCAAAGGGCCCGCTGGCCCCGCAGAGCTCCTACCTCTCCACCCGGCCTCGGCCCCGCAGAGGTCCCAGCCCTCCACGCCGCCCTCTCCCCAGAGACCTGTCCCATCCTCCACCTCCCGCCTTGAAGCTGGCCACTCCCTGCACCCTACTGAGCCCCAGAAACCCCAGCTCCCCAAACCCAGAGCTGCAGCTCTTCCTGAAGCCCCCTCAAGCTGCCCTCTGGCCTCTACCTCTCTCAGGGACCTCTCTAGCCAGTACCCCGCTTCCCCAAGTCTTCAGGCGCCCGCAGAACCCCTCTCCACCTGCATTTACACCTGTCATGTCTCTGACCTGAGGAACAAGACCTGGCCTCCCCCCTCGCCCTCCGCGCCTGCCACCTCACCTTCCCTGTCCAGCGTCCGGAAAAAAGCCGCCACGGTTTGGTCTCCACTCCCTGCGTCCCCAGCCATCTCCTCGGCCAGGGCAGGTCACCAGCCTCCCAGTGCCCATGGTGGCCCTGCTCAGCCCCAGCCCTGCCGGCCTCCCCTGCAGTCAGGCCGAGTCAGCCTCCAGGCCGTGGCCCTCCACTCTGCGAGTTCTGGTCCCAAGGCATCTCCAGGCTCATCCCAGGCCCCACCCCACTCTGTTCTGCGGACATGCCTGCCAATTTCCTTCTCTTTGGTGGAGACTCCATGTTGGCTCAGTCCTCTGCCCCCGTGGTGGATCACACAGCAGCAATAGCAACGCTATCAGGTATTTAGAATTGTTGTGTGCCAGGCATCACGCTAAGAAGGATCAGCCAGTCCCATCCTCCATCAACCCTACTTATTCATTGAATCCAAAAATATTTACTGAGCGACTACTATGTGCCACACCCGTTTGTAAGCACTAGCATACAGCAGTGAACAGTGATGTAGGCATGATGGTTCCCATGGTACAGGGGTGGAAATTGAGGCTCAGAGAGGCTAAGTGGCCCCCCTGGACTCACACAGCCATGAGGTGGGTTCCCCATCCTACACCCACGCATCCCCTCACGCCACGGCCTCCCTGTGGGCCACCCCCTCCAAATCAGCCACAGAGCCCTGGCCTTCCCCACCCCCACCCCCTTGGTCACCCCTGGAGCCCAGCACCCTCAGTGCTTTGTTCTCCTCTTCCGGAGCCCCTCCCATGATCGATCCCCTCCGCCTGCTGCCAGCCCGGCTGCTGCCTCCCCAGGAGGCACTGCCAAGCCCAGCGTCAGTTCCTTTCATCGCCTGGAGGCAGCCAGAGGGAGCGCCAGCAGCTTCCCTGGCACACACCCGCCTCCGGCCCTCCCCGTGTTCCCAGGCACAGACCCGGCCAGCAGGGCAGGCCCAGCCCCAGGCCCCCAGCGGGGGAAGTGAGGAAGGGTCGGCGCTGGGGCAATCCTGCCCTCCTCACTACAAAGCAGGAAACTGAGGCTGGGGGTCAGCCAGGCCTCCTTTGAAATTGTCTACCTCAGTCGAATGAACCGGTCAGGTGACAAAGACGAGTGAGGAAGGCGTTCCCTTGGCGGGGCTGCTGCCATTCAACCCACACGGCCACGCGGAGCTCAGGAGGGTCAGGGCCCTGCCCTTCACCCAGTCAGCGCTTCCTTCCACCCAGCCGCCTGGCTGCCTGCAGCCCAGGTGGGCACGTGACGGCTAAGGGGGCAGGCGGTGCCTCAGGGGCTGCCCTGCCGGCCCACTCAGCATGACTGCTTCTCTCCGTCCCGGGTGCCTGGCTGGCCCTCCAGGTCAGCTGTGCTTGGCTCCTGGGGGCCGGACCTCTGTCCCCATCCTGATGAGTCCCCAAAGGCAGCTGAGGGCTAGGCAGGGGACACCTGACTCCCTGAGATACTAGTGCCACAGGAACCCCTGTCCCACCCCTTTGGCGGGAGATGAGGATAAGGGAGCCCAGGTCTAGTTCCAGAACCACCTCTGAGCCTCTTCTTCCTCCTCCTCCACCGAACTGCCTCTGGGCCTTCCTGGCCAGGCTGGTGAAAGCGAAAGGAGGGGGTAGACCTCGGCCCCTGCCCCCCCGTCCCCCTGCCCTTCCCCTACTCCTGCTGCCTCCTTCCAGAGTGAGAAAGCAGTGGCCTGGGGGGGTGCCCTAGAAAGAGGCAAAGGCAGCCTGGCTGGTGTGGCTCAGTGGTTGAGCATCGACCTATGAACCAGGAGGTCACACAGTTCGATTCTGGGTCAGGGCACATGCCCGGGTTGTGGGCTCGATCCCCAGTGTGGGGCGTGCAGGAGGCAGCCGAGCCATGATTCTCTCTCATCACTGATGTTTCTATCTCTCACCCTCTCCCTTCCTCTCTGAAATCAATAAAAATATTTAAAAAAAAAAAAAAAAAAAGGCAAAGGCAGCTGGCCCGCCCTACCTGGGCCTCTGCCTACTGGGGGGGGGGGGGGGGGGGGGGGGGGGTGCCAGGACCCGCAGGCCACAGGGTACCTGCTGGAGGCGGGTCCTCGGGGACACCCTGGCCAGGCAGCGCAGGAATGGAGCGTCTGCAACAGGGGCCCTGAGGAGCGAAAGGGGAAGGTGGCTGTTGCCTGTGAGGGCGGTGGGTCGGAGGAAAGATCGAGAAACCCAGGGCTCCGAGGACCCTGCACCTGGGGCCCTTGATGCCCAGCAGGTGGCCCGCCCCTGGGATGCGGTGTCCCCGTTTCCCATTCAGATTCACGGGAGAGAATCCCATTGGGCCCCCTTGAGTCAGGTGCCCAGCCTGGACCAATCAGCCACGATGGGGGTGGAGTCACACACCCGTGAGAGGCCAATCGCAGAGAGCGGAGACTCCACGCTGGCTCAGTCCTCTGCCCCCGTGAGGGGTCACACAGCAGCAACAGCAACACTACCAGGTATTTAGAATTGTGGTGTGCCAGGCATCGCCCTAGGCAGGACCAGCCAGTCCCATCCTCCGTCAACCCTACTTATTCATTGAATCCAAAAATATTTATTGAGCGACTACTATGTGCCACACCCGTTTGTAAGCACCAGCATACAGCAGTGAGCGGGGATGTAGGCGTGATGGTTCCCATGGTACAGGGGTGGAAATTGAGGCTCAGAGAGGCTAAGTGGCCCCTCTGGACTCACACAGCCATGAGGTGGGTTCCCCATCCTACACCCACACATCCCCTCACGCCACGGCCTCCCTGTGGGCCACCCCCGTGACGGCTAAGGGGGCAGGCGGTGCCTCAGGGGCTGCCCTGCCGGCCCACTCAGCATGACTGCTTCTCTCCGTCCCGGGTGCCTGGCTGGCCCTCCAGGTCAGCTGTGCTTGGCTCCTGGGGGCCGGACCTCTGTCCCCATCCTGATGAGTCCCCAAAGGCAGCTGAGGGCTAGGCAGGGGACACCTGACTCCCTGAGATACTAGTGCCACAGGAACCCCTGTCCCACCCCTTTGGCGGGAGATGAGGATAAGGGAGCCCAGGTCTAGTTCCAGAACCACCTCTGAGCCTCTTCTTCCTCCTCCTCCACCGAACTGCCTCTGGGCCTTCCTGGCCAGGCTGGTGAAAGCGAAAGGAGGGGGTAGACCTCGGCCCCTGCCCCCCCGTCCCCCTGCCCTTCCCCTACTCCTGCTGCCTCCTTCCAGAGTGAGAAAGCAGTGGCCTGGGGGGGTGCCCTAGAAAGAGGCAAAGGCAGCCTGGCTGGTGTGGCTCAGTGGTTGAGCATCGACCTATGAACCAGGAGGTCACAGTTCGATTCTGGGTCAGGGCACATGCCCGGGTTGTGGGCTCGATCCCCAGTGTGGGGCGTGCAGGAGGCAGCCGAGCCATGATTCTCTCTCATCACTGATGTTTCTATCTCTCACCCTCTCCCTTCCTCTCTGAAATCAATAAAAATATTTAAAAAAAAAAAAAAAAAAAAAGGCAAAGGCAGCTGGCCCGCCCTACCTGGGCCTCTGCCTACTGGGGGGGGGGGGGGGGGGGGGTGCCAGGACCCGCAGGCCACAGGGTACCTGCTGGAGGCGGGTCCTCGGGGACACCCTGGCCAGGCAGCGCAGGAATGGAGCGTCTGCAACAGGGGCCCTGAGGAGCGAAAGGGGAAGGTGGCTGTTGCCTGTGAGGGCGGTGGGTCGGAGGAAAGATCGAGAAACCCAGGGCTCCGAGGACCCTGCACCTGGGGCCCTTGATGCCCAGCAGGTGGCCCGCCCCTGGGATGCGGTGTCCCCGTTTCCCATTCAGATTCACGGGAGAGAATCCCATTGGGCCCCCTTGAGTCAGGTGCCCAGCCTGGACCAATCAGCCACGATGGGGGTGGAGTCACACACCCGTGAGAGGCCAATCGCAGAGAGCGGAGACTCCACGCTGGCTCAGTCCTCTGCCCCCGTGAGGGGTCACACAGCAGCAACAGCAACACTACCAGGTATTTAGAATTGTGGTGTGCCAGGCATCGCCCTAGGCAGGACCAGCCAGTCCCATCCTCCGTCAACCCTACTTATTCATTGAATCCAAAAATATTTATTGAGCGACTACTATGTGCCACACCCGTTTGTAAGCACCAGCATACAGCAGTGAGCGGGGATGTAGGCGTGATGGTTCCCATGGTACAGGGGTGGAAATTGAGGCTCAGAGAGGCTAAGTGGCCCCTCTGGACTCACACAGCCATGAGGTGGGTTCCCCATCCTACACCCACACATCCCCTCACGCCACGGCCTCCCTGTGGGCCACCCCCTCCAAATCAGCCACAGAGCCTGGCGGTGGGAGGCAGCCAGGTGCGCTGCGGTGAAGAGGAGGGAAGAGGTGGGGGGGCGGGGGGTGGGTCAAGGCCCCCTGGAGGAGCCCTGAGCCAAGGTGGGCAGACTTCAGGGCATGGAGCAAGGCAGATACTACGAGGCCCCTGCTTGAGCCATGGCGGGAGGGGGCCGGGAGGGCGGGAGGACAGAGCTCTGGTTAGACCTCCTCTCCCCAGGCCTCAGCCCCTCATCAAGGAGCCTGAACCCCATCCTGCAGGCGCCCCAGCTCTCACGGAGAGGCCTCCCCTGAGAGGCAGCCCTGCGAGGCCTGGGGTGCCCACTCTGCTCAGTGGCCAGTGTCTGGACCCCAGGGACAGCTAACTCTCTGACAGCAGTCACCGGTGCCACACAGATGGCCCCTTTGAAGCTCATGTTCAAAACCACCAGCCACCCCCGGTCCAGGAAGCCTGAGGCAGCCGCGGGGACCCCCCACCACTCTCCTGGCACCCAGGCAGAGCGGGCAGGACCGGGCACCACTGCAGGAAGCCGGGTATTTACATCGCAAACACAGGCTGAGGGGAGATTGCGCCTGGGATTCGGCATCGGGGAGCTGCCGGCGCCCAGGTGCCAGGCCGCGTGTTTGCGCAGGTGCCAGGGGTTCTCGCTGCCTCCCCAGCCCAGAGCCTGATTAGCTCCATTTGTCTTCCCTCGTGCCGCGCGTGCTGTGTGTGTGTGTGTGTCGGGGACGGGGGCGTGCAGTGTGCAAATCTCCACATCGCTGGGGTCCGGCCTGTGTGCGGTCCCTCAGCGAGCTGGCACCCTCCGGACGGAGGCCTGTGAGCAGGTGAGCTGAGGGGCAGGCTCCTGCCCTGGGGCAGAAACAGAAGCTGTGAGACGATGCGGGAGCCCGGTCAGCCCAGGGCCAGACTCCCAGCCCCGCCACTCAGGGCGGGTGGCCGTGGACAAGTCACTGCATTGCTCTGGGCTTGTTCCTTCATCTGTAAAATGGGGTGAAGCTAATCATCACCTCCGCTGGGAAGGGCCTCAGGAGGATTCAAGAAGTCAGGGCCGGGGACATGTTTAGACAGCGCCTGGCACAGCGTGTGAGGTCAGTAGCTGTCACTGCCGGTGCCAGCGCTGGCGTCACGGGTGCTGGGGACTGCAGACCCAGATGAAGGGTCAATGGCACTTTACACCTGCTGCCTCCGTCCCACCCTGACCAGATGGCCATGGTCAGGGCCATGGAATAGAAGAGGAAACGGAGGTCATGCCAAAGCCCCCAGGCCAGCCAGGCACACGGAGCCCCAGTGCAGCCCACCGGGCCGGGTGAGGCTCCTGGGAGGAGGAGGAGAGAAAACGCTCAGTGTCTTGTCAGAGAGGAGGCTCCCCAGGAGCTGATGCCAGTGTCCATGTGCCCCCGGAGGCCGGCAGCCCTGTGGCCGCCTCTCAGTTGGGGGCAGGGCAGCCGCCCCTCCCCCTGGTCCCCGTGTGTGGGCCATGGAGCGTCCCAAGGCTCCAGCCTCAGTGGACCAGCACCCTCCCGGGCCTCCCTTCCAGGCAGCGAAATGCTGTCTGCACCCAGCCACCTCCCTCATCCCACAGCTAGGGGAGCGGGGAGCGGCCAGGAGGCAGCTCTGTCCTCTCGGAGCCCCTCCCCCGGCCTCCTGCCCGACGTCCCACAGGCCCATCCATGTCCCTAAATGTCTGAGCCCCAGCACCCGGCCGGAAGATGTGTCCCTGAACAGCAGGCACAGGGAGGAGGCCCTGGGGGAGGAGACGCACGCGCCGTGGGCCAAGGTTGCCCCTCGGTCCAGGAGCCGCGGGGCCCAGCCTCATTTCCGGTCTCATGTGGGCACCGAGAGCCTGTGTCCGCGTCTGTAAAGCCAGCCCCGTCCCAGGGCTGCGGTCGCGGTGGGGACTGTGAGGCGGCGGGTTCATGGTAGGTTCAGCACAGTGAGCCGCTCTTAGGTCATGGCTCCCTGCGCCCTCCTGTGAAAAGGCTTGTGGGTGCTGTAGCCACGTGCCGGTGGATGGAGAGCTACAGAGAAGGGTGGACATGGGGACAAAGGCCTGGCAAGAGCCCAGGTGAGGGCACAGGCAGACGCCCGCAGTGCGGACTCCGCCAGGTAAGAGCTGGGTGGCCTTGGTCATGTCCTCTAACCTTTACGAGCCTCTTTGCAAGAATTAAGTGGGCGAAGGTACAGGCACAGGTCCGGAGGTATCCGAGCACGGCAGGAGCCTAATGAATGTCATCGTGGGGAAAAAATGCTCATTCACCCGCCCGTGCCTCCTCACCTGCCTGTCTGTCTGTCTGTCTGACTCACCTACGGTGTCTCGCTCCATCACAACTGGCCTCACCTGCGCTGTCACTGCTGCTGCATCATCCTGGGTGCACAGATAGTGTCCACAGCACGAAGGAGCGATGGCTGTGCCAACCTACCTGGCCTGATCCCCGGGCCCTGCCTGGCCCACTGCCCCGCCCCCAGCCTCTCCTAACTCCCTGCGGCAGCTCTAATTGCCAGGCCCCCTTGCCTGCGAGGCGCCCATTGTGGAACCTGTGATTGCAGCCTCCTGCCTCCCCACCCCCACCCCAATCTCCCTCTTCAGCAGAAAGATAGACGGGGCCCTATTGTGCTAACACAGGGATGACCTCACCGGGGCCTCCTAAGATGGGGCCCAGGAAGGGAGAGGGGTGGGGGCAGGGGTGGGGGCGGCCAGGCCCAGGTTGGGAGCCTGGGAGGCTGTGGCCAGGGACAAAGGGCCAGAGGGGAGCGCAGCCCTCCCGAGAGGGTTTCCAGGGAAGACAAGGGCGCTTTTCATGGCAGGAATAATGCGGGGAGAGGATTAACCCCTGAGGAAGGGTCCCGAGGGAAGGCAGGGCAGGAGCCCAAGTGCCGAGGGGAAGTTTGGAGACACAGAGAGACAAGACAGACTGACCGGTGCCTGACTCCTGTCCATTGTGTGGCCTCGGACCAGCGACTTCCTCCCGGACAAGTGACCACGGTCCTTCCACGTGGGACTGTTATGGGTTCAGAGCAGATAGTGGATGTCAGGTGCCAACGCACACAGTAGGTGCTCAGTAATTAGCTATTTCTCCCACCCGCTTTCCTAGACGTTCCTCATGCCTCGCTCCTCACCCTCCCATCTCCCGGACTCAGCTGCCCAACCCCCCAAGCTGCCCAGTGCTGACCCCGGGAGCCCAGAGCTTGGCAGCCCCTCCCCCAGTGCCCACTGAGCTCAGGACCACCTAGGCCAGGAGGACCTACAGGACAGGTCCCCCCCGCCCCCGTGTCGACACCTGAACCTCCCCTTGACCCCTGATCATTGTTCCAGCCCTGAGCACCCCCACCCCCCACGCCCCACCTGAGGTTGCTGATGGGGGCACCTCTCTTGGGCATCGGGTCCCTCTCTCTAGGAAGGGGATGGTGCCTGGTCAGCACGCTGCGGGCCGGAGAAGACGGCCTGAGCACACTCCGTGGGCCGCCTGCGGGGACATGGGGACACCAGGCTGCTGGCCAGCCTCTGACTCCTGGCGGGTGAGGAGCAATATTGTCACCAGCCTGTGCTCGGCCTTGCGCAATATTCTGGAGCAGCTGCGGTCCGAGTTGGAGCACCTTCTGTTCATTTAGTGTCTTGACCGGTCGCCCAGCGAGCGCGATAAACCTGTCTAGCTTCTCCTTTTTATTTTCATTTTCGTTTTCCCCAGCTGGCTCTCCCTGGGATCGCTATGGCCTGAGGCCCCCGAGGACATGTCCACTGGCGATGGCCTCTCCCGAGGCTTCCGTGCCAGTCAAGCGCGGCCGGCTCCGCTCCGGCCCGTGGGCGTCCTCGGGTGGCGGTCTGTCTCGGCCAAGGCCCATGTTTCAAGGACCGACGTTCAAGTTCTAAATCGGGTTGAGTCCTAGCCGGTTTGGCTCAGTGGATAGAGTGTCGGCCTGCAGACGGAAGGGTCCTGGGTTCAATTCTGGTCAGGGGCACATGCCCAGGTTTGGGGGCTCACTCCCCATTAGGGCTGAGGGCAGCAGGCAGCTGATTCATGATTCTCTCTCATCATAGATGTTTCTATCTGTCTCTCCCTCTCCCTTCCTCTCTGAAGTCAATAAAAATAAAAATACATTTAAGCTAAAAAATAATAATCAAATAAAAATAAATTGGGTTGAAAGGTTTCGTTCTCCCATCGGCCCCTAAGTCGATGTCCCCTGTGCAGGGGTTTGTTTGATTTGGGGCCTCCCGGTGAGATTTATCCTGCTCAGGGTGTGTTGGCGCCTTGCAGAGAAGAGCTTTAGGGGTGTAGGCAAAGGATGGGGGCGCCTGGCAGGGTCAGCGTGTCCTGTGCCTGAAGGTGGCCCAGGTCCTCGGCAACAGAACCAGGCCTGGGACGACGTCCGTGGAAAACGACGACCCAGCGCAGACAGGGTTACTGGGGCCCAGGCCCCGTGGGAATGAGGCTCCGGCCACCCACCCGGCGTGGACCACGAGCCGCCGAGGTGCTGGTCCTCTCGGCCCGAACATGGCCTCGGCTCCTGATGGCTCCTGATGGCCGCTGTGAGGGCAGCTCCGCCAAGGCCCTGGCCCCCTCGGATGGGAGCGCAGCCTGCGGCTTGGTTCTCACCCATGGGCCGTGCAGAGGGGACGCTGCTGTGATGAGGTCACACCAGGTTATGCTAGCGGACTCCCTTGCTTGCTGGCTTTGACGGAGCCACTGCCACCTTGGAGAGGCCCACGTGGCACGGGCCCAGGGGAGGCCTCCAGACAACGGCCGGTAAGGCCCTGAATGCCACCCACAGCCACGTGTGCTTGGACGGCACTCCTTCCCCGGTTGAGCCTTTGGGTGAGACTGCAGACGCTGGACCAACACCTTGCTTGAGAGCCCCGGCAGCCAGGAGGACCCAGACGCCTGACCCACAGAAACCATGAAATAACAAGTGTGTGTTGTTTTAAGCCACTGAGTCGTGTGCTAACTTACTATGCAGAATTAGACAACGGGTACACCAGGCAAACATCAGAATGACGGAAGACGTAGTCATGGTAGCAAGACACATTTATATTACTGAGCACATACTACGTGCCAGGCGTTAATCTAGGCGCATCACGTGCATTGTCTCGTCTCCCCCCACAGCATCAGCATCTCACGGCTGCCGTTTACAGGTGAGCAACAGGCTCAGGACGGTTAACAGGACGGAGCAAGGTCCCAATCCCAGAGCCAGGCCGTGTGCTGAGAGCTGGCTGCGGGGAGGGAGCAGCCCCCCTCCCTCCCACCTCCCTCCCTCCGCCTCCTTGGGCACACACACCCTGTATCTTGTCACAAGACTGATCGTATGGATCCAAACGCACGTGCAATACCGTCCTGCAGACAGATTTCCCAGAAACATGATCCCCCTTTCCCCTGCACTTTTAATAAGCATTTAATTCCTTCAATTGTCTGGTGGTCCATTTGCAGGGGAAGCTGAACTGCCTGATCATTCCTCCCTTCACCTGCCGTACGGGAAATAGATTCAATTAGAACAATCTACTGCTAATTTGAAAGCTCTGATTCTATCGTTTCCTACAGGGAAGACATGTAAATTGCGTGTTATTTAACACCCTTTCATAGCAGGTGAGTTCCGTGGGGGGCTATTATCATCCACTCTCTACTCCTCTCACAGATTCCTGACAAGGGGGAGGAAGGGGCAGGAGGAGGAGGAGGGAGAGCAGGAAAATATTTTGAAGGCTGGTCTCCGAGCGGCTTTAGAAACCACGACGCTGGAAAGACCCCGGCGTGGTCAGCTGACTCGGTGCCCACCTGCCCGCCCATCCCTGGGCATCTGAGCGTCACACAGGCCAGAGCCCCCGGTCAGGACACCCAGCTCCCACTCCAGCTTCTCTACCACCTGCTGTGTGGCGTGGAGTGCTTCCCCTGCCTCTCCGGCCCTGGCCCCCACCTGCCCATTGGGGAAACCGGAATGCTCTCCCACCTGAGCCGTTGGGAGACCCCGCCCAATCCTGAGTGTGACACAAAGCCAGGACACCATGTGCTGCGAGGCACTGTCCCCTGGGAGAGGTGCTGACACCGGAGTCAGGCACCCACTCACGTCTGGTTTCCACCCTCCTCCCACCCCACAGATGGCCAAATGGGTCTTTCTCTAGTCAGACCCTGTGGAGAGCGGCGGCAGAGTTTGGACAGGTTCAAGCCTCGGACTGATGAGGGGGCACAGTCCTCTCGTGGCCACGTGCAAGTCCCAGCGTGGCGGGCAGAGCCCTCCCAGCACAGTTATAGCCAACAGCTGGAGTTGTCAGCTTGAACCTATGGTCCGAACACGTGGCCCCCGTGCCTGAGTGCTGTGGGCTGATAGAGTTCAGGTGCGTGTAGTTGAGTAGGATGGAAACCCACGAGAATGTTGTAAACCCCTTGACCACGCCCTTCCTTTGCCTCGTGGCATCGGCTACAAAATAAAGACACGGCTTGTGGTCCATGGCGCTGTCTCTCCATCCGGGAGCAGCGTCCCACCCAGACCCAGCTTTCATTCTCCTGTCTGTCTTTTCTCAATCCTTCACCGCCCCCTCTCAGGCTCACTGAACCTGGCTGAGCTGGCGCGGCACATAAGGCGCCCTGGGGCTGAGTATGCCATGGCCATGCCGGCTCGCCACAAGACCCAAATCTTTATGGCTAAGGGGTTTTTCAAGATAAGACTATTTCTTCCCACACAATTATGGCAAACAGACATTGTGCATTACTTACACACACACACACACACACACACACACACACGTACACACACACACACACACACAGGTACACACGCACACACCGGTCTGAGTAGCGTCCGGAAGAATGTTCAAGAAGCCACAACCACAGGGGGCTCTGGGGTGGAGATCTGGCGGCGGGTGGCGCGGAGGGGGGGGCGGGGGGCGACAGAGACCTGGTTTTTACTTTATGGCCTTTTGTGCTGCTTGGATTTTTGTCCCTCCTTTTCTTTTCCTTCCTTCCTGCCTCCCTCCCTCCATCCCTCCCGCCCTCCATCCCTCCCTCCCTTCCTTCCCTTCTCCCTCCCGCCTCCTCCATGTCCCGCCATTACCTACTGAAACGTGACTTTACACATCTATTGCACACCTACGCATACGTTTTGCATCTGTTCCTCTTTAACAACCCAGGGCCCTCCTTTCTGACCTCCCGCCTCAGTCCATCCTCAGGTCACATTTGAGCATCGTCCCGACAGACCCTGGGCTGGGCTCCGAGGGAGCGCACTTCCCCTTGGAGCGCCCTGAGGTGGGCCTTGAAGGAGGAGCAGCAGCCGCAGGGAGCTGTGAGCGGGCTCCCCTGGGAGAAGGAACGCACTGGAACGAGGCACCCGGACAGCCCACCGCAGGCAGCAAAGCAGCCACGGGCCTGCGGGCTGCGGGCAGGCGCGGGCGCCACCTTCTGGCTACAGGTGAGAAGTGCGTCTGCTGCCCACGCCTCCCTGGGTCCTGAGCTCAGGCCTGGGCAGCCCGGGGTCAGGGGGCCGGCCATCTCCTCCCCACGTGCTTTCCAAAGACCGGAGGTTTCTCCGTGTCCCGGGTGTGTGCCACGCGATACATCCTCAGCTCTCCAAACATATGCCAAGGGCGGCCCCTCTGCCGGGCACGGGTGACGTGATGATCGGCAAGAGAGCCGTGATGCTGGCCGGCTGGGGGGGCAGGTGGCGGGAATTCACACTCGTTACCCAGGACCCACTTAGTTACCGGCGTGCTCACGCTGGATTCGGAAGGAGAGTGCAACATCGCCTCCGCCGCCCTCCCCGCCTGCAGGGCCGGCAGTGAGGCTGTGATTGCTGCTTGACAGGCGCGGGCGAGGCTCAGAGAGGCTGAGCGGCCCTCCCAGCATCACACAGCAGGCGGCGATGGATGGAGCCGGGATAGGAACACAGGTCTGCCGGTCTCCAGGAGGCAGGAGGGGGCAGGGTCCCCAGCCTACCCACAGCCAGGCTTTGCGGGCAGCCCCAACTCCCTCCCTCACAGGACCCCAGGGAGCAGCTGGCTCAGTGGCTTCCACCATGGCTCGGACTTAGCCCGGGCCCTGCAAGAGCTGTGCTCTTCTCCCAACGAGAGGGACAGCAGAGAGAGCCCGGGGTGACCGCCGTCCCCACCCCACCCCCACCGCACCCCCTTTCATCGCATAAGCCCCCATCCTTCCGATAAGAGGCGAGCCTGTGGTCAGCGGTGGAGGCCCCTGGGCCACCTGGGGATCCCTGGCTGCTCCCCGGCCTCACTTTCCCTCCTGTCTGGTACGAGGTCACACTGGACTCCCACGAGGTTGCCCTGAAATGCTATCATCCTCCCCGCCTGCCTCCCTTCATCAGCCAGCGCAGAGCCCGCAGACCCCCAGGGGCACTGGGCATCCCCGGTTTCCCCAGGTCTCCCCAAGCCACCACGGTCCGGAGACTGGCGGCAAACAGGACCCCTGGCCCTCGGCAGCTCCGGGCGGCAGCAGCCACCACAGTCCTGCCTCCTCCGGGACAGCAATGCGGCCCACCGGCCAGGGAGGCTCAGGAGCAGATCCCGGCGGCGCTCCCTTCGAGTCTCGGCTCTCACCGGAGTGGGCCTCCCAGGCCCCTGTTGGCAGGGGGCGACTCCTCTCTCCGTCAGGGCGGGGGGGGGCGGTGTCCAGCCCAGGGCCTTGGCCGCTGGTTCCCACCATTTTCAGAGCCAGAGTCCTTGTGAAGGTGACCTGCTCCGTCCGCTGGTGTCCCGTTCCCCCCCCCGCCCCCACCCTGGGTTCAGGCGGTGGAGGATCCATGAGATGGGCCCCTACGGCCACAGGGCACGAGGACACTTCAGGCCACCGCAGGGCGTGTGCCCAGGCTGGCGGGTGGCGGCCTCCCGGGGTGTGGAATGGAAAACGTTGGTTGTGCCCACACCAGTCACCTTACACTAGACCTGGCATTAGTACGCCCATTCTCTCACCTCCCCCTCCCCAAACCCCCACTTCCCCCGGCTTCAGTTGGGGAAACCGAGGCCCAGAGAAGGGGAGTGACCGTCCAGGGTCACCCTGTGCAGGGGGGCACTGGGCTCAAAGGGGCAGCTCTGGGATCCAGCCCTGGTCTCAGGAATGCCAGCGTCCAGGCTTGGCCAGCACCGCCCCACTGCAGCCACAAGGGGTCAGCAGCGCCCCGGCCATGGCTGGCCTCGCTGTGGGCGCTCCCACTCTGCTCTGCCGGAACCTGGTGGCCAGCAGGCAGGGAGCAGGCAGTGTGGCAGGGCCAGGAGCAGAGGGAGAAGTATACAGTCTCCTCAATCCACACAGTTTTCCAAAAATAATAATTGACTGCATCTACACTTTCTTAAAAAACAGAGAATCTGGCAACACCCCTTCCTTCTGGGCTGGACGGCTTCCTCCCCTTCTGCACCCCTGTTCCCTCCCCACACGCTTATTCAGGTGACCCTTGGCCTTCGGGAGGCATGTGCACTTGAGACCACTGGGGGTTCCCCAGCCGAGTGTCCTGGATGCAGGGCCCCCCAACCTCAGCACTGTTGACAGTGAGCATCAGATAATTCTAGCCAAAGGTCCCTGGGCCGCTGCTACAAGGCTACACACACACACACACACACGCACGCACACGCACATGCACACACGCACACGCGCGCACACACACAGAGACGCGCACATACACACGCGCGCGCACACACGCGCGCGCACATACACGCACACAACACGGAGCACTCCCAGTGCCCCTCTGGTCAGTGCGTGGGACCCGAGCTAGACCAGAGCCCTTGCGTCCCCTCAGTCTGGGGTTGCAGGGGCTGCAGCAGAGCATGGCATGGAGCCCCGAGCAGACCCTCAGCCACAGGTGTGGCGTGACGCAGGCAGAGGGCCAGCTTAGAGCACAGGACAGCCATAGCTGGGGCAGTGCCCACAGCTCCGTGTACCTGGGGTACCCTGGGCTGGAGGCCCCCTGGGAGTCCTGGGGCACCTTTCCGGACCCAGAACTCTCTCCTGTCCTCACTCCCCCATCAGCACCGCAGGTGCCTCTCCTGCTCCGGCTCCCTGCGGCCTGCCACCTGCCTCCTGTACCCGGAGCTCCAGGCCTGTGCTGGTCCTGCCCCCCCATGAAGGGCACTGGAAGTCTGCTGGAGCAGCCGCGGCCTTGGGTCCTAACACCCAGGAAACTGCCGAGGTGAGGGGCTGGAGCCTGTACAAATGCCATCGACTCCTCCCCCGAGGCCTGAGGCTGCCTGCAGAGCTCAGCGGGGCCCTCCAGGCCACCGGCCCCACACACTCTGGTGAAAGGGAGAGAACGGACAGGCCTGGGGGGCCCTCACTGTCCAGGATTGGGGAAACTCGAAGACCAGGACCCTGGTGACCATGGCCAAGGCCCAGCCAGGAGGTCGGAGACCTGGCCCCCATCATGGCTCGGGTAAGGGGACGGACAGATGGATGGTCGGGCCACATGCTGCCCCCCAGCCCAGGGCTAGGAGGGGAGGTCCCCTTCGCGCCAAAGCAGCGAGACACACGCTACGATGAGAACGCCGAGGCTCAGAGCAGCCGAGCGATGCAGCCGAAGGCACACAGCGGAGAGCGTGCTGAGCCCGACCAGAACTCGCATGGACCTGCTCCCAGGCCGGCGGCCGCGCTTGCCCGCCCTTCGCCATGACCCCATTTTCCTACGGGCTGTTTGCTTTTCCTTACTGGTTCTCAGGAATTCTTGACACATTCTGGACATTAACCCTTTGATCACTAGACGTGCTGCAAGCATCTTCCACTCGTGGCTTGTCTTTTCCATCCATGTATGGTCTTCTGATTTTCTAAAAACCTTCATTTTAATGCAGTCAAATTCACCCACTTTCCCTTTCCCTTCCCACTCAGAATCCTAAAGATATTCTCATCTCATGAAATGGGCATGTTTTTTTCACGTTAATGTGATGGCTTGTGTTAATTTCCTAAAAATAAGCCAACCAATGGCCCTTGCTGAATGCACTGCCCTGATGTATTTTTTATTTTTTTATATTTTTATTGATTTCAGAGAGGAAGGGAGAGGGAGAGAGAGAAACATCAATGATGAGAGAGAATTATTGACTGGCTGCCTCCTGCATGCCTCCTACTGGGGATCAGGCCCACAACCCAGGCATGTGCCCTCGAACCCTGACCTCCTGGTTCGGTTGATGCTCAACCACTGAGCCACGCCGGCTGGGTTGCACTGGTATTTTTAAAGCACTTTTGGATCTATGTTCATGAGTGAAATTAACGTGACATGTTTCTCTAGTGTTCGGTACCCTGACCGTCAGGCTTCTGCTAACTTGATGAAGCAAGCTGAAGGCTTTCCCAGGTGAACTGAAATGCTGTCCGTCATTATCTGGCGACCATCTTACCTCCAACCGTGCTTTTCCCCCTCGAAGTCTATTTTTATAGCAGCTTTCCTTCCGTTGGTATTTGCCTCGTCCACTTTTTTCTATACTTGGACTTTCAACAGTTCTGGCTCCTAACGTTTAGGAGGTATGTGTCTTGTAAACAGAGAATAATCTAGGTATTTTAAAAATCCAGCCAGACAATCTTTTTTTAACTGGAGAGCTTAGCCCTTTTATGTGTATTGCCAATAGCTTATACACTGAGTGGCCAGATTCTTATGATCTCTGAACGCATAATAACTGGCCATTCAGTGTGTATCCTATATAATAAAAGGCTAATATGCAAATTGTCCCCTCGACCAGGAGTTCAACCAGCAGGCAGGCTGGCCAACCGCCCATGTCCCCTCCCCCTGGCCAGGCTGGCCGGACCCCACCCATGCACGAATTTATGCACCAGGCCTCTAATATATATATATATATATATATATATACACACACACACACACACACACACATATACGTATATATATGTATATGTATATATAAACATATATATGTATACACACACACACACATATATACATTAAGTGGCCAGATTATTATGCGTTCAGAGATCATAATAATCTGGCCACTCAGTGTATATCTAGATTGATTTCTATAGTCTCATCCTGTATATTCTATTTATTCTAACTTTTCCTGCCCTCCCCCACCCTCTCTGCCACTGCCCCCTTTCTTGCCTTCCTTTCAATCATTTAAGATTTTTTTTCTTTTTCTTATCCTAATTTTTTTTCTAATTGTTTGGAAATTATACATTCTAAGACCAGTTTTTCATGCTTGCCCTAGCTACATTAATACTGAGCACTTAGCTGACAATGTCTCAACTTCATCAAGTAATTGAAGGAATTTGGAAACTTCCATTTTGACCATCCCCTTCAAAATTACATGGTGTCGCCCGGTACTCCAGCCCTAGCTTGGTTTCTCTTCCTGCCATAAATTAGACGTTGTTATTGTGGAGTCATGCAGCCCAGGCTTTGGTCGTTTCCCTCCAAATATTTGCCAATATCTTTTCCCATTTTCCCTTACGTGTCTAGCCTTTTATCTGCAATAACTTTCACGTAGGATTTCCCTCCAGGAGGGTATTTTACTGGTAAAACCTAACAGTTGGATTTTCATATGTCTTTATTTCGTCCTCATTCTGAAAAGATAGTGTCGAGCTCTGCGTGCACAGTGATCTGTTCTCGGTGCATGGAAGCTTGAACCCCACCGCCCGCAGGCTCCCGTGGCTGGCAGAGAGAAGTCCGCTGTCCGTCTAACTACTGATCTTTGGGAGGGGCCGTCTTTTATTCTCTGGTGCGCTTCCCGCCTTCTCTTCGTCTTTGAGGTTCCACGCCTTTCCTCCTGTGTGTCTACGTATAATTTTCGTGTGTTCACCTAGCTTGGGATTCACTGCACGTTGTGGATCTGAGGTTTTGTATCGACAGCAATTCTACAAAATTGTCAGCCGTTGTCTCTTCCTTCAGGGCCTGTTCCCTGTTCTACCACCTCCTTGTAGGCCTCAAAACAGGTGTGCATCGGACCCTGTCTGTTCCGGATGATTCCGAGGCTCAACCAGCTTACAAATTCTCTCTCTGATGGCATCTCATCCGCGGGTCAATCTGTCCATCGAGTTTCAAGTGTCCAGTACTAGATTTCTCGTTTCTGTAAGTTTTATTTGATTCTTTTTTCAAATCTGGCTGTTCTTTGCAGACTCGCATTCCCTGCGCATCATTTCAGATTTCTTTTTTGTTTATTTAAGAACACACACATACCCACAGACTTCTTTTAGGTTTGTTTGTAGTCTGAATGCAATCATTTCCAACCTAAAGGTGCTCATGCTCTGTTTCTCTGCCTGGTTTCGCTGGTTCTCTCCTCCTGGCGGCGTTTATTATTTTTCACCGTGAGGGCTCATTTTCCTTGGAACTTCGTCGGAACCCCATGGGTTCTGTCACTGAATTCCTCGGGGGAGGGTCAGGACTCACTCCTGCCAGTCCCCTGGGGGCTCTGCCGAGCACAGGCCCCTTTAAATGAAACTCTCCACGGCGTTCCTTGGCACCACACAAGCAGCGGGAATTCAAACTGAAAAATCACGTGAGGACCAGCTTGTGGTTCCAGGTTCTCCAGGGAGATGATTTTTCTCTCTCGGCTCACCCCAGTGTCAAGGTCAGAACAGGCAGGTTTGCTTTCTGTCCTCTTCCGCAACGTGGTTTCCGTTCCATTCCTCCCCACCCTTGGGGCACGGCCCTCGGACTGCAGCTTCGGGCGGGTGGGGGGGGGGGGAGCTCCCGGTCCCTGCTCACTGAGCGGTGCCAGCGTTTCCCTCCTGCTCCTCGCCTCTCACGCAGCGGTGGGAGCAAAGGCAAGGCCCCGCCTCCCCTTCCTTTAGGGGACCCATCACTTCCCGCTTCCACGCCCATGCAGCAGCATGCAAATTCAAGGTTATTTTTCCTGTTGTTTTTTTAAATATATTTTTACTGATTTCAGAGAGGAAGGGAGAGGGAGAGAGAGATGGAAACATCAAGGATGAGAGAGAATCATCCATCGGCTGCCTCCTGCACGCCCCCTACTGGGGATCGAGCCCACAACCTGGGCGTGTGCCCCGACTGGGGACTGAACCATAACCTCCTGGTTCATAGGTCCATGCTCAACCACCGAGCCACTCCCGCTGGGCCAGAAATCAAGTTAAAAAAAATATTGTCTCTAGCAAGTTCATTATAACCAGGGGAGTTCGTCAAGGTATCCACACGGGGAAGTGTGCCAGGAATAGACGCTCTCTCTGAGAACTTTCCAGAACTTGCTTTGGCCTTCAACCTGTTCTGTTCTGGCACACACTGCAGCATACCATGCTTCCCTGTGGGTCTGCTATCGTGTTCCATCAAGGCCAAGGGCAGCTCAAGGGCAGAAGAAGGTAAGATCAGTGTCCTCAGTCCTGATGTGGACATGGAACAACATCCACCCAGGGAACGTGAGCAGAAGCCGAATGAATGAATGAATGAATGAACGGACGAACGAGCAAGCAAGAGGACCTCGCTCCAGCCTCTAACCTGCTTCGTCGGCACAGCCTGTGGCTTGCAGGGACAGCCGGTGCTGGGCCTGCCTGATGCCCCTGCCAGCGAGCCAGGGCGGAAGGACCGAATCGCTGCTGGACGTTGGCCTGTCACTCACTGCTCCTCACAGCATCACCGTGGGCCCGAGGACCACGTCTCCACCAGGATGTGGTCGCAGAAGGCTTCAAAACCGCCCGGTACAAGCCAGGTGCTGACGCCACAAAAGGAAATGCCTCTCCAGCTGGAGCCGCACCAGCCGGGTGTGGGGCCATGGACGGCAGCCACACCAACCAGAGGCCGCCCGGCGGGCGTCGAGCGCCTGGCAGCCAGCGCGCCAGCCCGTCTGACGGAGTGGGGACGGCTCACTCTCCTCCTGCTCCAGATGGAACCGATCCCGGTCCCAAAGGACTCCCGGGCCCTCAGACCAGCTTCTCCCCCGCCTCCTTCACACCGCTGCCTGGGGCGACCCGGGGCCACCGTCTCCTCCAAGGGCCGCTGGCCAGTGCCGCGGGGCCATTCACAGCCGAGTTATTTCTGATCTGGGTCCGGCAGAGGGACACACAGCAGTGGCGGGAGGCGTGGACGCCGCCAAGCCAAACGGTCTGAATGCGGCCGCGGGACCCGGGCCACAGCAGCTCGTGCGCCGGACAGAGCTGGGTCCGAGGCCTCCCCTCCTCAGCCGTGTGGTCCTGGGCAAGTCCCGGACCCCAGTCCCCAGTTTCCTGAACATAAAACAGAGAGGATGCTGACAAACCTCATCAAGGTCGTCCTAACAATCCAACCCTTACATATTTTGAAGAGTTTTTAAAAATTATAGATGTAATTCTACACAGTCACCGTGATTAGGGGGTTCCTCGCACGCGGGGGCCCTCCTGGGAGGACGCCGTGTTAGTTGCGGCAACACTGTGAGATGGTGGTGATGACGAGGAGAGGGAACTGGGCCTCAGAGGGGGACGGGCGAAGGTCATTATGAAACGCAGATGTGGAAGCAGGGTGACAGCCCAGCTCGCACCCTGGCCCGCGTCCTTCCATCACCACCAGCTTCTCACACCGCAGCCACTCTTTGCTATGACCGGGAGTGAAATCTCGAAACGCTATAAAGCTCCTGCTTCTGTCTTGTATCAGCTGCGCGAGGTCATGTAGGCAGACCCATTTCGCAGAGGGAGAAACCGAGGCGCGGAGAAATAAAAGGACGTGTCCAATTCCAGCAGATCAACGGCAGGCCTGGGGTTTAGACTCGGACCTCCCGGTGGACATCTGCCTTCCTGGTGAGAAGGTCATCCTGCTGCTCTCTCCTGAGACGCCCAGTGACTGCTTACCGTCCTGTGCGCAGGCATTGGGGGGGGTGGGAGGGGACGGGCTGCGGAACGAGCTGGACCCGCTCCTCATCTGCGGGAGCTCAGGGGCTAAGGGACGGCAGACAGGCGCTTCAAGAAATAAGCGGGGGCTTCCAACAGAGGTGACAGGTTCTGTGCCAGCGCCTACCTCCCCCCCCCCCCCCCCCCGCCCCAACCCCACAAGCTTTCGGGGAGAGGGAGAAGGTCACGGTGAGGGGCGGGAATGGCTTTGGCCTTCTTGGCCACAGGGCAGCGGGCAGGCACAGGGGCAATGCCGGAGGAATGCTGCCGGGAAGGCCTCCCAGCTCCATTCCTTCTCCCCCCCCGAGCTGTCCGCCAGGTGCGAGCAGGGAAGGCAGGAAGCCGAGGTGCCAGGCCTGAGACATTGGCAGCGGCTCCTCCTCTTCGCAGGGAAGTTCCTGGCCAGGTCGCCTGCTCGCTCACGTGTGACCTAAAGGTCAGCTCCAGCAGAGCTCCCGCGGCGTCCACGGGCACAGGGCGGTACAGGGCGGCACAGGGCGGCACAGGGTAGGCCTCGGGGGGTGCGGCCTCTCCTCTCAGCCTGGGCACCTCTCAGCGAAGCTCCTGGGTAAGACATTCGCCTGGTGGGTGGGCTTCGTTCAGGCGGGAGTCACAGCCCCGGCGGCGAGGTCCATGCTGACGAGTCGGTAACGCGTGTTCAATAAGGCGTCTGAGCGTGAGCCTTCACGAGAAGCCGTGTCCCAAACGGGATCTGGAAACGGGAAAGAGACACGAGGTAAAATCTAAAAAAGTTGTATAAAGTTTGCAGTTTAGTTAACATCGAGGTCCTGTCTGCTTTCGTCTGTCCTTGAAGATTTCTATTAAAAGTTCCCAACTGTGGAAAGACAACCAGAGCGTGTCTTTCAGCAGAACATGCGCAGAAATCGAGGCGAGGCAGGGCTCGGCGGTGACAGGGGCAACCACAGCGTTGCAGGCTCCTGAGCCGCGTGCCCCCGGGCCCTGCTGGGCGGGCTGATGCGGAGTCCCCAGGCTCACAGACGTGGCCAGCGCGTCCTGAGCATCGCGGCACTGTCCTCACCGCTGTCTCGGGCGGTCCCTGGAGAATACTGCCCCAGCGGGGTCGGGGGGGGGGGGGTGTAACTCAAGGACAAGGAAAAGATAGGGTACAGGAAACAGGAGAGGCAAGGGGAAGCCCGCTGCTGGGGGAGGGAGACCCCAGTTCACCAGGCCCGGGCTCCCCAGGAGGGGGACAGCCTGGTGCCTGGGGTGCCCGTGAGGAAGGTCAGAACTGCAGTAGCGACAATTGCACAGGAAACTAAGCAAAGGGGGAGGAGGCCTTTATTAGCAGGGGGGGGGGGGGGGGGGGGTTTGCCGGGACGGTTGGCACAGCCCAGGCCTCTCCTCCGTCCTGGCACTTGCTCCCCGAGGCCCCGCGTGCAGCGTTTGTACGTGACTCATGTAAGGCCACCCACAGCCGGGCGGGAGGCGTCACCGGAGGCTGCGTTGTCTGTCTGGGTGGCACAGCTGGTGGCTGACAGAGCCGGGCAGAGGACAGGAACCCGGGCAGGCGGCTCCGATCCACACCCTTCATTTCTGAAAACAGGTGGCCACACGGACAGGCCCGAGGACTGGGAAGGTGTGTGAGGCAGATGGGGGGGGGGGGGGAGAGGCAGAAACAGCGAAATCCTCGCCTTCCAGAGCAAGGAGTCAGCCCACTAGCTGACAACTGCAGAAACCAAGGTGTGGTCCCAGAGGTGCGGAGGGAGAGCCCCAATAATTCATTAGAGGAGGCGAAACAGCGGCCTCTGGGCACCCACGGAGTGGGTGGGGACCCGCAGAAACAGCTGCTCTTCACAGCAAACCCCCAGAACTAGTTGCCATTATACATTTGATCAAAATAAAAGCCAAAAATAAAGAGGAGAGCCCTAGCCCCGTGGTCGGCAAACTACGGCTCACGAGCCACATGCGGCTCTTTGGCCCCTTGAGTGTGGCTCTTCCACAAAATACCACGGCCTGGGCGAGTCTATTTTGAAGAAGTGGCGTTAGAAGAAGGTTAAGTTTAAGTTTAAAAAATTTGGCTCTCCAAAGAAATTTCAGTCGTTGTACTGTTGATATTTGGCTCTGTTGACTAATGAGTTTGCCAACCACTGCCCTAGCCAGTTTGGCTCAGGGGGTAGAGCGTCAGCCTGTGGACTGAAGGGTCCTGGGTTCAATTCTGGTCAAGGGCACATGCCCAGGTTGTGGCCCGATCCCCAGTAGAGGGCGTGCAGGAGGCAGCCGGTCCATGATTCTCTGTCATCATTGATATTTCTGCCTCTCTCTGCCTCTCCTCTCCTCTCTGTAATCAATAAAAACGTTTAAAAATAAAATAAAGAGAAGAATTAAACAATGGTCCCCCTTAGCCTAGGTAGAGCCAGCAAGCCAGGGCCACCAGGGCGGGGCCTGGGGCGGGGTCGTCCCTGGATCTCTGTGTCCTCTGTGACTCTGCCTCTGACCTGGTAGCCGCCCTCAAGCCCGGCAGCGTCGGCAGCCCCGGGAGAGTGTGAGATGTGGCCGTGGCTGAGGACCCTGAGGGAATCGCCTCAGAGACCCCGTCTGCATGGACCTTAGCTCATTCAGGGGCTGCTGGCATCCACGTAGCCACATCAACTGCAAATGAGGGACCCCCCACGCTCCCTTCAAGAGCAAGGCTCCCAGGCTGTCACAAGCTCATGGCAGGGCTCAGGCCAGCGCACTGGGCTCAAAAGGCACCCCGCACCGAGGTCACCCCCGCACCGAGGTCACCCCCGCACCGAGGTCACAGAGACGAAGGCACCCCCGCACCGAGGTCACCCCCGCACCGAGGTCACAGAGACGAAGCGTATCCATCCAGAGGGGCCTGCAAGGGGCCATCCCATTTCATGCCCCATCCCATCTTACACTCCTCTATCCCATCTCACATTCCATCCCATCTCACACCCCATCCCATCTCATGCCCCATCCCATCTCATGCCCCATCCCATCTCACGCCCCATCCCATCTCACGCCCCATCCCATCTCATGCCCCATCCCATCTCATGCCCCATCCCATCTCACGCCCCATCCCATCTCACGCCCCATCCCATCTCATGCCCCATCCCATCTCACACTCCATCCCATCTCACACTCCATTGCATCTCACGCCCCATCCCATCTCACGCCCCATCCCATCTCACGCCCCATCCCATCTCACGCCCCATCCCATCTCACGCCCCAGCCCATCTCATGCCCCATCCCATCTCATGCCCCATCCCATCTCACGCCCTATCCTATCTCACGCCCCATCCCATCTCATGCCCCCCATCCCATCTCATGCCCCATCCCATCTTGCGCCCCATCCCATCTCGTGCCCCCCCAGCCCAGATGGGTCTCCCCACCCCTTTCTAGTGACACCCTCACACTGAATCACAGTTGCCATGGTAACAGCCCCCCGATCATCTGAGGCCGAATAGTGAACGCTTGCTGCATACACAGCCCCCTCTCTTCCTCTTCGTGTCATACTCAACAACCAACCAAAGTTGCTGCTGACCGGACAATGCCCTTCCCACGGGGAGTTTGAGATCCCACAGGAAGCTCGAGCCCCCACCGCCATGACAACTCTGTCACCATGTCTGTCCCTTAGTCCCTCTCCCTCCACGGACACTGGGCGAGGGGATGGCTGCTTCTCGCCCATTGCGAGGGCCAGGGCGGGTGCAGGCTGGGTGCTTTGGGAAGAAGGAGGTGAGAAATGCCAAGACTATTCGAGAAACACAAGCCCCCAGCCCCTGGGGTGTGGGGATAGGTGGTTAAGCCCCCGTGAACCAGCAGAGGGGCACGGAGGACAGCGGAGGAGCACACAGGGAAGTCTGTTCAGAGGCCTCCTCACGGCTTTCACCGCCGCGGTGGAGGTGGTTTCCGAAGCAGAGCGTGTCTGGGAAGACCGGCCAACATCGAAGCGAGTGGTGACCAGAGCTCTGCAGGAAGGAGACATTTCCAAGCTTTCAAATCACTGAGGAGGTTGTTTTTTAAGGAAATGGAGCATGAATTTGACTATAGAAAACAAACAAAAATCTCTGTATCACAGAAAATATAGCAAGGTTGCGGGGGGCAGGGGGGGGGAGATAGACTGACAACCCAGTGAATGGCAAAGGGTTAATACCAACAGTCTACGGGGGGCGGGGGAACCACCTCTTTAAACGGACAAGTTTTTATTTTCTTTCATTTCTTTGGAACTTGACAAAATGATACCCAGTTTCATCTGGAAAAATGAGCATGTGAGGCCAGCCAGGGAAATCCTAAGAAAGAGCCAAAGTCAGAACGGAGGCCCCGCTCTCCAGATGGGAAAACACGACGCATTTTCAGGTTCGTCCTGGAAAAGAACTCGACGCTCAGCCCAGCCCAGAGCCCAGAAACCGATAGAAACACACGCGGGGACCGGGCGCGTGGGAAGCACGGAGGAGGCGTTTCCCATGAGAGGGAGGACGGGTGTCCATCGGCGCGGGGCCCCGGGAGCCGCAGCCGGCCGCCTGGAGGAGATAAAGCGCATCCCCACCTCACCCCTCCCGCCCAAATACATTCCAGATGGATCCAAGATCCAAACCAAAAACAGAGCCATAAAAGACGGTAAAAGAAAACACAGGTGAAGTTATTTATAATCTTGGAAAGGAAAGCTGGTTCTGAGCTGGAGACCCAGAAGCCATAATAAAATTCATGTGAGGAAATGAAAGAGTGTAAAATCCAAAGATTATTTTTTTAAAATGAGAAACAAGCCCTCTCCGATATTAAAATACATGATTAATAGAGAGCTGAGAAACAGCCCTTCCCACACGAAATAACTCACAGCACGGAAACGGCTCGTGAACAACGGGAGGAAAAGTTGAATGAATGGAGCTGGGAGGTCGTGTTTGTAAAAATACAAGTTTAAATCCACTTTCACGGGTTCTGGAGATAAAGTATTGATAACGCACATCAACTCCTAGAAAAACTGGCCAAAAATATCAGCGACTATTGGCCAGTTCTCTGGAGGGATGGGGACCTTCCAGGCTTTCCAATGGTTGAGGAAATCAAAAAGGAGAGAAAAAGAACCGACCCAACTACTTTTTAAAATATCTTCTGCACCAAAATATCGAAGTCAAAAAGATATGACTACATACAATTTTTACATTTCTAGGTGGAAAAAAGCATAAACAAAGTCAGGATAAAAGCTGACGAGGGACTGGGATTTCATAGGATCGAGTGCTTGGATTTAGAAAATGTCCATATACATGGGGAAGACTTAAAACCCAACAAAAAAATGAGCCAAAGCTGGATATGAAAAGGAAATTCCCAGAAAAAGAATTGAAAATGAACAACATCTGTAGGAAACAGTTCAACCTTCCTCATAAAGAAACACAAGCACAAATAGTAAGGTGCTCTTTTCTTTACCTATCAAATTGGCCAAGATTTTAAAAAATTTGAAAATACCCAAGTTTACAGAGAAATAGCATTCTTAAACACTGTCCGTGGGAATGTAAATCGGCCTACCCCGTTCCTTTTAGTGGCTGTAGACTATCCCGGGGCGGCGCGGGGCGGGGCGGGGCCGCGCACAAAGTCCGTGTCTGTCCCGCCGTCTGTCCGTCTGTCCGTCTGTCCGTCTGTCTGTCTGTCTGTGTGTTCGCTTTGCGGCCGGCGGTGGCCCGCGATTCTGCAGGCGCCGGCCGCCTGCCTGAAGCCCCGCCATTCACCCGCAGTGGACGGAAAGGAGCGCTGGGTTGTTTTCAATGTTTTATTTTTATTTTTTTCTTAATCTCCCCACAAATAAAAATCTGAGCCAACCCAACAGAGCTCTGGCGTCAGGGCAGGCCCTCCAAGGAAATGTGGCCGCCGGTTCCCAGCTGCCTTGGGCACCCATGCCAGCAGCATCCGAGGCCTGGGGGGGGGCCCACACAGGGTCACGTGGCCCGCTCACCTGGGTGGGAGCGCCCAGTCTGAGGCAGGAGGCACAGCAGCCCAAGGACATCCCCTGCAGTTGAACCCCTGCCTTCAACACATATTTAGTGAGCACCTACTGTGTGCCAGGAGCCTCTACACATTAATTTTATTTTCACGGATTTTTTTTCAATTGCAAAAGCAGTGAATGTCCATTGCAAGGACACTTCCATGGCATGCTAGGGGTACACAGAAAAAAAACCCTCAAAACTCTGGCTGGGAACCTCCAAATCCCACTCCCTGGAGGAGGCCACGGCTGACAGTGGGGTGTGCCACCCTTGAGACTATACAAACACGCACACAAGCACAGGCCCGAGTCCTTGCTTAGTACATTTCTTCCAAAGGAAGTGACGCCGCCTCCTCTCTGCGGCACCAGCACAACCACTGACCGCCTCTTTCTTTCTCTCAGTTTCCCTGGGGCCCCACAGCCTGGGCCGGCGGGTTGGCACTGAACCTTTCTTGGGCTCAGTTTCCCCATCTGCGAAATGGAGCATATGAGACCCCTGATCTCCGCCTTTGACGCTGAGGGTCCAACCAGATGACGGTGCGAGTGAGTCTGTAAACTGTGCGGCTCTGCCGTCGTCACTGTCACGGTGCCCTGGCCTGTGGGACTTAGCTGTCAAAGAGCGTGGCTGACCTTGGGGGCAGAGCCGAGGAGCCCAAGCCCCTTGGTCAGGCTCGTTCGGGCCCGTCTCCTTCTCTCCCCCAGCATTCCTGGGAGGTAAGGATGGCGCTGGGAATGCCACAATGGCTCATTGTACTTGAGGAGCTGCGTCTGTGTGCAGCCTAGCGTGGGGGCTGTGGGGACCTTTATCATGGCCACACAGCTCCTCCTCCTCCTTTGTCTTGGGGACATTCTTGAAGTTGAACTACATGAGGGTTGGGACCGGAGAAGGGCTGGCATTTATATATATAAAAAAGATATATATATGTACACACACACACACACACACACACACACACACACACACACACACACACTGAGTGGCCAGATGATTATGATCTCTGAACGCATAATAATCTGGCCACTCACTGTATCTATATAATAGAAGGCTAATATGCAAATTGTCCCCTCGACCAGGAGTTCGACCACCAGGCAACCCGGCCAACCGCCCATGTCCCCTCCCCCTGGCCAGGCTGGCCGGACCCCACCCATGCACGAATTCATGCACAGGGGCCCTCTAATATATATATATATATATATATATATATGTACTGGCCACTCAGTATATATATAATTCGTGCATGGGTGGGGTCCGGCCAGCCTGGCCAGGGGGAGGGGACATGGGCAGTTGGCCGGCCTGCCTGCTGGTCAAACTCCTGGTCGAGGGGACAATTTGCCTATTAGCCTTTTATTATATAGGATACACTGAGTGGCCAGATTATTATGCGTTCAGAGATCATAATAATCTGGCCATTCAGTGTATATATTATTGATTTCAGAGAGAAAGGGGAGAGGGTGAGAGAGATAGAAACATCAATGATGAGAGAGAATCATTGATCGGCTGCCTCCTGCACACCCCCTACTGGGGAGCGAGCCAGCAACCCGGGCATGTGCCCTGAGCGGGAATCGAACTGTGACCTCCTGGTTCATAGGTCGACACTCAAGCACGGAGCCACGCTGGCCGGGCAGGGCTGGCATCTTCATGCAGATGGCAAACCAGGGCAAGGCCCCAGAGGATGGGGAGCTGTGGCCTCTGGGCTGACCTCTGGTTTCTGGGCCCCGAGACCCACCTGGGATGGGTCCAGGGCCACTGACCAGCATGATCGCCTCCAGATTGTATGTCATCGCTGCCGCCACACGGCCCAGGAGGAAGGGCGTGAGGGGCCCCAGGCAAGTGACTCCGCGGCCATACCCACGCTCAGTGCCTACTCGGCTGGGCCTCTTGCAGGGCACCGGTGGCGGAAGGGAGGGAAGGGGACTAGCGGCCCCCTAATTCATTCACGGGGACCCTGCTCAGCACCTAGTGTCCAGGCCTGTGCCCTGCCTGCAACCGGGAAGCCCTGGCTTGACTTCCTGACGGGTCTGTGTTGGTCTTGGGTTTGGAGAGCTGCTTGCAACTCAGGCAGGTGGCACTGGGCAGAGTGCCAGGTGGTGACTCCAAAGGGCACCGAGACCCGAGAGATGGAGACCGAGGGGTGCACCGGTGCATGAGGTACTTATGGGGTGAAATTGACAGGATGGATACCCTCTCTGAGAAGCAACTTGGCAATACGTTTAAGGAGACGAAAAACCGTCGATCCCTTTCCACCCAGTGAGTCCACCTCCACAGATTTATTTCAGAGCAATGAGCGGAGAGGTGGGCAAAGATTTGGGGACAAGGACGTTCCACTCAGTGTTGTTTATAACCGCACACAATAGAACCCGCTTGGAGTGGTCAGATACTTTATGTGAGACCCTGCAATGGAACACTACATAACGGATTTAAAAATCACATTTTAAGCCCTGGCCGGTGTTTCTCAGTTTTTAGAGCATCAGCCCACGCACCAAAGGGTCGCAGGTTCAATTCCCGGTCAAGGGCATGTGCCTGCAGGCTGGATTCCAGGCAACCAATCAATGTGTCTCACATCTCTCTCTCTCTCTCTCTCACTCTCTCTCTCTCTCTCTCTTTTCTCTCTCTTTCCCCCCTCCGCCCCCTGGCTGCCTGCCTCCCTCCTTTCTACTCTCTCTTTAAAAAAAAAATCAATGGAAAAATATCTTCAGGTGAGGATTAACCAAAACAAATCACATTTTAAAAGAAGATTTAATACTTACTAATTTGAATAAAATGAGAGAAAGCAGGTTGCAAAGCTGTATGCGTTGACTGGAACGTGAAAGGCATGGTGAGCAAAAGCCAGACAAGAGGCCATCATTAGGCGTGACACTTTCTGGTATATAACTTACCCCTCTGAAAAGGTAATTTAAATAAAGTTTTAAAAAACAGGGGAAAAAACAGAGGTCAGAAAAATATGCTATGTGTAACATCGTGATCTTAATTTCATTTTTTAAAACCTTTGTACTCATAGGAAAAAGACTGGAAGGAAATATAGCAGAAAGTGACCAGTGTTTTTTATGTTCAGTAGCTATAAGTTTTCCTCAGGGCGGGGGCGGGGGGGAGTTAATGTTTGTGTAGAAGGTGTTCTAGCGTTTGCTGGGCACGTGGTGAGTGTGCACTTGGGCCCACATTAGAAACACCCCCACATCCCACACCCGCACCCCACACCGCGCCACGGTGCTGCTTCAGTGTTGCGGTCAACAAAGACCGTGCTGGTGCCGGGGGCTGGGACCGGCTCCATGGTAACATAAAAAGAGAAAGGATTCCAAGAGAACTTGAAGGTCAAGTCCCCTTTTATGACCCTCTGGGGCAGACTTTCAACCACGCCCCCCTCCCACCCCACCCCCACCCTACCTTTGCACAGTGGCTCCTGCTGCTATTCCTAACACAAGCATCAGCTCCCAGGAGAGCTCCTGGCTGCCCACCCTCCACCCGCAGCACTCCTCACCCGCCCCCACCGTGGGCTGTACCCCGCCTCTCTGTTCAGTTCTCTGCAGGGCCCTTACCACCACCGGGGTGTTCCTGGTTCCTTGTTTCTGGCTGTCTGCCGCCCCCAAATAGCCCGCTCACCACTGTGTCCCCCAAACCTGGAGCAGCGTCTCGCACAAGGCAGGTGCTCCGTAAACATCCTCTGAAGAACGGACCACCCGCCTGCCGCGTGTTCCGGGCCTGCCCGATGCCCAGCACCGTGTGCACACGACCACTCTGGGAGGTTGGCATTCCTAGCTCCGTGGTACCAGTAATACTCAGTCATGGAGACGTGCAGTAGTTTGCCCAAAGCTACACAGCAAGTGACAGAGCAGGGATTCTAGTCCTGACCCGCCAAGCCCTTGCTTCCCCCCGCCCCGCCCTGCCCCCTCCCCCCACCACCACTGAGCATTTAAGACCGCAGGACAGAGGAAAGATCGAGGAACCCTGGACAGGGAATCAGGAGCTCACAGCGCCTTCTTATCCTGCCTCTAATTGGCTGGGTGACCAGGGGCAACATCTCTCATTCACTCACTCATTCATTCACTTCTGGTTCTGCTGTGTGACCTTGTGCAAGTCACTTGACCTCTCTGTGCCACATACAAGGTGACCAGGCAGTTTAATGTGTGCATCCCAGCATCTTGACCTAAAGTTTAGGTCCTAAACGGAAGACAGGTGTCCTCACCAGTAAGTTCCAGGTTTCAAAGCTGAACCAGTGCCCATGGCGGGGGGGACACACCACCTCTTCTGGAGCCCCGTGGAGGACAGTCTGCTGGCTGGCCCAGCTTCCCCACGGGTTACACAGAAAGGAGGTGACTGGGGGAATGTGGGAGCTGGATTCGCTCCCCAAGGCCCGAGCGGGCGGGGGGGGGGGCAGTGGCTCTGAGGACAGGGCACCGGGCTGAGCCTTGTGTCTGGGTCTGCCTGGCACCCGGGGTGGGGAAGGGCACCGTGAGGGGGGATTACTGTCCATGTGTCTATGATTGCAGCTCGAGTCCCTTTCACAAGTGCAAGCCGTGCTGAGTGGGCCCGTGCCCGGGAGTACAAAGCTCCGTACAACGGGGTGAGAAGGAAGTGCCTCTGGAGCTTGGCTGTTCGGAGATTGAGAGCCCTTCCGGTGTCACCGTCTCCTGTGCCCTCCTCCGCCCTGGGTGTGGGGGGGCTGTGTCATATCACCCCCCCTTTCCACTCCTACACCATCCCACCCAACCTCTAAAGTGAAGTATTGCCATCCCGGGTGGGAAGCTGGGGGCGGGGGCACCGAATCCCAACCCTGTGGGTTGTGGCTTGCTCCCGTTGGGCCACTGTGCGAAGCCAAAAAAGGGAACCACATTTCACTAGGAGCTGAGCCCTTGGAGCCTGAGGGGGTTTGGTTGGCTGGTTTGCCTTATCCTGGCCCGCCCGAGGGTAGTCTTCCATTGTTCTCAGAAGGAGTGGAAGGGAGGGATGGAGGGGGAAGGCGAGAAAGAAACATCTGTTGCTTGCCTCCCACACGCACCCTGACGGGGACCAGGGACTGAACCTGCAACCGGGTGCATGCCCTTGCCTGGGAATTGAACCTGAGACCCTTTGATGGGTGGGCCGACACGCTACCCACTGCGCCACCTGACCAGGGCTAGAGGGGGTTATGAACGGGTGATGGTAAGAGTGCATCTGTAGGAGTCACGCAGACGGGGTTCGCACCCACCTCTGCCATCTGCTAGCTGTCCCTGCCCGAGCTCTCCGATGGGAAGTGGGGCTGGGGGGTCTCGGCCGCTCGGGATTCAATGGCGCGGCGCCCCGCACACGGGACACAGGACACAGGGAGCTGCTGCACCCACGGGAGAGGGGGCTGTGGGGAGGTCAGGGCATGCTGCGTGCCGGGGCGCAGGCGCGTGGGCTGGACGTGCCCAGGGCCCTGGGGACCGAGACCCTCGTTGGACAGGCGGGGCCTGAGCAAGACGCCGGGCCTGTGGGGCCCCGGGTCACCGAGGGGTGTAAGATTCCCCTCGCGGGTCTAAAGAAGTGTGCACACAGAGGTCTCCTGGTGAAAGTTTATGTTTAATAAGGAAGGGTGACAAGAGTCTAGGAAGTATGTTCTTAAGGAACTCCCACAGCTGTCGTCAGCCACGAGGAGTCTTCCTGGGGGCGTTTTTGTAAGTCAAGTGCTTCTGCACTGAGGATGGTGAGCAGGCCAAGCGTGGCCGAGGCTGTGTGCTTGGACCAGGAGCTCACCCCTGCCTCTCCTCTCCTCTCCTCTCCTCCCCTCCCTCTCCTCTCCTCCCCTCCCCTCCTCTCTCCTCCCCTCTCTGCTCACATCTCCGCAGACCTCAGTGGAGTGTCAGCAGGGGGAGCCAGAGGGACCAGAGGACAGCGGTCCTGCCTCCCGCCGGCCAGCCCAGCTTCCCCAGCAGCGGCTTCTCCTCCCCAGGCCCCGTCAAATGGCCAAAGAATTTCATCGACTCCCTGGCGCAAAATGAATTCCCAGTGAGGTGAAACCTGTCCTGTTTCTTCATTCATTCATTCATTCATTCATTCATTCATTCAACCATCATTTCTGAGGCCTCCTGTGGGAGCTGTGGCACCAGATGTGCATTGGCTGTGAGCCTGGCCTTCGGAAACCCCTAGTCTGAAAGGAGAAAGATGTGAAACTTGGGGTGAGCTGGGCTCTAATGGGGATGCCCTGGGATCTGTGTGCGC